>CM053589.1:35489744-35514326 GCA_028646515.1 Pseudochirops corinnae
ATATAACATACATAATACATATTTATGAAATATCTGACATTCATATTTATATATACTATACATATACTTACATATACTGTATTCACCTAGATATCTACATCTACATCTACACACATATATACACATACAATAAGCAATAACAATATAAGATGAAATGGAACTAGTTAAGGCACATAGTACTAACGATCAAAAATACTGCCGACTGAAGGGACATAGGCTACCCCAAGAGCGTAGGCAGGGTAGTTGAGCATTATACAGATCCCACGGCAGGAAGTAGCACCTGGAAATCCCGTGCATGTAGGAGTGACATTTAATGGTGGGCTATTTAAAAATGGAAGTTAAGAGGCAACTGGTGGTGCAGTGGTTAGAGCACTGGGTCTGGAGTCAGGAAGATCCGAGTTCAAATTTAGTCTCTCCTAGCTGTATGACCCTGAGCAATTCACTTGGAAAAACAAAACCAAAAAAGAACACCTTTGCCTTAGTTTCTTCAATTGCAAAATGGGGATAATAACAGTACCTAATTCTCCGGGTTGTTGTAAGGATTAACTGAGCTAATTTTTGTTTAAAAAGCAACAGCACTTACTGCAGCATCTGGCATATGGTAGGGGCTCTGCAAATGCTTATTCTCTTTTGGTTGACTATTGGAAGATTGTCTAGATTCTAGACTAATATAATTCTTGAGTGGCAGGGTGAGCCAAAATACACCTCTGATAATGAGTACCTCTGTGTCCTTGGGTAACTCTCTGAGCCTCAGTTTCCTCATCTGTGAAAATGGGACAGTTGGACTTGATGGTCTCTGAGGTCCCTTCTACTTTTAGATACATGGTTTTATATTTGATGATGCATCAAGTGAGATGTAGAAGCAGAGATTCAATCAAATGTGGTCTTAGTGGTCCTTCAGGGCCCTGTGTTCTATTCCTTCTGTTTAAGATCTAACCATGGTGCTCTGTCAAGTTATTCAAATCTAGAGGAAGCCTAGAGAGTATGCCCTATGTCTTTCCACATATGTGTGTATTCTCTGGATTGCAGTTGAAGAAGTACCATTTGCTTTTTTTTTTTTTCCAGCTCTGGGCCTGAGAGTTGAGTTGTTGTTAATCATTTTTCAGTTGTCTCTGACTTCTTATGACCCCATTTGGGATTTTCTTGGCAATGATACTGGAGTGGTTTGCCATGTCCTTCTGCAGTTCATTTTATTTATGAAGAAACTGAGGCAAACAGAGGTCAAGTGACTTGCCCAGTGTCACACAGCTAGTAAGTGTCTGAGGCCAGATTTGAACTCAGGAAGATGAGTCTTCCTGACTCTAGGCTCAGCACTGATGTTCACTATGGCACCACCCAGCGCCTGAGAGTTGAGTAGCATGGAGATTTAGGTAGAACTGACACCACTGCCTAGTGGGGAAAAGAATATTCATAGACTCGGCTACCTGCTTTTTTATCCAAAGTTTCCTATCAAGGTTGCCTTCTGACTTTCATCTTGAGAGTGGGTGTTCCTGCTTCAGAGGTCTTAGCTTCTGAAAAGAATTCATTTCCCTAGAGAAATCCAACAGAATAGAAAAGACAAAGTTGTGGTTAAGTTGGTGCTCTAAAATGATGATACTCATTAAATTTATATATGGCCATTCTCTTAGGAGCTACAAATTCCTTTATAGACAATTATTTGCTATCCTTGTGATGTTTCTTGGGAAAGGGGTATCAGGATTAAAAATTCAATTTTCACTGAAGTTGAGAGGCAGACCTGGCATATAGAGGGCTACCTTTGATACATACTGGCTATGTGGCCCTGGACAAGTCACTTCAGTTCTCTGAGACTACAAATTATAGATTAATTCTATTGATTTATAGATCTGCATTGGTCGATGAAGTTTCCCACTACACTGATAAACTCATAGGTTTGGGCCATACCCCTCTCCCAAATCATTTAAGTCATACACAAATTTAATAGCAAAGATAAGACTAGAACCTACTTTTCCTAGTTCTCAGGCAACAAACACCTGCTTGTCCACAACTTCCTGTTTTACTTTCATGCAGAAATTTGCTTTACTTGGTTACAGGCTTATAAAAAAATGTTCCCAATGAATCTTTCAGGGCATTCTGAGAGCTGCTCATTTTTTTAAGTGTATGTGATGAATGATTTATATATTAGATTTATTAAAAACACGTCCATTATCTTGGGACCCTGGGTAGATGTATAAAAGGGGAATATGACATGTTAAATCCAGCAGCTAAGATTTTCCATAAATAGCTAAGGGACTACCCACCATGGGATGGCAGATCAAAAAGACAGTTCTGAGAAGGTGAATGGTGTTGGCCCTGATGGATCAGGAGAGGAAAAAAACAGAACTGCCACAGAAAATAGTTTGACCCTGATTCCATGTGACTCGAAACTTCAATTTTTAAAAAAAAAATTAGTAAAAGCTGGCATCAGATTCTTCCTTTCCAAGGCTTTGAATCATATCCCATCCTATATTACATTTGAATAAGACACAAATCTCAGACCAGGCTGAAGCAATCACTCAAGCAATATGAGTGATCGATGAATTTTGCAGGAGTTTGAAGCACATAGTGATTTAGATTTAGAGTGGGAAGGGGCCTTAGAAGTCATCTAGTTCCCAACTGAAACCATCATCCACATGGTACTTTCCCAAAGTACCAGTCTATTCATGACAAATCCCAACTAAACGAACTCCAGTGGCTCTCTGTTGCCTTTGGGATCAAAGAGAAATCCTTCTGTTGGGCATTTATAGCTCTTTGTAAACTGGCCATTCTCCCTTTCCAGACTGAGTATACATTATTCCCTTCCATGTTCTCTTTGGTCTAGTCAAGCTATCTTGTTGCCGTTCCTCACTCAGTACTCCATCTCCCATCTCTTTGCTGTCCCCCAATGCCTGGCGTGCAACCCCTCCCTATGTTCATCTCTTTGAATCTTCCATTTACTTTAAGATAGATTATATGCCACATTCTGCATGATACCTTTCCTGGTCTCTCTAGTTGCTAGTGTTTTGCCCTTAAGTATCCCTTATATCTGGTTTATATACATAGGTATAATATATATACATATATATACATACATACAAATATATTCATATTGTCTTCCTTGTTAGAATGTAAGCTCCCCAAGGGCAAGAACTATTTCCCCTTTGTCTTCATATCTCCAGTGCCTAGCACTGGCATGTACAAGGTGCTTAATGGATGCTTGTGAAATGATTGATAATTCAACCAAGTGAAGTACTAAGACTTCTCAGAAACAATACTGGGCACAATTAATTTAGAATTCATCCAAGCAAACCTGGGGCCTAGAAATCTATAGGAAAGCTTTGTTGAAAAGGGGTAACAGATCTCTCAGAATATGAGTTTGGTTTTCTTTCTCCTTTTCCAAGTGTAATTGGGGGTGGGGTGGGGTGGGTAATCAGGGAGACCATGTCTGAGCTCCTTTACTTACAGTATACCCCATGAAATACAAATGGACCTGAACTGACCTCTCCTAGTCACTTCTAGGGACTCATGTGTTCAGCACTGAAGGATTATGGGATAAAATCTCAGGAAAGCAGAAGGAAAGTCTTGTTCAAAGAGCCAAGAAGAGAAGCTCACTCAGTAGACCTTAAATGGAGTGATTCCACAAATATTCTCTCTTGTCTTTGCCCAGAATGTTGGGGCTCTGTGTACCTCTCCCTTAGACTTCTCTGAGGGATAGGGCTCATAGAGTTCAAGATCAGACTTACAGCTGGAATGGAACTTTGAGGTCATCCCCCACATTTTACAAATAAGGAACTGAGACCCAAAGATTCTGGAATCTGGAAGAGATAAAAGTAAAAAGGAAAACTTTCAGGATCCAAAGTCTTGATTCTGATTGCCAGGCTAATATATCAACATGGGCTAACTTGCCAACAATATAAAAATACACCATGGGATATCACAAATTAGTCAATTGTCAGCAATTGTCATACGTTTTCCTCATACCAGATGTTGTTATTTTAGCAAAAACAGGTGGCTTTTAAAAGGCTAAAGATGTTAAAAACTAAGAGATCAGAACAGGTGAAAAGAAAAAATCCTGACTTCAAAATGCTCTGGTTTCCTACCTAAGGGAGACATTCAAGGAGGAGTGAGCATGATTTAACTTGGCCCAATGAAAAGTTTCCACATTTTAGGATTTCAGTGTTCATTTAGAGAACTATTATACCATATAGCACAAACCTTTTATTAAATCAATGTATTCATTTATCTGAAATAAAGGTTTTATTCAATCACTGTATTTTGATGGACTAGACTATTGCTCACGAGTAGGAGATAATGGATTGAACAGAATGTCCTTGAAGGAGAATAGCTGCTTCAGATCACCTCTCTTATACCCCGGAGACAATCGGCTTCCAATGCTGGCCGGACCTCAGAAAGCTGGGAGGGAAGGGGAAGATGCACCAATGCTATATAGAACAAATCAGTACACGAACCATCTACCCATGTAACTTGTGAGAGGGGGAAAAATGAAATCATCTCTGCTTAGAATATCTCAATGTCATCTTTTAACCTATTTAGGAAGATCAGCTCAGATGGCTTTATGGTAGCCCAGTCGTGTGCACGGTAAGGGCTCGATGGAAGCTATCGTCAGTTCTGGAAATGAGTAAAACACAAAGCTATTAAATCAGTTTCTTCTCTCTGCAAGCTCTATTCCATTAGCCTGGTCCTTTTGTCTCTCTTGCTTCTTTGCAATTAGAGAAATAAGCAGGTAGAGCTCTGAATGGAGATGGGAGAGAGAAGTCAACTATCTCCTTGTAGTTGGCTATGTGGCCAATGATACACCAGTCAAATGGGGGGGAGGGAACAACTCTCCAAACTCAGGTGGTATTAGGCATTTTGTTTTACAACCTGATACATGTAGGTAAAAGGGGAAATCAAGTCTCACTTAAAAAATAAAAAAAAAAAATCACTTTCCCCCAACTAGCAACTTTCTTTGTGCACAGCCACAGTCTCTTGATATATCTTTGTGTTTTTCAGATGCTGGAATTTTCATCAGTACAGAGTAACTTTGGTATTACACAATGAATAAATTGTACATTTCCCCTGGGGTTTAATGAAAAGCAAAGAAACAGAAGAATTTGGGTTTATACATCTACATATATATTATATGTATTTTAAAGACTTCAACACATGTATTTGGAAACCCCAAATCAAAGCCTTCCTAGGTAAAAACTGTTCCCTGGAGCATGATCAGTTAATGGAAAAACTGTTTAAATTTCAAATCTTAACAGTCTTTCCCCCTAATCAACACACACTTGCTGCAATCATATTCTGGATACAAAAGAATGACTAAAGATGCCTGTGAAATCTCCCTCTTTATAGCAGATCTGGGAAGTTATGATGAAGAGACGAATTCAGCAGCCTAGGCTATTGATAAAAAGATGTGTTTCCTTAGCTTACAAGAATCTTAGGTCACTGCATGTGATGTCTATTTGCATATATATATATATATATATATATATATATATATATATATATATATATATACACACACACATAATATATGTACAAGTTTAAGTGGAATGATAATATTGCCTCAAATTGCTTCCTTTAAAGACTGAGGAAGAGTGAAAGGGAGAGGATCAGAGAGGGAGGAGGGATAAATGTTTTAATGATGCCAGAGTTAGCAACCCTTACAGAAGCTCTTTTTCTCTCCCCTCCTCTCTCCTTCCCTCTCTCCATTCCCTCTCCTCTCCCCTCCCCCTTCTCTCCTCCTTTCTGTCCCCCACCCTCACCCCTCCACCCTTCACAAAGGGAAGATTTCAAATTCTCCTGGTTCACAAAGCAAAAGGCAATGAATGATTCTTGGCTAGAGAGAAGCTACACTGTGATAATTTCTTGGTCTACTGCATGATCTCGCCACTTTTCAATCCACTGGTTAAAAAAGAGAACAAAACAAAACTACCGATCTTCAGAAATAAGGCAAGTTTGAGGATAGACACTTCTTTGCCATCAGCCCAGCTCAATGTCCAGAGATCACGTGCCCCATCAACATCCATTGTGTTATCCACCTGGAGTTCAAATGCAGTGCTGAAATGCATTGAATTGCATTTGAATGCTTTTTCCAGGCACAATATGAAAGTGATTAATGAGATACGAGGCAGAGATGGGCAAGTACTAGAATAGAAAATGCACTTGGTACTCAGGCATAATATTGCCCAAGAATCCCCCTTGCCCCCCACCCCTACCCCTGATTAAAATGGAACCGAGGGAAATTTGCTGAGCTTTAAAAAGGTTCTCAGTCAACATATTATCTACTGTACGCCATACAATGCTCACTGCTTTGTATGGCCTGGGATTAGGACCCTTTTGAAAAGTTAGCAAATCGCTGTTTCTCTCACATGAAAGGAGCCATTCATGTCAATGGGTGTTTTGTGGGTCCTGAGGACAGAATGTAGTCTTAGTTACTAGATAGCAGTACAGTCCAGACCGTTGTCATGGTCATTATGCTAGCTGAAGTGTTGTACCTCTAAACCAGCTCGTCAGGATTTTAACGGTAAAGAAAATAAAAGCTTATACCACATCCTTGCTCCTCCAAGGCACGGTTTCCAGTTCCTTCCCTTTGTTTTGGTTTCTAAATTTGGTGGAAAACAAAACGGCATCGGAGCTCAGTTTCTGAGTAATTCAAATTATCACTATATATTTTTTGAGACTGGGTCTCCCTATCTTTCCCAGGTTTTGTGTGCAGCTGCCACTCATAGTCTGACACCACTAAGGATGGGCACAGAACCTTGGAACTGCTCTGTTTCCAACGTGGGCAGATTTGCTCCTCTTTTGCAGACTAGGTTCACCATACTGGTACTAGACTTAGTGTGGATGTCTGATGGGCTTCAGTGCTACTGCTGAGAACTCCCAAACTCAAGTGATCCACCAGCTCAAGCATCCCCCGGGTAGTGGGAATCACAAGTATGTGCCACCATATACGGGCAGTTTATATCTTGTAAAAAAAAAAAAAAATCAGACCCAACACTAGAGTCTGGGATCCCTCATGTTGTTCCTGGACATTAGGTAACAAAGCTCCACAGAACTAAAAATAGAATTGAGTACTGAAACATGAAAATCCAAGGAAGCAATCTGGTTATAAATAAGACAACCAAAAATGGTCCGTGGGGACAGAAGTGGGTCTTTTTGGAAGTGGTCCAATTCAACAGGGGTGTAGAGTCAGAGGACTTGCGTTTGAATCCTGACCCAACCCAATACTTGAGTAACCTTGGGAAAATCACTTACCTTTTCTGAGACTTAGTTTCTTATTTGACTTATCTGTCCAATGAGGTAGTGGGGCTTGAGGATCCCTTTGTGGGTGGACTACTCTGCTCTGGTCCTATGATCCATGAACTCCATGTAAGAAGGCTTTGGGCTGATGGCTATAGGAAGCAGCTTGGTGATACACTAGATACAGCTCTAGGCCTGGAGTCAAGAAAACCTGAGCTCAAATCTTACCACAGACACCGATTAGCTGTGTGACCCTGGGAAAACGATTTAACCTCAGTTTCCTTAACAGTAAAACGGGGATAATAACAGAATTCACCTCCCAGGGTTATTGCAAGGATCAAGTGAAATAATATGTATAAAGCACTTAGCATGGTATTTAACACACAGTAAGTGCTTAATGTTTGTTCTTTTCCCCCTCCCTCAAATACCTCTTTGTTGATGGGGTTGAGTGTGTGTGTGGGAGGAGTGTGGGAGTGTAAAGGGGAACCTCCAACAACCAGAGGAAAGGATTGAACAGGAGCAAGAGAGCTTCTGGGAATTGGGGACCCATCCAACTATACAAAGGCTGCTTCTATACTAGTGAATTAAAAATGCTAGTTATAACATGCTACTTCCTTATTTTCTATTCTTCTCATGCTATCATTCTAAGTCTATCTGTAAATCTTCTCTTGGATCTGAAATACTTTCCTTTCAGTTCACCAGGCAACAGTCACTGAAACAGCTCCTTAAATGCCAACTCGTCCAAGAGCCTAAAGTGCTAATTTTCCACCAAACCCCCTTGAAAGGAATTTGGTATCAGAGCTCAGTCCAGGACTTCTTAGAGCCAGGCTGTTCAATTAGGCTCAGGCAGCAACTTGGTGCACGTTTGGGTAACAAAGTCATGTGTTTTTTTTCTTTTTTTCTGGGTGCTAGGGTTTTCTATCCTCTGTAAATAACAGAAAATAAGTCACTCACGGGTGGGTCTTGTTAGCCAAAATGTGACAAGGGCTTCAGAAAAGCATTGATTGCTTGGATGGACAAAATATATTTGAAAACTGATGCATGCCTCTCTTTCTCTCTCCCCTCCTCCCACCCCCTGTCCCTGCAAGCCCCTTGGCCTAAGCTTTCTCTTTTCTGTATTTGAATTAAAATAATGTATATCAATTATGGAACCTCGCCAAACAGTTAAAGACAAGTTATGAGATTAATTGTAAATGCACGCCAGTCCTTGGAGGTTTCAAGAGGAACCTTTATTGATTCATATTTATATATTACAAGGAATAATGAAAGTCACATTCACCCTTTGTCCAAAGTAAACCCTGATCAAATCCACTCAAATTGCTCCACTAAACCTTCTGACCGTGCTGATAAGTCTGAAGGACATTGAAGAAGATGAGTCAGAACAAGCTGGCCTGTGGAAGAATGCAAGCCAAATATCTAAGGAGGCAGATCTTGGCTTTCATAACTGCATTTTTTGCTCCCCAGTATCAACTGGGGAATCTGATATAAATATTTGGCTATAAAACTTTGGGTGGCTGGGTGGTCACCATTTCGGGTAGTCATTTTTTACTTTCCTAAGTCATCCTTCTTGGAAACAGAGCATAGATGGTCTAGTTGTAGATACATAAAGGTTCTTTTCTGCTGGGTTCTGGGGGTTTATGGTATATTATAAAGGCTTCTGTGTCTTGCCCAGACCCTTCTGCCCAATGAAAGAACTGATCTCCAAGCAGACACATGCACAATATCAGACGTAACCTCCAACTTTGTGGTCGGTAGATAACTAATGATCATGCTCAAAGACATGTTAATGGTATCTGCTTTGAACTGCGATGCCAGTGGACTGGATGAACCAATCCGTCTTCAAATTTCAATCAGTGTGACTGAAGATGCTGGCATTTTTCCAGCTCCAGCAGGAGCTAAGAGTTACATGTCATAGTGAATGGGTTGGCAGGAAATCTTTGAGAACTGAAAAGAAAAACATAGGTGCATGCCTTGGTAGGAAAGTTTATTTGCAGTTTCATAGCTTAATAAAAGGGCTGTGAATGAAGTGTTAAAACTTCTCGCCTAGCTTTGCACTTGTCAGTTCAAAGATGTCTGGACATTTCAGTAGAAGACAAAATAGATGTAAATCAAAACAACAATGAAAGACTTCAGCACTTTGATCAATGCTGTGGCCAATAGTCCTCCTCCCGGTGATTGATAGTGAATCATGCTTCCCACTTCTCTGCGGAGAGGTGGTGGGCTAGAGGTGCAGAATGAAACATGCCTTGTCAGAACGGGCCTATATGGTGATTTATTTTATTAAGTGTACTTTGTTACAAGGGAAGATTCTACTTGGTGACAGAGAGGGAGGGAAGGAGTACTCACTGGGAAGTGACAACACTGAAAAATTAAAAGGCAAGACAGAATGCAATTAGTACAAACGTTTCTTTCTTTCCCAGGAAATCATAGCAGCTCTTGCTCTCTGAGCTATGAGCTAAGCACTGAGCCAGCATGCCACGTGGATAATTTCTCTTTTGGGTAAATCAGTCACAGGTACCAGAACCAGTGCCGGAACTGCATCCATCTGTTCTTCCAGCAATGCCTGGAGTCCTAAAATGTGAATAAAAAGGACTTATGAATGCTTCCCAACTTTATTGGTTTTTCATTTGTCATTATAAGTCAGGTTGCTTTCGGGAAAAAAGTCCATTGTACCTTACAAACATCTGAAAACATTCAACAAAACATAACACTTAGTCCTGAAATATAGTTTGCATAATGGCTCAAAAATCACTTGGTGTAGACCTAACTTTAACCTTACCCTTGAACCTAGAAGAAATAATTTTAAAAGTATTCTCATCTTCCATCCTACATTGTTTCCTTTGTCTTCCAATTTTCTGGTTTCTTTCCCCAGCTATAATGCTAACAAATCCAATAATTAAATTAACGGTGCCTACACAGAGAAGAAATGACCAGATAAGTGCTGTTTAAAGCTACATCCCATCACCACCACAACCACCATCACCAAATCCTGTGATGATTTAATACAGTAAGAAAGAATGGCCATTTATTTGCTCCAGTATGGGGTGTATACTTGACTTTAATTTTAATAGCAAAGCATACTTTGGGACTGCTGGCCCATGAATTCTGCATATTTTAGCCCAAGTGATAAAATACCAGAAAGAAAACAAAATCCTTGTGATTGTATCATCTAAGTTACAAGGACAATAAAAACTTCTCCTACAGTAGAATTTCCTCTATAAACTAGGAAACTCTTTTAGAAATTCAAAACTGACAAAGTTGCCACATTCAACTAATGACCTTTAGTTATAATTGGATAACTGAATTTTAAATTGTCAAGAAAATGGAACTGATGCTCAGAAACTTTGCCAAGAGTATAATTCTATGATATGCATTTGACAATCTGAAAAAGACCATTGCTTTAAAAATGAACCTGCTATTGAGTTATCCATGGGCAAAGAAAACACTGAAATATTCTTTCTCAAAGTGACCTTTTTTCCCCCTTCCACACATATGTGATTCAAAATGGTTTGGCTATCCCTGCTGAATTTGTGACACATTTATTTGAAGTTGTCTTTTAAGGCAACGTTTTTTCAGAGTATGTTTAACGTGAAGTTTGCACTGATCATATAGATTCTTATGACTACCCTCTCTAGAGTAATAGGATTGAAGAATATAAGGGCAAATACTTGGAATAGTGTCTAAAATCAAACCCAATATGAAAGTCTTGAAAATGTAAATTTCTTTATGTATTTAAGAGATGGTTGATGCAAGTAGATCCTCTAAAAGGAACATGTTGGTAATTTATAGGAATTAGAATATCTGCGGCTATATAGATGGAAAAAAACAATCATTTCTGAGTATTCCACATGGAAAACTGTTGACATTGGAGGTGAATATTGACAGAAGTGGGTCAGAGATCAATATCCAACCTCCAGGGTCAAAGGACTTCATGTTTGGTGCAATAAACAACTTGGTTTAGGTATTACAGTGGTCCAGGAGAATAATGCCTATTAAGGGTCAGACAAGGTTTTCCATTATAAACTCTGATTTGGGGGGGCTGTCCTAGTTTCCAAGTCTCTAAAGGAACCAGATAGTATGAGTTAGGCAAGAAGCTGGCTTGGAAACAAAGCAAAAGGCATTAAAATCCAAGTTTTAAAATTAATGGCTTCAGCTGGTGCCTTTTTCCTATCCTTCAGATTCAAAACCCATCAATCCATCCCATTTTCATAGAATAGACCTTTTTAGTAAATCTCTAAAATCCTCAACCAATAACAAAACCAGGAAAAATTTTGAGGAGATAAGAGAGTACAGATGGAAAGTTCTGAAAACAAAGTAAATCTCTTTTGAGTTTTTTAATGGCCTGAAAGCTTTACTTTTGAAAATTATATAGCACATGTAACTTAGTCATAAATTATAAAAACTGCTTATGAGGGCCCCGTGACATTAACAGAATGGTGTCTATCCTACCAGATATGGCTCACTGTGATACTGGAAACACTCAGGACATTTTTCCACTGGTTTTGGACAGGACAATTGTATCACCAGGTTCCTCAGAAATATTTTATCATGTTGGTCCTCAAACGAATTACTTTTGGGGGGGGCGCAAATTTGAATTTTTAAGTAAATGAGAAATAGTACTCAAATAATTGACTTTGAAATATTCTCTGCTGGATATATTTTAAATTAAGACTAGATAAAAAGATAATAAATATGTAGTTCACAAAGATACATATTGCTAGGCCTAGATTTTAGCTGTGATTAATTTATTATTCTTCAAAAAAGCAATTAAATAGAGCTAATAATAATTATAAAACAGACCCAATTTATGAAGAATGGAATATTAGTGAGAAGTGGTATGGGAAAGGCACAAATGAACACAGGATAATGCAGATGAAGCAATAGCTCAAGGACATCCAACAGATACCTTGGGCATAGGAACCTCTACAGGCAAAACTTTTGATTTTCCATGTCCTCATCAAGAAGCAAAAGCTCTGCACTCTCCTGACCTCTCTGCTTGGCTTTAGGACGTATAGATAGATTCAAACAACAGAAGGAGGCATTGATCAGGTATGGAAGAAGTGAGGCACTTTCAGTTTCCATTACATTAAACAAAACACTCATTAGTGTTTGGCACTTTCCCAAGGAGATGCAATCTGGGTGCCCGTTGAGGGTTAACTATCAAGTTAGGAAGTCTAGGAAGACCTTTTCAACATCATCTAGGGACAGCTAAGAGACAGGTAAAGTTACATTGGGAATAAGAAGGCTAGAGTTACTGGAAATAAAAATATATATAAGAAATCAGCTACAAACCAGCAAAATATATACCTATGTTTAGAATAGATGAAATGTGCATGGTGCTGGAATATGACAATTTGGTCCAAGAAGAGGAAAATAAAGAATATTCTTAGACATATTTTTGGAACGTCAGGCAAAACCAAACAAAACAAAATATTTTTCCCAAAATGCCCTGCTGCTTGAATGTTTATCTTTATGAGGACAAAGGTTATGTCTATTTGGACATTGTGGTTGCGAGGGGCAATGCAACTGAAAATTATTGTCAATAGCACAGATTGTTGTGTTGCTGATGGAACAGACTAGGAATAACTATGATTAGAAACCTCAAAAATCCACTAAATTGGGACAGGAAATCTGGGATGGTATAAGTAGGAAGCATGGTATGTGTAGTTAGGGAGTTGGATGACTCCAGGGACAATACAGACCTAGTGAGGGGCATGGTGTGTGTGTGTGTGTGTGTGTGTGTGTGTGTGTGTGTGTGTGTGTGTGTGTGTGTGTGTGTGTGTGTGTGTGCGCGTGTGCCTCAGTAGGCAGGAGGAACACTGTTTTGGAGCAGCTGGTATTTAAGAAATCTTTTTTTGCTCTACTGGCAAAACGAACCAACACTAAAAATCAACCACTTTACATGATTTCTTGCAAGAAAATCTCTTCATGCCTGCACTTGTTATTTTAATAAGACGTTTGTCTTTTCCCTTTGGCTAACAACCCAATCTACCAGGAAGTCCTAGAGATAAACTGTGAAGTAAGTACTCTCCTTTTTTTCTCTGTAGAGATACTCTCCTGATAAGGATTCTTATAAGGACTTTCCATTCAAGAGAGTTGGTAAAGAGAAAGAACATATGCTTAATAACATGAAATATAAAAAGCTCTTTGAGGTTGCAACAATACTATTCTTCCACTTTTTTAACTCGAAGATGCCATTCGATCAGTACTTAACACAGATCTGAAAATCCCAGAGCTAATAAAGCTTCCTGGAGACAGCCGGATGGATCTGACAAGCAGCATGTAGCAGAAAGCCTCATAGGGGATAAGGTTCCTAACAGTGAACTAAGAGTTCCAATCCCCAAAGAGGTGCCCCTGGTGTGCAGAGCACTTAACCCTTCGACCAGTACCAACATGACTATTCACAAATTATTGATGTCCCTAAATCCCTGGCAGATTGCAGACAGTTTGTGTATCCCTTGAAGCCCCAGCATATGGCCACTAATGGGATGGATTAAAAAAAATACATATACACATTCAGCCTTTGCCACATGAATGTAAAGCCACTGAAATGGGAGAAGGTGATTGAACTGGACTGAACACTGTTAAATACATGATTAGCCTCTTGTTATGGATTATTTCCATTGATCTATATCTGGTTTCTCAGTACAGTTTAATTAAAGCTGTCTGGAACAAAACTGTTCCCTAAATGATCAGGCCGTGCAATGAAATGGTGAAACATGAGGAGGCTTGAGGCCTTTCCTTAAAGCACCCAAGGACTGTCTGTAGTTAACAACAGTAGCAGGGAAGATATTTATTTTTAGCAAATTAGCTGGTTATAGTGCTGGCTATTAGACTTCTCTGCCAGATAAATCAATGCTCTTCCCCGTTTCATCCTGGGATATTAGAATCTGATTTAGGCCAACGCCAGGCCCTAAGGATGAAATCTAGGTTTTGTGTGAGTTCTTCTGGCCCAGAATCAACACAGAACACATCCATGTGTGTTTAGTTATTTATCTGGAAAAACACTGACAAAACATATGCAATCTTTCTTAAGATAAATGTAGTTACATAGAAGGTGGGAACCTTACGTGCCTCCCTGTTTTTCACAGCCTCTGGCACAGCAGTATGGCAGGTGAGCATTCAATAAAGGTTTTCCCAATCGCTTGACAATGAACAATTAAAATATCGATTATATGAGCCAATGGCCAACCAGGGTGCAAAACAGGCCCAAGGCATGGCCCCTGCAAATGAGGAGCTTACAGTTTCCATGGGCTGGCTCTTCGTGAAGAGGTCACCTGCTTTTCAGTGGCATAATATGTTCTTTATTATGATTAAACTTTAAATGTGATGTGAAGAAGGGATGTAAAGAGATGTAACACTTGGTATTCTTGTCCTTCAGGAATAAATGATAAAACACATTTATAATATCATCATCATCATCATCATCATATTTATAGTTGTGTAGAATTTTTTTGGTTTTCCAAGTATTTTTCCTACAATTTCCATATTTGATCCTAAAAACAGCCTTGTGATATGTTATGCAATTATTTGTCCCATTTTACAGATGAGGAAATAGAAATTCAGATCACACAACTAGTAAGTCACTGAGCAAGTACTTAGATGGAGGACTTCTAATACTAACTCTAGTACATATCTCGTTAACTACATGAATGCTGAAGAGAGTGCACCCCTGATACTTCCAAAGTAGGGAGCTATTTCAACTATGTGAAATAGTTTAGTCACTGTATCTAAAAGAAATAAGGTCAAGCCTAAATGCAAATAGTTGTGGGAAAGTAGGACAAAGAGGGAGCATAATGTGATGGGTAGAGGGTGGGCCTTGGAGTCAGAAGGGGCAGAGATCGAGTCCTGCCTCTGAAATGGACTAGCTGTGGCACCCAAGCTTCAGTGATCTGTCTCTCTAGTCTCACAACCACCATTCCACTTCAGTCCCTTATTACCTCTTGCCTGGACTATGATAATAACTTCCCCAGTGGTCTCTGGGTCTCAGGATTTTCCCTACTCTGATCCAACTTCCACATTGCTGTCAAAGTGATTTTTCCAAAGTGCAGGCCTGACCATATCATACTCCCACTCAATAAACTGCACATGATCTTTTTTTTTTTGCTTTTTTGTAGGGGCAATTGGGGTTAAGTGACTTGCCCGAGGTCATACAGCTAGTAAGTAGTAAGTGTATGAGGCTGCATTTGAACTCAGGTCCTCCTGACTCCAGAGCTGGTGCTCTATTCCCTGCGCCACCTAGCTGCCCCTACGCATGCTCTTGAATGCTTTTAGGATCAAATCTAAGCTCCTCTGTTTGGCTTTTAAAACTCTTCACAACCTGGACCCAGTCTAGCCTGATACACCCACACCAGTCAAAACTGTTTTTTTGGCCGTTCTTCATTCAGGCTACTCCATTTTCTATTTCTCTGTCTTTGCACTGGCTTCCCCCAAGCTTGGGATGCAATACCCCCTCCTCCCTAACTCACAGTTTCTTACTTCCTTATATACTCTGCTCAAACACTACCTTGTTCATGTCTCCTTCCCTTTAAATGGTCACTGCCCTCCCTTCACAAATGTACCTTGTCTTATATTGTATATGCTTATTCCTGTATAGACACACACACATATTTTGTACATGCCATGAATATATATTCATGTACCTATTTTGTCCTCTGGCAGAATGTTAGCTCCTGGAGAGTAGGGATTGTTTCCTTTTTGTCTCTGTATTCCCAGAGCCTAGTACAATGCCTGACATAAAACAGGCACTTAAAATGCTTGTGGATGGACTGACTGACCATGAACAAGTTACTAAGCCTTTCAGTGTCTCACACAATTCTAAGATTATAAATTACAGATGAGCTGTTGATCTGCATTGGTGGGATCAGTTTCCCAAACTAAGGACATCATAAGTCACCACCTTCCACTGCCCCCTTTCCCTCCCCCCCCAAAATGGAAAACAAGTCAAAGTGAGGAAGTTGATCAACAGATATTTACTCATTGTCTACTCTCTGCCCAGAATCATGCTGAAGATCCCCGGGGAAGAGAAGAATAAAAAAATGGTCATTGTTCTTGAGAAGTTTATAGTCTGGTTGGGGAATCGAAACTTGAGAATATGCTAAATAAGTAGATAGGAGAAAATTAACAATAAGTTATATAATTTGGTGCCAGATTTATAGTACAGATTTCAATGATTTAGGAAGTTCTCCTAGACTGGATGAGGACCTTGAGCTCACTCTAATCAGAGGCAAGGAGGTGAGACTGGGCATTAGGTAATAGGATATATATGGGGAAACCATATAAAAACCATGCAGATTAAAGTCAACACTTGCTCTCGGGATCTAGTGGAAAATACAGCAAACTGGACAGGCAAAGTGATAACAGATTAAGATGTGGAGATTACTAACGGGCGAA
Source organism: Pseudochirops corinnae (assembly GCA_028646515.1). Classification (NCBI taxonomy): domain Eukaryota; kingdom Metazoa; phylum Chordata; class Mammalia; order Diprotodontia; family Pseudocheiridae; genus Pseudochirops; species Pseudochirops corinnae. The sequence goes on from CM053589.1 coordinate 35,506,362, forward strand.
GTTTCATACAGTGTCAGTAGGGAGCCACTGTAGGTTTCTGAATGGGAGAATAAGAGGAAGAGTCAGTGTTTTTTGAGAAACTAAGCAGCAGATTATCAGTAGACTAGAAGATTCATAAGGCTGTGAAGTTCACCTTTGTCTCTGCATCATTAGCTCTTAGCAGTTTCTTACAGATAGGTCATTTAGTCAGTCAATACACATTTATTAATTTACTATGGGCCAGGCTCTGTGCTAAGGGCTGGGGATACAAAAAAGGGGTAAAAGACAGTCCCTGCCCTCAAGGAGCTCACAATCTAATGGGGGAGACAACAATATTCTATATTTTTATGTAGAGGATAAGTAGGAAAAAAATTACATGAACCAGCTGTATACAGGATAAATAAAAGGAGGCATTGGAGTTAAGGAATTGGGAAAGGCTTCCTGTAGAATAGAGGTATCAGTATGTAACCTGAGGGCTGCATGCAGCCCACAACACCCCACAGTGGGGTCAGGACCAGATTAAAATGTAATTGGGAAATATTTAACAAAACAAATAGAAATATAATAAAACAGAAGTAATATTACATTATATAGCCTACAAGGATCCTCCTACAATGATTAGTAGCCCCTGGTTTCTACTTTTTGGACACCACTGTTGCAGAAGATGAGATTTCAGCTGGGACGTAAAGGAAGCCCGGGAAGTCAGAAGTGGAGATGAGGAGGTAGACTCTTCCAGGCATGGGGGATGGCCAGAGAAAATGCCCCCAGCCAAGAGAGGGGAGTGTCTTGTTCCTGCAAGGGCAAGGAGGATAGTGTCATTGCACTAGGTTTAAGAGCACGGGGTGGGAAGTAAGGTGCAAAAAGACTGGAAAGGTAGCTGGGGGCTCTGTTATGAAGGGCTTTGAATGCCAAGTGGAGTATATTGTATTTAATCCTGGAAGTGATAGGGAGTCATTGCAGTTCAGTGAGCAGGGGAGTGACACAGGGCCAGAGAACAAGCTGGGTGGGCCTGTGATTTCACTAGCACAGGGAACTCCTAGATGAGAAACCTGTACCACCTTCTCTATAATTTACAGTCTTAGAGAATTGCCTGGGTTCTGGGAGGTTAAGTGACTTGTTGGGGTCAGGCACTCAGTGTGTGTGTATATGTGTGCTGACACTGGAACCTAGGAGTTCCTGTTTCTGAGGCTGGTTTTCTATTCATTATGCTATGCTATCTCTCACTTAGCATGTAGCAAGTGTTTAATAAATGCTTAACTGGGCTACTCTGGCAAGTCTATGCAAGATGGGTAATGGCAAATGAGAGCAGAGGGAGGTGAGTGAGACTAGAGTCAAAGGAGTCAGCAGCACTGTCGCAGCAATACAGGCAGAAGGTGATGATGAAAAGAACTGGGTTTGACCTAAGAGACCCTCAGAGGGAGAAACTGAGGGATGTGGCAGCTGACTTTCCTCAGAACACCAAGAAGATGGCATCCTGCCTAGAAAGATGACTCTAGGCTTAGAAAGAACGGCAGCACTAACATAAAAAGAAGAGGTTTAGGAAGGCTAGGAAATGGTTGCATGGGGGAATTTGGGGAAAATGATGCACTCCATTTTGTTCCTGTTGGGTTTGAGGTGGTGAAGAGATATTCAAATGGTGCCCATGTGGAAGCAGAATGTGGGTGACAGTTTAGGACTAGAAACGTAGATTCAAGAGGCATCTGCAAGGGGTGATGGTTGAAACCGTACAAGCTTTCTGAGGGGGTGTCTATGACACTGGCATTGTTCCTTTTAAGGGCTGCTTCTGTTCAAAGGCATTGTTATAATGACACTGGAATAGCTGGTCAAATTTTAATGGCTTGGTTCCTTCTTTTGAATTTATTTGTAAGGCTCCTCTTGGGCTAAACCCAAATTTTTCAGAGACAGAAACAAGGGGATCATCATCCACGGATTCCAAATTATCAATACACTTTCAACTCAATCTGTTTTATTTTTATGAACTGAGTCAGCTTAAGAGCCTGTTCCAGAAACATTTTTATAGGAGTAGTTAATACCATCCTAAACAAAATTAAGTCTATTTTATGATCATGTTCATTTATACAAGTCAAGGTTTAAGAGATATTTCTTCTTTTTCAATGACTATTACATTTCTTTCCACATATTTATATTCCAGATTTCCCAGATAATCCATAAACCATGATATGAGGATAGTGTTTTATCAGGGTATTCAGTGTTGTGTCAGGGAAGGAAACGTATGATCTTTGAAGAGACAAATGATCAGCTTTTTTTTCTTTTTAGTTCCTTTGCATAGTTGCTATATTTATGGATTTTTCTTTAGCCCTTACAAAAATCCTGCTGCACAGCTAACCATAAATTAAATTTACACAGCATATAAATCTTATTTAACAAGGACTCTCTACCCTTTCACCTAGTGCCCTATGTGTGGCTGGCATAATGATACAATTTTTGTGACTAAAATGCTCAAATTCTGCTGAAAATACTTATTAATGAATGCAACTATGCCGGAATAGTCTACTGAATATTCAAGGAAGTTAACTAACATTAGTTTAAGGCAGAGGGAATGGGCTGAACTTGTCACCTCTTGACCACACAGAGAGCAACCTGGCTGAAGGGTGAAATATTTGTGTAGTCCTCAAGTATGATAAAATGCAGACCTTGTGAAACTCTCTCATATACTGCACCTCGCTGTGACCTCAACCCTGACTCCTTAGAATATTTTTTGCCATGAGGGTTAAATGGTTTGAGAGCTACTTTATTGGCTGTGTTTGGAGTCTCTCTTGAAAAGAGGCTTTTAATAAGACTAAATTGGGATGAATTATGAAGCAAGGTTTCTGACTACGTTCTGAGACAAATCAGCTAAAGCCTGACAACGCTTATAATGTCCAGCCCACTGCCATATGTTTGACCATGACATATTTGTTTTTTTTCACCTCTGTGGCTCTGTTTCAGACTTTTTCTGGGGCACCTGCTTGATTTGAGATGATATTGGCTGGTCGGTCTTAATGCATTGGTGGGTTAACAGAATTTTTCCATCTTCTTCTCTAGAAAAATGGCCCATAAGGAAATTAAGCTAGAAGAGTTGAAAGTCACACATGAATTCATGTGTAGGTGTGCTGAAGTCCTAAATAATCCTCCTGTGTGAAAAGTACAATATCAATTCAACTCTGGTTCATTGGTTCATCCACTTTGCTTCTCAGCAGCTCTCTACCAGGAGAGGCCTCCCGTAGCCAACACATTTGCAGATGATGCAACTATAGGGACATCTTCACACTATTCCAACAATGATTTTCACTGTGGTTTGAAAATGACTCTAGTTTTCTTCTTTGTTTAAACAGCTGTGGTGGATAAGAATAAAATGAATTGTATGTTTTCTGCATTTCTTTTATGATCAGTTTAGACACAGCCATAATAGCTGAATGATTTTTATTTAAGAATAAATTTTTTTAGACCCTTTGGAACTACACAGAATATAAGGAAGAAAACAGAATATCCTGCCATCTTAAACCACAAGACAAAAGAAGACCAAGTAATTTTCCTTGTAAATTCCAAATCCAAAGTTTCCCCCATCTTTCCTCCCCAAAACATACTCACGTCAGAACTTCATCTTCATACATATAGATAACACATGTACATATACAGAGTATATATGGCAAGGCAGAGGATGGTACAGTAGAAATAGTGCTTGCTATGAACTTAGATGATATGGGTTCAAACCTCAGTTCTGCCATTTAATATTTGTGTTACCTCGGGCAAGTCACTTAACCACTTAGCCTTAGTTTCCTCATCTGTAAAATTAAGAGGTTGGAAGAAATGATCTGTAATATTCCTCCTAAATCTATATTTATAATAATATTAGTAGATGTGTCTGTCTTTACACAAATTTCTTGTACCCAAGGTGTGGTATTTCTTCTGAGTAATGAATTTGTTGAAAAAAAAAAAATGTCAATTAAAAAAACAACCGCCTTTTTCATGACCATTTCCACTAAATTAAGTTTCTTTAGGGCAAGGACTAGATGATTTTTCACATTTGCCTTTACAGCCTCCTAGCACAGTGTCTTATACAAAGTAGGTGCTTTATAACTGTTGAATTGAATTTGTTTGCTAAAAACATTAAGAATCTAATAAATCTGCATGCCACAGAAGTTACAGCAGAAAGAATGACTTCTAGAGTGACTTAGAGTCAGATGACTTATATCTGAATCCTGGATCTTATCTTTGTTAGGTATGTGATCTTGGACAAGTGTCTGTGCCTCCCTGAGCCTCTGTTTCCCAATCTGTAAAATGAGGGAGTTGGGAAAGATGACCTCTGAGGTATTTTTCAACTTTGGCTGACTTTTGCTCTTTAAATGCAATAGATGGATGGTCTTTCCAAAAGGCAGAACACTTCGCTAAAGTTATTAAACACAATTTTTTTTCAGATGATTTCTATTGACCCAAGCTCTATTCTGTTAGTGTGGATTTATTGGGAATGGGGGTTAAATTGATTAAGATTATTAAGTTTTATCACCTTTCCTCCATAGGTCACTTTCAGATATGGCACTTAGTTGGGTGGCACTTAAAAATAATCTCTAGACAGTTGATGTGAAACATATTGGCGCTCTCAGTGCCATGGTAAATTCATGTCATTATCCTTTGCACTGGCTACTCTCTGTTCTCTTTCTGAGCAGTTGAAGAATTTATACTTGGAAGAGACCTCAGAGACTCAACCCCATGAAGCACTAGAGAGGTGTAGGGTTTAGTATAGGGTCACGTGGGAAGAACCCATGTCTTCCAACTCCAAAGCTGGTATATTTTGCAATACATCCTATTGCCTCTCATCATTAACGTTCCTTATTATTATAATTCTATATACATATAATATAGCCTTTGGAAAGCAGCCCTAATTGTTAAGTTCTGTGGCTTCTAGTTATAGCAGGGTATCAGCATATCTGGCATTTCCATTTAAACTTTCATAAGCTATTACGCCTCCTTGCCTGGATATCGGTATGGATACTTCATTCTCTTAAATTGTGGAAGCACTTCTTTAGCTCACATCTATAGCCATTTTTCTTTGGTTTGTTATCTAGAAGTCTTCCCTGGTAGATATTTTTATTTTATTCAATTAATATTTTTTTAAAAAGTTACACTGATGTTACCACATCATCACAATTCCCTTTGGAACTTTCCTTCTGAACATTTTGGTTGTTTCAGTTGTGTCCAGCTCTTTGTGACCCCATTCTGAATTTTCTTGGCAAAGATACTGGAGTGGTTTGCCATTTCCTTCTGTAGCTCATTTTACCGACAAGGAACTGAGGCACACAGTGTGAAGTGACTTGCCCAGGGCCACATACCTAGTAGGTGTCTGAGGTTAGATTTGAACCCAGGAAGGTGAGTCTTCCAGGTCAAGCACGCTATCTACTTCACCACCTGGCAGTCCAGTAAAACATAATTGGTAACATAAATTTGCACACATATGTGTATTTGATGTTATCATCCCCCTCTGGTTAGATAAAAAGATGAGTAGATAACTGAAGCAGATAACTGAAGCAATTAGGTCTATTAAATAAAAACAACCCAAAAAAATTCCCAACAAGCCAACAACTTCTACACAAATGGTTGGTATTGTCATCCCAGATCTCTGCTTTGGCCAGTTTGGAGGTGGGCAAAGAGCTGACTAGAAAGACTCATCAAAGAGAAGCCCATGCTGGGTGCATATTTTACATGGAAGGTACACATAATAACCCTGAGTTTCCTGTATTATACCCATCACTGAAGTACCTGGGTGTAAGTTTCAAACCATACATATATTTCCTATGCTCCTGAATGCAGCCACTTTATAGGGAAGAATATAACAAATTCTACATGGCAGGGCAGGGCAGGGAATAAAGGAGCATTGAAAGCAAAGAAGATTTAGACTTCTTGAGTGATCCAATGCTTGTGCTCAGCAGCCTAATGTGTGACCTCCCCCAGGATCATCTGTGCTTTGAAACCATTTTGAGGCAGAAAAGTGAAATATAGAAAAACTTTAAAATAAAAGGTAAAAATCTTCAGGCAGAGCTCCATTTTAGCACACATAACAAGAGACCTGTTCATGACCCAGCAGAAGACTGACTTTAGCATTTTATTGAAGTAGGGAAGAAATAGACTTTGCAGATAACTGAATACATACACATCCATATTTATGTGTGTGTGTATATATCTATATCTATGATTTTTAAAAGGTGATATATATGAATAAAATCAGAGCACAACTTTCCCTGCTGCCTCTCCTCACTGTGCCCATCCCTATCCCACTCCCCTCATGATAGGTAATAAGTACAAAAAAGAACAATAACAATTCAAAAAACCCTAAAAATAAAGCCAAATATGAACTTTGTTTTGGGAGAGATCATACAATTTCAGTGGTTACCTCTCATAATTGTTTTGCTGCGGGGAAATACAGATACAGTCAAAAAGGCATAGTAATGGTAGATGCAGGACTAGCCTTCATGCCCGGAAGACTTGTGGTCAAGTTAGTTGTGCAACCCTGGGCAAATCACTTGATTCTAAGCAACTCTGTAAGACTAGAAGTAGCAGAGAAAGTGCCAAGCTGCATTGGTAGAGGGAACTTCCTTACCCGGGGCTTCTCTATTTCATCAAAATCACAGGTCTTGTCCCTATTCCTTATATGCATTTCCTTCACACTTACTGAAATTCCCTTTAAACATAAAACTCCGAATTTTCCTTTTGTTTTTAAGCTCAGTTCTGCTGAACAGGTTAGATGGCACTATCCAAACTTCATTTTTTTCCCCTCAACACTGACCAGTTCTATGTAATTAGTAAATAAATAAAAAACACGCTGCCTATACAGGGTCTCATTCCAAAGGCAGGCCTGAAGATTTACAATATGCGAAACCAGGCAAAAACTCTGTGGTAATCAGCACAATACATTTTACACTCCATCATAATCAGTTTTTCTGCCTTCATGTCGATAAAACTTTCCCCCCTTTTTACAGTGGTTTACAACTTAAATAATTTAATACAACAGTTGTTATATTTTTATTGCAAGCTTATAAAACTGGTACCATAAGTCTTTTCTCTGCAATATATTACCAAAAAGTGACACAAGAGAAGGGGAACAGATGATTGCTAAAACTGTAACTCAATCTTCCAAGTTCTGGAGATGTCATAAAAACTGCTCCTGCTTCACTTGCATGTGGCAGATACCATCAGGAACCCTCAAATGAACGATTTCTTGGCATTCAATCTCTCCTTAGGCATTATTTTATACACAATAAAAACAAAGGAAGGACTTCATACTTCAAATACAATTGTGATTCAATCCCAATAGCTTTTTTTTTTTTGTTTAAGGGACTTTTTTTTTTTTTTTTTTGGTTTCACCTCAGAATTCATTTTGTTGTTGATGTCTATTGGGCTGAATCAAGTGACTTTATTCTTATTTAAATCAAAATGCAAAAGTAAGAGAAAAAGAGACATTTAGGGCAATGTTATGGACAATGAAATTCAGTGAAGGAAAATATTTTAGCGTCCTGCATCTAGTATTAGTTAATAATAATGGGGGCGGCTAAGTGGCACAGTGAATAGAGCACCGGCCCTGGAGTCAGGAGGACCTGAGTTCAAATCCTGCCTCAGACACGTAACACAAAACTAGCCATGTGACCTTGGGCAAGTCACTTAACCCCAATTGCCCTGCCTTCCCCCCACCAAAAAAATAAAACAAAAAGGTATATTTAAAAAAAAAAAAGAAAAGAAAGCACATCATCCAAAAAAAAAAAATAATGATGATGATGATGGTAGCTAGCACTCTGATAGTACGGTGCCTGTGTGCCTGGCACTGTGCTGTACAAATACTGTCTCATTTAATCCTTACAACAACTCCGTGAAGTAGGTGCTATTATTATTATTACCCCATTTTACGATGGAAGAAACTGAGGCAAACAGAGGGTAAGTGACTTGGCCAGGGTTACCGAGCTAATTGAACTCAGATCTTCCTGCCTCCAGGTCCAG
>CM053589.1:35514826-35535586 GCA_028646515.1 Pseudochirops corinnae
TCAGGCAAAGATCCTCCTCTCCTCACGCACGCAACTGCTCAGCGTCCAGGCAGCTTGGTCCCAGCAGCTCCGGCCCCTGGCAGTTCCTGCCCCAGGCAGTCCTCAGCAGGAGTCCTTAGCAGAGATTCTGGCCCGCTCAAAGCAAAAGGAGTTCGCAGCCGCAGCCACTGCCTCTGACGCCGCTTCCAGTCCGCACCGCTCGGAGACTAGCTTGGCTCCGGCGTTCTCTTGCTCCACCCCTTCCTGCTACATCAGCAAGCTCAAGGGGCGTGGAAGATCTTCAAATCCTAGTATCGTTACAAAAGGTGACAGGAATTGTAATTTATAGGGATAAGCTATATATATATATATATATATATATATATATATATATATATATACACACACACACACACACACACACACACACTAGATGTCCTTCTTTGAGCATATGAACCATTTCCTCTTTAAGATACAGCAGGGTTATAAGTAAACTTCTACTTTGGGAAAAATGCCTGTAATTTGCCTTTTTTTATAAAGTCTTGTTGACATGACCCTCACAGTAAGGTCTAAGTATCATTCGTTTTCCTTAGGAACACTGAATGAAATAAAAGAATACATCCTAGCATATTCTTCCTCAATGTCTTCTTAACATAAGGTATTATGGTGCTTCAAGTCTTTGTTTTATGACAGTTAATATTTAATAATAATGCAGTACTATAAGGCTTACAAAGCACTGTACATTCACTCATTCATATAATGCTTACAACAACTCTGTGAAAGAAATTGACTTTCAAATATCTAAGGTCCATTCCAGCTGTTTGATTTTCTGAGTATGGGTGATTGCCATCTACTATTAACAGAAGCAGAAAAGCCCAGGAAGAGAAACCAGTTCAAAGGTAAACATTAGTTCCATTTTGGATAAATTATAAAAATTTGAAGAATATAAAGCAACAGTACATCCAGGTAAGGATATCTACCGATCAACTGGAAATAAAGGAGAATGATAAATGCTAGAACTATAAATTTAGGAGTTATTTGCATAAAGGTGATCATTGAAGCTCTGACACAGTATAAAGTGTGAGAGGACTTGGGTTCAAATCGTACTTTGTCACTCAGACAATTTACTTAAGTATCAATTTCCTCACCTGCAAAATGAGGAGATTGAACTAGATGACCTCTCCAGTCCCTTCCATTCTAAATCCATCCTAAGTGGATGTAATCACCAAACTAGAAAATGCAGAGAAAGAGAAGTGAAAAATGTCTTCCCTGAAACAACATTTATGGGCAGATGCTGTGTGACACTGCAGGTATGTCAGCAACTGGTACTGTAGGGCAGAAATTAATTACTTGGGTCTCAGTACACAATGCTTATGTGATTTGGGATTGTGAAAACCAAATAGACCTTATTGTTATTGCTATCACTGAATCCTCCGTCCTACCAGCCTGACAGATTTTCATATGATCCAAAAAAAAAATTTCTTCCCTCACAGAATCATGACAGGTCCCCATGGATAATTCAAATGGTTTGTTCCTGCCAGACTGAACCATATACAAGGATGGAATATTTGTCACGTCTCCCAGAAACTTATTGTAAACATGTTGTACAGGATGAAGGTGTTAGACTCAAGCCCAAGCTGGATTTGAGGACATTTTGTATAGGAGAGGTACTAATAGTCTTAAACATAAATCTTTAAGAAGGAAAGTAGAAATATACAATTTCAGTGTACCCATACCCTTATCCACAGTACTGGTATGCCCTGTTTAAAAAAAAAATGTTATGTGACTAACTTACAAAATAATAAATTAGAGGGTAATTATTCCATTACAAAAAGATTCATTGCAGGGTTTCCTGAAAAAGCAAGCTTGCCTAGTACATTTCAAGTAGAACTGATTTTGACCAAAATCTAATTTACCTTCAAGTTTTAAGACCTATATATTCTTTCTGTGAGCATCAATAAGATCACAATCTAAGGTGCCAGCTATATATTGTAATAAGAGGAATTGTTTTTGGTGATGACAGCTTTTGTTATTATTAGTGGTGAAAGCTTAAGCACACCTGATAAGCCATGGGCATAGCCAAGAGACATCAGTAGCATGCAGAGAAAAATGTTGTATTGCTACTGGTCTAAAATTTTACTTCCTATCCAAACTGTATTTTATTGCAATGGAAAATAGGCTATGAAAATATGAACTTTTCTTTCCTACTACTCCACTATGAATGGGACAGGCCACCATGAAGATTAACCTGCTGTATAGAAAGGGAAGTTTCATTGCTAATTCCTTGGTTTTTCAACTCAGCAAAAAATGGTTCCCCCCCCCCAATTTTTATGGTTTAGGTAAAAGAACTCTGCTTCTATTTCCAAAAAATAAAAAATAAAAACAAATAAAAGCTAACTAAAATATTGTTTGGGGAAATGGATTGGATTGTAATGTATGCAAACTATTAGGCAACAATGACTTGATTCACTGTGATATTTAAAATGACATTGTAAGAGACTAAAATAGCTAAACTTGGTCCTGATATAACATTCAGCAGCAGCAGCAGGTTTGGGAAGCTTGTAGTTATTGCCCAGAGTCAATCAAACAACCTATATATTAAGTGGCCGTTAACATTCTGGCAGCTGAATTTTTTACACCAGCTTCCAAGGTTGCACAGTAATTACATCCACTATAATTCACTTTGCAATATATTTTATAGAAACTTTTCATGCAAAATTTCTAGGAAAGAATATTTCAAACTCACCTTTTATGGGAACTTCCAGGAATACTGTAAAATTCTTTAAAATGAGTGTTTACCACTTGCATTGCCTCTAGTTTAAATATATCTGGCACATGTGGTTTTAGTACAGTATATCAATGGGTCTTCTTTTTTTTTGGATAGACCCTCTGTTCCCCAGCATTGCTAGTTTATGTTCCCACTGAGCTTCCATCAGCACAAAATAAATCCAGTTGCCTTTTGGCTGCTCAAGGCCAGTTTAGCAGCTATGGGGAAAAAAATTACTTCTTCATAGCATCTTACTTGTCCTATCATGGGTCATCACAAGGTCATGGTTTACAATTCTAAGACCAGAACAGTCAACAAAGAGAACTTTGTTTGGCTATCTAACAAGCCAATTCGATGAATCATCTCAATTCAATTTAACAGATATTCCTTGTGGATCTGTTTATGTGAAAGGCGCTGTGCTATGTGGTCTTAGAAAAGTCTAAAATAAACAAGACAGATTCCCTGTCCTCATAGTACTTAAAATCAGGTAGGGAAAAGGGGGGGAAATGAATAGCAATGACAATAATACAAAGTAATAGGACTTAATTGTATGTGAGAAGTTCAAACACAGTGGTAAGGGGGGTTTGAGGGAAAGATTCCATGCCAGAGAAGGCTTCAGGGAAGATAGGGTACTTGGCATGAACCTTGAAAGATGGGTAAGAATCTGACACACAGAATTCAGGAAAATACCCTCCAGACACATGATACAGCATTATCAAGGGCACAGGCATAAGAACAAATAGGGCATATTTAGGAAATGATAAATAGTCCAGTTTGACTGCAACATTTGAAGGGGAATACGAGAATATAAATCTGAGGGGGTGAATTGGGGCCAAATTATGTAGCATCTCTAATTAAAGAGTTTTGGCTTATTTCTGTAGGGTTTGAAAAACTGTTGATTGTTTTTGAACGTGCGTGAAGGGGAAAAAGAAGCCAATGAAAAAGATCATGATAGACTAAACTTAAGTGTTAATGGTAGGATTGGAAAGGAGGAAGATATTACCAAAATAAAAGAATCAGATATGTATACTGATGACATGGGCAGAGGAAAAAAGAGGCAGCGATTGCTGAGGTTCCAAACCTCAGTGACTGGAAGGAGAATGGGATGACTTACCAGAACAAGGAAGAGACTATAGGGAGTAGTTTTGAGGGCTACAGGACAAGTTTCCTTCTGGGACATGGTCCTTTTAAATGTTGCTAGGCTATCTGGGTGAAGCTAACCAGTAAGCAGCTGTAAATGTATACCTTTACTAGAGAAAAACTATGTAAGACCGATAGAAGTACAGAGACAATTTTGTTTCAGTGAACTGCTGAGTTTTGACACAAAGCAAGATTCCAAGGATGGAGACACGTTCGCCAAAATGTTTGCCATGTTCATGGAAGATTTTTGTGGTTGTTGTTCACTTGTTTCAAGTATGTCCAACTCTTTGTGACACCATTTTGGATTTTCTTGGCATACTGGAGTGGTTTGGCGTTTCCTTCTCCAGCTCATTTTGCAAATGAGAGAACTGAGGCAGAAAGGGTGAAGTGATTTGCCAAGGGTCCCACTGCTAGTAAATGTCTGAGGCCAGATTTGAACTCAAGAAGACGAGTCTTCTTGACTTCTGGCCTGGTACTCTATGAGCCTCTTACCTACCTCTCATAGAAGACAGTCTCCATGAAATCAAAGTGAAAAGAGTCCTTATTGATGATGAGATTCTCTGAGGTCTTTTTTGTTTATTTGCAAGTGACATGGCATTATGACCTAAAAAGAACTCTACTGCATTTCTTTAGTGAACTTTATAGCTGTATGTGAGATTAGTCAACCATCCATACCGACAAAAAGCAAGTGAATATAAAACACGTTGTCCAGAAGACAGAGGAGAGGATTGAGCTACATTGCATTTGGGGGAATTGTTCAATGCTTTCAATGATCCAAACTGTTTCCTGCAACAAACATTTATTTCTTTAACACCAGAGTTTTCTCAGTGTTGCTATGTGGTTGCGAATCATAAAACATCATGATTTCAGAATAATCTAAATTATAAATGATCTAAAGAGCAATGGGAAGACACATGGTAGAACTAAGAAGACTGCAGTGTGCTTCTTGCCAAAGATGACTTGCTGACAGAAATAGCATAAAAACCCTCCAGAGGAGGGGTTCAGCCTTTGATATGTTATGAACCCATCTGACAGTCTATTGAAACTTATGAACCCCTTTTGAAAATAATGTTTTAAGAGCATGAAATAAAACATATAGGATTACCAAGGAAACCAATTATATTGAAATACTGAATACTGAAATATTTCAATAGTGAAATATAGAAACCAAAATAAAAAAAAAAAAAAGTGCAGAGGCCATAAGTTAAGAAACCCTGCTATATTTCTAAGACTAGAAAATTAGATAAGTTGATCATGTTTGCAAGATCAAAAACAAGAAAAATGGACCAAAGACAAACTTTGGGGAAAGCTTTTGGGAAAACATTTAGAAGCAGAAGAAAGAGGAGCTGTCAAAGAATAATAAAGAGAAAATAGAGAGGTAAGAAGAGAACCAAAAATGTTTAATGTTTCAAAATACGAGGAAGGGGAGCATATCAAAAAAAAAGCTGGGATCGGAAATAACGTTCAGCAGCAGAGTGGTAAAGAATATGAGGAGAGAAAGGAAGGTATTAAAAGCTTCTGGATTCTTATATTTAAGTAGTTGGAAGGTTGAGAGAAGACAGCAAAAGAGAGAGAAGGAGCAGGCAAGGAAATAGATATGCTGATGAAAACTCTTTCATTTTTACTCCTAGTCATAGTCACTCAGTACCCAAGGATGAATTTAAGAAAATTGCTAGATAAAACCACTCAACAGTTTTCAAAACCATTGCCGATTAAATCATATATGCTTGTAATGTATTTCATTCAAAGAAGGCATTTTGCAACTGAGTTAGCAATTGCGAAAAATTATCTATGCCATTTTATTTTAGGTGTTGCTTTTGAAATGGATAGATGGTGTAAGCTGTCATATTGCACACAGTTCAGCATCTGATCATAGCGATGATTAGGGAAACCTACAGGTAGGAAAATGGGCAGTCCCTGCTGCTGAAAGGTGGTATCTAAGCTGGAAGGAAAGCAAGGTTAAACCAAAAAGTTAGGCCATAGCCAAACCAAAGCATCTGAGGAACTCAGAGTGAGATGGTTAAGAAAATCATTTGACTAGCACAAAATTCAAAGTCAAAGGAATTGAGATTAGTTAATAAGAATTTAGTGAGCATCAGAGAGTTGACCATTGACCTACTCAACCCAATTTCTCAGTTTTTCAGTCTTCTTTTTTCAGTGACTTATGTTACCCAGCCACCATTGATGTGCCACCCCTGCCAGGACACATAGGCTGCCCATTTATGGATGTGTCTCATTATTCACACATCCTCAACATCAAGGTGATAGAGATCTGTAGACATGTTTTATATTACTAATTTCTGTTTTATATTTAGCCTTTTTGATAGCTCAGATGCATTCAATTAAGTCATACCTCCAGCCCTAAAATAGATCTTTAATATCATTGATATGGTTTTCCCACCAACAGTGTAGATCACAACCATTCATGGCAGACTAGCCCTCTCACACACTTCATGTTTTAACCAAACTAGCTTTCTCACTATTCTTTCAACATGGCATTCCACCTCCCATTTACCACATTCCCACCCATGTGAGACTATCCTGATTTCTGTAAGTTGTTAGTCTCTGTTCTTAGCCAAATTATTTTATATTTATTTTATTTTGACTTCATAGGATCACAGATTTTAAACTATAAGTAACTTCAGAAGCCATCTAGTTGAACCACCTCATTTTTGCAGGTGAGGAAACCAGGTTCATGGAAGTCAAGTGGCTACTGCAAGGTCTCACACAGAGTAAGTACCAGGGGCAGGATCTGAATCCATGGTCAGTATCAGTCAGTTCCCCTGAACTACACCACCTGCCTCCTAGTTAATTATCTGTGCACATGTTTTCCCTGAATCAAATGTAAATTCCCTACGGAAAATAGTGGTTTGGTTTCGTCTTTTTATCTCAAGTGCCAAGCACAGTGCCCTAAACATAGTAGGTGTATAATTAATACTTGTTAAATGAATGAATATAGTCCCTCTCTCATTTGTCCTACCATATATATCCCCACAAGAGGTCTACACAATATGCTGAGGACCTTCCTCAAGTTCTCTCGACTTTGTATGTTTACTAGCAGTGGAGCATGGAGAATACCTGTCATGTCCCTCACTATCTCTATTCATTTTCCTGGTGGCATTCTTCACATGACTTCTGTATACTCCATCATTCATTAGACTTATATCCACCTTGCACTTTTCCATCACATTTTAGATGGTCTTCAACTTAAGTCCTTCACAGACAATGTATCCTATGATTTTGGAGCTATCCAATATGACTAGAAAAATCTTGGTTGTTTAAAAGATGCACCTTTGTTTCAAAGAGAAGCTTGGGATAATTTTAGATATTCTTCATTTTGTGAGTTCCCTGACCAGGTGGCCAGCCTATTGGTGGTAAGCTCCTCCATACTTAGGTAGACTAGTCCTTGGAAAGCAGATAATCTGTTGCTAGCACTATATTTCAAGCCTTTCCAAGATGATAGAACCTGACAGAATTTGTGTCTACTAACACAACCTGGACAAGGCTTACCTACACACCAAGACTTCACGAAAGTCATAAAGCTAGAACTAGTACTATGATGTTTTAATTTTTTTTCAATAGTCATGCTAGACATGCAAGACCAAAGGAGAAAGATAGAACTAATACCCAATAGAAAAAGAATCTTGGTTTTTTAAAGATTATTTAGAAAACCAATAACTTTTAACTGAGAAGCTTCATTAGTTCTAACATGCCCATGAACATGCAAATATCATTCATCTAAGAATCGCATCCTCATTAAGTCTGGAGTAACCCCTTAGTCAACAAACATGTATGAGAAGGTGGGGGATGGATGAGCAGAAATAACCACCAAGCCCTGATGGCATCACAAAGAAGATCAGAAATTATATGTTGATGGACTTCTTTTTGTATTTTTCTGACCCTTCATAGAAAGTCTGAAGTAGCATAGACCCTCCCATTGGTAAAATTTTTTTATGTTTTCTTCTTGTTGTTACTGTCCCTGGCACATCAAGCTTTGGTTAAGCTCCATATCTCATTTTGCTTATTAGTCCATTCCAGAGATGTCTTGAAGTTCAATTTGACTTATTTGGTTGTGACGCTGGCCTCCTTGTTATTCCATGCACCTAACATTTCATCTCCAGACTCCAGGCATTTTTACTGACTGTACCCATTGTCTGGAACTCTCTCCCTCCTCATCTCTGCCTTCTGACTTCCCTGTCTTCCTTCAGGTCTCAACTAAAGTCCCACCTTCTGTAAGAAGACTTTCCCAGTCCTCCTTAAGCTTAGTTCCCTCTCTTGCAGACTAACTCCAGTTTATCTTACATATATATCTTGTGTGTACATAGTTGTTTGTATTTTGTCTCCCCACATGAGACTGTGAGTCCTTTGAGAGCAAGGTCTGGTTTTTGCCTTTCTTTATATCCTGCACATTGCCTGGCACATAATAATTATATAATAAACGTTGGTTGACTTCACTTTCAACCCTTGTATATATGCTCCTTGATAACTTGATGTTTCTCGGAGAACAATTTAATCACAGACTTTTAAATAGCAAACACATATGCATTCATACTACTAATCATTAAGATAGTACATTTTTTTCTGCATACTTCATCAAAATGCAATCAAATATTTAACTCTCTCTCACTGTTACTTATTAACCCATTAATATAAAATCTATTTTAATTGACTGCTTTAATTACTATCAGCCTATGATCATAATTATCAAGTCAATTACCAGCTTGTATTATCCCCCATATGGCAATAGATTGAATTTACAAGATGAAGGAAATAATTAAGTCAAAAACTCTTCCAAATTTTCAGCTATAAGAATTCCCTTTAAACTTATGCTAATCTGTAAATCATCCTCATTCCTTTAAAATGTTGGGTTAGAAATAATCTGACCATCAGGAGCATAAATTTTAGAAGAAGTCATTTGGAAATCATTGTCCAGAAGAAGGATAAGGTGAACAAATTTGGTTTTATTTATAAGCAATTTGGGTGAAGGGAGTATACCATCAATTTTTCCTGGAATTTAATATTCAGAGGGGATAATAGGGATGTAACATTCCTGGGCTCCCCTAACCTACTTTCAAGGAAATGTTCAAGGAGTTTGTTTGATTCTTGCTCTGTTATTGTTGAGTTGTTTTACTTATATCCTACTCTTTGTGACTCCATTTGGGGTTTTCTTGGCAAAAATACTGGAGTGGTTTGCCATTTCCTTCTCCGACTCATTTTATAGATGAGGAAATTAAGGCAAACAGGGTGAAGTGACTTGCCCAGGGCCACACAGCTAGTAAGTGTCTGAGGCCACATTTGAATTCAGGAAGATGAGGCTTCCTACTTCAGACCTGGCACTCTGTCCATTGCACCATGTACCTGCCTTGCTCTATAACTGTTGTCAAATGTCCAATCCTGACGCTTAACTTCAGATTCAGGAAAGCAAAACACTTACTTAGCAGTTTATCTAATTCAATCTGTCTCCTTTCTCCTGATGACCGTCGATGTCCTGCTAATAAAGTGAATCTTCCAGTCTTCTGTCAGTTTACTTCTCCCATCACTCACTTATGACGGCCAGCTGACCCAGTGCAAGCTCTTCCTGATTACACTCATTTCCATGAAACTTGCAAGCATCACAGGATAGAATTCCTATTTTGAAATTCATTTCTCTACTTATAGAACAACTACCGACCTTTGACTTTGGAGGCTTTCTCCTTTGTGTCCCTTTTTGTATTCCTTTTGTGCAAATAGAGCATATCTTTCATAGCAGAAATAAGATTTCCAAAACTAGTAGCAGAATCTATTTTCTTGGAAAGCCATTTGAAACGGGGTATTTTCCTTGTTTCCAGCCGAATTTTGCCAGAATCATTTCCATGACTAAAATCCATTCTTATACATTTATGTAGGTGTTCAATTTTTTCCTTAATTCATACCCTAACTTTAAAGCAGATCTTTAGAAACTAGCACACCAGACATTACTATAATTTTGTTCTTCTATCTCCCACTCATTTAATAAGGGTAAGTGTTCTTTTTTTGAATCACCCTTTTTTCCTTATATAATGTAGCCATCACAAAGGCAAAAGATTCAGAGAAAAAATGTTGATGTTATTAACATCGTACATAACTTTTGAGATTCAAAAATAGCTGTGAAGATGCTTTGTATGCCATATCACAGAGTGGCCTATTTAAGTAGGGCAACTTACATCACTATTTTATTGCCCATCCAATTCCTTCAGCTCAATAAAATTTAGAGAATTGGGGTTTATCATACTTCCTGTGATGTCAGGTCTCCCTGGAGACCATACTAACATGACAAAACTGAGCTCTGAAGATGCCATATTATAGCATTTTACTTTTCTCATTTGACTTTTTCTCATCAGCCAAAGAGAAGGAAGGAAATCCATGAAAATGTTAGCAAAACATTAGACATATCTAAAGGGGTTAGTGCAGTGTTAGTAGGCTGCTTGGAGGAAATAGAATGCCTTCTTCCATACAGGAAGACCTGAGTTCAAGTTCCCATCTGTGGCTTTCTGATCTTGGGCAAGTCAGTTAACCTCAGGGCCTCAGGCAGTTGTCTAAAGACTTTTATTAGATGGAAAGAGCTGATCAGCCTGGGTGGAGGAAGGTCTTCACTTAGAGTTCCTTTGTTTATATTGATGAAATCACAGGTTCCTTTTTTTTTTTATAAAAGTGTATAGTAACCTTCATACATTCCTGATATTTAATATTTTCATTTGTTAGTGGTTCAAGCAAATTATATGATCTGAACTGCACAGGCAACCAAATATCTTTCAGTGTGAACCACTAACTTCGATTAAGTGATATCTTCACCTCCCCACATGTGTATGTTTGTATTGGTGTGGGTGTTAGTGTGTGTGTATGTGGGTGTTATTGCAACCACCTAATTGTCTTTAGGAACCTACCCTTTGCTCTTGAAAAAGTAACAGGTATGGTTCACCCCAGAACATTCCCCAGTCTCTTCAGAGTCTAAGTATTGGCATATGCTTGACCTTTCCCTTCTTTCCTCAGATTTCTTTCCCATCTCATATTGTAGAAATAACTCTTCTGGGACAGAGCAAATGACCCATGTAGTCAATATTAAATCTCATCACTGTTCCACCCCCACACTCACCCCCACATATACATGCAGGAAGCATATAAAATAAAATGATTTGAAAGTTGGTTTTCTGAAAGCTGAAGACTTAAAATACAAAATTAAAAGGAACTTCTTCACTTCTCTGGAAGTAGATACATTTCTCATTAGACCATGTAAACTAACTTATTGCTATCTTGGTAAAGCTGATCCCATAAGGCCTACAATTCCTGAAACAGCCAAACCAGAGAGAATAGGTAAGGGCGCCATACTAGACCCTAGGTAAGACGAAGTTCAAATAAGACATGGTCCCTGCCTGCATGGTGCTGGTGCTCAAGTAAAGCAATGTGACATATAGCTAAATAACTAATGCAAAATTAGACATGATTTAATTGCTTGAGAGTAGCACAAAGTGCTGTGAGTGGTTTGAGAGGAAAATGGTCATCACATAATGATAATAACAGTAATAGTAGCTAGAATTTATATAAGTGCTTTAAGGTTTACAAAGTACCTTATAAATATCTCATTTGATCCTCACAACAATCCTGTTAGGTAAGTGTTATTATCATTTCCATTTTTACAAATGGGGAAACTGAGGCAGACAGCAGTTAAGTGGCTTGCCCAGGGTCATCCAGCCAGTAAGGGTATGGATTTGAACTCAGGTCTTTCTGACACCAGATCTAGTGCTCGATACACTGTGTCACCCATATTATATAATCCATGATCCAATGACAGTGACCTCCTTTGTGATTCCTCACAAAAAGACACTCTATCTTCTAAATCTGAGCATTTTCACTAACTTCCCCATGATTAAAATTCTCTCCCTTCTAATCGCTACCTTCTGGCTTCCCTGTTGTCCTTAAAATATCTACTTTCTTCAAGAAGCCCTTCCTGATTCCCCTTAATATTAGTGTCTTCCAAGATTATCTCCAATTCATCCTATAAAGAACGTGTTTGTACATAGTGTTGTCTCCCCACTTTAGACTGTGAGCTCCTTGAAGGCAGGCACTGCTTTTGCCTTTGTATCCCCAGTACTTAGCACACTAACTGGCAAATCATTGGTATATGATAAATACTTGTCTGGACAAGGGATGACAGACAACATTTTTTGGAACAAGGTGGAATTTGATTGAATTTAAGGAAGGATAGGAATTTAGTGGGTGAAGAAGACAGAGGACCCTCTTTAGAAGTTCTCCAGGCCAACCCCATCATGTTACAGATGAGGAAATTAAAGCCTGGGATAAGTGACTTTCCCAAGGTTATACAGATTAGTAACTCATAGAGATAGGATTTGAACCCATTTCCTCTA
The DNA here is from genome assembly GCA_028646515.1 of Pseudochirops corinnae. Lineage (NCBI taxonomy): Eukaryota > Metazoa > Chordata > Mammalia > Diprotodontia > Pseudocheiridae > Pseudochirops > Pseudochirops corinnae. The sequence continues at coordinate 35,527,094 of CM053589.1, forward strand.
ACTAAAATCTCAGCTTTCTTTCCACCATGCTGCATCCCAGTGCAAAGCATGTGATAAAGATGTGGAGACCTAGAAAAGTTTAGGGTTAAAATTGTAAATCTAAATTGTGATTATATCAGCAGGACTAATTCTTACCTTTGTCAGTAAATTCTGCAGATTTACATAGTAAGAGATTTCCAAAAGATGTCAGATTTATGTTATGCTGTCACCATGGAACATCATGAAAATGGGGGAACATGGTATAAACTTGGGTTCTGGTCTTGACTTTTTTGTTGTTGTTTGGTTGCTTCAGTTGTGTCCAATCCTTTGTGACCCCATTTGGGGTTTTCTTGGCAAAGATACTGGAGTTTGCACTTTCTTCTCCAACTCATTCAATGGAGAAACTGAGGCAAACTAGGTTAAGTGACTTGCCCAGGGTAGCAGAGCCACCACATTTGAACTCAGGAAGATGAGTCTTCCTGACTCCAGGTCTGGCACACTATCTATTGGACTACCTAGCTGTCCTGGTCTTGGCTTTACTACTTGACTTGCTCCACTGAGGAACAATGGAGAAAATTATACTGGCTACGTATCTCAATGAAAGGAGATAATATATGTGAAAGCATTGTTTAGTGGGGATTTTTTTCTTTTTTTTTAATAAGAATGAAAAATAAACATTTCACCATTTAGGTATGAAGAAAGAATAGAAGGGAGGGAAAAGAGAAGACAAGTTTTGTTACAGAATACCTCATGAATAAATGAATGGCTTTTTTTATGGTCTACAAAGAATAGGGTTATTGTGTTTGACTTTTCATATTTTTTTGTGAAAGTATTTTTGATCCTTTAAACTTACACACACACACACACACACACACACACACACACACACTATTATCTTTAGTGATTTGTCAAAAACAACGGAAAAAAATCTGATTTCAAACTCAAAGTTGTATGGCTATATTTGAATTAAGCAGGGTAGCATAGATGCTGTCTCTTTTTAGATGCAATATTTTATATTCATGAGAAAAGAAAAAGGAAATGCTTCTTCTGTTCTCATAGAGGAAGATCTTTTCTTTCTCCCCTCCCCACCTCTTTTCTATTCCGAGACCCCTCATTTCTCAATTTCCCTGGCCTGAAGGCACAAGAGAGCCCTGGGCTGAAGATACCAAACCTCATTATCTCCTTAATTTTGTTACAACTTCCAAATGTAAGAAAAAGGGCCAGTCAAATGTGCCCCACCTTCCAGATTTCTGGCAGTGCTCTGAAGTGAAACACCACTTCTCTCTTAGAGTAGAAAAAAATATTTCATGTTAATATCACTAGAAGAAGGATTGATTTTTTTTTCCCCTACTCTCTTCTTTGCCTCTTTGTCTCAATCAAACTTGTGAGTGTATGATTATAACCATCAATGGACTGTGATATTTCTGCTAGAGATCTTAGAACAATGTAGAGCCAATGCGTCTCCAGGGCCTAATAGGTTTGATGATGTTAAGGCTACTGCAAAGGAAAGGAAGTAACTTCGGTAATGCCCCCAATTTCATGACAGATTGGGCCGTTTGTCTTATTGGTAGTATACTCTGTCATAATCAACTTAAAGAAGGACGGTCAATTTTTTCAAGATCTAGACTATGTTTTATATTGGGTCAATGTGTTTCATGGACAAAGGAAATTTTTTTAGGATTACTGATACTGTTATCATCATTATTATTTCAGAGGGCTAAGAATGAGTGATAGACTTGCAATTTACTACTTGGATGGTTTTATATATTCAGTACCATAACTAAATAAAAAGATTGGATGTAATCATACTAATGAAATGTGAACAAGCTACTCACTTTTTAAAGGTGTTTTAATTCTTGAGGGATATTATGGCAGCAGTTATAGTCATGGAACAATCAATTTATTTAATCCAACAAGCATTTATTCAGTAACTCTGATATGCCAGGCACTGTGGTAGATATCCATCTAAGACAAAAAAGAGAAAGAGTCCTTTTTCTTAAGGAGTTTACCTAGATTTCTTACTTTTCTCACAGTAGCTCTATCCTGAAAGAATTAAAGAACCTTCCCAAAGAGAGTAAAGACTCCTTTCTCACTGATATATTTTCTCACATTGTCCAGAAAAGAAGGAGCTTAATCAATTTTCCCAAAAATCTCAAATCCTAAATTAAAATAGGTCTACCATTACTTGGCATCTTTAAAAAAAAAAAAAACCTCTTCTCTTCCAAACTTCTCTGTTTCTGTCGATGGCATCATTGTTCCAGTCTCTCAAGTTCATAATCAACACTATCTGTGATTCCTCATTCTTCCTTAACCCTACATATTCAGTCAGTTGCCACATCTTGCCATTTTTACTTTCACAATGTTTCTTTCATCTGACCCTTTCTATCCACTTATACAGATACTATCTTAATTCAGGATCTTATCACCTCTCACTTAGATTATCTCAACAGCCTGCTAATTGATATCCCTTCCTCCAGGTTCCTGACATTCCAATCCATCTTACATACTTAAAGCACATATTGAACATATAACTTCCTTACCCAGTTACTCACTAATTCTGGTAAGTTGCAGTGGTTAGTTTACTAGATGTATGACCCTAGTCAACTCACTTAGCCTCTGTCTTTTTCAGTTTCCTCTTCTGTAAAATGGAGATAAAAACAGTCTCTAACTCCTAGGATTATAGTGAGATTCAAATGAAAAATTATTTTTAAAATGCTTTGTAAACTTTAAAGTGATACATAAATGCTAGCTATTTTGTTATTTTTCATGTCATTATTATTAAATATAAATTCCTCTGTTTCGCTTTTAAAGCCCTGTACAATCTTTCCCCACTATCTTTCTGGCATCATTGGGCATTATTCCTCCTCTTCTATTCTGCAAACCAGACAAACTGGCTTTCTCTCTGTTCTTCACTCACAACACTCTCCCCCATTACCTTATAAGCTCATTCCAAGTACAGATTGTATCACTCTTTGAACTTGAATCCACACTACCTGGCACATAATAGAAACTTAATAAATAATTGTTGATTGATTGCTTCAGATAGACATGTGGCTATCTAAACATAGGAATAGGAACAAAAGAATTATATAATGAGCAAATAAAAGTTTTAATTGAATTTGAAAGTAAGTTCCATAGCATCTCTGACAGAGAATGCAACAAGTCATCCAAAAGAGATGACTAGTAGTCTACAAGGTTGGATTTGGAATTCATAACACCTTTACCTAATTTAGATAATATTGTCTGTATATGAAATGCTTGTCCATAGAGTACCTCAAGAGGAATGATGTATAAGTCCAGAGAAAATGATTGGAACCAGGTTGTGACATCCCTAAATATCAAAAAGAGGATTTTGCATTTGACTCAGAGAGAATAGGGAGTGACATGGCCTCAGACCTATGCTTTAGGACAATGCCTTTAGCAATTCTGTGGACGGTAGAGTGGGGAGGAGAAAGACTTGAGCCAGGGAGATGAATTACGATGCTGTTGGAATAGTCCAGGTACGAGGTGATGAGAACCTGAACTAAGGTAATGTGAGTCGAGTGAAGAAGATAGATGTTGTGTTATTATTATTAATAGCTGTTACACTGTTCTGTCTTTCTTTAGCTATTAGAAGTTACTACTTGGAAACCAAATGATAATTTTAAATGGTTCTGGATACATTATGATACCGTACCACCAGTTTAAAATAGACTTTTGTCAAACTTTCTTTGTTGTCATTATTCATTCTCTGCAGATGAGAAGAGATATGAGCCTTATATTCTTTTCTGGCTGTAACTCTGATCTGTCATTTTTCTCTTCCTAACATCTTCGGAACAGCAACCAAGTCTGAAAAAGTGGAAATGGGACTCAATTTAAAATAACATTCCCATTCTCTCCATCTAGCAAAATCTCTTTCCTGTTATCAGTTTTGAAGGTCTCTTTTGTAAAATTGCTCAGGAAATAAGATGAGAAAGTCATAAAACTCCTGATGGACCAGAGCCTCACACTCTTGTGAGGAAGCCTGTGAAAGCATCCTGCATGAAAGAAATGTGTGGGATGTAGAGTGGAGCAAGCATCTGGCCCAAATGAGTAGTTAACATGGATGAATGAAATGTATGTATAATCAAATAGTGCTTTACCATTCAGCAATGAGAAAGAAAAGAACTTTACTCTCCCCAGCTGGAATCCTTTCACTCAACTCTAGTATAGTAATAGTATCTGTAAAACTAACCTCAGTTGTGGTTCCTTCTAGAACGCTTAATTATTGCTCTTGGCACGGTACAGTAGCCCTGGTATCCAGGGTAACAGAAATTTGTTTGCCTGAATATTCCAACCTAAATTTACTATAAAACTCAGTTTCATTGGACAGAGTCACTGAGAGGCTAAGTGATTACTCAGGATAACCTAGCCACTATGTGTTATAGGCTGGATTTGAATTCAGATTTTCCTGGTTCCATGTCTAGCTCTTCTACCATAGCACAGTACTTCTAGACCTCATCATGTTTTAAATTTATTTCTTTTAACTAACAAAAATATATTTTCTTTTTCTCTGACCTCCTTGTCTGCTGCCCCTTCCCATGGAAAATAAGAAGAAAAAAAACCTCATAACAGATACCAATAGTCAAGCAAAGTAAATTCATGTATTGAACATTTCCAAATATATATCTTATTCTTCCCCTTGAGTCCATCTCCTTTCTGTTAAGAGGTGCATGACATGGTTGCTCAACAGTCCCCTACTTGATAGCTTGGTCATTGCATTGATCAGAATTCTTGAGTCTTTCAAGGTTGTTTGTCTTCACAGTGATGTTATTATTGTAGAAATTGTTCTCCTGACTTTATCTACTTTACTCTGAATTGTTTTGTACATGTCTTCCCAAATTTCTTTTAATCTGTACATCTTATTATTTATTATGGCACAATATTTGTCCTTTCTTATGGCACAACAGTATTCTATTATATTCATATACCATAATCTGTTCAGCCATTCCTCATTGATGGGCACCCCTTTAATTTCTAGTTCTTTGTTACTAAAAAACAGTTGCTATAAATATTTCTGAACATATGGGTCCTTTTCTTCTTTCTTTGATCTCTTTGAGGTATAGGCCAAGCAGTAGCATTGCTAGGTCAGAAGTGTCCAGAAGACCGTGTAATCTTCCATTGTTCAACCTGTATCATATGTGTATCAAATTAAAACATGAAATATATTGGTGGGTTTGTTTTTTACAACTGAATCAACAAATCTGCTTGGATAAAGGATTGGCAAAAATCTGAATAAATGCATTTGTTTTTCATTGAAAATATTATCAAATAGTGCAGTTTTGAAATATAGATATTCATTTGTTTTTGTGGCTAGTTGAACAGAACATGGTTTTAAGAAGACCAGCCATTGATGAAAAGGGCTACTGAGCAAGAGTATAGGTATATCAATGAATGAATGAGTGAATGAATGAATGAATGGAAAAATCATTTATTAAGCACTTACTATATGCCAAGCATTGTGCTAGAAATAAGAAAAGAAAAAGCAAGATAGTCATTGTTCTCAGGGAGTTCATATTCTAATTGGAGTAGACAACACATAAAAGAAAGTTCAGCTGCAAGGCAGATAAAAAGTCCTGAAAGTCCTAAGGTTTCAGTAATAGACTGGTTAGCAAGACCCAGGGATCCCTAGGTAATATCAGTAGATCCGCAAAGCCTAGAGTCTGGGCAGAATGGAAAGCCTGGAGGACCATAGGAAGCAGGAGTAACAGGGCAGCTGGTAACCTTCTCATGAGAAGGAAGAGAGTTGGTGACTCCTATTTCATACAAGTTATGTGAGCAGTCAAGCTGGCCATATTAAATCTGGGAGATTCTAGCTGGAGGGAAGGGTGAAGGAAGAAGGCAAGATGAGATGGCTCCTTCTATAGTTGAGAGCCACCCTGGCTGGCAGCAAAGGGTGAAAATTGGGAAGGGGAGGTTAAGACAGAACTACTGAAGGGCAGGGAACAACTCTAAAATCATACCATTCTGTTGTTGTTAGCAGTCTCTTTGTATACTGAAGTCAACATATTTATTCATTAAAGTCAGCATATTCATTGATTAAACCAATAAACATTTATTGAATACTGTATACAAAAGGTTATATTATTCACAATTTGGGGTGATATATTAATACCTCATTATACACACAATGTCATTAATGTAGACATGCCCTCTACCAGGACAGACTTCAAATTATCCTTGCCTCCCATATAAACTTCCTTCCTTGTTACTACTGTCATCAACTCCCACTCCCAAGAAAGACTAATGACAACTCAGTCTCACCACTGTCCCATGGCTTGGAGGTGAAATTTAGCAGTGCTGCCTGTTTCTAAATTGAATGGGATGTGTATACCATTCACTGAGATTTTTTTTATAAGACTGATATATGGAGAGATGAGACTCTGCTGATATAAACCAAACAGACCTCAGATGTAATTCTCAACCAGCTGAAAAAAGCTTAGGGCTGAGAACAGCAGACCGAAGAACATTTCCAAGGTTCTTCTGATGTTCTGTTCACTAAAAGATGAAAGTCTATCCCTTTCAGGTCATTGACAATAATGTAAAGAACAATATTAAAAAAAACCATCGAGTGTAGTTGACATCTTACCAGTGGATTAATGAGTCTTACATCATTGAAAAAAGGACTCTAAAACTCAACAGTTATTGAAAAGCAATATCTTTAAAGTACCTCAGGAAAGTGCAAGAATGGCAAATGACAGATTCACAGTTAAGAAACCATACTTAATAGGAATAACGACATTAGCGCAAGTTGGCAATTCCATGTCGCTTTTATTTTTGCCGGTGATTGCTTGGTGATCATTTTTATTATTGTGTTTCGTTAGCTACATATTGCGTGTTGGTGGGAGGAGAAGTGTATGTTGAAGCTTAAAACGAGACACACGCACAAAAGAAATTGTGACAAAAATGACTGCAGAAACATATACACTTTCCAGAATAATTCACAAGTAACTAACCGGGATCAAGCTCCCACTTGTGTGTTGTTGAATGATAGACAGTTAAAGGAAAAGCAAAATGATCCAGTGTTACAAGTGCTAGTTTAAAGGAAATTGGACATACCCAAAGAGAAGATTTTTTCACTTTGTAAAATTTTCTGTACCCTCGTTTGTCTTGATCTGCCATTGGTCTTGTTATTTAACCCACCCATTATTTCTTCTGAAACAATTGCATTACAGTAAGAGGAGATAAATATAACCCAAGTAGATCACTGGAGTGCTTGTTGCATTAGCAAAAAGAAGTATCAAATCAAGTCAGTTTCTAGATTGCTGTTCTCTTGGGTACCAGTTCATGGTTCAGAACTGTCAAAGAGTCTGTCACTCCCAAGCTTCTATGACATGCAGGACTAATTGTCTGCAGCCTGAGGCACTGTATTTCCCACTATTACAGGCATCAAGATAAACATATACTGAACTATCTGATTGCTCTAATTTTTCTGTATTAATAGAACAGTAATGTGTTCTCAGTTCCTTTGTTTTATATTACCCATTCATGCTCACCTGCTGGGGTTTAATCAAGCACTCATGCTACCCCCAGATGATTTAAATTATATCAAAAACTATCAATAGAACTGTCTTGAGATGGGACAGTTTATATGCATTTTAACATTATCTATATTTTGGGAGTCAGGGTTCCCCTCAAAAGGGCTATAAAGTACCTTGACTCCTTTTTTTAAAACCTTCAAAACTCCAAAAACACATGACCTTCTCTGACAGACCCAGCCTTTAGTGATCTCTATTTTTTTGGTATATATCCTGTCTCCCTGGCTGTATTATATCTAATCCCCTTCCAAGTAGGGCCATATTTTATGCTGCTTTCCATCCACAGCACCTACTGCTCTGAACATAGTAGGTTGTTGATGATGATAGTAGTGATAAAAAGCTCACTTGTCACTTTAGGTCTCAATTTATTTACTGCTATCTAATTATGCCACTTTATTTACTTTTTATATATAAAGCTTTGAGTTACTCAAAGTGAAATGGGAAGGTACTTGGTGGATATGAATAGCCTACAACAAACTGCCAACCAAGAATTGGATAGGAAAAAGCAATGTAAAAAGATGTCAGAGAAATGTATGGCTAGTCAGTCATATAGCAAGAGCTAGAGCTAGCCAAAAGATGCTTCCCCCACCAAGTTCCCCATTGCATCTATTCCATACAATATAATCTAAAGCAGTCTAAATCTCAACCTTCCTAATGCCACGACCCTTTAATACAGTTCCTCATGTTGTGGTGACCTCCAACCATAAAATTATTTTCATTGCTACTTCATAACTGTAATTTTGCTACTGTTATGAATCATAATGTAAATATCTGATATGCAGGATGTATTTTCATTGTTACATATTGAACATAACCCACAGGTTGAGAACTGCTGAACTAAAGGGAAGCCCCAAATGCATTGAGTGGACCCCTTGTGGAAGATGTATGGGAGGATATGAAAAATAGTCAACCAGGTTGAGAAGGCATGGATGGATTAAAATATACAACACTGAAAGCA
>CM053589.1:35536086-35572278 GCA_028646515.1 Pseudochirops corinnae
CCAACGCCAAAAGCAGTGATCCATCCCAATGAGTCTTCAGGTGATGGAATTCCAGGTAGTGAGAGTATAACAGCAAATCAATCAACAAGCATTTATTAAGCCCTTCTGTGAGCCAGACACTGTATTTGGTTCCTGAACTGAAGATACAGACACAAAAATGAAACAATCTCTATTCTGAAGGAACAGGGAAGTGAAACACTGAATGCAACGAAGGGAAAGATATTATGGAGAACTGTCCTTGATACTACATAAGCTGGCTTATCTCTGAATGTACCTTGTAGTCAGCTGCCCTAAGCTGTTTCTGCTTTTGATAGCTTTTCCCATTTTTCTACTTCCGAACTCTAGATTCCGAGGGGACTGTCTATATAAGCCACGTTTGTCACAGTTGGGCAAAAACTGCAGAGGAAGTCAAAGGACCTCAGTTAGAATTCTGGCTCTGCCACTGACTCTGTGTGACTTTAAGCAAGTCATTGATCCTTTCAAGGTCTCTATTTCTTCCTTCTATAACACAAATGGATTGGCCTTGGTGACTTGAGATGTCTTTAGGCTCTAACTCTATAATCTTATCTGTAACATGGACATTTTACATGGTTTTATTTTGAGATTGTTTTACTTCAAACCAACAATTCTTAAACATTTTTTATTTCTGGCAGTCTTTGGACCCCTCTCAGAATAACGGTTTTAAATCATAAAATAAGATATATATGAATACAATGGAAGTCAAAGGATAGTGAAAATTTTATATATATATATATATATATACACATGTACACACATATATTTATATATGTATGTATATGTATATATGTATATGGAGTTTTGTGGTTTTTCTCCATCCAAGTTTGCAGACCACCTGAAATTTATCCATCGTTGGTCCATGGACCACAGGCTAATAACCCCTGCTTCAAACCAAAGTTATTTCTTATACCCTGATAGTCAATTCATCTGTCAGTCTTCATTTTTTAAAGTACACCTTAATCTCATCACCTTCATTCTTAGTACATAATTTAAGATTAAAATGTATTAGATTTTCTTCCCAGAGGCCAAAACAAAGATTTTCTTGACAATGTCATAATTCTTCTTTTGATAATATGCCTCTTTAATACAAGTAGTGTTAATATTATAATTCACCAAAAGAAGCATACAGTAATAAACACAGGGCTATACCATCTTAAATGTCATAAAATGCAACTAAAAACTCATATGACTAGAAGGATAGTGCTGTCTAGTACTGAAATGGATCATTAAAAAATTGAAAGTAAGTGCTGAACAGGGAAATCCACAATAAAAATGGAAGCAGTAAAGGGAACAAAAAAACTACCTTTTATAAAGAATGTCAACATTTCCTTTCCTGTGAATGCTTCAGCTAAAATATGTTAATGTGATCACTTTGATTTGCAGATGTTGCTTGGAGTATACAAAATTTCCTTAATGCCTTGCCAAAGGGTCAGCCACAAAGGAGTTCTACATTTAATATGAAGACTTTCCTTAAGTTTTAAGTATGACTGTCTCCAGAAAATCTGACAAAGATTTTAAACAGTCCGACTAGTCTGCAAACCAAAGTAGAGTCCTTACTGCTAGGACGAGACAGATCGTTCTGTGTTTCCAGAAAGCAAATCCTAAGCTTCACTAGTTTCTAGTAAGTGTTTTGAAGATGAAAAAATAGAGACAAATGAATTATATGACCCACAATCATACCAAGTAGCAGGGTATGAACCCTGAGACCAACAATTTAGGTTCCGAACTCCTCAGATACCTATCATCAACACACCCTGCTCTTACAGAATGCACTGTTCTTAACACAGTATGTAGCTTTATTCCTAAAAAGAGATGGTTTCCTATAAATTTCAACTACATCATATGGTTTTGTGAAAAATGACAGATCTATATGCGTGAAACTAATTGTCTAATGCCCCTGGTAACATATGCTTTCTTAAAACAAACTGTAACAATAGCAAATGTAGCTGATAAAGTCTTCTGCCTGAAGGCTTCTGGCGCCTTAACAGAAAATTGTAATCAAACCAGGCAACATGCCTACAAAATCATCCAAGATCCTGGTTAATAAAATACCCACATACTACGCAATACAATTCAAAAACAATAACACCACTGAGTCGCAGGACTAGAACGGGCCTCGAGCTATCGTCTCATCCACTCCTTTAATTAAATGTATGACGGCATTTAATCCATCCCTGAAAAAGTTGTTGTCTATCATTTTCTTTAAAATTACCATAATTTCACTAGGGAAAGAGATGATGAAAAAAAGAGTTGTTAAAGTTCTGTCCTGAAGGATGCACCAGAAATACGGTGCTGCCTTTTCAAAGTAAGCACAAGACAGAATCCACCGTCTTTATCTGAGAAATCTTATATATAGTGAATTCTTACAGTGATTTTTCTGAGCTCAATATAGAAGTATAGTACTTTAAGAAAAATCCTAGGGTACTTATTTACATTACCAAAGTATTCTTTACACAGCAATACTCATAAATGTAGAATCACAGGACATTAAAGTTCCATAGGTGATCTTATATTTTAAAGATGAAGAAAATGAAGCCCTGTAAAGCAGACTTACTCATATTCCCACTCAATTAGCAGAAGAATAGGAACCAGAATGCTCGTCTCCCACACAGCCTTACAATGCACATAGTCAGAGTAAGAGCATAGTTATATTTTGAAGTTTTTATTGGGAATTTCCTCAATTCACAGAATGATAAGCAGGAAACTGATTTTTGATAAAGCAATAGGAAAAGAGAATTCATAAACTTTCCATTTAAATGCAATTCTTGAACACACCCATTACATAACACAATGGTAGTAACCCTAGTGATGAGAGAAGAGATTGCAGAAGGGAGAACTGGAGAATTTCTAAGGTTTGGGGGCACGCACTCTTCCTTTAAGTATGATCCATAGCCTCAAAGAATTTTTGGAGTAGAATAGACATAGTCTGACTCTCTTCCAACCTGTCTCAGTTTTATAGATGAGGAACCTGAAGACTAGAGTTAAAAAAATTCTTCTAGGTCACAGTCACTGCCCAATTCATTTTGATTTTAGGAAACTATTTTTGGAGAAGAAAATAAAGTCTTCCATTTGAAAGATGAAAAGCTATGCTTTTATGAAAACTAGAGACACACATATACCTCAGAATCAAATCAACTCATTTGCCAAATTGCAAACTTTTCAAATTTGTTTGGAAGAAGCATTCTTTCACAGATATTCTGACAAGCTGATGAGGTCTTATAGTCCTTTTCTCTGTCTCAGAAGAAAACTCAACTACTTATTCTGAATCATTTTTGGAAGTTATTCTATAAAATGTAGTGGTTATTTTTTTTTTCTTATGAAAATATATGCAGTCAAATAAAACAAATTCCCACATTGGCCATGTCCAAAAACGTGTGCCTTATTCTGCGTTTTTAGTCCAATATTTCTCTATCAGGTGGTAGGTAACATTTTTCATCACTGGTCCTTTGGAATCCTGGTTGATCATCGTGTAGAACAGAGTTCTTAAATTTTTCTAAGCTGTTTTTTAAAATGAGATGCATATCAAGGACCAACATCAAGAACAGAATGTGGCATGAAGCATTTAGCGCTCTGATAAATGACTACATTAATAGCTACTTCTGACAGAACTGTGAAGATTTGGGATAGTGGATACTATGCGGATTTCTCCATTATCATGGGAAAATTATTCAAACATTAGGCCTCCTTTTTAAGTGGGAGGAAGAGTTTTCTTCTCATTCTAGTAGGAGAACTAGGCTCCTAATTGCTAGATTTAAGAGCACTACCATGGAAAGTTCATATTCTAGAATATACTCAACTTAAAAACACTGACTTACAGGGTAGCAATCTGAAATTATCTTAGAAAATGTTGTATTATGTCAGTTCATTCTCTTGTCTCTAACAGATATTCAAAGAGCTTCTGAAACACAGAGGTCTACCCTCAAGCAATAATTGGATATTTTTCAGAGCTGAAGTAATATGAGTATCATTTAGAATTCAGTGTATTTTAGTGGAGCTTTGCATTTCTCTGTTCTATAAAGGAGCCAAATAGAATGAGACCTTATCAAATATAATACAACCTCACGGATACCTTTCAGGAACTGTCCATACAATGACATGCAAGTATCCACCCAGAGGCTGATCCAATCTAGGATTTTTTTTTAAAACACAATAGGAGTTACTCATAAATACCCAGGACAGAGAAATCTGTTATTTCCTCTTGGCTTTAATCCAACCAACAATGTCCTGAGAGGGAGAATGGTGTTAATCTACCTGGGCACTTCAGTAAGAAAGATGGAAAATCACTTATGGTGCTGAAATAAAAAGACTGCTTCAGGGAAAGAGAGTCTGGAGAAATCTGCTGTGGCTGCAAGGCTCAGGTAGATGATTCTTTACCATGTTTTTGGCCAAAGCAGAGGTTTTTATTTTTCCTGTCTATTTTTCATTATAGGAATAATAAAGAAAAATAATTTCAAGTTTATGTTTTCTAAGCAATAGCAATAATTCTATACAGGTACTCAGATAAATGCACTACATTTTACAGTTTGGTTTTGATGCAAGTATATTTAAATACAAAGTTTTGGAATCTTGCTGAAAAATAGTCTGTTTTAAATCCTTTATATTTCATCAGATTTACAAACAGTATATAACCTCTCTCTTCAAATTAAAACAAACAAACAAACAAACAAAACACTTCCTGGGTTCTAATTTCAGCTCAGTCAATAACTTGTATGTCACTTAGCATCTTTGGGCCTCAGTTTCCCTATTTGTAAAATTAAGAGGTTAGATTAGATCCATGTCTAACATTCTATAATGTTTTCTTTCACTCTCATCTTTCATTAGTAATGGCTTCTAAATCTGAGCCTTTTAACATCTTTTTGTTTTTGTGTCACTGGTTCAGGAGCCAGAGGGCTTGAATTCCTAATCCAGTCTCAGATGAATATTAGCTGGGTGACATGGGGCAAATCATTTAAATTCTCTGGGCTTCAGACAACTTTCTAAAACTTATCTATTAAATTAGAGATGGGATGAAATCTGCCTTTGTGGAGGGTTTTCCCACATAGCCCAAATCACAGAACCTTGACGTACTGATTTTGGGGAGCAGCAGATGAAAACAAGCAGTATCACTTTGTAAAAGAGCAGATGTGAAAATAAGTCTGTGGGTATACAGGATGTTAGTCAAAAGCCCCAGTCAAGCCATGAAGACCCAAAGATTTTCACAGATGAAACTGACAGGAAGATAATAAGTTGATGGAAAATGGAACCAATACATCAGCATTTCTCTAAAAATCTATATTCATCATCAATGTCAGTGGAGCTACCATATTTGAACTCAAAATCTCAGTTCCTGCTATGTTCTATGAGAAAGCAGAGATGGCATTGGCAAAGGAAGATTTGGAAAGGAAAATGGACTTGACTAACTGTACATAGAGTTTATTTGTGTTGTGACACAATTTTGAAAGTACTGATAGATTATTTTAAAATAATAATAGGGATAGAGATAGGAACTGAACCTGTGATTTCAGTGGTTCAGGAAATGTCAATTCTGGTAGGTCCTTTTCTGGTCCTACTTGCTGCCTAGGGCACTGAGAGTTTGAGGGACTGGCTTAGGGTCCCAAAGCCCATCTGGGTTAGCATGAGACTTGAATCTAGGACTTCTTGACTTCAGGTCCATAAGTTTATCTTTTATGCCATGGTGTTTCATATTTTCCTTACAAGATATCCAAAGGAGAGAACAATACCAAGTAATGGGGAAAAAATCCTGGAAATATTGTTAGCCCCAAAGGACAACTGGGAGGACATAAATAACGACTGACTCACACATCTCTTTTCTCATGTTTATAAGTCCTTATGAGAAAGCTGTACAGATGTAGTCTGTGATATCCATGATGAAAATTTAAGTTTCAGCCCAGAGAATCAAAAGTTTCATGGTGCTTATTTTTTGTTGATTACACAAAGTATTCTACTTGAAAGGGCAAAATGTAACCTTAAATGTTTCCCTTAAACAAAGAATTTCTCACTAAGGGCATTTAAGACTCCTTAATAAAAGAAATCATAGAAATAAATCTGTTATACTTTGCAGAGATATGTTCACCAAAAGTTTTCACCATTGTTATGGAGGATGTCTTGTTTAGGGTTCAATGGAAAAGAGATTTCCTAGGGCTGGTCAGATACCCTGGATGCACCTGTTTTCAGTTAACATTGTGTTGATTACATTCTGCTCAAGAACATTACAGGGCCTCCTCAATGAGTTTCATGATTATTCAAAAGAGATTGATTTAGCAATCCATACAGAACAAACCAAATGGATGAGAAAGTCTTTTTGGTAAAACTGATATGCCTGCATGGCCAATTCATAGTATATTTGAACGTACAGCTATGATTGACATGGAGATTAAGTATGATAAGAGCTCATGACTGAATATAAATGAGAGAGTAGGAAATTATTCAGGGATTTAAACAATTTGAAAATTTCCTTCATTATAAAACCCCATCTTTTCAATACAAATGGTCTTCTGGTGACATCACATGGTTACACATCTTCAAACATTACAATCTCCAAAGAGTCTTACTGATTCGATTATTCAAAGGACAATGGAGAGATTCATGGTGGTGTAAATAAGCTACAGTATATTTTAAAATAATGAGCTAGACACAAGGAGTATTATAAAAGATATGATATGGGAAATGTATGTTTGGTAAATGAGGGAAGCCAGTCATGTAATGATAGGATGGGATAAGAGATAGTCAACTCATATGTTAGATTAATATTAGGATAATGCTTAAAAAATGCAGAGGAAGGTTTTAAGCAATCAATCAGTTAATTGATATTTATTAAGTACCTTTTATGTTTTAGATACTATACTAGATACTGGGGATACCTAGGGTACTTAGGTGGCACAGTGGATAGAATGCTAGGCCTAGAGTCAAGAAGAGTCATCTTTGTGAGTTTAAATCTGGCCTCAGACACTAGCTTGTGACTAGCAAGTCACTTAACCTTGTTTACCTCAGTTTCCTCATCTGTAAAATGAGCTGGTGAAGGAAATGGCAAATCACTCCAGTATCTCAGCCAAGAAAACCCTAAATGGGGTCATGAAGAGTTGGATATGACTGCAAAATGGCTGAACAACAACTAGAGATACAAAAGCAAAATGAAAGTTATTAAGAAGCTTATATTTGACTGGGGGAAACACCACATATACATATAAGTAAATATAGGAAATATAGAAACACAAGTCATTTTGCAGGGAGGCAATAGCAACTAGTTGGGGGTGGGATCAGGAAAGCTATCATGTGGGGGATTAGTCTTTAGGAAGCTAAGTGATACCAAGGGGGGAGCTCAGGAAGCACTGGAATTTAGGGACAGGAAACAACTTGTACATACAGACAAGGAGAGAGGAGATGTGTAAAGAAAAGCATTTAGGTCACTCTGGCTGGACATGAGAGTTAATGAATGGCAGAAATGTGTAAGAAACCTGAAAAGGTAGAGAGAAACCATATTCAGAAGGGCTTTAAATGCCAAAAAAGTTTAAATTTGATCTGAGCAGCAATGAAAGTCAATGGAACTGTCTGACCAGATGAATGACATGGTTAAATAGACCTACGCTTTAGGCCCAGAATGTTGAAGAGGTTCTTTGGAAAATCTTTAGGAAAACATGGATAAAAATTAATAAGGGCCAAAAGGTATCAATGGGTTGTGATCTGCATTGTTGGAGGAGATAACAGCAATGCTCACAACTCTGTCTATCTATGTCACCCAGGTTGAAGGTACAGTAGCTACAAATGGGCCCTGGTCCCACTATTGATTGTCAGGGGCACAGTCTTGTGCCCATTTACCCTTCCAAGGCATCCTGGTTGTCTCTCCCCACCCTGTTTACTTCTCAGCTCAACACACTGGTGACTGACTAATGCAGATAAGCAGTTCAACTTAGCCTCCTTCAGCTCAGAACTGAGCTCAAGTGAACCTTAGCTTCCCCAGTAGCCAGGATTATAAGAATTGTCACCACACCCAGCTTCACCACAATATTTAAAAATATGAATGCCTCTACAGCATGAATTCAGTGCAGGTATTGTTAAGTATAATGTGCACCTGCATGACAAATTTATAACTTTTTGGCTTAGATATACTCATTTGCCAATAGTTTGGTGTTCTTGCTCAAATATTTTCTTCCTGAAATATATTAATAAGACAGATTTCATTAGACTTACAAAAAAACACAATGCACCTTCCAACTACAAATTAAAAAAAAAAAAAAGAAACACCAGATGTTAAATTTTTTTTTTCTTATTCCACTATGGACCAATGTTAAAGAAGGCAAAATATTTCTAAGCACTTTTCAGAATTCCACTATCCTATACTTGCCCCGTGTTAAATATTCTCATTAAAATTGCTTCAGATGAATACAAAAACTGTGTTTAATCCTAACCCTGGGGAAATGAAATATAGCAGCCACAAGATGAAAAGCCCATTGCTACCTAGTTATTTGAATGCACTGCATGGTCTTAGCATAGGCCACAAGAAAGATCTATTTTAATATCTCAAATCAGGACACATTCAAAACACAACATACAACTACAAAATAAATGTCATAAACCTGATGTGACAGAAGAAATAAACAGAAACATGCATTTTTCTAACTATTGAATTTATGATGGGGCCACATGGAGTTTATGTCGATATTTTTCAAAACTATTAGCTTTTTCTCTTGGTAACATGGCCAATTACATTAATTAATCTGTAGGAGATCATTTGACGATGTAATCTAAGGGCATATTTTTGGGCTAATTTAATGGCAGAGTTTTTGCTAATGTCAGCTATCACTGTGTGACTTGAAAATGCACTTTAAAAATATGTCATATTCTGACTAGTCTTTTTTGGAAATCTCACACCCTTCCCCTCCCCCCCTTTTCTTAAAGGCCTGGTTTCAATTAGCATATCCTTGACAAGGTACAACAATATTGTGGGCCTTACTTTTTATTTATTTTACCCTTCATTGTTGGCACTCCCCTAAGCTTGAAAACATATTTTTCTCTGTCTGCTTTTACATTTGGCAAACATCAATCTTTCCTGAGCTTAAATGCCACTGTAGTTGACAGGGCTGCTTTTGTTCAACAACCTCAGCTTATAAAATACCTTATTATGCCAAAATTTATTTCTTTATTTCCCAGTACGATCAATTGGTATCAGCTCTCCTTGACAAACTAAGATTGCTAACAAGTAGTAGTGTTTTTTGAAAAAAAAAATGTCTATGATGAAATTGATTTAATAAAAGTTTAAATGATAACTCAGCTATTCAAAACAGTTGGCACATTTCTCCCTTATCAGATCAGGACAACTTTAGAGAAGGTTGTTAGATGATCAGCTACATGGGCTAAACTATGTAAAAAAAACAACAACCCCAAAAACCTACTTCCCCAAAGGCAGTTTGCTCTTCAGTTTAAAATGCTAGCATATCTTCTGAGCATTCAAGTCAACTTCAGACAGTTGAGGGCTTAAAAAAATACTCCGTTGACAAATTCAATTTAAGTGACTTATTTTCTGAGTTAAAGTTGCTTTATTGCCTTTTTTTTAAAACTCTGACTTCGGGAATACATGATTCATCATTATATCTGGATAACAAAGCTGATGGGGTAAAACTCTGACAAGGTATGATGAAAAATCTCATCCTCACATGACCAATTAATTTTAAATGAATCTGGGTAATTTTCACAATTTGGTTCAGTTCTGGGATCCTTATGTAATGCTCACTGCCCTTAATAAAGTTAGCTAGCTATTGCTTTCTATAGTTGAAGTATTTTTTTTGTATAAAGAAATAACACAAGGGGGCCTATAATATGGTAGAATTGTAGTGTACAATACTAACTTCTCCTATTAAAATTTTGACTAGGTATATGGTGAGATTTGTTAGACATTATCCATGTCATTTGTGAACTTAATTATTTTAATGCTTTTTTTCAGGGATCAAAATGTAGTTAAAAATATGAAGGCAGCAGGGAGCTATGGATATGGAATCAGGAGGAACCTAGGTATGGATCCTGCCTTTGATACTTACTAGCATCACTCTGATCTCTCTACCCCTCAGTTTCCTCATCTGAGAAGTGAGCACAATAATATCTACAGCACCCACAGGGATGCTGTGAGGATCGAAGGAGATCGTGTACACAAAGTCCTGATAAAGGTCAGCTGCTGTGATTACTAGGAACCCACGTGGCCTTTCTGGGACGTTTGTAAGGTCCCTTTGGGATGATTTATTTTTTTAAACTGTGTGGTAAGATAGGTACAAATGAGCTGCAACTTACATAGGAAACAAGAATTTCCATAAATGCGGAATTTTTAAATGGAAAAGGGAGAGGAAAATCACAAGATCACAGATGTGGTGCTTGTGAGGTGACTCAGAGGACATCTAGCTCATCTCATCATTTTTAAGGTCAAGGAGACCAAGGCCCAGGGAAGTAGAGTTCCTTGCCCAGCATCACATAAGTACTATCAATGGCAGGAATTGAAATAGGATGCCTTGGCAGTAGGTGGATCAGTGGATAGAGCACCAAGACTGGAGTCAGTAAGAACAAAGTTAAGATCTGGCCTCGGACACTTACTAGCTGTGTGACCCTGGGCAATTCACTTTGCCCCGTTTGCTTTAGTTCCCTCAACTGTCAAATGGGCTGGAGAAGTAAATGGGGTTTTCTTGGCAGAGACACTGGAGTGGTTTGCCATTTCCTTCTCCAGCAGGGCAAACAAGGTTTTAAGCAACTTGCCTGAGGTCACACAAGTGTCAGAGGAGGGATTTGGATTTAGGTCCCCCTGACTCCAGGACCTGTGCTCTATCCAGTGAGCCATGCCTCTGCCTATATTGATCTGATCTCAAATGCTTTAGTTTTGAAATAATCTCACTCAGAGGCAGAGAAATCAGGAAAGAACTAGGTTCAAATTCTGCCTGAGAGATGTGCATCCAATGGCAAGTCATAATTTCTCTGGGCCTTACTCTCTTCACCTGTAAAATGGGAGTAACAATATTTGTAGTACCTGGCTTCTAGGATTGTTGGAAAGACAAAATGGGGTAACATACGAAAATGCTTTGCAAACCTTAAAGATACATATATACACACATACGAGTATGTGGATGCATGTATTTATGTGCTTATGTACACATGTCAGCTATTATTAATTAAGTATTGGCATATGGTTACACATTTAATCTTGTTTTGTTCATTAATTCATCATTACCCTCATTAACAAACATTTATTTTCTACTACGTGTTAGGCCTTTGAAGGAATATAATATGGTTCTTGTCCTCAAAAAATTTACTTTGTTTCTCAAATTAAATTGTAAGCTCTCTGTGGGAAAAGGCCATATGCTCTATGGCATCTGGTGGAGTATTAGGAACAGCGAAGGTCTTTAATGATAAGCTCCTAATGAGTGAAACAAAAGGCTGACCAAAGTTTTATAACAAGCATATTTGATGTCACAATAACTGGCATTTACTTAGTGCTTTAAAGCGTGTAAAGCAATTAAATATGTTTTTTCATTTGATCCTGTTAAAGGCAAGCAAAGTGGGATTTTTTTGTTGTTTTTCTGTGTGTTATTCAGTTTCCCAGCCTCAGTCTCACATGCCTTTGCACTGAGCCAATCAGACACGTACAAGTGAGCTCTAGCCAATCAAGTGATGAGTAGAACTGTATATAAAGAGAGCCAGTGTTGAGAAGGCAGGCATTAAGAGAGCCAGCATAGAGACGGTGAGTCAGTATTGAGAAGAAGAAAGTGAAGAGAAGAGACCTCTGAGAGTTGGGAGGAGAATTTTGAGAGTTGAGAGGAGACCTCTGAGAGCTGGGAGGAGACCTCAGAGAGTGGAGAAGAAACCTCTGATGGTAAAGGGAACCTCTAAAGTTTGAAAGTGCATAGAGCTATGGGGCACAGACCTGCTTATAGGAGGGAGGCTTAGTTTGAGCCCCCTTTGGAGAGCTGGTAAAGCGAACTGAGCTGTTATACAGAGCCTTTGGACTTTGGAGGTGAATTGAGATGACAGTGCTAGTGGTACGTGTCAGTATTGTTGCTGCCCTGTTGAACTTTGTTTTCTCAGAGGCAGAAGCTGCAGGCAGGAGCAGGGAGGAGAGTTTGGAGTGGAGTAGTTCACATGAGCTGAGACATGGAGCATGAGCAGAGAGTTGCCTATGTGTAAATCCAGAAGAGAGTTGGGAGTGATCAGCCCACAGAGGAAGAACCATGAGACTTGGAAGTCAACCTTCAGTTAATATAAAAGAGGACTTTATTCAGACACTTGGTATTGATTAAGGAGATTTTTCTTACAGTGACCTAAGGGAGGATGGTATAGTGTTTTCTGCTACCTCTTAAGGATGTATTATATTAGGGAAGACCCTAGCCAGGGACCCTCTGATTTTGGGGATACAATGACATATGCTGCATAATGTGTTGTGCTAGGGAAGATCCTAGCTTGGGACCCCCTGATTGTATAAACAAGTATTTTGGGGAATGCAATGATATATGCTATGTGCCATATGATATACTGAGTGTTATAAGATGTATATATACATATATTTATATAATGATATATGTTGCTTAAAGATGTTGCTATGAATGTTATGCTTTATTTTAGAGAACAATGTTTAGTTATGAACAGAGAGTTCATTATACTATGTGATCAGACCTTTAAAATTATTCACAGCAACAGTTCTCAGGTATGCTGTCATGACTGACATTACAGATCCCCAAAATAATTCTGGCACTTTAGTGAAACAAGTATTATTGCCCTCATTTACAGATGAGGAAATTGAGCTTGAGAGAGTTTAAATTTCTGACCTTCATAGAGCTAGTCAGTGCAACTGATTAGATTTCAACCTGTGTCTCACCAAACCTCAAGTCCAGCTCTCTCTTCACTACACTACACTATCTCCATATTTTAATTAATCTATCTTTTGATCTCTACGAAAATATGCTAACAGTTAATTTTGGTAGCAAACCACATGGATAATTTGTTCTGAATTCCTGCTTATGTTTTTATGCAATATTAGCATATACCATGATGGAGATTTTTAAGAGAACAAATTGTTAATTAAGTTTTAATATATTTTATTGAAATTTGACATATGGTGAGAATTTTCAGAGATTTGGGCTCAAAGTGATTGAGATCTCCAGTTCTTAGAAGCACTAATATTCCCAAATGTGATCAATCTAGATTAAAATCACTTAATGTGGGCCTTGAAGTTCAAGTGTACAACAATGATGTCATGAGTTAAGGTGAAGGGTGGTGGTGGTGGTGGCGATGGGGTGAATTGAGATGTGGTTAGCAGGGCCTTTACTAGTAAAGGTAGGTTCCTATCTTTGGGCTGATTCTTTTTGTGAAGCAAATTGGTATAAGAGAAAGCCTAATCTTCTCTTTCTTTCAATTCAACCGAACATTTAACATTTATGATGCCCCTTCTCTATGCAAGACCCTATATATTATCTGCTGACCAAATATGTATAAAAACACAGGCAAAAATGGAAGAAATATCCTCAAGGATGTTACATTTTAGTGGAGGTAGGGGTGGTGGTGGTGGCAGATATACAACATACTCATGGATACGGGTAAGAGTGTTGATTGGGACAAAGGAGAAAGAGAATAAATTGAGGGAAAGTGCCTTTATTCAAAACACTGAACAAAGAGTATAGGGTCAAGGGCAGATCCCTGGATCGCTCTATTAGTGACTTCCCCTTTAGGTGATAGGAATTCTTTAGTGACTACATTTTGGGTCTAGACATTCCCTCCCTATTGCTTTCCTGACCCTACTCTATACTCCTCTCTCCTACACATCTCCCACAGATTGTTCCAGAACTCATATATTTGGCCTAACTCCTTGAATACACGTCATGGATTTCTGGCTTTGAATAGGTCTTGAAACACAGACATTGCTTACTTTGTCCTCGGCTAACAAGAGCAATGGAGGGCCCATTGCTATCCTCATTCTCAGTGGGACAAACAACAGGGGCCAAGAAAACATTAAAACATTTGCTTCTCATAATCATTAAACTAATGATTAAGTCAGATAGTCAAATAAGTCAAAAGTCATCGTTACGGCTAGAATTGATCCTTTGGCCTTTTGAGCCTGGTGTTGGGACAGAACTTGGAGAAAGATAAGTGAGGGAGGAAATTGTCATAGAGCTCACTGTTCTTCTTAAATAGCCATCTCTCTGCTCCAAGTGAGTTTTAAAGAATTTAAGATGCCAAGGTGACAAAATGTCCAGGAATAAAGCAAATCACAATGATATAATGAGAAGAGTACAAACTCTACCTGGGTTTAAAAGATGGATTCTGGCTTCCTGCCTTAATAGCCTGTGGTAGCTTTTGTTTCCTCTTCTGTAAAATGAGAGTGCTGGACTCTAAGGTTCCCTTCAGCTCAGACATTCTATGATTCATGGCTAAAATGCAAGCCACCCATCACTGAAATAATCACTTTATTCGATGACACAAAGACAACTAAAGCTTTAATTCACTCATACATATGATCAGAATGGTTACATGCTAACCGAATTGCCTGTTAAATGTAGACATTAAATTAATAAAACTCAGGAGCCAGAGTAACTTTAATATCATTATAAATAAATATTTGGAATATTTCCATCTATCAATAATGCCATCTGTCCTATCCAATACAAATGGACTACAACCCATATGGCTGATTTTCCCCCTATTGATTACTCTGATGAATGAGCTAGCAGAACCACTCATAAAACCATCATATTCCATGACACTGTCACAAAAAAGAACTGAAGAAAAGAAAAACACAAGATGATGCTTCATTTGAAAGCTGTCAATTCAAATCAGTGAGACTTTTAATAGCTTAAGTTATAATTCTCAAAGTGCCAAGTTCTGAATTTATTGTCCCAATCCTAAATTCTTCTAATACCTTACAGCCGAAAGGCCCTGAGGTGGTTGCTGGGAAGCATATTAGGAAGAATTTAAGAAAGTCCCATTATATATCACTAGTAATTAATACACAATGCATTTCTCTAAATATTTCTTTTCTTTTAAATATACATAATTAGTTTATAAATTTCATTTAGCTTAAGAGAGAGATATCAATCATAGACAACAATCAGCTTGAAGGCTGACCTTGGGAGTCTGGAAGAATTGAGTTTAGGTTTTATATTTGATACATACACTAGTTGTGTGACCATAAGCAACTCACTTAACCTTTGTGTTCCAGGTCTAGGTCTCTCTACGATGATAAATGACACAAGAATTGCTGATCTGCTTTGGTGGAAGGAGTTTCCATACCAGAAATTTCTAACATTGATGAAATCACAGACTGGGACCCCTACATATCTTATATACTAATTAGTTTAACAAATGCTTCTATCCAAATGTTTATTTTAGAAACAGATTATTAGTTTGAAATGCCATTTAGTTTTACAGAATAACAAGGTATTGGAAGAGACTTGGAATCAGGAAAACTTGGATGCAAATCCCACCCCTGACCCTTATTAGCCAAGTAACCATGGGCAAGGCAAGTTACTTAACCCCTCTGAGCCTCAGGCCACTCTCAAAATATATGTACTAAATTATAGACAGATTGTGATAGGCCTCGGAGGCAATTCCCATACTGATGAAATCACTCATCCTTATCCATCCTTCCTTCCACACAGACAAAATCACAGGTCCTTGACTTAGCTTTATGTGAGGTTCCAAAAAGGCTGTTCCAAATAAAAATAGAGAGAGGCAGCATGACAGTGGATAAAACATTGTAAGGAGACCCAGCTGGGTCAGAATCTTGCTTCAGACATTAGCCGCATGACCACTGGAAAGTCATTTAACCCTTCAGAAGTCTACTTTCCAATGGGGAGAAATTATATTTGTACTAGCTACTCCATGGGGATAAGAAAGGAGTGTTTTAAAAACTTAAACAGTGCTATTAAAATGTGAGTTATTATGAACAGGTTCTGGCATATTTAAAGAAATTGTTTGCTTGGTTTCTCTTTGCTTAGAATAAAAATCAGATAGTTTTCAATTCAACCCATATTCAACAAGCATTTATTCAAAATGTAACATGGGCCATACGGGTACTGCATTAATGTGCTAGGGACAAAAATACAGATTGAATAAAAGACAGTCCCTGCCCTCAAGGAGCTTACAATGTAATGGAAGAAGACACACAAATGAAAACTGAACAGAACAGAGAGGGAAGATTTTAAAATAATTTTCTTTTCATCTGTTACAGTTATAGTCCCAAATAATAGCAGAAGAATGTTGTAGGAAGATTTCATACTCAAATATTATTCATAATAACTCAGTCAATAGTAGCAATGGCTTGGTATTATAATTTGTCCTATTATCTATGTGTGATCATAAGCTTTATCATTTTTAGGGACTTGAGCTTAATTTTATGTAGTTCTCCTAGCATCTAGCATAAGGTCTTGCACTTAGGAATTTAATTCTCATTGGATTAATGCATATTATACAAATATACATTATAAAGTATGAAACAACTATAAGGATCGTGAAAAATAATTGATAATTTACAGGAAAAGAAATACTATTAACTGGAAGGCTCAGTATTTCTAATTGATTTGATTTATTTCTGTATTAGTTCAAGTTGTCAGGTGGGCATTGGTAACTTTGGTTCATAGACCTGTAAATTACTTTTATGTTTTAACGTCTGTAATGCTGATTAGGACTCATTTCGCCCAACTGCATTTCTGAATGGTACAACAGGATCTGCTTCTCTGAGAAATATTTTCTCCACTGGGACTTTGTCCTGTGGAGTATATGACTGCAGAAAAGTGAAGAGACTATGTAACAGGCATTATGTGTCTTTTATCATGTAACTACATAAAAGGAATTTGGCTTGCTTTGAAATATTACGATGCCACTTTTGAAACTTCCTGTGGGTGAATATTTTTACTTAGGAAGACCTGAGCTCAAATCATTTCTCAGACACTCTGTGGATCTATGACCCTGGGCAAATCACTTAACCTTTCTGCGTCTCAGTTTTCTTATCTGTAAAATGAGTAAAAAAAGCACCTACCTCCCAGGGTTGTTGTGAGGATCAAATAAATCACTATCTATAAAGGAAGGAAAGAAACAAACATTTATTGAACACCTCCTATGGGCCAGGCACTGTGCTCCTTGCAAATATTATCTCATTTGAGCCTCACAATAACCCTGAGAGGTAGGTGCTATCATTTTATCTTTGAGGAAACTGAGGCAGAGAGGACTTAAATGACTTGCTCAGGGTCATACAGCCCCAAAGTGCCTGAGGTTGGCTTTGAATTCATTTTGTCCTAATTCCTGGCCCAGGGTTCTGTCCATTGCATCACTTAGCTGCTTAGTGGTAGCTGGGGAAGGATATTTTGGTTAGGAAAAATAAGGAGATGTTGGTTACACTGATGTACCTTTTCAAGGAACAAGTAAAGGGCTAATCTGATCATGATTCCAGAACTGACTCTAGGATAGTATGGCAGATGGAGAGGAGATGGTCAGGGAACAAAGGATGTACAGATCCAGGTTTAGATGTAGTGGGCAATCAAGACAAGTACCAATCGGGATAATGGGGTCCCTGAGTGGGCGTATGGGAGTGGGGGTGAAAGGATTGGGTCCTCTTGGTGGTTTCTGGGCAGGGCTAGGCTTGGAGTCAGAAGACTTGGGTTTGTACCCAACTTCTCTAAGTGTGTGACCATGAATAAATCAGGGAACCTCTGGGAGCTTATGAATGTGAACTTTAGAATGTAAACTCCTTGAGGGCTGGGTTCATATTTTTGCCTCTCCTTGTATACCTAGCATTTAGCACAGTTCCTGGCACTTAATAAGGGCTTAATAAATGCTTGTAGACTGACTTATCTGAAAACTTGGGATACTTCTACTTGTACAACTTACCTCATAGGACTGTTGCAAAGAAAGCTCTTTAAGGCATCATAAACATGTAAGCTACTATTATAGAGAAAATAGAATATCAAAAAGTTATACATATATCACCCCAGAGGCAAAAAATAATTCATCTTCAACATCGGGTCATTAGGATCAGATTTTCTGTAAACATCAGAGTCATACATGGTTCACTGAAGCTTAAACTCAAAATGTCTTTTTCTTATAAATGGAAGCTGAGTGGTTCTACAGCAAAGTTATCAATGTTGGAAGTTGTGGGGGCAAGGCTATCTCTCAGGGATGCAATTTAGATCTAATGCCATTTTCTAATTTAAGAGAGACATTCTCAGTTGAATGGGCTTAGGAAAGAAGCAAATGGAAAGGCTACGAATGCTGGAGGGAGGGCTTTGCAAGTTCCTTGCTGCCAGCAAGTCAAGAGATAGAAAGATCTGTTTATGCTAAGCTGGATGTATATAAAATAAGGTTCTTCCAAACCATGGTGTCTGGAAGCATGTCCCTGGTGCTTTGGCTCAATGAAAGAAAGCACTCAATGAAAATTATGGAAACATATGTTATTGGGGCATATTTCTGCTTTTTGAACTAACAATTATTGCTGATACTCTTCACTTTTTTTTTTATTACCATGATTCTTGTTCTTGGTGCTATTTCCTTTTGCACAACATGCTGTCATGTGATGAATCCAAGCACTGAAGTTCAGCTATAGTCTTCCCTCTAAGACTGCCAGGGGAGGAAGAGCACTGTAAATGCAATATGTTCAATCTTGGCTGGGTGGGAGGATCTTATGTTTTAGTCTAGTTGGTCCTATCAACAACTGAATGCCTGTCAGTGAGACTCTATGCACAGCTTCCACTCTAAGAAGAGTAATAGGAAAAAACAGGTTAAGAAATGGAAATGAATGGGCAAAATGAAAACCTGGGAGGCTCTCACTAAAGCCTATGGAATACTTCAATATTTGAAAGGACTGTTGATTTCACTGACGAGAGAACTGATGCTCATAACAACCTAACCATGTCTTAGTAGATGGCTTAACAAGTGACTGTTACCTGACGGCCCATCTTCTGGCGATTACCCTCTCCAAAAGTAGTTCATAAAGATCACAGATCTAGTGCTGGAAGGATCTCAGAGGCAACTGAATCCAACCTCTTCATTTTAGATAGGAGGAAACTGAGGTGCCTCCACTTTGACACTCTATTTCATTAGCTACTTCTCTAGTTTTCCTTCTATCTGTCTTGATGGCTCCTTCTTATCCAGTGTTGCTGATTAACTGTTCTCCTCTGATCTACTAAAGTTTGGATTCCCTCAAGCCCTTGTTATCAGCTCTCTCTTTGTATGCTCTCCTTTGGGGATCTTATCTACTCCCAGGACTTCAACTATTACCTGATGTAGTTAACTCCCAAATCTATAAATCTAGGCCCAACCTCTCTGCAAGTCCCCCATCTTCAACTACCTGATGGACATCTACATCCAGGTTATGGGTCACTATGAATTCAATATATCCAAAACTGAACTCATAATCTTTTTCATTAAATTTGTCCTCATTATAACTTCCCATTTCGTTTGATGACACCACCATCCTTGGCCAACTAAACCAGAAAATCATCTTGGATCTTTCCCTTGTTTTCACCAGTAGCCCCGATTTTTAATTAATTGACATATTTTGTTGATGTTTAACTTGACACTATTTATTCTGTTCATTCACATTATCATAACCTAGTACAGACTCTCATTACTTCTTGTTTGGTCTCCTGTAGTATCCTGTAAACTGCCCATAATCTCTCCACTCTTTAATCTATTCTTTACATAACTGTGAAGATAATCTTCCTAAAGCACAGCCATGACATTATTTTCCTGCTCAAAAACCTTTAGTTTTTTAAACCTTTAGTGACTCTATTGCCTCCTGAATAAATGCAAGTGGTTTACATTGACAGCCTTATATGACTCCAAACGACCTTTCCAGCCATATTTTACAGTGCTCCCCTTTGGATCCTTTAAGTCCTAGCAAAACTGGGCTAGTTCTAAATTCTTGTGTAGTACAATTCTACCTACTGGAAGAATGGTGATATCCTTAACAGAAATTAAAAAAAAAATTAGGAAAAGGGTTAGGTTTGAGAGGAAAGATAATGAATTACTTTTCTGCCTGTTAAATTTGAGATGTCTATGGCACATCCAGTTGGCAATGTTTAATAGATAAATGGTAATGGAGGAATGGAACTAAGAATGGGGGTTAGGGTTAGATCTAGGAGTTATTTGCACATAGAGTAAACCCATGGGAATGAAAGAATTCACCAAAAAAAGAGAGTGTAGAGAGAGAAGAGAAAGGGCAGAACTTTGTGGTAGTTTACTCATAGTTAAAGGGCAGGTCATGAATGATCCAACAAAGGAAATTAAGAAAAAATGGCAAGACAAGTAGAAGGAAACAAAGAAAAGGAATATGGAGGCCAAAGTTTAACCTAAAACTTTAACAACAAATTCCCAGGAGGCAGAAAAGAAAGAACACTCTTTCTGCAATAAGACTACCCAGGTTCAAATTCTTCCTCAGATAGTTACAACCTGTGTAGTCTTGGGGAAATCACTTAACCTACCCAGTCCTCAGTTTCATCATCAGAAAAATAAGGAGTTGAACTAAATGGTGTTTGAGATCTTTTTCAGCTCTCTATCCACGATCTACTTACATCATTCATGACAAGTCCTCATTCATCAAAATCTGAATGACCCCAAAAGAGGGAGAAGCCACTGTCCCCAAAGGCAGCCCATTCCATTACGAATAGTTCTAAAGGTCTGGAAAGTTTTGCCCTAAGTCATACCTACATTTGTTCTTCTTCAACTTCTACTAATTTTTTTTTCCCATTTCTACTTCTGGGGCCAAGCAAAATGAATCTAATTATCATCCCAAGGGTCCCTTCAAATTCTTGAAGACTACCATCATGCCCTAATCATTTTTCTCTTCTCCATGGTGAACAACCTCAGAATATTCAACTAATTCTCAAAAGGCATGTCTTTCTAGTCTTTGACCATTCCAGCTGCCCTTCTCTGAACACTTCAGCTCATCAATGTTTTCTAAATTGCTCTAATTTTAACTGCATTGATTTTCTTTGTGTAGAAACTTGTCAATTTTATAGAAATTGTCCATTTTACTTATTGTCCATTTTATTTTCTGTGATCCTCATTTTCTTTTATTTGGTCATGAACTCTTATCTCTCCTATCCATTGTTGTGAAAGGCATTTCCTTCTTTGTTGAATTGTTTATGATGTAATCTTTTATATCTTCACTATGCTGGCATTTAGAGCTTATTGTAATATATCATGTGAGATACTGGTCTAAAGTAAGTTTTGCCAGATTTCTTTGCAGTTCTCCCCGTAGTTTTTGTCAAATAATTAATCTTTACCCCAGTAATTGAAGTTGTTGGGTTTACTGAAAACAGTATTTGTTTCACTCTGGAGGTTGTGTATCTAATCTGTTACGTGGATCAATTTTTCTATCTTTTTAAGGAGTGCACAACAGTATAGATAATTACTACTATAAGTTATAGTTCAGGTTCTGGTATCCTTAAACTTCCCCTCTCATTTTTCCCCTTTATTTCCCTAGAGATTCTTGATCTTTCATTCCAACAGATAAATATTGCTATTTTATTTTCCCTCTAGGTATATAAAATTATCCTTTGGTAGTTGTATTTATGATGCATATAGCACAGAATAAGTAAACTAATTAGGTAATGTTGTCATTTTATATAGACTAACCATGAAGAATTGGTATCTTTCCAATTATTTAAGCCAGTCTTTTATTTCTATAAGGAATGTTTTGTGGTTGTATTCATGTGGTTCTTGTGTACATCTTGGTAGGTGAACTACCAAATATTTTATACATTCTATTTAAATCATTTTTTCAGTTGTGTCAACATTTGTGATTTCTTTGTGACAACATTTGGGGTTTTCTTGGAAAAGATACTGGAGAAATTTATCATTTTCTTCTCCCACTCATCTGACAGATGAGGAAATTGAGGCAAACAAGGCAAAGTGACTTGTCCAGGGTCACACAGCTAGTAAATGTCTGAGGCCAGATTTGAACTCAAGAAGATGAATCTTCCTGACTCTAGGCCCAGCACGCTATCCACTGTGCCACCTTGCTGCCCATACATTCTATAGTTACTTCGATTAGGATTTCTTGATATCTTCTCCCTGGGTTTGGTTGGTATACAGAAAAAGCTGGTTGCTGTGGAATTATTTTCTTCTCCTGGTTTGGGCCCTTGGAGGATTCTGGATTTATAATATTCTTATTATAGTCCACAACTTCTGTTTTACTTCTATCTCCAGCCTGAGTGACTGAAGAGAAGCTTTGTTTCAAAGTCAGGTTCTTCTTCCACCTGATCTTTTGGGAGAAGTGGTCGGACCTAATTTAATATTGCTGTTGATTACCTGGGCTTCTGCTGCTGGTGTATCCGCCTGCAGAATGCTGGTAGGTTTCCGGACTCCTTGGATCACAAGGGCTGCATCTCTGGGTCTGAGCACTATGGACTACAGAAGCCCTTGTCGTCTGGGCGTGTCTGGCTCCCAGCTCAAGCTTGTTGACATCACTTAGAAATGTGATCCCTGCTTTACTACATTTTCCTTGTATAGGCCCTTTTATCTTGTTGCCTCCTGGTACAGAAAGCTGCAGACTTCATACATTCCTGTAGTAATTCTGACCCATTTTCAGAAGTTTACATCTTATGTTACTTTTAACCAGGCTGGCTTTTCTGGCTTGGTCTCTTTCCTATTGCATATGGGTTTTTAGTTTACTTTCTGGACAGTTCTGAGCTAGAGGAGAACACTGATTGTATTTTTTTTTTTCAGATTTATTTTTTAAATATATTTTTATTGGCATCTTTTTACATTTTCTACATTTCCCTCATATAACTTTTTCCCTCCCAGAGCTCTATCCCCTTTAACAAATAATTTTTTAAAACAAGAGAAAAGAAAGGAAGAGAAAAAGCTCACCCAAACTGATCAATACATTGAAAAAAATCTGTCTTATGCAACATTCCATGCCTGTGGACTTCTATCTCCCTTCCTTCCCCCCTATCCCCATGCCTACCCAGTCTTTCCCTCTCCTCTCTCTAACCACTGCAAAGGAGTGGTGGGAGGTATATTCTCATATACCTTCTTTAGGGCCAGATTTGTTCTTTGTAAATTTACAACAATCAATTCTGATTATATTGTGGTTCTTTCCATTCGGATTAATGTAATTATCATGTATATTATTTTCCTGGCTCCACTTACTTCATTTTGCATCAGTTCAGATGCTTTCCATGCTTCTCTGTATTTATCCTAGTTGTCATTTCTTATACTGCCGTAATATCCTATTCTGAATGCCACAATTTGCTGGGCCATTCCTCTATCAATGGGTATCGATACCATTTTCAGTCCTTGCCTACCACAAAAAGGGCTGCTATCGATATTTTGGCACGTATGGAGCCTTTCTTTTTGTCAATGACCAGTTTGGGGTATATATATACCTAGCAGTGGAATCTCTGGAACGTGAGTAGGAACATTTTAGCCAATTTATTTAATAATTCCAAATTGTTTACCAGAATTATCGCATTAATTTATAGTTCTAGTAATGATGCACTACTGGCCCTTCTCATCACAACCCTCCAACACTGACTATTCTCTTCCTTTGTCAATCCTGCCAATTTGCTGAGAGTGAGGTGAACCCTCAGGGTTGTTTTGACTTGAATTTCATTTCAGTTATTATTAGTGATTTGGAGCATCCTTTCTTACGCTTGTCTGTAATTTTCAATTACTATTTTGAAAACTGTCTGTTCATTCATAACCTTTAACCATTTATCTGACCACTTATCTATTGGGGAATAAAAATTAGAAAGAAAAACATAGGAAGCTGAGAATAAAAATTGATAAACCGAACTAATAGTTTTTTTTTTCTAAAGACTAACAAAATGGGGATGGCTAGGTGGCCCAGTGAATAGAGCACTAGCCCTGGAGTCAGGAGGACCTGAGTTCAAATGCGGCCTCAGACACTTAACACAAAACTAGCCATGTGCCCTTGGGCAAGTCACTTAACCCCAACGGCCCTACATTCTTCCCTCCAAAAAGTAAAAAAATAAAATAAAAAAAAAGACTAACAAAATGGATAAACTGTTAGGCTAATATGATAAAAAAAAATAAAGAGGAAAACCAAACTACCAGGATATAACGAGATGATGTCAAAACAGAGAGGAAATAAAAATAATTAATAAAATAATCACCGGAAAGTTTTAGACATCAGTAAATGTAAGAATTCAAAGGAAACAAATGAGTAGCTACAAGAAATGAAACACTCAAATTAATAAAATAAGAATAATCTGTTTTCAGACAAAGAAATTAAGTAAACCAGAAATGAACTGCCAAAAAATATAAAACAAAACCAAGTCAAATATATTTACAACTGAATTATATCAAACATTAAAAAAATAATTCTTATGCTATAAAATGTTCCTAAAAATAAAAAGAAAGCATTCTACAATATTTTTTTTTATGTTGCTCAAATCCAAACCAGAGAGAGACAAGAGAGAATACCAATCTTAGTAATGATTATTTATACAAATACTTTAAATAAAATCTTCAAAGTGGTAACAGTAACATATCTAGAAAATAATTTATAATTCACTGACTGAGTTGGATTCATTTCAGGCATCCAAAGATTGTTCAACATTAGGAAAATGATAGTAATAAAAACCAATTTATTTTAATATTTCAATTATTTTAATTTTGACAAAATATAGCACTTGTTTATGTCAAAACTATAAAAAGCTAAAGCATTGAAGAGAAGTTCTTTAATATGATCAAAGGCAAATCGTTAAAATCATGAGTTAGCATTTCTTGCAGTGGAAAAACACTAAATGTGTTCCCAATACAAATCAGGTAAAGCAAGGATGATTCCTCTCCCTCCTTTCATTGGACGTAATTATAAAACTGATAGTTATAACAATAAGACAAATGTAATAGACATAAACACTAGCAAAATAAAGACAAATTTATTTTTACTTAAATCTAACATGTTAATGCTTGGAGACACTTTGGGAGATATTGAAGCACAGATGGGCCTGGCATGCTATGGTCAACAGCGTCACAAAGAATTGAACATGACTAAACGAATGAACAAGCACAACATGCTAACATCTGAAAAAGCTCCAGAAGATCAGCCAAAGAAAATAACTGAGATGATTAATAGCTAACACTGGAGAGGGGAATGGGGAAAAGCATAGAGTTCACTTAATAGAGAGAATTGATAAGGTAGAAGAACAAAGGAGTGAGAAAATTTAGGGGCACTTAGGAAATTAGAGAGACTATTGTTAAAATGGATGAGGGTTGAGGCTGGGTATACAGGCAGAAAGAGATTGATTTACTGGGCATATATGGAAAGCATGCAGTGCTGTGAACAGTTTCAGGATGAGAGGGACTGTAGTGTACGGGTAAGTAGGGGTTGTGGTCAGAAAGAAAAATTTCAAAATTTATCACCTTGGAAATGGAATTGTTTCAAATAATGTAGTTCAAAGTATGTACAAATAAACTTTTGGAGGACAACCTATTTATAAGTGGTTTATGTATATGACCAAATCTCTGCCTTCTTGGAAATGTTTAGTCTAAACAAAATTTTGAAGCAGGAAACAATAACTTCTGAGAAGAGTTCGGTACTTGTAGAAGACAAAGTTGACTATGTCAGCCTCTACTCAAGAAAATTCAGAGGGCACCTTTGAATCCTAGTATAAAATATAAACTTTTTTTTTTGTCTTTTTGGAGAGTGGAAGGCAGGACAATTGGGGCTAAGTGACTTGCCCAAGGTCACACAGCAAGTAAGTGTTAAGTGCCTGAGGTCATATTTGAGGTCCTCCTGTCTCCAGGGCTGGTGCTCTAATCACTATGCCACCTAGCTGCCCCTGAATGCCTCTTAAAAAAAAAAAGAGCATATAAAAATTTCATTATCTCGCTCTACCACACGTTTTCTGATGAATACTTTGCTACACCTTGGTCTACTTCTCCTTATACATAATATTCTATCTCTGTGCTCCAGGATGCAAGTACAGGACTTATTCACAGGATCATAGATTTAGAACCCAGAAGGGACCTCGGAGGCCAAATCCCTCACTTCACAGAGAAGGAGACAGAGGCTCAGAGGGACTAAATGATTTGCCCAGGATTGCACAGCTATAGGTGTTGAGGCAGGATTTGAACCCAGGTACTCCAAACTGTAAGATCAATCCACTGCACTGATACAGAGCAAAATAATCAGAAACATGAGAAAAACATACACAACTTATTATTGTTCACTTGTTTCACTTGTGTCTGACCCTTCATGACCCATTTGGGATTTTCTTGGCAAAGATACTTGGAGTGGTTTGTCATTTCCTTTTCCAGCTCATTTGACAGATGGGGAAAGGGAGGCAAACAAGGTTAAGTGACTTGCCCAGGGTCACACAGCTAGTAAGTGTCAGAGGACCTATTTGAACACAGGTCTTCCTAACTTCAGACCCCACACTCTGTCTACTGCCCCTCTTAGTGGCCACGACTACAACAATGTAAATTAAAACATCACAAAAGAGAAGGCAAATTCTGAAGAAGTGTAAAACCAGTGAAGGTCTCAGGAAACAGGCAACGAAGTATATTTTCCCTATAGTGGCACAGAGGCCAGAGATCATTATGACTGAATATTGTATACACAGTTAGGTATGATAACTGGTTTTGCTTAATTGCTTTTTTTTGTCTCAAGGGATGTTCAATCTGGGTGTATGTCTGAAATAACTGTGGTATGAAGGCAAAAAGCATTAATAAAATAGATATAATTAAGTTTTCAAATGCTTTAATAATCCGCTTAAATTCAACTTAAGAATTTTAGCAATTCTTTATATCTTTAAGTTTTTAAAATAATTTGGGAAAGTTTTATTTATAGCATATCTCTCTCTTCCTCCAATACCAAGACCCAGTTCAAGTGAAACACAGTCCAAAAAGCAGTTCTGCTAGCTGGATGGCTCTCTCCTTCCCCTTATCTTCCTGTAAGATTTTGCCTTTATCTATACTTTGTCCTCATTACATTCTGCCTTATACCATAGCTACCTGAGGGGAGGTATGATATTTTTCATCTTCGTAACCCCTTAACCTATAACAGTAGATTCCAAATAACAGATATTTAACAAATGTTTGTTAGATTTAACTGAATTGTTGGTAGGACCTTATGGAGTTTGCATTCCAGGGGCACGATTTTGAAAACAGGACCACCATTACAAGACATGTTGTCAGAGTAGAATTTACATGAAGGCTGAGAGACTCCAGGCAGAAAATTTTTTTTTTACTTCCTATAAACTCTAAATTCTATATGTCATCTTTAGAAAAGAGCAGATTCCTATATCTTACTCCATAAGTGAAAGCCCCATTAATTTGTCTGAGTAATATAAGTGATGGAATAACTCAAATTCAGTACAACTGAGAAAATAACACTAATGCCTATGGTCAACCTCAGGGGCTAGAACATGGGATCAAGATCTAGATTTCAAAGCTGAGGAATGGAATTTAAATGGATTATGTGAGAATATATAGATGATGCTTTTTTTCCTGAGAAAAATCTCCAAAGAGAGGAAGTAAAATGAACCCACTCATCAAAAAAGTACTAAAAAGATAACCCTCCCTTCACCCTTTGTACCCTGGAAAGCATACAGTGTGACACATGGGCAGAAGTGTTTTTAAACAGAAGTTATTATTTAAAAGAAACTCCAAGAGGCATTAGCTGCTTTTAAAGAATTCTTAACTTATTGCTTTTGGGAATTAACATAAAGTTAGTGATGAATATAACTTTCTATTAAGCAATTTTCTTTCTCAATTGTGCACAGCCACTTACAAGGCAGAACATAACAGCTCAATCAAGCCTCATTATGCCAGATTTAGTTCAAGCCCTTCTGAAGTACACCGAGAAAGACTTAATATTGCCTGGAGAAAATCTTTTCATAAATTGCTCTTTTGCAAACTAGAAAGAAAATGAGTATTATCGGTACCTTTTTATGTGTTCTCAAATTCTTTTGCCACGTGGAAAGCGCAGCTGGAATGTGCTTGCTGCTGGTTACATAACAATGTGCCATTAGAACATGGTGGAGTGTTGTTTCCTGGTTCATTGCTTTAAGAATTTTCAAAGTGTGCCTTAGGGATACAGAAGCTTCAGTCCAAATTCCACCACCTACAAGCTTCATAGTGCAAGGTACCAAGGCAATCTGTC
This sequence comes from Pseudochirops corinnae, assembly GCA_028646515.1. NCBI lineage: Eukaryota > Metazoa > Chordata > Mammalia > Diprotodontia > Pseudocheiridae > Pseudochirops > Pseudochirops corinnae. The sequence continues at coordinate 35,564,198 of CM053589.1, forward strand.
CAGCAACGTATAGGATGTCTCCAACCTAGAAGAGAAAATCAAGAGGATAAAATATGTAGCCAAAAAAAAAAAATTTCTCTCCTTATTCAGGTGATTACATGATCTTCACTGAATTATGAGTTTGTCCTAAAATGAATGAGTTCACATTGGCTTGTTCTTGGCAAAAATCACAGTTCAATGGAACAGCCGACCACTTGAATTTGTTTACTGGATGCATTTAACAGGGGTTAGTGAGACATGAAAATTTAAGCTGAAAGCACCTGTGAATAAGAGATATTTTTTTTAAACAGTGAAACAACAGGTGTCTGTATTGGATGAAGAGCATTGATAAGGAGGGGTAATGGTACTAGAAAGTGTTCTGGATTTGCATTCTGGGGACCTGAATGCAAGTTCTACTGTTCACCATCAGTATGACCCTGGACAAGTCACTTTTTAAGTATTTGTTTTTACCTCTATAAAATAAGTGTTGGAGTACATAATTTCTAAGGTATCATCTAGCTCTAAATCTTATGAAAGAAGTGTGATACAGTAGAAAAATGACCAGCTTTGGAGCCAGAAGACCTGTGTTCAAATCCTGCATTCAATGTTTGCCGCCCATATGACTTTGGTCAAATAATTTCACCTCTCGGGGGATCAGATTTCTCATCTGTATAATAAGTTGGATTAGATGGCCCCTGAGGTCTCTTCTAGTTCTATGATCTTATGAATCTCACTATACCATTTTTTAACTCTAGAGAATCATTTGGCATAAAGAGGCACTACTTTTAATTTCATTTAAAGGATTTTGGTGATGGGAATAACCAAAAAACAAAACAATACTTTTTTTTTGACAAGGGGGTCTCATGGGGCAGATCCTAAAAAAGGCTACAGTGTATTTTTGTTAAATTTTAAATAGGAGTTCTTGTTCTTTATCAACTTGAGATTCAAGAAATAGAAATTTTTGGCTTTTTTTCTTGCTGGATTACATTTTTCACCTGTGCATTACATCAGTAAGAAATTTTGCAAGCCATTTACTTTTTTGTTGTTGTTGTTTCAACATCTAGATCTTGCTTTTAAAAATAAACACATGGGGGTAGCTAGGTGGTACAGCGGATAAAGCACCAGCCCTGGAGTCGGGAGGACCTGAATTCAAATACAGCCTCCAGTCATTTAGTAGTTGTGTGACCCTGGGCAAGTCACTTAACCCCAACTGCCTCTCCCCCAAAATAAATAAACAAAAACAAACACATGGTAGTTAAATAAGTGATGTATTCAACTCTTTTCTATTTTACTTCAAAAAATCTGTGTGGTAGTGCACTGGAGAGTTCATGTAACCAGAAGACTAAAGATGCAAATTATTCAATATATGGAATGATAAAAAAAAAAAACCAGTAAAGACTTTTTTCACTTATAGGGTCATTGTACCAATTTTTTAATCTTTAATAGAGATTTAGAGAACTTTTATCAGACTGAAATGTTTGCTGAATTGAACTAAAGATTTCTCCGAATTAGAGCTCAGTGAAAAGAAATCTCCATCCTGGAAGACAAGGCAATCAAACCATGTGACAGTCCCATATGCAACTCCAAATCTGTCCTCATCACTGTCTGTAGAGCTCACAAAAGAGTCACACATGTAGCTATTGGAAGAATATCTTACACAATTTGGCATACAAGTTCTAAGATTAGCAGCTGAAGAGGGGGAGGAAGAGGAGAGGAACATAATAGATGAACTGACACCCATCCACTATCTTTTAAAATTATTTGGAATGTTAAAAATATTGTTTTGATTAATCTATATATACCCTCAAATTTGAAAGAGAAATGTAAAGCATGTTGTGGTTGAAAGAACAAATGGTTTTTTAAAAACTACTATGAAATATATGTCACTGAACAAGGGAGTCCAGCCAGCTCCCAAGTGGCATGTTGACATGATGAGAAGCAAATCCAGGATGCTGTGAATCAAAGAGGAATGGGTCTATTTTTAAAGAGGCCTGTGTTTCCCACCCCCTATGCCAAGTGCAACCTTCTGGAGAAGCCCAGCCTCCAAAATAGGTAAGTGTCTAAATGTTCCAGGAGTTATCTCCCTAACATTTATACACCTCCTCCCCTGAAAGGCCTTTGGCTCTACATGCATCACCCATGTTAATTATGAGACAAACAAGAGCTGTTCAACCAAGTCACTTCCCCTATTCTTGAACAGATTGTTTGAGACATAATATGAATACTAATTAATGATAAAATATCTGTCGGTGTTTTGAAATATGGACTAAGATAGCACTTTTAAAAAAACCTCTCCGATAGTTCTTGTACAATAAGCCCATTGGTCATATGAAGGGTCAGGCTCCAGCTCTGAGATATGTGAGCAAAACTGGCAGAGCTTTTGGCTCCAATTCAGTGGGAAACTGTGGAAGGCTTTTTTGGGGTAACTTTCTCTTAACCTTTTTTTCCCTCTGCTAAATCGGAAAAGTTAAAAAAAAAATCTTTTCTCATAGCTGAATGGAGAGAAAGAAAAGAAAGCGTCTTCAGGATTACTAGAGTGGATAGAGGAAGACAGAAATTTACATAATCAAGGAGTATAGATGGATCTACACTACATGGATCCCAAGCAGGTTTTATTTAGTCTTATTACAATGTTAAGAGCACAAGTGTTCAGTCTTTTTAGTCCTTTATTAAGGGATTCTGTTTTCAAAAGTTGTTGCTGCTGTTCAGCTGCTTCAGTGCTGTCTGACTCCTTGTGACCCCATTTGGGGTTTTCTTGGCAAAGACTCTGGAGTGGTTTGCTATTTCCTTTTCCAGCTCATTTTCCAGATGAGGAAACTGGGACAAACAGGATTAAGTGACTTGCCCAGGGTCACACAACCAGTAAGTGTCTGAGGCAGTATTTGAACTCATGAAAATGAACTTTCCTGACTCCAGGTCTTGCACTCTATCCACTGCACCACCTCAGGGCTCATTTTCAAAAGATAAACCACTCTAAATATAAAATCCCTCCTATACAAATTCTCCTTTACGTACAACGTTCCTCCAATGAACTACACTAACCAGATACATCCTTATCCAGAAAGTGCTTAATGTTGCAAAAGTAAAAGATATCCCCAAAGTCTTAGAACCATTTTACACTATTAAACATAACAGCGCACTAAGGTTTTTGGGACACCATACCTATCTGTATCTCTCTCCAATCATATTGTCTCCCTCCTAAATTCTCAAATGGAAGGACTGTCTAGCTTTTCTATTTGCATCCACAGTGCTTAGCATGTAGTAAGCACATAATAAAATGTTTGTTGGTTGATGGAACCAAGCATGAACATACACAGAGTTATAGGAACAGGATCCTTTGTTAAATGGAGATGGATTACAAACACTATATTCAGATTTTAAAGTAGTGATAGTTGGATATAGTGGACAGAGTACTTAGTTTGGAGTCAGAAAGAGCTAGGTTTTAAATCCTACCTCAGACAATAATTTAATGATGTGAACCCCAGAAAGAGTTAATTTCTTCAATCCTGAGACAATAACACAAGACATTTCTTGAGTCACTGTCATCTTTGGTAGAGGAAGTTCCCACAACCAGAGTCAACTACACTGAAGAAATAGCTTCTTGATTGGGTATTCAATCCTATGAAGTTCAGTAATGAGAATGGCTGAAATAATTATTCAATATGTAGGGTGTAGTAGCTCAAATCCTTGCCAAAAATAGGTCTTAACCCTTCTTCTAAACCAAGTATTTATTTTGGTTTTAGGAATTCTACTCCAACAACCCCCTACTTCTCTTTTTATTTCAGGTCCCATGTTTACCTGGAATGGGAAAGCATGGTTTATACAAGTCACTGGGTCTCAGTATTTATAATTATTTACAATTATTGGAAGAGTTACGGATAATTTGAAATTGCAGATAATAAAAATATATTTTTTGGACTTAATACCTGAATATGGGCATATTTGATTTTTTTTAGATTTTCACTTGAAATGGAAAAATGAACATGTATAATGAAAATTTGACTCAGGAAGGTGCTGGGGAGCAGCCTAATTTCCCTCTTTTCTCTTTTGTTCCACTGTTCCCTGTAACTATATATAACTCCTCAGAATGATGAAAGGTCTGCCCTCTCTCAAATCTTCCCTGAATTGGGAAAAATGATTCAGTGTTTGGGTCTCTCTCTTTTTTAACACCAAAAGTAAATGGGGAGTCAAGATGGTCACAAAGCTATAATAGGAGAGGTTGCTATTAGTCTTTAAAATGTCAGCAAAGCAAGTACAGAAGAAAAAAAAGAGCTGAAACTCCTGTTTTCTGTGTATAAATAATTATGCAGATAATTCAGTTTTGAATGATTAATTGTTGAATGGATAGATGTACTTTTTATATTTGAACTTTACACATTATCTCTTTTTTTCCTTGTCTGACTCCTAAGATTAATGAAGACAGGGATCAAATCTATTATTTCCTCTGTGACTTCATCCTCAGAGTGATTAATATAATGACTAATACTTTTTACACAGTAGGTATTCAGCAGATGTTGTTACTGGTGTTGTATTAAGTCTTGGTTATCAACTAATGAATGCTAGGATGCTTGTATTTTCATATTTTAAACGGAAATTTTATCAGTGTGTTTTATTTTTAAACCATCCATCCTTATTCTCCCCTTGCCCCCCCATATCACCCCACTTACACCTATCCAGAGTCTGCTTTTGTAACAAAGGAAAACAATTAAGTTGCTGTGGATTGCTGTGGACTATGTCTGACAGCCTGAGCCACATTCTGTACCTATTGTCCTCTACTTCTTCAAGGAAAGGAAAGGAGCATATTTCTTCATCTTTTCTCCAGGACTATGAGCGGTAATTACGATTACATAGCATTCATATTCATTTTAGTGCTTTTCCCCTTGACATTATTATAGTTATTTTATATACTGGTTTCTAAGTTCTACTTCTTGTGCTCTGAGATGTCTGTTTTCCCTGGACACACTCATGTTCCCTGGACATATTCATGCTTTAAGGTCTGCCTAAGTTTTTAACTTCCTACTGTTATGGTAGAAGGTAGAAGAGGGTAGAAGAGGGTAGAAGAGGGTAGAAGAGATTTGAGTGGCTTTCTAAGAAAAGTCAGAAAAGCTTTGATAGTGCTGAGACATTAATAGTAAGTAATTCATCCACTATCAAAACCAATAACATGAATGGGGAGAAACAAGAGGGATTCTGCCAATAGGTAAAATAAAGGAAGCTTGGGGAAAAAAAGAGAGAAGAGTAAGGATTATTTCTTTATCCTCAATCAATTTATATAGTTCTTTTGCTTAAAACAAACAAACAGAAAAGGCAATCCCAGCTGTCACATTTATTCCTGCTGCTATTTTAAAAAAGCACAGAACCTGGCATAATAGGCAACAACCAACCAAAAAAACTGTAGTTATTTTTATGGTACAAAAGATGTGGCAGTTGTAAGGGGGGGGGGGGGGAAACCCAGTAAATCTGGTTGTAGGATGACTCTCAGCATAATGTAGAGAATAAAATACAAAATCTTAGTATCCCCTTTAGGTCATATGTCAATGCACAGAGTAGTAAACACATTCTTTGTTTAAACCCCAAATACTTGACCATCAAGTTGGAAAGCATTTTTGTTTAGGAAGAGTGGGGGTTAACATTCACATGCTATGCTCATGACCAACCTGCCTTGGCTCACCACAGCCCTGGTGGTGATCAGACCCCAGTCCTCCCCTTCTCCACTTCCTGCACTGTAGTCCCTAATGCCTATATAAAAAAAAAAAAAAGGTAAGGAAGTAATGTCTCTGCTCTCATTATTTTACCTTCCCTGTGAGTTTTTTTTAGTGGTAATCAAAGAATTAGAACAGTAGAAGTTAGCTTCACCTTCTTTCTGGGCACCACAGACTATGCTAGGTGTTTGGGGAGAGAGATACAAAACCTTTCACTTGTTTTTAACTAAAGTAAACATACTTCTTTTCAACTAAGGAGCCATGGAGAGTTGGATCAGATAGGAAAAAAATGAAAGAAGTCATTGAAGGGTGGTTGTAGGTGTTGTGCTTTGGACATTTTGGCACAAGGAAATTTTTGCTACCCACATATCAAAGGATTATATATTTGATGTAAAGCAGCTTGGAGCTCATGACGCTAAAGTGCATGAGTTCTACTATGCCTGATGCTCAAAGGTACTGTCAAACAGGTAAAAATTATACATGAATCAGGAACCAATAGATTACCTGATAAACCAAAAAATACAGCCCTCCATTATGCCACATTACTTTTCATGACATTGCCAGGAGATGTCTGACTGGCCAGGTCGACTGGAAGAGAAGTCTGGAATAGAGATAGCAGTCATTTGAATAAAGGTGATAGTAAAAGTCATGGGACAGAATGAAGAGGCAAAGAGAGTTACAGTACAGAACAATATAGAATGTCTACATTGAGGGGATGGAAAGAGAAAAAAGAACCAGTGAAGAAAAGAAAGAACAGTAGGGTACAGGGGCAGGTGAATCAGTGTTACGAAAGCTAAGGAAGAAGAGTGTTCCAAAGGAAGAGGCAGATCAACAGTGGCCAGTGATGTTGAGGAGAGTAGATAAAGGACTGAGAAAAAAACTGCTGACTTCCCTGCAGGAAGGTTTGATCACACGATCTCCCCTGCTCCATAAATGTCAGTAATTCTCTGTCACCTACAAGACTGAATATAGACTCATCTTTCCAGCCAAGGGAAGATGATTGATGGAAGTGAGTCCTGAAGAAGGTAGGAAGAATAAGGGCTGAGATTAAGCATAAAGACTGAAGAAGAATCTCTGGTAAAGAAGAAAAGCCTTTCTTTACAAATAGGAATAAAAGATACTTTCTGAAACTGAAAATCCAGAAGCTCATGTTAGAAGGCCTCAATCTTCTTAATACAATTCATTGTCTAAGAGCAAGGGGGTGACAGTGGTTAGATACTTGAAGAGTGGCTAAGTAGTGGTGGCCCAGAGTTGGGGATTAGCAATGTGGACAGTCAAGGAGAGGGGGGGTGGAATGATTCTAGAACATTATAGAGAGTGTGGTTGAGATGGCTGACCATAAGAGTGCAGTCAAGGTAGGGAATTAAACAAAAACAGAACAAGGATAATGGTCTGAGACAACAGGGAGAATTCACAGGCCTAGCATTCACAATGAAGATGAAGAGGGGGTTCAGCAGGAATAATGGTGCAGACAGGAGACTGTAGCCAGAGAAGGGAATTTCAGAATTTAAAATGTTAGAAAGAGAACATTTCTCTGTGCTGATAAAATCTAAGGTATGGTTGTGCTGTTAAGTGGCTGAAGTAGTGTGGTGATATAGGCCACTGGAATAAAGGAGATGGAAGAACCATAAAGTCAGGGTTCTAGAGGTAAGTGAACTTTTGAACAGGTTCAAAAAAAGGAAGTACAGGAGCCATGATTAGAACCCACAGGTACTTAGTTCACTTGAATAACTACAAAATCATACCAACCAACTAGTATTACTTATACAGAAAACAGGCCTTAAAAGACAGAAAAATTTTGGCTCAAATTCTACTTCCAATTCATCCTGGCTGTGTGAACCTGGTCAAGTTCCTTAACCTCTAAGTATTCTAGGAAGAACTCTAAGACTAAGTTTAGACGAAACAAACATGCACACACACAACCTATGAAAATGATAATTTTTGCTGTCTCATATTAGCCTTGTAGTTGATTATGCAAAAAAATGTATCTTAGTAAACACTTAGCAAAAATTAGGGCCCTTATTGCAGGACTGTAAGCTTTTTGTGGGTAGGGACTACATTTTATTAACTTTGTATCCCTTCAATGAATAGAACAGGGATTTGTATGTACCTACTTAATATGTTGAATAAATGAACAATTATTATCATTATTTATCATAAACTACTTCTGATCTTAGTAACAAAGCTGTTTTGTAAACAAAAAGAATGCCTGGCACAACTTATCACTCTGCATTAACGTCTGCCAGGGCCTAAAAGAGACTGATTGGAATTGATTTGATACATCTTTAAGTTAGAGGGTAGTTAGATGGCATAGTGGTGTAACAGCAAGCACCCTAGCATGCCTAGGGCGGCTACTAGCACAGGTTCTTAGATCTGCTTTTCTAAAGGAAAGCAACTCAA
>CM053589.1:35572778-35651209 GCA_028646515.1 Pseudochirops corinnae
GGGGGGGGAAGGGAGGGGAGAAAATCTGAAACTCAAGTGATTGTGGAACTGAATCTTGTAAATTAAAAGTAAATGAGTAAATAAAAAAAAATTTAAAAAAAAAAAGGAAAAAAAAATAAAAGGGAGAGCACAGACTGAAATAAAGAGAACTAAAACTGAGAGGAACCATAGATTTACTCTGTTCTCTGGAGGGGAAGACTACATAACCACACGTTCACTCTTGGGAACTATGTGCATCAGAGAACAACACAGTCCTAGATACAGCTGCAGCAGAGTGATGAGGAGTTACTGGGTCAAGTTGGGTGCTTCAGAAATGTGAACTATCAATGCCTTGAGGGATTGCTAAACCCTAAACTAATAGGGAAAGTAAGGAGCTCTTTTCATTTATAAGGGTGGAGGGCACTCCACTATTCAGTAGTACTGTGAATCTGAAGAACTTTATAGGAAGTTATGGAAAGTGGGGTAGGGTTCATAAGACTCTAGCAGGCCTGAGAGTTTTTTTCTTTTGTGGGGGTTGGTGGAGACTCAGTGTCAGAGCTGGAGAGGAGAGTTTTGATTTTTTTGTGGGCTTGGGTTTTAGTCCTTTGGATTTTTTTTCAAAGATAAATGGGGCTCACATGCCTGTATCACAATATCGCAAGAGGATCCTTTTTGTTTTGTTTTAGACCTAAGCCAAATTTTGACGTTTCAGTTAGGATGAGTATGTGATCAAAAGGAAATAATTTCTTAAAAAGCTCCTAAGACTGAATCAAGTTCAAGTAGATCCAGGACTTTGGATCTGGGCTATGGACTTATTGCTTTCCAACTGATAACATTTTTGTAGCATTAGTTTAAAATCTACCCTTTCCCACCCCAGTCCCAGGACTGGGAAGGAGTCTTCTGAATGACCTCTCCAAATGATAAGCTTTCTCTGTTGCATTATAGTATAAAGTCTTTTTGTGTTATAAAAGCTGGAGGGAATCTCTTGAATGATTGATTGGTGAGGTGTCCTCTGGACACACTGGTGCAAACACCATGCAACCACTGATTGATGTGCTCGCTCTTTCACGAGCACATTCATTTTCTGTTCTCTAACTCACACAATTTATTCATCCCATGATGCATTTATGCATCCATTATCACTGTCTTTCAAATTTTAAGCAGGGTGAAAAGATGAAAAGTTAATGCTTATAGAGTGGTGAGGCATGCTTATCCTAAGTAAAAGTACTGAGTTCCCCATATGTGCCATAGAATATTTCTTAAAAGATTCCCTTCTCTCCTTATAACCTATCAAGTTCCATATATTAAAAACAACCATGGAGCTGTGAAAATAAAATGGTATCAGAGGCGAGACTAGAGATTTCTGGGTTGAATCTCCCATCAATAATAAGAGCACTGGACTGAAAATCAGGAGACTTCTGGGGGCTGCTGCAAGTTATTCCACCTTTCTCGGCCTCAGTTTCACCATCTGCATGGAAAAGCAAGGACATGAACTAGAAGATCTCTTAGATCTCTTCCTGTTTTAAATAGCCAATGATCCTGTGGTTCAGCAATTACTGTAGTGACCATGTGGTGCCCTCTGGTCCCCATCATCACTCTGCACAGTCTTCTGCTCGAGAGACAACAGAGTCAGAGGCTATCTGAGAAGGAGAAATGCTACAATGGCAAAAATTAAATAGAAGTGTTCTATAAGAAACAGCTGAACTGCTGCCTAATTTCTGCTGGAGAATGGTTGCAAGGACTGATAGAATGGAGGTATATGCTTTGTGAATTTTTACGTAAAACATTTTTTTTTTCTTTTAGAGGTTAATTTAGATGTTTGTGTAGTAAATTAACCTTAGTGAAACTTTTCTTCTCCAGGATAAATGTACCCAGTTTTTCAAACAACATTCATATGATATGGACTCAAAGTATTCACCAGTGCTCTTCTCCCTTCTTTTAAATCTCTCCAGTTTATCAATATTCTAAAACTCTGATGCCTGAAATTGAACACAACTGAACACAACCAGATGTAATCTGACTAGGAGAGAGTACAGAGACATTATCAACTTTGTAATCCTGGAAGCTAGCTTCCTTTTTACTCAGAAAAGACGGTATTAGATTTTTCCATCTGCTATAAAAATATGGTAAACTTAGGGCAAATTTGTACAAGAAAGTAGCCTAACTCAGGATTACACACTGTTGCAAGCACATACTTTGTGTCATTGTTACCTGTCAAACATAGTCTTATGTCATATATTTCTTTTTTTAATTAAAATTCCTCCCTTCTTTGCAATTAATAAACTTTTTTTCTCTTTCTTACTCTATTCCAGAAAACAAAACAAAACAAATTCTACTAACTGTACAAAAACATTTTAGTCACTTATTTCTCATGAATATTACTAGATGGCAGTTTCAACTGGGATAAAAAAGAATGATAGATTATGTGAGATACTTCGTTAAAAAGACCCCCCACCCCACCCCGCCAATTTCATTAGACCTATAGATTTAGAGAAGAAAAGGGACTTTATTCAGAAGAAAGTCAGTTTCTTTAATGTGAAAGGTTACATTCTACAATTTGCTTCTTTTTATTTATTATTTTAAATTAATTTATTTGTTTACTTTTAGTTTACAAGATTTAGTTCCACATTCCCTTGAGTTTCAAATTTCCCCCCTCATCCTCCCTCACCCCATGGCAGCATGCAATCAAATATAGCAGCAGTTCTCAGCCTGTGAGTTGTGTTCAATTTGTAACAATGAAAATACATCCTGCATATCAGATATTTACATTATGATTCATAACAGTAGCAAGATTACAGTTATGAAGTAGCAACGAAAATAATTTTATGGTTGGGGGTCACCACAACATGAGGAACTATATTAAAGGGTCGCGGCATTAGGAAGGTTGAGAACCACTGAAATATAGGATCTGCAAATACCTTCATATTAAACATTAGTCAGGTTGTAAAGGAAGATTATAACTGATGGAATGAACAATGGGAAAGAGGAAACAAAGCAAAACAAGAAAAAGAAAGAGAGCAGGTAGTTTGCTTCAGTCTGCATTCAAAATCGTACAATTTATTTCTTCAGAAATTTTCCAAGCCTTTCTCACAAGTCAACCAAATTAATAGATTTTTTCTTTTAATTGCTCATTCTAAAATTTTTTAATTAAACTAAAATACAATATTAAGTGTCTACTATGTACAAGGCACTATGTTGAGCACTGGAGATAAGGTGGGGTGAGAGGACTATGATCTGCAGAGAAGTATAATAATATATCTCATCACAAAATATCACAGAGTACAAATAAGTGAGAAAGATTAAGTAATTAGCTGTTTAAAAAATTCTGAATTTTAACAGACTCAAGTAAGATGAGTTTTCCCACAAACATCATATATCAGAAATACATGAAACTGCCCAGTCTTCATTATGTACATCTTGTTTTCTTTTATATCCATCCATCCATCCATCCATCTATCTATCTATCTAGCTAGCTCTATTTATCTGTCTGTCTGTCATGTAACTTTCTATATTATATTACATGTCTATGATTCCTTCTGGTTCACCTTCTATTTTCCTCTGGGCTTTTTAAAAAAGTGGTGCCTCAATGGTCCAGTTACATTCCCAACTAAACGTCAGAGAGAGAATCTTCAGAAACTTTTTGTGTTTTGTCAAAAAGTTAAGTATGGGTCCTGCAATAGTTCCATCTATGAAAGACCATCCAAGATACATGTAGATAGCTTCAATAATAGAAGATGAGCCTATGGAGTGATAATTATTTTGACCGTGGGGACTTGTAATCACTGCACTCCCTCTAACATATCAAAAATCTCCAAAATTAGTATGTCAAAATATATGATCTAATATATTGCTATTTATCCACTCAACAATCATTCATCCCATGAAAAGTCATTGTGTGCTTCATTTGTTATTATCCAGAGTGACTTTTGTTCAGGTGATGATCTGATCTTGGATATCCTGATAGTTCAGATTGTTTTTCCCCCAGGTCATCAATGTCTCTATTTTGCAAAGCCTTTTCCCTTCCAGACCCTGCCTGCCTTTAGTGAGCAGTGAAATGAGTGCCAGACTGTAGTAAGCAATTTGTTCATCCTTGGAGAGCACATTTGCACTACCCCATGATACAAGCTTTTAAATGATTTTATTCGTTCACCTGTGTTGAACATTAAGGGGGTAAATTTTCAGCCCAGGGATTTGGCTTTAAAACTCCAATTGATGTTAATGAGAATTGGTAATGAGCCCCTTCTTCTTAATTAGTGGCACCATACCTGTGTCAGTAGGAGGCAGGGCTCTGAAGTGAGCTTAACGAGGTGATAATGAGGAGAAAATGTTCTACCCTGGATTTTGGCCTGGTCCATACTTCACTGCTCAAACACTCTATAGGAGCTCATGCTTTAAAACAAATTTATAACCTGACTTTTACTGGCTGTGTAGACCTACCCTAAGAATAAAGAGTGTTTTCAAAAAAGCCACTCGTGTCTGTCAAAAAAAGGATGTGACTCAGTTAAGACTAAAAGGAAGAAGGAAGGAGATGACCAGGTCTTTTACTCCTTTTGTAAGTAGAGCAATTTTTGGTACTGAAACAAAATACCTTTGGCTGATTCCCTTTCCTCAATTAAGGCAGAATACAGTGGCTTAGAGAAACTCATTCCACATTGACTGCCTAAATCCCTTTGCATTTAGCTAAAAATGAACCCCTACATACTAATCAGGGAATTTTATAGGCAGGACTCAAAGAAAATAATGAACTGGCTTTTGTAGCATTCCTCCTGGAATATTATGTGACCAGCTATAGTCTATTGATAAAAACACAAGTTGTTTGGATCTTAAATATTCAGTCTACCTGAGTAACTCCTTCCTGCTACAATACGTGATCTAATCCAGCAAGAATAAAATGATCTCAGTCTAATAAAATTTTCACTGTACCCAGCAAAGGATATAAAAGTTGGATTATTGATTTTGTTTGAATGATGAGCTGTAATTTCATACGCCAACAGAGTGGAGCACAAATCATGTCCTGCCAGCTTTCATTATGGGGACTCACTTTTTTGCTACCAGGTAACTCATACCAAATCACAATATAAATCTGAGTTTCTAAAGTTATTGAAAATGAATTTCTTCAGCAGAAAATAATTAATAGGAACTTTAGAAATGCAGTGTATCTGATTCATTGGGGGGTCGGGTGTGGGTGGAGGGTAAGAGTTGGTGAGAGAGCATACCAAAGTAGAAAAGTTTCATATTTTGACTGGTATGCAATCATACACTTGCTCAAAGATGTAGTAACTTAGATGGGAGCTCTAAATTGGAGGTAAGATTTCCTTTTTCCACTGGAAATAGTTTTATGTTTTCTAAATTGGTTTCAGTCAATCTAATATTTAAAAAAACCATGTATTAAAGTAAAAAACAGAAACCATTTTTATGAATGTTGTGGCCAATTAGCTCAGCACTATATAAAGCAAAAGCCAATACCTTTTATAGGTTGGTTAATTGTTTTGTCCCATGGACACAGAACGAAGGCCTTCTTCTGTAGGGCCATTTTACAAATGCATGCTGCTGGTGACAAAGAGGACCAGAAGAGGAAAAACTGTTCATGGTTAATGTAAATTCACCATTTCTGCAAAACTACTTAAAGGGAATGACCCCGTTCTGGTGGGTCATTATAACCATCTTCATAAAGAAAGGAATGCACATAAAAGTCTGCTGATGATAAGGAGAGCTAAAGCACATCCTATAGCTAATTTTAAACAGTGTTTAGTCTCTGAAGTTCCTTTGCTGTACCAAGAAAGATGAGTAAACCATCACCATCAAAAGTGAGCAGGGATGGAGCTCACAAGAGGTATAAGGTATAAGGAAGTAAATATGGTACTACATGAGTAACAGAAATGGCTGAAAAAAATGGAAAGATCACTTCAAAAGAAAAGTTTTTTTGGTACTTGAGTATTTCATGAATATCAACACTGAAAGCAGTTGTAGAAAGGACACTGAATTCTAGGTGACCTAAATCTGAGTTTCAATTCAGCTGGTAGTTAGCTACGTAACTTTGGGCAAGCCATGACTTTCCTGAGTCTATTTCTCAAATGGAAAATATAACCATTGAATTTGATGAACTCCAAGATTCTTTCTAGCTCAAACATTTTATGACTACTGAAGAAAAACATGACCTGCATCTACACTACCCTACTTACAACCGAAACAAACAATATTCTATGAATCCCATTAATTCTTGTAGATGAAACTTCTAATACTTGGTCAGAAGTTGCTGTAGAAGAGGATAGAGTATAAATGCAATTCCCCTATAGGGAAGTATCAAGATTCTAAAACTTGCTTATTCAAATAACTAGGCTTTAATAGACTGGGGGCTTTTGTCCAGCATTTTAATTTTTAAAACCATAAGTTTCTTTCTTAAAATGAACAAATCAAATCTGCTTAGGAATACTTAAAGAGCTAAAGCACATGACAATCTATCATCAAAACTGACATTCTTGTAGGATATAAGTCATGAATAAATCACTATCTATAAAATCCTTAGCGGTAGAGATGGTTGCCTTAGTCTAAATTCTTGCTAAGTTTTCAGCATTCTCTACTGTTCTCTGTCTTTGCTATCAACTTTTGCTGTCTTTGTAGGGAAACAGAAAAGTCACACAATACACAGGATCATAACATTGGGAGAAGCATCAGAGGACATCTAACCTACATGTGAACAAAAATTATTCTTATTATAATTCATGACAAGTAGTCATTCAGACTTTTTGGGAAGAACTTCATTGACAGGGGACTTACTCCTGAAGCATCCCATTCCATTTTTGAATAACTCATTGGGAGGATGTTTGTCTTCAAACTGAAGCAAAATCTATTTCTCTGAAACTTCTACCCATTGCTCCTACCTCTTCCTTTTTAGTGAACAACTCTAATCTTTCTTCTGCATGCAGCCTTCAAATACTTGAAGACAAGCTATCAATCCCTCCACTTCCCTTCCCAAGTTGTTTCTTTTCCATCTAAATTCCTCCCTCCCCCATTCCCTGGTTACAATTTGTTGTCCTTTCACCATCCTTATTCTCCTTTAAATGCACTTTAGTTTGTCACTGTCTTTTCCATAATTTAGTACTCTGAACTGAACAGAATGATGAGGGAGGAGTGCAAAGGGATCATCATTCCCTTTGTCTTGGACAATAAGCCTTCTTCTTAGAATCTAAGACTGTATTAGCTTTTCTGGCTGCCTTGTCACAGTGTTGACTAATACCACTGATGTCACAATGCTGGTCTTGCGATTCATTTAAACCTCCAAATCTTTTTCACAGTTAACTGTGGTCTAGCAAGGCCTCTTGTATCCAACACCCATATAGTTCATTTTAAAAAGCCAATACAACTGAATTAAACAGACATTTATCAAGTATGTGCAGTAAAATGTACTTGGCACTAGGCATACAAAGACAAAAAGGAAATAGTTGTCCCCAAAGACCTTATGTTCTATTTGGGAAACATAGCATGTACACAAATGAGTACAGTCCATGGAAAGTAGAGAAGGTGAAGATTCAAAGAGTTGGATGTAAGGATAGCGTATATTCCTGGTGTATAGAACTTGTGTGAATGCATGGAAATGGTGGTTAGAGTATAAGACTTTGGAAACAACTAGTATATTTTGCCTGGAATGTAGAGTGAATGAAGAATAGTATGAAATAAGGCTGGAAAGGAAAGCAAAAGCCAGTTTGGGGAAGGCATGGTTAAGGCAAATACTCATCTTATAGGCAATGAGAAGGCACTGTGTAAGAGCCCTAAGTGTAGGATCCTACATTTATTCCAATCATGTATTCTTTAGAGTTTTTATTAGAAAGAGGTACTGGATGTTCTTCCTAATTTTTGGAAGAAAAAATAAAATTAAAAACAAAACAAATAAAGAAACAAAAGATGAAACACCCACTAGCTTTGCCACAAGTAGTCTTGAATTTGGTACAAGTGATTCTGGCTGCCATTTTGGTTTGTGTAATGGTGCCAGTGAAATATGAATACTGACACAACCTAAAAATAAGTTTAAAAACTTGTAAGCACAACTTTGAGTACCAGTACAATCTGGCAACCAACTTCAGATAAAACTGTACCATCATATACGTTGATATAACACATAACAGGTGAATAATATTTATCATGTAGCAAACATCCTTTTGGTCTTCAGAATTACTGTAATGATAATGATAAAGTTTTATTAAAGGGTTTATTGTTATAAAACAAAGTCTTTTGGAGCCCAATAAATTATTGGTGCCAGGACAGCAGAAATTTCTTCATGGTGCCTGATATTGCAAGTGTAATCCTGCTTCAAACTATAGAAATGATCACTTACCTTTGTGCCTTAAAAATGTCAAATTTTAATTTAATTAAAATTAAAAATTTTAATTAGATTTATAAATTTATTTTTTATAATTATAAATTATAATTATATTATATTATAAATATATATTATATGTAATATGTTATATATAAATATATAAATAATATAAATTATTGCATTATATATAAATTATAATTATAAATAATATAAATTAATTAAATAAATTAATCAAATTTAAAATTTAATTCAAAAAGAGGTTCAGGCTCCTTGGTATAAACTACAATGAGGTCTTTGGGTTTCTTTCCTGCCACTAAACTTTCTGCAGGTTGGGTTAGGCTCTGCAGCTTGGTTACATGGGAAGAGAGGAGATGAAGATGACTGGTATCTGGGGAGAAACTGTGGCCACTGGGGCTTCCCCTGACTCACATATACCAGAAAATGTATGGACCAGAATTAGTCAGTCAGTTGTCTCTGTAACCCTTTCCTTAGAGACTCTTCTATTGATTCTCAATTTGGATTTTAACCTGAAGTTTGGAACCAGTGCTGAACAACAGGCTGCCTTCTGCTTCCCCTGAAAAACTCATTTATTTTGGAAATAGTTACTAGATCCAAAGCAAATTTATTCCGTCATAGATTATTATTAAAAATTTATTTGAGACTGCATATGTATTAGATACTATGAAAGTGCTGATTAAGTTCATAATAAAAAAGAAGATGAAAAAGATCAACAGAGAAGGTTTTATATCTATTCAAGATTAAATTATGAGTTTGGGGTTTTCTATCAATTTTTATATAATAGGGCTGTTGAAAGAATCAATGTTACAGACTAAAGTAAGTTAATCTGAATGAGAGGAAGAGTACATCAAGCCTCTGTTAGCTGTTTTGAAAAGATAAATATTAATCATACTCTTTTGATATTAATCACAATATAAGAGATGAGTTCTATTTTGGTTATGATGATACTCAAATCTCATCCATTTGGATATTTCCTCCAATTACACATATCGACTCAATCCATCCATGTTTGCCCTTCTCACTGTATCATTGGTAAGTTTGTAACAGGAAGTCTACCCACTGGCGCTAGTGAAATGAGAAAACTGACACAACCTAAAACAACTGTGTTGGGAACTTTCTTTGCTTTCTCTTTTAAGAGAGTACCAGTGGAGGACTTACAAATGTACCCCCAGGTAAAGGAAGTTTTGACTAGGGCAACTCATAAAGAGTACAAAGGCATAAACATTCTTTAATCTATACCACTACCAATGCAATCATGGATCTTCAAAATACTGAAACTGTCCTGGAATGGCAAAGAGGACAATACTGAGGAGCTCTTCAAAGAACTACATAATTAATTACCACCTTATCTGTCTTGTCTACCTCATAATTTATATGATCTCTCCATACACTCAACAAGTATGTACTTTAATCAAAATAGATTATTCATTGTCCAATGCATATATCTGCTCCCTCAGTCCTCATTTTCTCTCACACTATTCTGTTTTTGCTTTTCTTTGTATCTTCACCACTTAGCACAGTGCCTGACAAACAGCAAGCTTAATAAATGTCTGTTGATTGACTATTAGTTTGCATTAAAGTTATTTTTTTATGAGAAGGCAGAAACTGGGCCTCACCCTATTTTTGTGTCTCTTGTGGAACCCAGTTCATTTGTGATTAATAAATGTCTGATGAATTTGATGGACACTGAATGTGAAGCTCCAAAACTTCCCTGTTGTATAATATTAGGCAAATCCCCATCTTTTAATCTTCCTTGGTAAAACTGTGGTATGTGCCCTCACTTCTTTATAGTTCTGTTGTAAGGATAAAATGTGACAATGGTTGTGAAGGACTTGAATAATATAAGATATTATTATTCTTATGACAGAGTCCCCTTTGACGCAAATAATGCATGTATCTGTGAGATAGCTGTCAAGGTACAGAACTGGGAAATGGAGTGTCTTCTGCAAGAAAGAGCAGAGGTCAGAGTCATCTGGGGAAAGAAGGTGGAAGAAGACAGAAAAGGTAGCAAGGGGTCAGGTTATGAGGAGCGTTAAAAGCCAAACGGAGGATTTTCTATTTGATCTTGAAAGTAATAAGGAACTACTGGAATTTATCAAATAGAGTGGCAACATGGTTAGACCCACACTTTAGGAAGATAAATTTAACAGTTAAGAGGAAGATGGCTTGGCATGAGGAATAGACAAAGCAATGAGAACAATCAGCACTCTACTGTGATGATTCAGGCTTAACATGATGAGGACCCAATCCATACTAGAGTAGCGGCAGTGTCAGAGAAATAAATTATAAAGTCTTATAAAATTTATAAGACTTGGCAGTAGATTTGGTTATGTTTAGTGATGTGGAACAGTTTCTCTCAAACTAACAGGCTTGAATGGTGCCTAAAACTTCATAGTAATATATTGTTGAAAATGACCTGTATTGGAACACTAGAGCTGAAGTTATGAGAATAGGAAATAAAGGCCACAACCATTTAACATTCTGGACTTTCCCCCCCTTATTTGTAAATGTATACATTTACAAAAACAAAATAAAACAAAACATTTACAAAAACAAAACAAATACATTTGAACTGATTCAAAGTGAAGTGAGCAGAAGCAGAAGAACATTGTATGAGTAACAGCAATATTGATGCACAACAATTCCGAAGGATTCATGATGAAAATGCTATGCACCTCTAGAGACAGAACTGATGGACTCTTGAGTACAGACTGAAGCATATATTTTTCCCTTTATGTTTCTTGCTTTTAAAAATTTTTTGTGACATGGCTAATGTGGAAATATGTTTTATGTGTATGTATATGGATGTATAATATGTATGTATAATGTGTATGTATATGTATGATGTATGTATATATGTATGTATAATGGATATTGTATTTTTTTGTCTTCTCAATGGGTGGGAGAGGGGATGAAGGGAAGGAGGGAATTTGGAACTGAAAAATTTTTTAAAAAAGGGCATAAATCTGTTGCATCAACCAACTGGGAAATAACTTATGGTTCAGGAATATGTATCCCCAACAAGAAGTTAAAGTCTGCCTGTCTACTGATGGAACATAAAGGAACATAAACATACTAACTCTCACTCTCTGACTATGTGACTGTACCACCTTTTGGAGTCAGAAATTTTTTTGATAATAATCTTTAACACTACTTCTCCTTTGCAATGCATCAGTGGTAATACATTATAAAATCTAGTTACCAGGTATCAGTTATTAGAATGTATGCTGCTTGAGAGCAAGGATTATTTCAGATTTCATGGCCCCAGTGTTTAGTATAGTCTCTGGCACAAAGAAGGTCTTCAGTAAATGTTTACTTATTGATTTCTTAATTGCCCATGGGTGACTTGAAACCTTAATTCTTTGATCCAAAGCCATACAGAAACTCAGAAAAATACTGGAGTCAAAAAGGTAAGCCTTTGTATTAGAAAGAAGCTTAGGGTCATGAAAATATTGCAATTTTCTAAATGAAATCCAGTCCCACTGTGCCCTTATAGCTTATGAATATGTCCTTTAAGAAGATAGTTGGAGCACGCTGGACATAATTAATGGTCACTGAATAAATAACACACACACAAAGAAAGTGACTATATCCTAATAGAAAGGAAATGACTAATTACTAACGAGGAAGTCATTTCCAAATCACCTCTCTATGTATAGTCAGATTATCAGCTTATTAGAGAAAAGATAAAAATCCATATATAATTAGAAGAAAGGACAGCAATGAGAAGTATGATGTATGACTGAAGCAATTTCAACCTGACCTATTTAAACAAACTACCGATGCCAAAACAACAACAAAAGCCCCAAAGAACAACAACCAAAAATCCAAAAGGAAACAGATAACAGAATGGACATAAATACAGATCATCAGGGAAGGCAATAAATAACTGGAGTTAGTAGGGCTGGCCATCACCATGGAAAGACTGAAAGGAAAGGAAGAAATAGGTGTATTTAAGGGGGGAAGTTGCACTGCAGTAAAACTAGAACTTTATTCTTATTTGTTGTCACCCTTGTTGGAGGTAGTTGTCCTGAGCCCATACACACCAACAGGTTCAGCCTGTGATGCAGATGATCCAACTGAATTCCTTCTTCCATTGCTTAGAAAGGTAATTATGAAATGTGAGTCTAAGGCTACATGAATCTACAATCTCTCCCTCTTCCGTGTTTCTGTCCGTTTTCTTATAGACACATTCAGTTCTCTCTAGGCCTTGAAAAAAACAAAAAAAATATCCTTTAAAATTGTTAGTTACTGTTCAATCTTTCTCTACTTCACTGACATGTGTCCTGCAAAGTGCACTGGGGTCAGAAGAGACTTGAATTCAAATTCCTCCCCTGACATTTATTAGCTGAGTTGTAAACAAATTACTGCTTATTATTATTGTAACCTCTCTGAGCATTGGTTACTTGTATATAAAATTGCGATAATAATTTTTGTGGCACTTATTTCATGGGGTTGTGAGGATCAAAGGTGATAAGTTTTATGAGGTGCTTTTATAAACCGCAAAGTGTCACATAAATGTCAGTTAGGATTATGATTATGACTATTCACTGCCCAACTTGAAAAAGTTTTCTGTATTTGAAGTCTACTTCCTCACTTTCTTACTTCCTTGAAAATGGGCTTCTGCCTTTCACCTATTCCACTAGAAGCGTTCTAATAAATATCACCAACGAACAAATCTAATATGTTATTTTTAAAAAATCTTCATTCTTCTCAATTTATTTGACCCTTTTGATACCACTGCTGCCTTATTTCTTCAGGACAATCTATCCTTTTTTGGCTTCTGGTACACCAGTATTTTTGCCTTAATTGTCTTCCTCGCTCCAATCAATGTATACCACTGAGAGAGTAATAGATCTGGTCCTATAGTCCTCTGCTCAAAATTTCAGGGATTCTTATTGCTTACTGAATAAAAAATCTCCAGACTCTGGCACTGTCCTTTCCTTTACAGTCTTATTTCAAACTAATCCCTACCACATAATCTATACCATAGCCATGTGGCATTGTTCTGTTTTCCTGCTTCTGTCTTTGCTTATGTGGTTCCTTGTGTCTGAAAAGATCTTCCTTACCCCCAACCCCAATCTCTGTCTTTTGAATTTTTGCTTATATTTAAGTCAAACACAAATGCCACCTTTCCCAGGAACCTTCCTTGATTGCTCCCCCTCATCACTGGCTTCAGTCATGACCTTTTCTTCCTCAGGCCTCAAAGAGTCCTTTGATTTGCACTTGTCTTACATTATTTCGTTTTGTAGTTATTTGACATAGCTCCCTACTGGACTGTAGCTTCTGAGAATCAGAGGTTCTTTCCTACTAGACTTTGCATTAAAGAATTAAATTAAACTCAGAATTAAGCATAGGGCTCTGCATGGAATCGAATTGATGTTCGTTCTACCATCTCTATTCTCAAAGAACAGCATCTAAAAAAAAGGAAATAATGCTCACTCATTGAGTGAGTCTTTTTTTCCCTTTAAATTTTAGGAAAGGTATTGATTACAAAATAAACTCATGTATAATGTTGGTCATTTTTCTTTATAAACATCAAGGCTCAGAGTTTTTCAGTGGTATGATGATGTTATGAACTTCTTGAAAAGTACAGAATAGGTCATATATTTACTAATTTCGATATGAGTTAATGCTCTTCTAGAGGCAGTTTGGCGTAAGAGATGGAACCCCTAGGAAGCAGTAGGCCTTCATTCTAATCTTAACTCTGTCATTAACTAGTTGTATGATTTTAGTCATGACATTTCATCCCTTTAGGGTTCATCTCCTAATTTGTAAAATAAGGGGGCTGGTGATTAGCTTTAGGGTTCCTTCTAGCCCAAGCTCCAAATTCTATGATTTTAAAAGACTTAAAGTTATATAAGAGTAGTTAATCTGCTTGGGTAGAATGAGTTTCTACACCAGGTGTTCTCTAGATTGATGAAATTAAAGGTTCAAATACCAGACCTTTAATTTATTGGTTTAGAAGAACAGATCGACTCAAAAACAAAATGTTTAAACTAAATTCTTGGGACATTTTTTCTGTGAGATGTTAAAACAAACACCTCCTGCCAGTAAAGACCCATACAAAGAGCAGGTCATGAGTTCTACCTATAAAGCATCATAATATGAAGTATAAAAGAGGGCAAACATGAATAAAATTTGAATGTGTTTTTTGGTATAAGCTTATTTTTGTTAGGTTAGGAAAACAGCAGATTCTTGTATTCTGGTGTACAAAAGTTATATGAATAAAACATGGCTGTGCAAATGAACTCACAATCTTACCCCAAAGTGCCATTAGGGAATAAAATGTTTAATGTCTCATCCACTTCCCTAGGAAAGTGAGAGTAAACCTGTGCACACAGACAAAACAACAACAATCCTCCCCCCAATCCCCACCACATTCGAAATAAATCTGCTATGGGAAATGATTTGATAGACCTTTGAAGGACTTCAAAACTCTCAGTAATATGTTATTCACTTAAAAATATTCCCATAATTCTGCTGTCTCCCATCATTCGGTGCCTCAAGATTCATCTGTCAACTTTGATGCATCTTTTTAAGTACCCCTCCAAGTCTAAAAATCCATGCCTAGAGACCACAGATGAGCATTCCTTGCTTTGAAACTATCTGATCAATCAGTAGATCATTTACCTGCAAGGATTATTTGGTGAAGCTAAAGCGCCACATCAACCCAAGCATCTGAAGGCTGAGGCAGCAAAACGTCAACAACAAATTGTCATTGGCATTCCATTTATGAGCCTTCAAACGGCATCAGATCTTTTCCATGGGAAACCAGATCAGGTCAGACTAGAGCTGAATATTTCTTAACAAGCTAACCATCAAAAGAACTTACGTTTTGAATAAAAAGGCTATCATTTGTTGATTTGAATATCAAAGGGATCCACTGCAAACTCCCAGTCTAGAAAAACCTCCCTAAGCTACACCAGACAGGTGTTTAATAATCTATTATTAAGGCACTATTTTAGGTTACTCAGAATTATAAAAAATAGCTGTAGCTGTGAAGCTGCAAATGGGACTGCACAAAGAAATGAATGCTATTAACATACTATTAACAATTCAAAAGAATGAGTTGACATACCAATCAAACTTGTTAATTGACTGTCAATGGCCTGTCCCTGAATATACAACATGACTGCATTATAGATTTCAAATGCTGACAGGAAGACAGTTCCATTTGCATTAACTTCATAAACTGATCAACAACCAAACTGCCACATACATTTATAATGGGGAGTCGAAGCATTTCAATATTCATGGAGCTCTGTAATTGTAAATTAGGTCCTGGCAGACAATACAATACTGTACATATTCTAAAATATCCTAAATTTCCTTGACCTACTTTGCTTCTGATTGTACAAGAAATGAAGGGGAAAAAAGTTAACATCTCAGAGATGATTTTTGCTTTAATTTATGGTTTCTGCCTTAAGCAAAATTTGTTTGCAAGCCAATTTGCAACTCTAGTTTATAACAGTTCTCTAGATGCATCTTGGGTCTACAATATATGAGGTGTACAAAGACATGTAAAAGGGTTCTTAGTTCTGTGTTGGAAAACAAGAAAATCGGAAACAAGGCGATACCGTATTTTGCCTGTGTATGGTAGAGGAATGAACTATTATGACAATATGGTTTGTGAATAAATATTAACATAAAAGAATGATTATCCAGTAATCCTACAAAGAACTTTTTCCCATCTCCCCAACAAACCTGTTATTCTGAATCATACTTCCGAGTCCTCAATCATCCATCTGTTTGAGGATCAATATAGCAAAGGCCACTGAAGATAAATTAGGTTTAAAGAATATGTTTACCTAACGGTTTCTTGATAAATGACCCAACATCCAATAGTTATCAGCACAGGGATATTCCTTTTAAGTGTTCCTTAAACATTTAAAACACCATTAAAATATTTAACACTATTAAAATTGTTGGCAAGTTTTTTTTTTTTTTAGCCATTTCTATTTCAGGTACCTCATACTACCTCTCAATGCAGTAAGTGTTACTCAAGTTTTCTGCAGAAAGCTTTTCCTATTATCTTGACAATTCAATTTGTGGCCTGGGCCAATTTTCCTCTCATTATACATGTCAATTTACTTTGATATTACAGAACACAAAATGCAATGGTTTAGAGAATAATCTTTTTTTGTTAATTTTACAATTAAAAGATGAGGTTCTCATCTTATCTATTAGTTGGATAGTGGTATTCTAATATCATTTCAATATGGCTGAATGTCTATACCACCAAATTAGATAATAGATTAAAAAAAATCTTTCTTAAATAATACTATATAACTTGGAGCAAAAAGGGATATGTCAAAGTTCTGGAATATGTCTTTGTCCAAGTATTTTATCCACTTTATTGTGTTTATAACTTGTATAAAGCAAAAGAATGTGATTATGAGGCTTGCCAAAAGAATAATAAAAGAAGAATGAATAAAAAAAATACTATAATGCTAAGTGGCAGCACATAATAGATACTGATAAGTGATATCTTTACAAATATATGCTTAAAGGCTCTTGAGATAGTCAACACACTTAAACCAAGGAAGATTTAAATTAGAAAAATAACCAAGAAGGAAGCAGTCTGGTAGAGTGAAAAGCATTGGGACCAAGTAAATCTGGAATGACTTACAGCCTCCATCACTAGCTGTAGGACCCTGGACAAACCTCAAAGCTGTCTGTGCCTGGGATTCCTCATCTATAAAATGGTGGTAGCCATATTTGTGTTACCTACTTCACAAGACTGTAATGAGGACAAAATGAAATATAGAATGCTAGAAGTACTTTGAAAACAGTAAGTTGTTAGGAAATTTAGGTGATTATACTATAAAAACATCTGAAATGCAAAGCAGTTGAGAGCTAAATTGGTTACAATGGAGCGGAATAGACTGGACAGTAGGAGAAGCCTATGTAAGAAAATCTGAATAGAGGAATAGATCCTGGGTTCATTTTCATTTTGTAATTTGAAGCAGTTCATCTTTCATCCATTCACTCATCTATGTATTTATTTGCTTTTAGTTTTCAACATTGACTTTTATGAGATTTTGAGATTTTGAGTTCTAATTTTTTTTCCCTTCCCTCTCAGTTCACCTATTAATAGCTTATTCCTTTCTTAGGCAAAATCACTTTGTATTGTTTTATATCTCACACACAAACACACACAGCTACTTGATTATGTTACTGACTTCAGAAACTGGTATCTCATTGAATCTATAATTTTTATTTATATAACCACAAAATTTTAAAGCTTGGAAGACCTTAAGGCTCAAGAGATGTTAGAGCTTAGAGCTCAATTGTGTTACTTTCAAGATGAGCAAGTTTAAGCAGAGAGATGAGAAGTAACTTGCTAATGGCCATGATGCTATTTAGTAGCAGAAATAGGGTTAAAACTCAGGGTTCAATTCTCAAACCCCTGTTCTTTTCATAATATCACTTTGCAGTAAGAAGTTTCAAGATGTGCTAATAAATGATAACTTTATATAGTGCTTCAATATTTGCAAAACTCTGTATTTGTTATCTTATTTGATCCTTCCAACAACCATTTTTGTGCTATTTATGTGCTATTTTTATGTGCTATTCCCATTTTACAGATGAAGAAACTGAGGCTGACAGAGTTTAAATGACTTGCTCAGTTGTACAGATGCTATTAAGTGTCTGGGATGGGATTCAACCTGAGGTCTTCCTTACTCTAGGTCTCCCACTCCACCACCTAGCTGTCAATAAGGAACAAGAACATATCAAGAAAGGAAGAACCCATCACCCTCAGAATAGATGCACAAAGTTTTGTGCAAATATTTCAGTATTTACCTTTTACTAGTCTTTCCATGATTGCAAAAGGATTCCTGGACCCCTAAAAGGAAAGGACCATGTCTTTGAAAGTAACCCAGTCCCTGAATTTTCCCATACATTTCAGCAGCCCAGATCACTGGCATCTTGCCCAAGGCATCTACATCTAGCCTACCTCAGCCCACCTAGATACTAGACAATTCTTTCACAGTTTTTCTTGGCCCACCCCAGACCACTTAAGACTCCTTTTACAGTTGTACTTGGCCTACTCCAGACTACTTTATTCCTTTCATTGTTGCACCTGGACTGCCCCAGGCTGCTTATCCCTCCTTAATCTCATCCAGATCTTTTCACTGTCTTTTTTTTTGTATGTAAGTATCAGTCTCACCCTCATTAAGTTGAAGATTCAACAGGAATCTAGCCTGCTCCTGCAGACATTACAATAGACTGCCCCTTGACTGGAAGAAGGTCTGAATTCATTCCAGGATTAAGTATCCCTATACCCTGACATTTTGGGGTTCCCAGAAATCCCACACCACATCACTTCTAGTCCGTATGACTCTTAAATAAATGCTTTCTCCAATTTGTGAATCATGGTACTCTTCATTTTTCCTCCGTAAGCTTCTTCCTACATTGATCTTATATTCCTTATATATACTTGGTTCTCAAAACAAGTTTTTTCAAGTTCTTCACCAACATCAAGGTTGTTCCCTCTTGATTCCTATTAAGATGAGGTTCATTCTAATATTTATTATTTCTCCACAAGGCAAGCTGAAATCAACATTGTTAATCATCATTCCAGTCTAGACTTTGGAGTCTCAATGATTAGTCAATTTAAGTATTTAAGTGCCTTTTATTACAAAGGATGCAAAAGACAGTCATGGCCCTTAAGGAGCTCACAATCTAACAGAGGAGAAAATAAAGAATAAAATATGTATAAACAAGCTATATGTGGGATTAATAGGACATAATTAACAAAGGAAAAGCACTAAAATGAAGAGAGGTTGGGAAAGCCTTCCTGGAGAAGATGAGATTTTAGCTTGGACTTGAAGGAAGTCAGAGGAAAGGCAGAGATGAGGCGGGGGAACATTCTAAGCATCGAACAGCCAAAGAAAATGTGAGAGCAGAGATACGGAATGTCTTGTTCCTGAACAGCAAAAAAAGACAGTGTCACCGAATCAAAGGGTACATGGAAATAAATAAAGTCTAAGACCAGAATGGTGTTTGTGTGTGGATAGTTATGAATGCTAACTAGAGGATTTTGTATTTTTATCTGGGAGGTGTGAGGATTTCCCCTCTCCCACCTAGAGGGCTTGGCTATTCATTTCTTAAGGCTGAGGACTAAAAACAGCCTTGGATTTGTAAATTAGGAAGTCGATGGTGTACTTTGGAAGAACAGACCCCAATTTTCAAGTTGAGGGGAGAGTGAGTATTTATGAAGTGAAGTAATAGGGGAAGAAATAGTTTTGTTAATTACACTCCAGCAGTGAAAGGTAGAAGACAGATGGGTTTGTTAATGGATGAGAGGGGCAATGGTCTCAAGGTCACAGTAAGTTATTAGCCTCAGGGAGGTACATGGATAGTTCTTTATTTCTGACCAGAGAGACAAACAGGATGTGATCATGGAAAAACATTTTAAAGAATGGAGAGCATAAGGAGCCTCATATTGGGTGCTATAAGCTGACAGGACAGTTGGGGATTTGAGAAGAGAAGAAAAAGTTTGGAACCGTTGTGGAGGATGGAATTAATAATCAGATAAAGACTAATGAGGAGCAAAAGGGCCCAGCAAAAAGTTATGGACCATCAGTTTGGATTGGTTGAAGTGACTTTTTCTTCTGTCATGTAATAAGAACAGAAAAATCAGCCAGCGGATGTCACCAATGAAAGAAAACTGCTAGGTGATGGATGATAAAATGGTAGACAGAAGATTCTAGTTTGGTGACTAGAATTAGAGAGATTAAAAAGTCAACTCTAAGGAAAAGTCTGGGTAGAAAGGAAAAATAGAGTAGGAGAAGACTGGAATAAACAAAAATTAACTCAACCCAGAGTTTGTGGTAGATTTGGGATTTTGGCATCATGGAATATACCTATATAAAATTTCAACCCAAGTGGTTTCTTGGACCTTGATTTTTATTATATAGAGCTTGTGGTTTCAGTATATGGGAAGAGAGGTATGGACAGATTTGAAACAAATTTCAGATCATCTGATTGGTTTTAAATATTTTAAAGAAATGAGATACCCCAAATTAAGTTTCTTTTGTTTGCTCAGAAACCATTTATAAGAGATTTTATTCTCTGTTATATTTTATTATGCCCGAGAGGGTATTGTTCATAATCATACTGCTCGCTGTCATACTGAATAGAAAATGTTAAGCTAATTTGTTATTTGGTGTTACTTGTATGCCTCTTTTGGCTTTAAGGCTTATGAAGTCTCTCCTTCTCTTAAAGATATATTGTATTCTGCCTGTTAGCCCAAGGTGAATTTTTTTCCTCTTCTGGAAACTTGTTTGTATTCCTCATGTACACTATCTTTTTTAAAAGAATGCTACTGTACAAATGTATCTATCCTTAATGGCCTAGAAAACACTTTAAAAATTATATACTTGAATATGACTTAACCAATCTCCAAAGTTCATTCACTTCTTCTAATAAATAATCGGATATATTATCTTCATTGTTATCCAGTTCATTCCTTTAACTCTTAAGTAAAAGAAGATTTTGAAATAAGCCAATTCAAAGTAATGTTAAAAACACAGTTAAAAGTACTATGCAATAGAAAGTCTAATGCAGCCTGACATCTCACAAGATGGGTCATACAGACTTAGAAATGCATGAGGTAGTGGGTAGAGAGTCAGAAAGATCTGGGTTCAAGTCTTGACATTTCTCTCTACTGCCTAAATGACACTTGGTCCTTACTTTTTCAGCTCCCCAACAATGGCCTTCATCATCCTCCACTTTTCTTGAATCCCCTGATGGTGTGACTGCATTATAGACTTGGGAACTGCTCTGTATCCAAGAACTGAGGCTCTTATTTTTTGGCTTTGATCACAGCTACCTGCCAATTCACCTCTCTTGTCTGCCAGTACATTATTAACTTCAATCATCTTACTATATATCATATGCTTTATAATTATTCATTTCACCAGTGTGCTCTCCATAACCCCTCACCTTCTTAATCTACTCTTTCTTGCCTTGCCAATTTTGAGCAAACTCCAGTTCCACTGCCATAACCAGGCAAGGAATCACTGCAGGAAAGTCACAAAACCAAATAATCTTATTTAACCTCAGCTAGGCTTTCATTAGAGATGCAGACTGGACTTGTAATTTCGCTGGTTATCAGGCACTCTCAGGTGAGGAAATTCTCTCTACCTTCTCTGCCATTTTACGTCTCTGCAATGTATTACACTACTTTCCTAGGTTTTTTTTTTGTATCTACAAAACCCAGCACAATGACTGCATATAATAGCTGATTAATAAATAATTACTGAACCAAATTAAATTCTGCCCCAAAGTCAAGGTACCTCATATTGTCCCTCAACCAAACTGGATAGCTTTCTGTTCCCTGAATATACCTTGATTTTTCATAATTTTTCATACGCTTTTTGCTCATTTCAAATATCCATCCCATCTATCAATAGTTCTGTCTTTATAGACAATCTCAAATTCATTTGAACAAGTATATATTAAGTACCTACTGATGTGGCAGGCACTGTGCTGAGGACAGAGGAACAAAAATTAAGTAGTCTCTCCCATCAAAGACTTTATGTTCTTTTAAAGAAAATAGCATGCACACGTATAATATGAAATATATACAAAGTAATCTTTCTGAGGGAGTGGGGAGAGCACTAGCATTTGGGAGAAATCAGGAAAGACTTCTTATAAGATTTGGCATAAAGCTGAGCTTTGAAGGACGCTAGGAAGTCTAAGAGACAGAAATGGGAAAGAAATGTATTCTAGAAATGAAAAGGGAAGGTGCAGCGTGTACCAACACACTGAGAAAGGAGAGGGAACATAGTATAAATAGGTCGGTTTGGTTATAACTTAGTGTGGGAAGGAGAGTAATATGACAAAAGCCTGGAAAAGTATGGAAAAGTAGCTCTGACCCTGATTATGAAGAACTTTGAATGAGAAACAGAGGGGTCTGCATTTGCTCCTCAAGGTAATATGCAGTTATAGCTATTGGAGCACCTCTCCTCTTCCTTTGTTTTAAAAATATATTTTTATTTATTTCATTCAATATTTCCTAATTACATGTAAAACAAATTTTGAAGTCATTTAAAAAACTTTCATGTTCTAAATTCTCTCTATCCTGCCACTCCCTCATCCCTTGAGAAGGCATGCAATATATCAGTCATACATGTGAAGTCATACAAAATATATTTCCATATTAGCCATGTTGCAAAAGAAAACATATAAAAAATCCAAGAAAAATAAATAAAGTTAAAAAATGTGCTTCACTTAAGAGTTCATCAGTTCTCTCTCTGGAGGTGAATAACAATTTTCACGACAGCTCTTTTGGAATTGTCTTGCATCATTGTCTTGATCAGAGTAACTAAATCTTTTACTTTCATCACTGTACAGCTCTTACTATGTACAATGTTCTCCTGGTTCTGTTCACGTCACTTTACATTAGTTAATATGAGTCTTCCTGGGTTTTCTAAAACCATTCTGCTCATCATTTCTTATAGCACAGTCAAAATCATGTACCACATCTTGTTCAGTCATTCCCCAACTGATGGGCTTTCCCTTGATTTCCAAATCTTTGCCACCACAAAAAGAGCTGCTTTAAATCTTTTTTGTATAAATAGGTCCTTTTCCCTTTTCTTTGATCTAGACCTAATAGTGATGTTGCTGGGTCTAAAGCAGCAGTCCTCAACCTGTGGGTCGCGACCCCTTTGGGGATCGAATGAGGTCACCTAAGACCATTGGAAAACTCATATTTCCGATGGTCTTAGGAACCGAGACACCGTTCGCCTCCAGGCGGGTACGCCCACATGCAGATATGCCAACATACGAGTATTAAAGGGTTAGGAAGGCATTAGGCATTAGGAAGGTTGAGAACCACTGGTCTAAAGGCATGCATAGTTTGATAGCCCTTTCGGTGTAGTTCCAAATTGTTCTCCACTACTGTAGCTTTTTGAGCAGAGGAATGGTACAGCATATTTTGCTGTGATTCAGTAGAATAAATGACAGTTGAATGGAAGACTGTTATTCTCTATATTCCTCTCCCCTCCTTTCAGATTAAATTATGTGGTCTTTTTTCCTGTGAAGCTTAATAGTAGATTGTTTATATTTTTCTTATAAGACTTATCATAGTTACTTTAAACTACAATTATTTGTGCAACTATTTTTGTCTTCCTATTAAATTGTAAGCATCTTGAGAGCAGAGTGTCTTATTTATTTTTGAATCTCTTACATCTCTTAGCATAGTGCCTACGTAGGTAGTAACTACTGAACTGAATATATGTGAGATTTGTAGACTTCTATTTCAAAATCTTTCCTACTTTTCAAAATTAGAAACTGAAATTAGTTTACTATGTGGTAGTTTCTAGGAACCTTCTTTCCTATTTGGTAATTCCTCTTACATGTTCTATTTAACTGATGACTCAGATTTCCATGACTTTCCAAAAATAAGGTAACTGTAAATTCTCTAATAAATTCATTAGCTAATTCCATTAGTGGTTTGAAATACACTTAATCCACCCTTCCTAATTTGTACTGCATATGCTCAATTTTCCAAGTGATTTCTTACTGGCTCTTAATGAACAGCCACTTATGCCAGGTCTTTATTACTTCCTAATTGTGTAAACATTTTTTCTTTATTTTCTTGCCAAAATCTGGGGGAAAAAAAGAGAACTTTACCAAATTACCTCTTAGAAGTCTGCCATTAGATTACTGCCATGCTTGCAGTGGATGAAATGGTTAGCTAAAATGGATGAAGAAGCACAATTTTGCTCTTGTAAATAACCAGAGGAATAACATTTAAGCTCGAATATTGGGAAAGCCCTTAACATTTTTGATACCTACAGCACTTTAACTTGATGCAGATCATTAAGTGCCAAAAGTGAAGTCATCCACCTGACATTTTGAGAATAAAATATATGAAGATTTTCTAATAAAAATTGGGCCTCTCAATGGATTTGAACTCATTACCTTTGATACCTACGGAAGACACTTTATTCACAAGACTATTTCACCAAGTAATAATAATATTCTACTTATATATCACATTTCCTCCGGAGGTCTCAGGGTACTTTAAAAATATCATCTCATTAATCTTTATAACCCCAGTGAGATTATGAAATGTGGGAATTTACAGGTGCTAAATTAGGTCAGAAAGAAACTTCCATATTGTCCCTGAATTCATAAGAAAATATTATATGGAAAAATATTTTTTAATTGAAAACAGGAGAGATGGGGTTAAAATAACCAAAAAAAAAATGCCTTTGTCTTAGTCTATGACATGATGCTCAAACAGGAAATAGACTCATGTCAATCAAGTCCTATTAATGTTTTTCTGTTTCTCAAGGGGAAAAAAGAGACACAAAGAGTAACGGTATTGTTTTAAATTTTGGCTCTGGGTTTCTCCTTAATGGCAGGAATTTTCTTTAATGAAATGAATGTTATCTATCCCAACCAATTTTTATAATGTAATGCTAAGGGGATTAAAATCTTTTCTAAAGGCACAGACTAATGTTTCTTAAGTAGTTATTACTATCAGGGCCATATGTAACCAAAAAAGTTTTAAATACTAAATATTTAGACTCTATTTTATATAATTTGATTTCATATTTCCTATTTCTTTAAAAGTCAGTTTCTTCTTTCTTCATCATTATTGCCATGTTTTGAATTTAATAAATTAAAATAATTCCTGAAATAACTGACACATAATGTTTGAAAGTTCACAAAGTGCTTCACATATCTTACTTCATTTTGATAAGCAAATATTAAGTGCCTACTATGTGCCACTATGCATTTGAGTTTTACAACAATGACATGAAATAGTTAAAATTTTTATATTTTTATCCTCATCTTAAAGATGAGGGAATTGAGACTCAGAAAAGTTAAGTGACTGGTCTATGGTTATAGAGTGCTAAGGGAGAGATTCAAGCCCAAGTCCTCCTGAACTCAAGTCCTGCACTCTATCCACTATGCAATGCTATTGCTCCACTGTGTTCTCATAAGGTGGACATCCTCGACCTGTCTTTAAGTAACACTATTCTACATGTCTTATTCAGTATTAAGGACTATTAATTTAAGTTTTTTAGTAGCTCATATATATGTAGTTGGCACAAAAATCTCTGTAACAACCCCAAGAAATTGTCCATCCCTGTCCCTGGTGCTATCATGAGGTTTAAGATGTGAGAACAAAGTAGTAATTATGAGGAATGACTGCTAAACGGGATGCCAGCATGTTCAGTCATGAACTAGCTTCAGCCAACTAGTCTTCATTATGCACCTATGTGCCAGGGCAATAATGCTAAGCAACAGGGATACAAATAAAGGCAAAAGACAAGCTCTTTTCTCAAAAAGCTCACAGTCTAATAACGGAGATAACATGCAAAGAAGAATGTACAAATAAGATAGAAATAGAGTCAGCTGGAGATAATCAATTAAAAGGAAGGCACAAGCATTATGAGAGACTGGGAAAAGCTTCTTGCAGAAGGCAGGACTTTATCTGAGACTTAAAGGAAGCAGAAGAGGTAGGAGGTAAAGGTGAGGAAGCAATGAATTCCAGGGGGACAGACAGGTAAAAAATGCTCCGAGTTGGAAGACAGTCTTGCATATGAAGAACTGTGAGGAAGCTGGCGTCGTTGGGTCTCAGAGATAGTACAGTGGAAAGAAACAGTGGTGTTCGAGAGAAGCCCACTGACATTTACAAATGACATTATCAAATGAGTGGTACCTCAACTCTCAGTATCAGTGCTGCAAAGTGGTAAGAAAATCGCCTCTGCTTTGCATGCCCTTCTTTTCCAGCAGCCATTCTAGAAGACAACAAATGCTATGCTTTCAGGAGTCAGACCACAAAGACACAGAAAGAGAATCAAGAGGATTTTTTAAAGCTGCATGTTGATGACATTCTAGTGTGATTTAAAGAACTTTAAGGAATTAATTATCAATTTACTGTTAATATTCCCTTAATTCTATACTCTTTATTAGATTATATGTTTGTCCAGCAGAGTGCACTATATACTGGAGGGAGTTAATATGTTTATTGAATAAATATATAACTGCTTACAAAAGGAACACCAAGCTGTCTTAGATTAGCCCATATTACAGCTTTGCTCAGTAGATGGCTGGCTCAGGTGGTTAGAGCACTGTCCCTAAAAAATACAAAAACTGGTACAAACCATGTACCTGCCTGTTCATTTGCCTTGCAAATGCTTTCTATTTGTTGGAGAAAGGGTGTGTGGTCATAAGATAATAGATTTAGAGTTGGAAAGGAGTTTTGAGGGAATCTATTCCAATCCCCTCATTTTGCATTTAGGGAAACTGAGGCACAGAAAAGTTAAGAGACCCGCCCAAAATTAACAATGATGATAATGATAACATTTCTATAGTGTGTTAAAGTTTGCAAAGCAAAGTTACTTTACTCCTACTGTACATATGTGCATTAGGAAGCAGTGGGGCTGAGATCTGAATCCATCCAGTCAGATTCTAAATCTAATGTTTTTTCCATTGTACCACATTTTTTCCTGGGGTAGAAAAAGGATACCATAAACAAAAACCTATCAGTATCATTCCAAAAATATTAAAAGGGCATCCCTCCTATGGTGGTAGATCAGTGCTAATAAGCCATCCTCTTTTAAGATTAAACTAATATAAAAAAAAAGATTAAACTAATATGTTATCATGAAGATCAAATGAGATAATGGGTGTGAAAGTGTTGTGAAGAATCTAAAACTGTATGCAGAAACAAGGCACTATTATTTTATTATGAACAGAATCCTGAGCCCCATCCCAGGCAGCCAAAATGCCATTGCCTTTCGAGAATCTGAAAATATGTTCTTCTGAATTTGTCTATTTTCACTTGAAGGCATCCACAGTCTTGCATATGATATCCTGAGTGTAGCCAGACTTAATGACATTCAAGGCACTTCTTCAAAGATAGAATAAGATTTGACAGATTCTTTAGCATAGGGGGAGAAGGAGAGGAGGACAATATCTGGTGCAAACGTTCGACATCACTATCTCCACTTGGAGAATGTTCCTTCTTTGATGCATAGTAACAATAGGATGCTGAAGCTTGTCAGGGTTTGCTGGGTGTTAGTACTCGATAAAAAACAGATTTTTTTTTTTTAAAGAACATCATAGGATTATTCCTCCTGGACTGAGACCAATCTAGCATCTGCAAAAACACACTTGTTCCTATACCATATGTCAAAGTTCATTTAGCGAGGCCAAAATTTACTACTTAACAGAGAGAATATGAAACTAATAGAAAAAAATTAAATTGTCAAGAAAAAAACCTCACATTTAGAAAATCTATCATATAACAGTTGTTGCAGTAATTATAAGTCACATTAACAAGTGACCTCAATTCAGTTAAAAAAAAATCTAAACTACGTTATTAATGGCAAAGTACTTAAATGACTGGTTTCCACACTTGTGGCAATTAAGACATTTGTTTTAAGTTTTAGCTGAACTATTCTGAACACAATAAATGCCTAGGACAGATACATCAACAGCAAAGAGGGAAAATATACAGTTAATTTTGCTATAATGTGACATATATGCTCCTAAAAATCACCTTGCTATGCAAAATTGTGCAATTAAAAACTACAGGGCTTATAGGGAAAATGGGGTTAGGGGTGCAACACTCAAAGACTTCATTAGTGACACACAAAGAACACAGGAGCCTAATAAAAAGGGTAACACATTTTTATACATGTTAAATAGTTAAGAAAAACATAAATTCTACAGTAAATAGTGGTGGTGTCCATGGTCTGGGGTTGCTGCTCAGTTTGGAACTCTGTTCACACAGGGCAGGGTTGGCAAAATCTAGTGCTGTAGGTGAGAGGGCCAGAGGGCTATGGTAGAAGGCAAGGAATGGGGGAGGGGCAGACTTTTCAGTCTACAGCTCCTACTACACCAGAAGAGATACCATAAATGACACTTTACCTTGAAAAAAACGTTGTTTGTTTCTAGAAGGGCATCGGAAGGGTTACAATTTGTGAGTTATTGTTTCTTTGATGTATGTGTTATCAACATAGAAATTTAAACCTGTGGGAGCTGATGAAGTTACCCAGAGAGTATAAAGGGACAAAAAAAGAGGACCAAGGATAGAACCTTGGGAGGAAAAACCCCTTTAGAGGACTGTATATGAAAGATGAACCATCAAAAGAAAAAGACTGAGGAAGAGTAGTCAAGTAAGAAGAGAACGAGGGGATAGTAGTATTACAAAAACTCAGAGTGGAGAGAGTATCCAAGAGCAGAGAGATGGAGAAGAATGTAATATGAGAAGAACATTTTTGACGATTAAGAAATCATTGGTGACTTTGATGAGAGTGTTTTAGTTGAGTGATGAGGTCAGAAGGCAGATTATACAATGGTTGAGGAATGAGGAGAGATCATGGAGGAAGCAATACAGTAATCCTGAGTCCTTTCCTGCCTGCCATCCGTCCCCCCCAAAGGCATTTGGATAAGAAAAGTAGAAATAGAAGATGCCAGATTGAGGAAATTAAAGAATCTACTGAAGGTTTTTCTGTTTCCTTTTCCTAAAGGAGGGGGGACTTGAGCATATTTGAAATCAGTTGAGAAGGAACCAGAAGATAGGGACTATGAGGTTAGTATCTAAATGTGGTGGTTCCATTGTTTTTGATGATGAAAAGTTTATATTATTTTTTACAAATATTTTCTACCTTTTATTGTTGTTGTCTGGTGTGTCTTTCATTCTCATTATTAAATGTCCTTGGGATAACTTGGTTGGATCTTTTGCCAAATTTTGTTTATTTTGGTTTTATTCCACTCTCCCCCCCCTCCCCCCCCATAATCATTCATTATCCCTCTTCACAGGATTTTACAAATGAGTTTAAATGCTATTTAACTCTGGCATTGTCTTTGGTCATCATCTCTCTCTGTTTGGCAAGTGAGATGTTTATTGACTTAAGTGCTTTGTGATCCTTTTGGTTTTTTTGCTGTTTTGTATTAGTTAAATTTCTGTATAAAATATTGGTGACATAACTTCTGAGATCCACTTCCCATTTTTCATGTCCAATTACTTGTTTAAATAGTTCAGAAATGAGTTGTTTCAACTGCGTGCCATATTTTTTCTTCTTTCTTTTTTATTTATTATGACTTTTAACCCTGACAAGTTACTGGTCTGACTATACATAGAAAGCTAATTTATGGATAACTCCCATATCAATAAGTCTTTTCCAGACTCTTAAAATGTAAGCTATTTCTTTTCTTTTTTCCCCTTTCTGTTATTTGGTAATCACCATGTCCAGTGACTACTAATTTTTTTTAAGAAAGCACTAATAATTTAAAGACATGAAGCTTCTGTGTAGTATTTAAGTTTCTGACCTTTCTTCTTCCTTTTTTTTTTTTTTGTCAAATGCTTTGCTGAAATCTAGGTAAACCATGTCTATGGTGTTCTCCTAATATACGATTTAAGTAACCCTATAAAAATAGAAAACAAGTTTGTTATGTTTGGTTTAAGGTGAGCAATGGTTTGTCCTTGATGAAACCATGCGGGTTCTTGGTCAGTCAACAAGCATTTATTGGGTACTTACTATGGGCTTGGCACTGTGCTAAAGACTGGGAATATAAATACAAGCAAAAACATAGTCCTTGCCCTCAAGGTTCTTAAATTGTAACAGGGAAGATAACACATAAAATCATGCCAAAAAGGATGGATAGGGAAGAGGAGAGGGGATAGGGAAGGAAGGTACCCATTGTAGGGAATAAAGAGGAGGAGCTAGGATGGTGAGAGATGAAGAGAGGGCTGGCCGGGGTATTCTCCCTAAATGAAAATTCTGGGAGAAGCCATCCCATTGGAGGGAGGAGACACAGGAGACAGGGATATTTCAGAGATATGATCATCCCTTTGCTTTGTAGGTTTTTTTTAAAAAAAATTCACCATTCTTTCAAACATATGTTCTATAATTATTAATAATTATTTATTGAATATCAGATAATATTTCTTTCTATTTTATATTATTTATAGTATCTTTCTATTTGTTCTTTCTATTTGCACTATTTTATCATATGCTTATTACTAGGCTAGAACTGAGGGAATCCAAAAGTAACACAAGCCAGCGTCCCTTAAGGAATTTACAAAGGGAAACAGAAGGAGGTTGGGGAGGATGAGAGAGGGTTGGACAGAGGGCTGTAACAGATGAAAGTATGGGAGGTAGTAAGGAGACCAGTGTGACTGAAGAGATAGTTCAGCCCTATGAAAAGAGAAATAAACTTACAGGAGATTTAGGTTCTAGTCTCAGTTCTGAAACTATCTAATCCTGTGACCATGGTTATGAATTAGCTTCCTTCAGACTCTGTTTCTACATCTGTAAAGTGAGGGTTTTTAAAAATAATCTTTAATATCTCTTACAGCTTAGGGTAGCTGATGATGCAGTAGATACAGCACCAGCTCTGGAGTCAGGAAGACCTGAGTTGAAATCTGGCCTTAGATACTAGCTGTGTGACCCTAGGCAACTCATTTAAACCTGATTGCCTTAAAATAAATGAAAAAAAAATATGTATGTATCTTACAGCTTTAAAATCCATGATTATATGATTATAAGTGGAGACTTTGAGTTGGTGAGCAGAGTAATTAAAGTTGAATAAAATATACAGAATCTCAGAGTACCATATATAAGGGAGCAGGAATCCCCTCTAAAACAAATAGGTATCTAAGTTCCCCTTAAAAATCATGAGGAACTCACTACTGCACACAGCAGCTCACTCCCACTCTAGAACACATTAATTGTTAGGAAATCTTAATAATTATCTGAAGTATGCTCTTATGATTCTCACCTACTCATTCTAGTTATATCTGCTGGAGTCAAACAAAGTCTAAGTCCTTTTCCATGAAATATCTTTACATATATGAGTAGATTCCATGCCCATTAAATATTTTCCTTTCCAGACTAAAGATTAATTTAATCATCTACCAAAAAGCATTTATTAAATGCTTACTAAGGGCTAGTGATACAAAGACATAAATAAAATAGTCAGCCCTCTAGGAGCTTTTATTCAAATGGGGGAAACAGGTGTGTCTGTGTGTGTTGTTGATGTTATATGTTACACAGATATAGGCATGCATGCAGTCATATGTACGTATCTGTGTAAACACACATGTATCACATTATGTATATGTATGAAGTTTCTATATATATGACTATCTCATTGTGATATATCCTGTGATCACATGAGTGGAGTTACGGGTGTGGGGGTAGAGGGACACAAAAGAGCTCTTTCTTTAAAAAGTATACACATCTACACATGCACTCAGTACAGTCTCATGCTACTAAAACTTAAGCTGTTGACGCTTAAAACTGCAGTAAGACTTCTGAGACACTGTATGTATGTATATACACACACATATATCTTATGAAAAATAATAATGTGTAAGAAGATTGGAAATAGAGATTTTAGTTTAAGTTTGGATCATCAGTTCTACTCTATCCTTAGATAGAATGGTTTCCAGACTCCTTACCATCTAGGTCAACCAATACTGGTCACTCTAGCTTATCAACGTCCATCTGAAAATATGGTGCCTTAAATGGAATACAAAGCTTCAGAAATGGTATAAGTCTGGATACAGTGGGATGTTAATCTACTTTATCTAAATAATATCCCTCTCAAAATATTGCCTAAGATCTGATCAGACTCTGTGTTCTTATATCACTGATGACTCATTGAATTTGCATCCATTAAAAACTCAGGCCTTTTTTCACACAAACTGTTGTGTTGCTATGTTTCTTCTATATGGTACTTTTATAATTGATTAAAAAAAAACCCTCAAGTCTAAGACTTTACATTTTTATCATTATTAAATTTTATCTTATTAAATTTGGCTTATCACTCTAACCTGTCAATATCCTTTTGGATCCTAATTTTTTCAGTCAACATATTACCTATCCCTCCTGGCTTTATGGCATCTGCAAATTTGTTAACTGAACCATCAAAGCTTTCATTCAAGTCACTGATAAAAA
Source organism: Pseudochirops corinnae (assembly GCA_028646515.1). NCBI lineage: Eukaryota > Metazoa > Chordata > Mammalia > Diprotodontia > Pseudocheiridae > Pseudochirops > Pseudochirops corinnae. The sequence goes on from CM053589.1 coordinate 35,605,038, forward strand.
GGTTGACCAGAACAGAGCTAGAGCTAGATCCCTGGGGCCTACACTATTGATCTCTCCCCAGGTTCATATCAATCTATTAATCATGACTCTCTGGGCCTAGTCATTTCACCAGTTCTGAAGCCACCTAACCACAGTATAATCCAGTTTACCTTACTCACTAGGAACTGTAAGAGACTTAGTTAAATAACTTGCTGAAATACAGGTATGTTATGCCTATATTTTCCTGATTTATCAACTAATAACCCTGTGAAAAGAGGGAAAAAAGAGGTTAATATGTTATGACTTGTTCGTTTTTAAAAATACATTTTTATTGATATATTGTGTTTGTCATCTATGTCTCCTTTAAATTCCCCAGTATTCTTCAGAATTCCTTGCAAAGAGCCATCCCTTATTACGTATGAAAAAGGAAAAAAAGTTCAACAAAACTACTAATATATCAAAAAAGGCATGTCTAAAGTGTTCTTGAGGAATCCATGTTGGCTTATAATGATAGTTGTTCCTTCATATAAGTGCCCATAAATCATTTGGGCCAATGATTTGTGGAATATTCCTTCTTTAGTTTTCTTAAAATCATGTCAACATTTGCTTATCCCTAGTCCTGCAACACACTCTTGTTTTACAAGGTATATTTTTAAAAATCAAATTAAATTAACAAAAATTATTTTCAGTTCCAAATTCTCTCACTTCCTCCTGCCCTTCCCTCATCCACTGAGAAGGCAAGAAAACACAATACCCATTATACATATTTCTATAATTTTTCAAAGATCCTATACAGTGATTCAGTAATGACACCTGCAAATTCTTTTAGTGTACTTTGATGTAATTTTTCCAGGCATAACAAGGGCAAGTCAGTGTTCTTTTATAATTTCCTCACTTAGATTTAAAATTTCTGTTAACTTTCCAATCTCAAGATCCCTCTTTGTGGAAAAGTAAACAGTAAACAGGAACATCTGTAGAAAATAGTTGAGTAGTTTCGCCTTTTCTGCATGACCTGATATTATTGCCATATCTGCTGTAAGCAGAGGTCTTCCTCCTTATTGGATTTTCCTGCTGCCGATAGAGCTAAAACTCTTTTTGTTGTCCTTACCGTTCATGACATGTTTCAGCTTATGGTGGCTTTAGCATTCCTGATATTATTATCATCATGGGATCCATCAGTTAATAGATCCACAAGCATTTTGATATAATTTTTGTGTTCCTTCTCAAGTCCTTACATCAGTCCTCTATACCTGACTTTTAAAAGTCTGATATGTCTTCTAAGTTTCCAGTGTAGTCACATTTACCTTAGACAGTTCACTCTATTTGTTGTCTTTGGAATAATTTTCATCTAACAGGGATTACATTCATTCTCCTTTCTCTGTACTTTCTGAAATCTACATTTCTAATATCCTTTCAAGCCTAGAATCAAATTAATCACTTAACTTCTTCCCTAGTACCTATAATTTCTACTTTGGTAATCAGTTCCTCTGCAGTAGTCAGAATAGGTCCAGAATAGCAGGCTGACTTGTCACTCATCATATCTTCCAAAATCAGGCTAGCTATTAGTTATGGGAAGTTTTTAAAGTTAGGCAATGCTTTGGATGTGAAGTTAAAGTCAGTAAAGAGATATGGAACAGTCCTGAGCAAGGGAGTCATATCATAAAAAGGAATTTGAGGATCTGTCTGGCAATAGAATAAGGGATTGAAGTCGGTGTGTGTGGTAGGGGGAAGTGGAAGAAGAAATCAAGGATGCACTGCATACAGGGCATAAAGGAGAGAAAAGAAGCAAATCCCGGCAGAACACTTTGCAAACAGAATGTACCTAATGTTTGTTGAAGATGACAATCAAGATTTCTATTTTTGAAATAATCTTTAGACCTTCCATTATCTGTCTCCATCTACTTTTTCACTCCATATACTCTATATGTCAACAAAACTTAACTTGCTCAAATGTTCTGCATAGAGTTCCTTCCCCCTCTCTGTTTACTGAAATCAAACCTATCCTTTCTAGGTTCAGATGAAGTGTCATCTCCTCCTAAAGTTTTCTGAGTCTTTTAACCAACAATGTTTTCTGATTTTTCCCTCTGAAGCCTCAGCACACTATGTACCACATTTAAATATTTGACAAAATATAATTTACGTTGTAGTTAAATAAGTCTGATCTCCTTTGTTAGATGGCAAGTACATAATGGTCAAAGCCAATATCTTATTCAATTTTATGCTCCTATAGTCCTTTATCACAGAATCTTGTATGTAGTAAATGTATGCTAAATGAATGAGCAGAAAGTAGATTTGTTTTGGAAAATAATGTGAAGTAACTAGGTCATCCACATGGATGTCAGGTATGGGGAATGATGGATTAGAGGGAAGTGAGAAGTCTAGTCTGGAGAAATAGATTTGGAACACATTCAGATAAAAGATCAATCAATCAACCAATAGATACTTGTTAGGTAGTAACCATCCAACTTAGCCTGAGCATAGTGGATAAAGAACTGGAAGTCCTCATTGGCACATACTGGCTTTATGACCCTGGGTAAATCACTTAACTTTTCAGTGTCTTGGCAACTCTATAAGACTATAAGAGCTACAGAGAATGAGGATCTGTATTGGTAGATGAGTTTTCTTTATTTAGAATTTCCTTCTACTAAGGAAATCATAAGTCTGGTCTCTATTACAATATGCCAAATACAGTGTTAGGAGCTGGTGATACAAATAAATCAGTCTCTGATCTCTCAAGGACCTTACGCTCTATCATGAGATTTACATATTTAAATATATCTAGATTACAACACAAAATATAAGATGTTATAGGAATGGAGGGGAGTGAGGGCACTAGCAGTTGGAGTATCAGAAAATACATATATGTGTATATATGTATACACACACACACACACACACACATATATATACACATACATATTTTGTCAAATGTTAATTTATTGTAATAGTCTCCTTTGTAGCTTTTAACTTGCCGGAATTCCACAGCACCATTATTGATGTCATCAATGACATCATAAGGATGTTGCCATCAGCATTGCAGCCCACAGATTGGACTGTTCCAAGTATCTCTTTAATGGTTCCAGAGAGATCTCTTGCCAAGGATTGGTGCCTCATTTGTTCAGCATTTTTACAATCTCATCAACGTTACTGTTTCCATTGTGTTGAATATTTTTCTGCTTCTTTCTTTCCCAAGGAGGCTTTTTTTAGGGCTTTGATGATCAAGTCTGAGGCTGAAGGTATAACCTTTTGGGCCTGTCTGTTCTGAATGGTAAGTTTCACTAGATCCATAGTCCTTTCCAGTTATCAACTGCCTTGGCAATGTTATCACTAACCTTTTTGGAAGACAAACCTAAGAGACCAATTTTGGGGGCCAGAGCTGATGTGACACGATCTTCTCTACCAGTACACCTTAAAAACATGACCTTAATTCCATTAGAGTCAATTTTGGGCAGCATGGTGGTGATGAAGATGGAGGCTTGACCTGGACACTGTGGGGTGGCTGCCAGTGTCAGATGAATCCGGATTCTAGATGGCTAAAAGAAGTTGCAACCTTACCACCACAAACTGGGAGCCAAAAGTCAGAAAAGATTTAATGCAGAAGGCAGTGCTTCAATAGAATCTTGAAGAAAGAGGGAATCTAATAAGCAGAGTTGAGGATGAACTACATACCAGGCATGGGAAAAGGGAACGTGCAGTGGAAAGTCATGGAGAGGTGAGGTAGACCATTGTATATAAAGCAAAATGAGAAAGCCGGTTTGGCTTACTTTACCCATAAAATGAGGCTGTTGGGCTAGACGGCTTCTAAAATTTTTTCTATCTCTCAGACTTGGACTGTTTGATCTTCCTAGCATGGATCCTTATTTGCCATTATTGTTGTTAGACTCAAGTCTACAGATGGCTTGGTGCAATGCAAAGAACATGGAGTTTGGGGGTCAGCAGATCTATGTTCTAACTACTGATTTTGCCAATTACTAGGTGACCTTGGGCAAATCACTTCATGTTTCTGAGTCCTGGTTTTCTTACATATAAAATGGGAACATTATTACTAAGGATGTTGCAAGCCTCAAATAAGGTAATGTTTATTATATATACGTGTGTATATACATATACATATATACACATATATCACAAAGCAGTACAGAAACAAGAATAGGGACTGGAGCTATAATTATTAGTTTTCTTCCATCTCCTACAAAAATGCATACCAGCCAAACAAAAATTCCTTCCACAAGTTTGGAGAGCATCATTAAATAGCCTACTTCTAGGCTTTACTCTCTAAGTTAAATAATTCCTATTCCTTAAGTCTTTTCTCATGTAACGATTTTTATAGTTCTTTGTTTTCATTGGTTTCCTCTAGATTAATTCCAGACCTTCCCTATTTTTCTTCCCATGTAGGCTCCAAAACTCCAGATCAAGATTCTATTTACAACTATGATTATAACATAATTAGGAAAGTGCAAACTAAAGTGGTACCTAAATTCATTAGCTATCATTTAAAATTCTTTATTAAAGGTCAGGAAAGATTGGATGAATTGAAATTTGTGGTATAAAAGTGGTTTAACCAAAGAAATCTATATGCACTCTTATAGGCTGAGTGAGGAAAAGAATCACTGAGAGACCTGATTAAGAACTCAAAGCACAATCTTAGGGGATGCTAAGCCTTATTTAGGCAACAAAGCTTTCCGCCAGCATGAATACATTTATTTCAATAGATTTCAGGACCATAACCTTCTGTATTCTTCACTTCTATTTTATGTTGCCAAGGCTGTATTTCTAATCTCTCAAAAATGTTAACAGAATTGCAGAATGCAATCAGCAGGGTCAGACAAAAAAACAAAAGAACGGAGTCACTGTATTCAATGGCATCAACCAAGGTAAACACAGTGGTGACCAACAGAAAAAAAAAAAGAAATAATGGAAATAAAGGCACCAGCTATAAATCTCCAGGCCTGTGCAGTGTTGAAGTGGAAGGTCGTTTTCAGAGAAACAATATCGTGGGGAGAGTACATCCATTTTAGCTAATCTTGTCAGGTAGGGTGGTGTTTGTATTATCCCTTAAATGCAAGATAATTCTCGTCGTGAAAGGGAAGATCTGGAGGTTTGGAGTTTCAGGCTCATCTCTCGGATGGAAACAGGGATAGATGCTAATCTTTTTATGCCTTTGTGCAGTTTGTAACACGAAACCATAAGTATTATTCTGCCAGTTTAGGTATAAGGTAAGTAATCTTTTAATATAGACTTGACTTTAGGGTTCAGTTTAACAATTCCAATGGGTCCATATTTAATCCAGAAACTCTTCTTAGGAAAATAAGAATAGGACATTAGAGAGTATTTCTTACATTTTTGCCCCAATGTATTCTAACAGCCTAAAAGATTTAATGTATCTTCTTACATTGATGGGGTAACATGAAGGTAACCAACTGGTAGGATCTAGACATTGCATTCCTATAAGTTGATTTTTTTAAAAAAATATCTCTTTTCTTTATCTTTAGAGATCTAGAGAGGTTGTTCTAGGTCTGACCATTCTTGGAAAACACTGACTGCTAATCATGGCTGCATGAAAGGTAGGGCTAGTTTCCATGGCAAGACATTTAACATCCTCTTCTTGTCCCCAAATCCTAGTTTGTTGCTATAAACTTAAACTCTGACTCTAGGAATATGGCAAGTCAAATATAGGTATTAGCTTTGACAGAGTGTTGTATAAAGGGCCCTGGACTCGAATTCTGGCTCTGATATTTAATAGTTGTGTGACCTTATCCACATCAATTATAATTTCTCAACCTCAGTCCCTTCATTTCTGAAATGATGAAAACATGTATCATACTTACCTCAACTATTTGTTGTGAATAAATCTCTCTATAAATTTCAATGTGCTATAATATTATTTATGTATCAGGTATATCTGTATCAGACAGTTAGGTGGCTCAGTGGATAAAATGCTGGGCCTGGAGTCTTCATGAGTTCAAATCTAGCCTCAGATACTTACTAGCTGTGTGACCCTGGGCAAGTCCCTTAACCCTAGTGGCCTCAGTTTTCTCATCTTCCAAATGAGCTGGAATCTGGCCTCAGATACTTACTAGCTGTGTGACTCTGGGCAAGTCCCTTAACCCTCGTGGCCTCAGTTTTCTCATCTTCCAAATGATCTGGAGAAGGAAATGGCAAACCATGCCAGTATCTTTGCCAAGAAAATTCCAAATGGGGTTATGAAGAGTCAGACATGACTGAAACGTCTGAACAACAACACCTACATCATTATAAATTATTACTATTATTATTTTTAGAAGATCTCAGAGTCCCCTAACATTTCAGATTTTATTATTATAATTATTTGGACTGGATCTGTGATTTCATTGATAGAGAAAACTGTCAGAGAAGAATTTTTCTACTAATTAGTATCTTCTGCTCAAGTCTTAGTTTGCCTGGGGCACTTAGAAGTTAGTGACTTTTTGGGATCATAGAACCAGTAAGTGTCAGAGGTAGGACTTTGACTCAGTGGGACTTATTCATAGGACAGCTTTCTACCTACTATTCCACAGCTGCCTCTCATGTTTGAAGAAGGGTGTAATGAAGATAGCAATGGATGTGGGATCAAGGGAACTGGGTTTGAATCCTAGCTTTGCTACTTACTATGTAACCTTAGGCAGGTAATTTATCTTCTCTGGATTTCATTTTTCTTACTTCTAAAATAAGGGACTCTGACTGGATGATTGTTAAGGTTCCTTCTACCCCTAAAATTCTATAATCTATGGAGACATGATCTTATCAGTAGGGGTTACTGCAATTGGTATAGATGGTAACTCCACTCTAGCTTCTGCTTCTGGGATTCTTGTCCATTTTCTTCTGTAAATCTTTCATAAAGGATCTAGCCAATGTATAGGAGGCCTTCTTGTCTTATTCTAATATTTCGATGATCCCAGTGCAGCATTTGGGTTGTTTTTATTCCTCACTCTCTCTATATGCCTGGTACTTTTTCAGGCCTATTCATCCTTAATCTCATTGTTAAACTATCTTTTATGTGCAAGTCATCGATGTTAACATGCCATAGCCAATTCTCACCTACCATATGTTTGTATGAAGAGATTTTATATCATTTTTAAAAATCACAGTATTTATAAGGATTTTCTCAGTATAAAAATTTAAATGTTTGTTGAGGTATGGAAGATTTGTCCCTTCTATACTGAGCCTTCTTTGAAGTTCCCGGCTAGAAGGGATAACTCCCTTTTTAATCTCCCAGTTGTTTGACTTCTTCTCATCTTTGCATTTCAGGATTTAGCACAGGCAATAAGCAAAACACATAAGGTAGAAACAAAATTAAAATATCTTAAAAGAAAAGAAGTATTAATCTAACACAAACTTCAAGAAGCAAAGGTGAAAATGATGAACCTAAAACCCTAGAGGAAGTTTAAAACAGATTTTTCAATGTAGGCACTGTTCAAAATGGAAGTCAACATGAATGGCATGACTCAACTAGAAGTAGTTAAAGTAATAGACAAGTGACCATTGAACAGGTACTTATGGAGTGCTTATTGCTTCTAGGTACCTTGGAAGAAAATGAGAGAGCCTCTACCTTTTAAGAGTTTATAATTTAGTTAAGGAGATAAAAACTCTTATATAAATATTAACAATTCAACATAGTAAAGAAGTACAAGAGCAACTAGGTGGCACAGTAAAGTGCCAGGTCTGGAGTTAGGAAGACTCATTTTCATGAGTTGAAATCTGGCCTGACACTGACTAGTGACCCTGGCAAATCACTTTAACTGTTTGCTTCATCTGTAAAATTCTTCATCTGTAAAATGAGCTGGAGAAGAAAACAGCAAAGCATTCTAGAATCTTTGCCAAGAAAAATCAAAATGTGGTAATGAAGAGTCAGATTTGATTGAAACAACTAAACAACAGCAGCAACAACAACAACAAAAATAGGTGTACAATAGAGTAGATTAACCCATAAATGCTCTGAATGTAACATGCGCTTAGGAATATTTTATTGAACTAATTTAGTTAGAATGGATTTCTTTTATCTAGGAAAGGTTTTGTGAAGGCTGTAGAAACATAGGATCATAGATTTAGAAATAAAAGAGACCTTACAGAGGATCTAGTATAATCTTATTTTACAGATAAGGAAACTGAGGCCTAGAGGAGGAGGTATCCCTTAAAGGATGATCATAGAAAGTGACAGAAGACTGGGAAGTAAGCATGCCATGCAAAATGAATTAAAATATTCTATTGTGTGGACCAGCTTAGAAGAATTTGGCTTGGCTTTCATCAAGAAAATGGTAAAGTTTATTACTGCCTATCATAATTTTAATAAATATTTAAATATTTAAATAAATAAAATAAAAATTTTAACAAATAAATATGCTAAACTCTGAGAGAAACAAAGATGAATAAGACCCATATCCTATATCTAGAAATGTTTATGGATTTTTTTGTACTGAGATGGTACAGGTTCTTCCAAATACCATGACATATTTGTTATACCAAAACAAAAAAAAAATGAGAGGTCTAAAGGACATTGATTTAAGTGCCACTCAGCCTTTCCTTCTGTTTAATTTAATAAATCTCCATAGTTAATCTCTATCTATTACCAGAGGCAAGATGATAGAGATTATCTTGCCTCTGGTAATTTTAGGGAGGCCTTTACTAGGAAAGTTGAAAGGACATTTGGACTTCATGCTTCACTCTTTGCAGAGCAAATTTCTTGATCAAATATGATTCTTGACTCACGTTTATCACTTCTTCCTTTTATGATGTAAGAAAATTTATTCAAAATGAAGTAGATAGAATACAACACAGATGAAGGCAGCAGGGGAAAAAATTGCACTCAAATGGCATCAGTATAATGGGTTCTTCACTGTATTCTATCCTGTGTTGGTATCACTAATGAGTGGCATGCAACATGCTCCGGGAGGCAGCAAGAAGAACAGAAAACAGGGGCAGCTAGGTGGCTCACTGAATAGAGCACCAGCCCTGCAGTCAGAAGGACCTGAGTTCAAATTTGGCCTCAGACACTTGACACACTTGCTAGCCATGTGACTTTGCACAAGTCACTTAACCCCAATTGCCCTCCAAAAATTAAAAAAAGAACATAAAACAAATCAAGGACGGGGAAAAAATAAGTAATTAGCTCCCCAGTAGGATATATTTCATAGAATCTCAATATTATAGAAATGGAAGGGGCCTTATATAAACTATTCAGGCCACATACATTTTCAATTTCTCTTAAAAGATGTTTAGGCACAGAGATTCCCCAATAGTAGTCTATATCAGCATTTTAATATCCTAATAGCCAAGAAATTATTCCTCATGTTTGGTGAACAATTCTCCTTTTTTCCTTCAAATGTATTTTCTCTTTCCTCTTCAGCTGACACCTGGAACACATGGTCAGCATGCTCCTCATAAAAAAGACTTCCCATAGTGGAAAACAATGCTCCAGTATTTATGCTGTATTTATTCCATTAGCCTCCTCTTCTCTAAGTAAGACCACTCCGAATCCTGTGTTATTTCCTCATACAGGACCTATTTATCATTCCTATAGGGATCTTACAAATCTCAGGATCCTTTTTCAAAAGAGGGAATCCTCCAAGTGACTCTACTCTGAACAGCATGTTAATTTTGTGAGAAGATCTTTCTGGTTTCTATTTTTAAACCTCAATGAGGCATATGCCCAACATCTCCATTCAATTGTCATAAACCTAGCTGCTATTCAAGCCCATGTCTATGATGGCTAATGAAATGAAGTGGCTTATCTATCAACTACATACTGTAAGAAGTGTAATCTTTAAAGTTTTATTGCTTTTCTGAGTGTTACTAAAGTGCAGAATACAATACACAAACTATGAGGAGGGGCACAGATGGGAAGGAGACAGTATCTTCAGCTTTCTCCTACTCATTCTGCACTGAGGCCACATGCCCATCAGCCCAACTCCATTGGCTCTCCCCATATTTGATGTGATCTGGTTCCATTCTGAACACAAGTGATTGCTAACGACACACTTACATTTCTCTAACAGCCTTGACTGAAGTGACAGAGAAAAACAAAACAAAAAAGAAACAAAAAACCTCCTGCTTTCCATTTTATTTTCACCAAGACATTAGTTGTTTTTTTTTTTTAAGGGAACTTTGATAAATAACCAAGTTTGAGAACTTCTCCTTTAAATGTGTTTTCTCCTTCCTGTTCAGCTGACACCTAGAACACATGGTCGGCATTCTCCTCATAAAATAATGCCTCCCAGATGACTTCCATGCTTCAAGAGGGCTGTTATTTCCTTAGAATGGGCACTCCCCTCTCCACAGAGGCAGACAGCAAATATGTTCAACATCTTAGCAGGCAGTTTAATGAATTGCACTGCTTCTCTTCACTTCCCCTCTCCCTGCATCAACACCTGATGCCTCAGGTCTTCATGGTGAGCCACTTTGAACTTTGCTAAATTTGTTGTTCAGTGACAGTCTTTTTCCAAGCCGAAAAGTAAGCTTTGTCCAGTTTGATTAGGATTTGTCAGAGATTGTGGCATAGCTTTCAAGAAAATAGGGTCACCTTTACACTAGAATAGGCATTTTTACTGCAGGATTATAATTAATCAAATTAGGTGGCTATGGTGGATAGGATACTTAACTTGGAGTCAGGAAGACCTGAGTTCAAATCCAGCCTCAGACAAAGACTAGCTGTGTGACCCTGGGTAAGTTAACCTTTCTCTGCCTCAGTTTCCTTATCTATAAAATAGGATAACAGCACCTAGATCTCAGGGTTATGAGAATGGGATAGTATTTTTTTTCTGAGTGGGGAAGGCAAGGCAATTGGGGTTAAGTGACTTGCCCAAGGTGGTCACACAGCTAGTAAGTCTGTCAAGTGTCTGAGGCAGGATTTGAACTCAGGTCCTCCTGATTCCAAGTGGGATAGTTTTTTAAAGCACTTTGCAAATCTTAACAATTTATATAAATGCTAGTTATTATTATTGATATTATTAAGTACCCACTATGTACCAGACACTAGGCTAAATTCCAGGAAGCACAAAATACAAATGTGAGAGATTCTATTCTCAAAGAGCTTACATTCTAGTTACTGAAAAATAAATACCTGTATGTGGATACACACACATATGCAAATTAATATTTAAAAGTATACCTTATTGTGCCCCTCCAGATGAGGTGGGGGAATAAGCATTCACATAGTGTCTATGCTAGGCATTATGCTAAGTACCTTATAAATAATATCTCATTTCATCGTCACAATAACCCTGTCTGAGTTAGGTGCTGCTATCTTTCCTATTATATAGCTGAAGAAAATGAGGCAGACTGAGGCTGAGTAACTTGTTCAGGGTGAAACAGCTGGTTAAGTGTTTGAGACTTGGCTCAGGTTTGGCTTCCTAACTTGCCTATCCTTGGTCTCAGCTCAGCAAAGAAGAAACAACAAAAAAGGCGCCCCAAAGAGCAGAAATAGGATTATCATTTGTTGTCCCGAGCTAATGACCAGACATAGGTGAAATTACCTCAACTATCCTATTCTTTGCTTTCAACTGGATTTAGGATGCATTCTAAACAAAGCCACTCTAGTTCCCGGTCAACTGTAGAGTTGGGTTTCAAGTCTGGTGGGAACCTCAAGGCCTCCCAGAATTTCTTCACGATTATACTGCCTTCAGTTAAGTAAATGTTTTGGGCTAGCACACATCATCATTTCCACTGTCTAAAATGGATTCTTTGTATAAAGGAATCAGTAAACATTCATTGACTGCCTACTACATCCCAGGCGTGGTGCTAAACACCTGGTACACAAATAAAGACAAGAGACAGTGCATGTCCTCAGAGTGTTTACAATCTAATGGGGAAGCAAACAATCATTTTACAGAGCATTGCTGTTGCTTTTTTGTCGATCTCCTTAGCTTCTGACTTTGGTGTGGAACTCAGAATTCTTTCCTTACCTAGTTTGCCAAACTGGAAACTCATTATCAGACTAATTTCTGGGGTTTTAATCTTTGCACCATGCTACTACCTGCCTAGTATCTGCCACTATGCTCAGATACCATTCCCTTTCCCTTCAATCTTCTTCAGGTTTGTTGATCCTCACACCTCTGACTAGCTGCCAATCACAAACTAATCTCCAGCACATTAGCCCTCTCCCTGTCCTTCTGGGATTATCTCCTCCGGCCTAGGGTTGTGCTTACTCATGTACTCATCAGATCCTCCAGCCTTCCAGCTGAGGAAGATTGCTCCCTTAGCTTCAGTTCTTTCTGTACTGCCCTTATTTTGGTCACGGCCTCCTCTCTCCTTTGCTTCAGGGCCTGCCAGGAATCTACCATAGTTGAGAATGGCTGGAACTCTTGCCCTTGTCCTTGACTGTTCCATTTGCTCAAAACATATTTCCTAACTGGTTAAGAGTAAATTTAACCTCTCGTGAAGTTAGGCTTCTTCACCTTTTGTTTGGAAGTGAGTATCTATACCATGTCTTAGTAGGGGACACATGTACTTGATAGCAGTAGCCACCTCTCCCTGAAGCTTTTCTTTGCACTCCACCCACTCTGGTCAATGTGCAGAAAACAAGCATTCTTTATTCCCCTCCACCCCTCAATGGGGTGGCTCTCTTTTTGGTCACGTGCTATATTCCTCTTTCATGTAGGGAGGATGACTTCAGGTCTCAGTTCATTTGCAATCAGAGGTCACCAACACAGCAATGGACTCTAACAGGAACAGCATTGGGCTCAAAGTCAGAAGACCTCAGTTTGAGTTTTGATCATGTCATTTAATCTCCTTGTGTCTTAATTTTCTCATCTATAAAATGGAGAGTAACCTATAGTCCTTACCTCATAGGCTTGCTGTTATATCAAATAGTTTTACAAATCGTAAAGTGTCATACAGATACGATGCTCTACTCTGAGGCCAATGGCTGATTACACTTTTCCTACCTCACATAATCAGTTTCACAATCTTTGATTACCCACATTTCAATTGTACCCCTTCCAACTCTGGGTAACCTTCTAGAATCATTATAGTTTTGTACTATCAAATACCTTAAATACATTCTCAAACTAAGTCTTATTTCCCACCAAGGAAATACAAGATAACTGAGCAAAGGGCATATGTAGACCTGTTCTTTGATTACTAATTACTTTGATTACTAATCTGGATAATTAATTGTTTTCCATGTCTCAAATATAAATTGCTTACATGGTAGAGTGAGAAAAATGGTGAACCCAGAGTCTGGAGAGACCTAGCTTTGAATATTGCCTCTAGACTTACTAACTTGTGACCATGGACAAGTCACTGAATCTCAATGAATCTCCCTTTCCTGATCTGTAAAAGGCTGATAATACTACCTTTAATGTGCATGCAAAGTTCTGGGCAAACCTTAAAGTGCTATGTAAAATGGCAATGATGCTATGGTCTGACTGTGTTCATAGAACGTGATATTCCTAGATCTCTACAACCAGTGTTTGCATTGTGGTGATCTTAGTGGTTATTTTTTTTTCATCATATCTAACCTCTAATTCTGATTCTCCTCAGTCCAAAAAAGACACAAAACCTCTCATTTTCTTTATTTTTCATAATCTCATACCTGTCCATATGGAGCTTTTCCTCTTTCAAGTCCTATCTGATAGCCCCCTCCATCACACTGATAGAATGCATTTCTGTCAGTTTCTTATTCATCATTTGCTATGTATTTTCAGAAGCTTCTTTGAGGGCCCCATAACACCCCCTATCTTAACATCAATATGCAATATGATCTTATTATGTATTTACAAATAATATATTTTCCACATAACAAGTACCTAAAAAATCCTTTTGAATTACTCAAGAGGGGAAAAAATTACTGTGTAGGTGCAGCAAGTAAAGTGCTTTGTTTTTTTTAAAAAACAGTAAAATGGCAGGCATTTTGTTAAATTTTTATTCTGAAATACTCAAAGGGAGTTTACTTACATCATAGACTAACAGCCTGCAAAAATTTCTAGGTAATAAAAATAGTTGTTTAAAAATTAATGAATAGCAAAAAGGAATGAGAACTCATTGCTTTATTTATTTATTTTACAACTTCAGGACAGTCAGACAGACATATTCCTTTAATTTTTTTTTTCTTGAGGTTGAAAGTGGGAGCTGTGTATAGGAGGGAAGTCACATTTAGTCTCAATCTACCTAGTAGTGGACTTTAGGACTTATATGTCAAGTTTCAGCCTGGAGCAAATTCATACATCAACTTTTGTATTAAATGAAAGTAAACCTGTGACAGAAATAATAAAAGGAAAATTCATAGGTGAGTCCTCCAATACCTATGTACATTGAGGGGCATTAAAGAAGCAACCCTAGAGGACAGAAACTGTACCTAGAATATAGCATGTATTTTACTCCTAGCCATGATTTTTTCTTCTGTAGCTATTCTCAGTCATCCACAGCTCTTCAAGGCATTTAGAGGTAACAAATAGTCTTCCATTAAAGCAATAAACTATCAATAGAAACTAATTAGATGATTCTTTTAATTCTGTAAATTAATAGTAGGTATAAAAGTTCCCTTTAAAAATCTTGGAAATTAATTGGGTAGAAGGAAAAAAAGCTATTTAGCTGATATTCCAGATAACTAAAGAAGTTGCTCATTTAACCCCAAATCTGTCTGTAGGATAGATCTCCTGCTGCACTGTTCATGACTAGATCATAAACTCACTCAATGAACATCTGATCTTTGATTCTGTCCTGACCACTGTTACTAACAGTAGTGTGTATCTATAGAGGCACCTCTAACCTCAAGAAAAGTTATCAGTTGATAGTAATACCTAGATAAGATAGATATTGAATATAGAAAGTGGTAGAAAAAACACCATTAATAATCTGAGGCAAAAATGCCTACAGATGAAGTCAGGGCAGAGTGTGAAAATATACGTATACACACACACACACAAACATATATATATATACATATATATATATATTTTAAGTAGATACAAGGAGGAAGGGAATGAAGGAAAGAGGGAGTGAGGAGGGGAGAGGGGGGAGAGAGAGAGAGAGGGACAGAGAGAGAAAGAAAGGAAGGGAGAGAGAGAGAGTGAGAGAATGTGAGTAGAGAAAGAACATGCTCTCTCACTAAAATATCAACTACCCACCTCCTTCAACCCCACTTAAATATAAAAACTGCATCCTAGGATGGGTTTCTGGTTTTTGGTGGCTGCCTAATAAAATTAATAGTCAACATGTTTTAAAAGAAATATTTCTACTTTGTAGACTCTGCAATTTACAAAAATACTGGTAACTATCTTTCTGTGTCTATCTTATCTATCTTGTATATAGCTACATTTTAGTAGATAGTGTTTCTAAAACACCACTGGTGTTCACTTCTGTTAAAATAAGATGATCATTAATTTTACTAAGCAACCATCAAAAGCTAGAAGCTAGGTCAGAAGCAGTTTTCATAGTAAGTGGAGGTGGAGATAGGTGGGTGGGGGGGTTGATTTCTTTAATGAAGTGGTATGCTTTTTTGGTAGAGAGAAGGTCAATTTGTCACTATATAATTAAAAACGTGATGATATCTATATGGAATGAGGTGCTTTGCATACAGAAGAGGTGTGAAAAAATCTTCCTGGAGGAAAAATTGAAAAATAGACTACTGAATTTCTGCTGATTTTCAATGTTTTTGAACTTCTCCATTTCTGGACCTTTGCTCATGTCAATTCTGATATCTGAAAAGCTATATCCCCCACCATTCATCCTTCCTAGTCAAAATCCACAACATTTAAGGTTCAGCTTACATAATACCTTCTTGTTAAAATCTTCCCTGAGGACCATAAATTTAAGTAATATAATATATAGATATATAAAAACATAAATAAATATTCATATAAAGACTATATATGAATGTAAAATAATAAGTAAAATGTCTGTACTCCCTCAGCACTTTGTATCCCTTTTGTAGTCTTTTATCACATTCTACCTCATAGGAGAATTATTCCTTATATTTTCTAACAGCTCATAAGCTCCTTGAGGGCAGGGGTATGTCTTATTTATTTTTTGCATTCTCCATTGGGCCTCTCACAAGGGAAGAATCCAAGAGATAGTTACTTAGTTCAATAGGAAATGAATAATAAATACTCCCTGATTGATTGATAAGGCCTCAAGACTTAATTAAACTAACACTACAATATCAATGTTTACTAAGAAAAGTACCAGAATATTAAGGAGCCTTGAAAATTCATTTAGTCCATTCTCTTGCTTTTAGACAAAGGTGGCCTCTTAGTATGAAGTTTGCACTTAGTTTGTTTATTTTATTTTATTTTAATTATTTTTGTTTTTGTTTAATAAGGGTTAATAAGGTTTAATAAGGTTGGGGGGGGGCATCTTCTAAACTAAGAAATATTCTGAGTTTTATTTAAAAAAATTACAATGCTTCACTTCCCTGATCCCAACATATTCATTAAGAAACCTATGACTTCTTCCACTTACAGGGCTTAGAAGGCATCTGTAAGGTAAACTGCAAAGACATACCACAGAGAAAGCAACAGGTGCCTTCGATTTTCACAGTAATATCCTAGAATTTGGAAGATATATCGAACCAGTTAGAAGTCTGAGTGAAGAAAAAGAGGAAGTATGAAATGTCAATTCTTAAGTGATGTAGGTCACGAGGAACACAGCAGAATAAGTAAACTATTCATAATTACAATGCTATGGTCCAGGAGTGAGAAATGGCAAACCAACAAAACTGGTTTAATTTTTAAAAACAATTTAACAGATGATGAGGTAAGGGAATAATTTTAATTTTTAAAACCTTTTATTTTGCACTGACATCTAATAAAAGTCTAATTAAGAGAAGAATATTTTTGAAAACTTCATCAATGTTGTAGACTATTGACAAGAAGGAGGTTTAAAATATATAAAGTCTATAAAAAGGATTATTATTTTGTAAGGAACACATGATTTAAAATAGCTCGAACCAATGTTATTAAGAATTACTTTTATGCTGCAAAACTCTATAAATAATACTTTTAGAACACTTCACTCCGTTCTTGATCTCCTTCTAATTTTAAGTCATTATTAGTTTCACATGTATCATGTTTCCAGATACGGGGCAGTGAGATTTATTCATGTTGAGCAGTGCCCTAAGGTAATTCTGTTTAAAAAAAAAAACCTAATTCTACAATTATAACCATCTGAGAAAAACAGTAGTCCAACTATCAAACCTTTTAGTAGGAAGAAACATTTGTATTGTAAGCTTGATCCTCACAAGCAATGATTTTCTTTTCATTTTTTTTCAGACTCTCCACTTTCTTATTTTCTTATTAGACCCTCAACCCACAAATGTTCAACTGTCATAAAAGATCAGTGTTACTGAACTGCCAGCATTAATCTTTTGTTTGAAATGTATAAAGAAAGACAAATAAAGGAGACATTGCAAAATGTCTTCTTGAAGTAGAAGCAGATATTGAAATGAAAAATAACATAATCTATGAACACTAGTTATAATGTTCTTGGGCGGAAGAAATTTCTAAATATCAAAGATAGCGGCGTTGCTGTCAGGTGGTCCATAAATAAACCATGGTCAGTTCCTGACATCGGACCTTCTTTTCTTGAGATGCTACCGTAAATAAGTGTATTCCCCTCGACTGTCTGAATTCTACATGCCCATTTTCAGAAATGCCGCAGCAGATAAGTAACACTGTCATGTCTGTTTTGTCAACTACATGCTGATTATCCTTTTCTAGCTGTAGTTTGGGAACATTATCAAGGTCAGAACAGTCTCTCAGAAAACTATTCTAATGCTTCTGCATCTGATCATTTCTATAAGCGGCTTCCATAAATAAAAGTTTGCAGGAATATCTATAGAGTTTGCAATATTTTACTCTTCCCACATCATGGAAGAAGACTGTCCTCACTGTAAGTAGCCTACTAGAAATTAAAAAGAAAGATTCTTTGGAGAAATTCATTATACTCTCATTTGACCACATACAATAAACAATTTTGATGCACTGGAGGGAAGCATCCCCAACATTTTGTGATGCTTTGGCAACTACTCACCTCCTTCCACTCTCCTGACCTCCACTGTGTGTGTGGTTTTTTTTGTGACAAATCGGTTGTGAGGCATTTACAACTGAAGCACATATCGCAAAATTACTTCTGCCAAGCTTCCTCTGTGACCTGCCCGTGGGACATGACATGCTCCAAGATGCATCGCTCTATCAAACCACATCTTTCCAGGACAATGCAAATTATGACGAATTCCATCATCCTGCATTATGCGTTTCATGCTAATCTTACTAATTCCAAAGAATCAGGAGCGCTTGCTGTTCTGCTGAAGGGCATGTTGTCTGATTGAATGATGGTGAAGCAACATTTGCCATCCCCTTCATTTCCTAACCCCAGCTGCGGCCACCTCTGCCCTACATCCGCCGGGCACCCTTTCTTGCTCTGTAACTTCCAAACCAGAATTAACTTTAAATTGGCAGAATCGCTTGACAAGAAACCTCAAACCACCAAGAAGGACAGCTCTAAGGTCTAGAAAACAAAGAACTTTGGGGGGATGGTGGTGGAGTGGAGGATAAATAATATTGTGAACGACTCAAGCATTTCAACTTCATTCTCTTAAAGAATCAAAACCACCTCTTTTGATGTTTTTTGACCTCGCCGCTTCTATGAAAATGTTTATGAAATTTCTTGATTTGAATTCTTTTAGTTGTTTTCCAGGTTGTTTGTTTTGTTTTTCCTCTGCAAATGTTCAACCTGTGAAGCAAAAGGAGATGTGCCTCTGGGAAGAGGAAAGAAGGAACTTCAAAACAATTCTTCCCTATGTCAGAAGGGGGCAATATGACTACATGAAAGAAGACTACAGTCTATGATCGTCCATGGCCACACTGCTGAAATAAACATGTTGAATTCCCAAAGAAACATATATTTTATCCTGTGGCATAATTTACTTATAACATTAAAACTCAAACATGGAGCAATTTGTAGCAATAACCATGATTATGCTGTTAGTGGCCCAAATGTCACTGTCTAGATTAGGCTAAATGATACCCAGCACCGAAGAGCCGCTATGATTTATTTTTTATGATCACTGGTAGAACTTGCATGCTTAAAAGGCTCCCAAGAAAACTGCCTTCAATAAATAAATAAAAAAAGGATGAAAAGATTGAAAGAATCCAGTATTATTGTTCAGAGAGGTGATCATAAAAAATTGTCATAGGAACGATACAAATTTTACATCTCTGAGACACTGTTGAAGAAAAGGTAAATACCTCAGTCACCTCAAATGCCATTTTTTAAAATTAAAAAAAAATTCTGTAAGCAAATGACTCACTTTATAGTATGTGAAATTGAAAAGTATTTGAACTGTTCTGTGCTTTATGAATAAGTCAACGTGAAGAGGAAAGAAAAATTCTTAACCCCTTTGTGCAATCAGATGGACTCTTCTCAGTGCTCATTCTGGTAGATAAAATGGATCCGAGCATCTGAAGTTAGGGGGAAATTAACTTCTTATCCCAATAAAAAATTGCAATAGTTTACATTTTGGGCAAAACAGACATTTTCTAAGTTAGCACTAGACAACAGAACACATATTTCCCTTTTTGTCTTATTTTCATTTGCAGTGAATTGTTAAGTAAATTTTTAAAAGGTAGAAGGAGAACTGCTAAGTACGGTTTGTTTGAAGCTGAAAAAGCTTTTCAGCATAAATAACTGCATACTTATCCACTGACTAAAATAAGGACAACTTTTAGTCAGCATTTACATCTGTATTTTAATGGAACCTTGCACATATATATATATGCATACACACACACACACACACACACACACACATATATTTTCTGAGATGTTATATAAGCCCTAAGGAGTACATGGCACAAATCCACATTAAAGTATTCCTAGGAAGAGGCAGGAAAATCCTTTGCTTTCTACTTTCTTCCCAGTGAGACCACCAACCCTCCAAGGTACATGCCTATGTGAGCATCATTGCAGCAAAAGGCACTGGGCACACCCTGTGCATGCTGTGGCTTGTTGACATGAACCAGGGCAGGCAGACACCAATAATACATGAAGTGCGGTTCAGAGGCAATTAGGATCAGTTGTCAAGGCCAGGCCATTAATGAAAGAACATGTCAGAGGAGCTGGAGACTTCAATGGTTGAGGGCAAGAAGGCGATTTAGTGTGACAGATCGAGTCCTTCCAATGTCCTCAGTGGTACATGCTAATACCAGCCTTAACAACCTTTTGTGGCAGTGTATAATGCGACTAACATGGACTTTGATTCAGCAAAATGACTGCTGCCACTGTGAGTCTGTCTCATTCGAACAACAGTAAAAGCACTGCTACAAATAATTACCCACTTCTGTCCTCCTCTCCTCCACCCAATGCAGTCGTCTTCTATGCATGCCATACTGTTTGTCACTAGAAGGTCAGGGCATTTATCAGGTTATTTTCTTGTGGTTTATGTGATGCCTGTTTTTGGCAGGCCTGTATAAATCAAACATCATTCAATCTAGTAGGTTTTAAAAGTAAAAATAAATAATTAAATCCCAACCCAGTTTCATGTGTTTAATAATAGAAGTGGCCAACACAAATCAAATTCATCTAAAAGAAACACTGTCCACCATGAGAGTTATTTACAGGGAAAAGGGGAAGTGATTACCTGGACTCTGGGATCACAAGCAGATAGTAACCTAATCCTCAAAGAAACGAAATGCAGAAACATCACACACAGACACTCAGAGTGCACTGCTTTTCTTTCCAAGACAATCTTTACAATTCAGTAGCGATTATAAATAAGAAACATATAAGCTTATAGGTCAATCATCAATAATGAAAGGACATGTTAGGTGCCAGATAGAAGACTCACAATTTAAAGTCAACATAAACAGTATGAAGATATTTTAAATAAGAATCTATACATTTTGAAATTATGATAAAGTCTATAGAAGGTCTCAGCATCAGTCTCCTAACCCTGATTCTTATGTGTGGATGCTGTTATTCAATAATTTTTCACCACCCTCTCACATTTTCTGATCACTGAAAAATGTATTCTTACATGCAAGAGAAAATGCTTTGTCTTAACAGCAGAAAAATGGATAAGATTTTCTTATAATCTTCCCAGAGATGTGCTATTTCACATTTTCTCAGGATTTATTCTCAGCATCTCAACTACAAAGGGTGATGATGTGATACCTCAGGGCAGGTAGCTCGACCTTGTCTGCTTATGAATGACCAGACTAGAAGAAGGGCATATTGCTAAAGATTGATGGGGAATCAGAGCCAAATAGATTTACTTGGAAAATAGTTTTAGTCTTTCCTTGTGAAATTTAAACTTTTGGAAGGTCTTATTTTTTTTTCTTTTCTGAGAGTTTTTTTTTTTAACTCTTTTGTATATAGCTGTTATCTTTCCTTGTGATAAATTATTAGATCTTTTCTAGGCACTCTTTTTTCTATAGCCCATTGTATGCCACATCCTTTTCAGTAACCTATTTACCTAATTTTCCCAATCTCCTGGGTGATCACTTTTCTTCTACCTTCTAGTATTAAGTACCATTAGAGGAATATGTGGATCTTAGAGACCATTTGGTCTGTTTCTTTCATTTTTGAGATAAGGAAACTGAGGCCCAGAGAGCTTAAGGGACTTGTCTAGAATCACACAGAAGGATTTTAACTGGGGCCCCTGACACTAAATCTATTGCGCTTTCCACTACAACTTGTACCTTCATGACTAATGTGAACTAAATCAAAATTACAAGAGGCTGTGTTGGGAGATGAGGCACATTTGTATGTAATTTCAAAATGTGATTTAATATATCAAATTATCTATGGGATAAAATATTATGTATGATATAAAGCTACTACAGAAAAAAAACACTGTCACTAGGAAAAATACAGTATTTCAATCTTTAAAGCTTTAGTCATATTGATGATATCTATGTACCTTAGGGACAATTGGTGGTAACTATTTACCTTTAGACATATGAAACAATTACATAAATAGCCATTCATGATGAAAATTTTAAAAAGTCATATCATCTTCTTCAAGATGTTACACAGGCAAATGGTGCCCCCCCCCCCCCCCAAGGACAAACTGCATGTCAAGATTTAACTGGGATTCCATCTCTCAGATTTCAAGTCTCTGTTGCTTAGCTTGTTGGGATGTCTATACTATGGGATGAGAGAATCTATTATTACTTTATTTTTCTTCTTGATATGACAATGGAGCTGATCTTGCTAGTGGAAAGGGAATAAAGATTGCACAATTATTGGAGAAGTATAACTTCTTTAGACCCTTTACATTTAAAGCACAGAAACAGATTGTTAAAGAGTCCGAAGTAGTCAGAAACAAGTTAACACCAGATCCTTGAATTCCTTGAAAATAAACATAATTTTAATGCTCACTTTAAAATTATATGAACAAGAGAACATTTAATCTCTGAAAAGAAAGATCCTGAGAAATTTCCATTGTAAAAAGATTAGAAAGATAGATTCATAAATGCAGAGCTGACAGAGACCTTAGATACCATCTAGTTTAACCTTCTCATTTTATGTAAATAAGTGAGAAAATGGGTTGAAATGCCTTTTAATATCAGGTTCAAGTTTTTATACATACATATACACATTCACATATGCAAATACTCACAATATTTCTATGGTAAAGTCTGGTATTTTTCATTTGTCATAATGTGTTTACT
This sequence comes from Pseudochirops corinnae, assembly GCA_028646515.1. NCBI lineage: Eukaryota > Metazoa > Chordata > Mammalia > Diprotodontia > Pseudocheiridae > Pseudochirops > Pseudochirops corinnae. The sequence goes on from CM053589.1 coordinate 35,627,642, forward strand.
TTAAGTGAAACATCTTAAAGTCATTATTTTGTTTTCTAAATACTTATTCACAGAACATGTTCTTTCTTTTTCATGAGCACAATTATACCGGGTTTCTTCAATCATCAGCTCATATTTTAATAATATGTTGCCATTTGGGTACAGCTATAATCATAATAATGAACGTGAAGTTCAAAGATCATTAGATATATAGATGGCATGTACCATTAACAAGAAATATTCTGTACCATAGAGATCACACATTAGAAAACTCAGAAATTTCACTGTAGAATCTGCTATACTGACTGAGGCATCTTTCTATGTAATTAACATAAATCTCTTCACAAAACATGTTAGTTTTAATAACGAACAGGGGCATCTTACAAACAAACTAGAGAACAGGACTCAAATAAAATTATAATATGAATAATTTAGTTTTTTCATTCTTATATTTCATAATGATATTGTGTAGTTTTAATGGACCTAAAGGAACTATGTTCCTTATACACACATGTGTGTATACATATATATGTATACACACGTGTGTAAAATCTCCTTTTCTTATATTTTAATTTATATCACTATAGCTAAAACATGCACTATTATTAAGATTTAGTCCAACAAAGAGAAATTAATTCTACAAGTAAGAACAGTATCAATAGTTCCTTTTTAAGGTGAATTCAGACTTTCTGATCACATGGGCACCATGTAGTAAATGATGTTTTCCAAAACACTGAATGGAGCCCCCATAATGTGAACAGAGTAATGTACCTATGAGAGGTGAGTCATTTAATACCCCTTTGTCAGATGAGACTCAGTGTTACTCAGAAGGGTAATCCTTGTGCTACTGAATCATGTATGATCTGATTGGGTAAGGACAAACTGTAGCTTTTGGCACATAGGTCTTAGTAGAACAAATGAAAGGTATGCACACTAAACTCAAACTGGAGAAAAGGAACGAGGCAGGAACAGAATATTACACAATTTCTAATAGATGCAAAATTGAAATTGAATTAAGAGTCAAATATGTTGTAGAGGTGATTCTTCACCTCTCTTTAGCGCTAATTAAAAACAACTTCTAAATTTTCAATATTATAATCTGGTTTACTGAATTCAACTGCATACCTTCCTATATTCTGTGTTGCTACTGTCATATGACTTCGTAGCCTGTCCTATCTGCCACCTATCAGAGTAAAAAGTTGAGAGGGGTACAATGCTCATTCCAAAGATCTTAAACTTCCTTCTAGAACATTGAAAATACAGGGCATTGCTAAACAAATAAGAATCTCATAAAATTTACAATGAGTAACATAGAGTGGGGCTGTATATATCTAGTTTTTTGAACTGTGACCTTAAAACTGTACTCACTATTTCAGGCAGCAACTACAGAGGCATTTTTCAAGTCTTTTCCACTTAAATGAATTACTATGTTTTTTTTTTTAATGGCAGATTTTCATCTCTAATATTAATTTGAATAGGATCATAGGATTACAGATTTGGAAGGAGAAGGCAACTGAGAGGTCATCTTGTCCAACTACCTCATTTTACAGATGGACAAATTGAGACTCTAGGGCTCAGTGACTTGCCTAAGGCCACATAGGCAGTAAGTGACATAACTTGGGATTTAAACCCAGGTCCTCTGACTCAAAAGGCAATGGTTTTTCCATGACATGATTTTGGATTTCCAATAATGTCATACATTTAGAACTGGAAAGGAATTTAGAAAACATGCAATTTCAACTCTGTCTTTTTATATTTGAGGATACAGAAGCCCAAATAGATAAATTAACTTTCTTATGATCCAAGAAGGGCTAGGTAGTAGAGACAGGATTCTGAACTCCAAGATCCTGCTTTTTTCTCACGACTTGGTTGCTTTTATCAAGAAAATGAAAACAAAAAACCTTCCCTGGTTTTACAAGTCATTAAAATATGAAAACATGTTGTCCTGAGAACTATATATATAAAAAAGGATTTGTCTGTTTATCTGTATCCCATGATGAAGGTGAAGTATAAGATGGAAGAAAAGTCATGATTTCAATGTTAAATTCAGATTATCGTAATTTCTCTTTTTTAAATTGTGTTCATTTAATACATACTCACCAACTAATTTTTAAAAAATCATTCATATTACTAAATGTAAGTAAAACTACTTGCAACTGAAACTATTAAAAGAAGCTAGGTGTTACAAAAGATAAGAGCACTGAACCTGAAGTCAGCAAGATCTGAATTCAAATTCAACCTCATACATTTCTTAGTAATGTGATTCCAGCAAATCACTTAACCTCTCTGTGTGCCCCAATTTCCTCACTGTAAAATGGAAAATAACAAAAAACAATTATTCCAGAGTTAAAATGAGATAATTTTGTAAAATGTTGTGCAAACTTTAATGTGCTTTATAAATGCTATTATCATTATCACTGAACAGATTTTTCATGTATTACCTACAGAAAGAAATGAATACTGTCACTACCACTTAAAAGTCTTGGGACCCTATTTAGTTAATTTTCTTATTTCATGATTAAATAAGCTATATTTTATAGGCTATGGGATGACGTCAGGATCTCAAAGCCCTACCTCTATCATCCCCACATAAGAAGCAAAATAAACTAATCTGACTAAGAAAAGGAAACTAATTATAGAGATTTTAGAATGGCATTTCAAATGTACTTATATTTACTAAAGGTTTTATGTAAATAAAAGAAGATATCTATTTTAATGTATGTCTCACACATATACACATGTATATGTTTCCACATATACAAAACAAATACAGTTTGCGAAAAGAATAATATTATCATACTTAGGACTACACCAATGCAAACTGAATGCAGTATCTATTATAACTCAAGGGGAAAGGTTTCCTAAATTGTAAATATACACTTGGAAATGTTTGTTTCACCAATTCAGTTATCATTTTCAAAATGTTATATTTCCTCTATGCCCCATTTTTCATCTGCCCAATTACTGGCAATCTTTTTTTCTACTATCAAAAATGATCATTTGTTTCTTTATTGTAGTAGATAAAACATCCTTTCATTGTTTCAGCTCACAAGCTGTGCAGATCCTACCCACTGTTCTTGCCTCCAGCACTTCACATTATTGGTGTATTATTTCATGCATGCCCTACTCTTTTATCAATTGCTTTTGAAGTAATGTTAATAGACTAGAAAATTGAGACATTTATGAAGTATAGGCAGTGTTTATGAAAAAATCCATAAAATATGACACAGGCAAGACAAGATAAAAGCAGCATTTTAATAGATTATGGCAAAGAGATTCTGTCAGAGTTGACAACTGACTCCTTTGAGATCACTAATTTTTATGGGATTAATTCTGTAGTATTAAAAATGAAGTTAAATGTCCTAATTAATCTGTAAATAGCACATCCACAATTAAACCTTGTGTCTCCTCCTTGGATTTGGGCTGGAATGATTTTTGAGTAATTATTTAATTTATAATGAAGTTAAAAAAATGTTTTCCTGGTTATTTTTACCTAAGTATCTACCTGGACTCAGTTTCAAATGGGCATATGATATTTAGATTCAATGGCTTAATTATCGTGCCAATGCCTTGCTTTATTATGGAACTACAGTGCCTGTACAGGAAGTCCCTGACTTGAGAATAACTTATGAATGGCTCATATTCACTCATGGGTGGCAGGAATAGGAGAGCCCATTGTACTACTAAGTTATTAGTATTGTATTGTATTCCTAAGCTTTGTTCTGCAATTCAGAACACTTGGGAAGTGACTAACCTAGATGACTATCTCTTAGGGAGATTTAGAGAATGAATAAATTACTAGTATTCAGGTATATTTATATATCTATTCCATTACATTTATTCCTGCACAGAGCCCCCATCCCTAGATGTCAACTCCAGCGGAGATGCTGATCATCTGGTAGTAGCAGAGATTCAGAGAATTTCTGATATCTTGAGTAAGTATATTAAATGCCATTTTCCATAGAAGTTGTTTTCCATAAAAATAATGTTACAAATTGTATAGGTATAGTTGAAAAAGCACTATACTTCAGCAACATGATAGGTGTGAGGGTCATTTGGCCAGCCTGGGAATCTAAAATTTTTTCTGCAACATTGCTTCTATGGAAAAAAGATAAGTTTCAAGTGCCAAATGACTGAATTATAAACCAATCCTTGGAACACAGTATGTCTATAAACTGGGGCTTACTTACTATCTGATTTAGTAACCCAAATCCTCAAATGTAAAATGGTGTTCTAACTTTATGAATTTTCTTAATACTATTTTCTAGTAAGCAAGGGCCATTGAAGAAAGAGGTCTTATTATTTTTGAGCTGACTAATCGATTCTACATATATAAATTTGCAGTTAGAGTCAGTTACAAATGATAAGTATGTTATATTTTGAGTAGTACAAAATAACTGCTTGACAAAGGAATTTATAGCATCCTGTGACTTAAAGAACATTTAAATTTAGTTTATGCAATGTCAAAACATATAGTTACCATAATAAAATACTCAATTCAGTGTAAAGAAATTGGTCAAATCAGTCATTTTCTATTAGGAAGAAAAAACAATTGGTTGAATGACTACTCATATTTCAACTGAACATTCTGGCATTTTTTTAGACATAACCACAAATCTTATTTGGGATCAGATCTTCCTTCTTTGTGCCCTTGTCCTCTGAGGAAAGAAGGTCTTAAAGAGATGAATCATGTTACCTATCATAGTTAAGTGGCCCTGATGACAGTCTATAGTTATATTCCAGAAGAAAAACACATAGAAAAAGATATACTGACATTATGTGTGAGATAACTATCTTTATAGGAGTGTCAATGTGAATAATGTAATTAAGGAAATGAACATCAAAGCTCTCAGAAATAACCACCTGGTTTTCTTAAATGCTGTGCTTATACACATAACTCCTCTTCCTCCCCTCACCCCTCCGCCCCTGGCAAAGGTTTCAACTAAAATAGCCACTTTAGTCAATTCAGCCAAACAACTAATTTGAGGGATTTTGTGAGTAAATGAATAGGCTATTAGGCTAAAAGAATTTAGAGTTAGAAGGGACCTTTGAGAACATCTAGACTAACTCCATCATTTCACAGATGCTCTTCAACAAATTAGGGCCTAAAGAAGTTAAGTAACATTCAAGATCACAGATCTAGTTAGAGGCACAGCTGAGATCAGAATCTAGGTTTCCCTATTCTCTGCGTCTAGTTATCTTTTTCCCAGAACACACCACCTCTGTCAATTTGGTCAAAACTATGTGTGTATAGTTTGACATTATGTATGTGGACACATCTCCCAGATGATGGATCTTCTAACAATAGAAACATTTAAAGGTATATTCATCCAGTATTAAGAAGGGTTATTGTGATGAAAAGTTCTGAGCTGACAGGGAGAAGAAATGATAAATGTCATTTTTTTTTTCATCTCTAAATTCTTTGATTCCATGGAAAAACCCTAAAGTCCTTGCCTCAGGGAAAATGTATCTGAAATTCCAAATCCAGTCATCAATTCAACTCAGTGTGTCTGCAAGGATTACTATAGCTAAGTAGCTTCTAATTCCATTTATATCCTATAACAGTCCTGGTGTACTCATAAGAGCATCAGTATTTTTCTTGAAGTTATATTTATTGAGAAATAAAAAAAAAAATAAGTGCACAACCACATTTATTCTTCAAAGCTTGGGCTTTATGGGACATTTTGATCACTTACAAAAAAAGATGCATATCATATGTAATCATTTATTACTTGCCTACTCTGTGCCCAGTAATACGCTAGGCAATGGAGATCCAAAGGTATTTATGAAACAGTTACATTCTATAGGGGAAACTATGTATGCTTCTATGTATATGCAAAACAAACAGAAGGTAATTTGGGAAGGGAGGTCAGGAAAGACTTTACTTACATAAAAGGTGGGAGAGCTTTGATGAAAACTAGGTATTCTAAGGGATAAGGATAAAAAGAGAGGGCATTTGGGGAACAGGTGATAACCTGTTCAAAGTCACAGGAGGGCTCTACTCCTGGAAGGGAGGGACAGCAAGGGGGACGGTTTGGCTGTGCCAAAAAGACCTTTAAGAGGAAAAAAGTAAAATAAGCATGGAAGAATAGTCTGGGGCCAAGATCATGAAAAATTTTAAAGGACAGAGAAGTCTGCATTTGATCCTTGGGATAACAGAGTCCTTGAAGTTTGTTTGGCAAGATAATCATATCTGTGCTTAAGGAATATCACTTAGGTAGCAGTGTGGCTAATGGACTGGAGGGAGAGATGAGGCAGAGCAATCAATGAAGAGATCATTGCAGTTGTCTTGGCAAGGGGCAACAGAAGAGGGCAGTGGTCATCTGAGAAAGGAAAATGAGATGGATATATATTTACATATTCTACATTCTACATACACTGAACCAAGTAATGCTATATACTTGTACATTTTAACTATATCTGGATTTACAACTGGAATGGTTTAAAAACTGTATCTTTCAAAAGAGATACCATGTGCTACATTCACAGACAAGGCTCGGTATGTAGTTATTAGATGAATGATATCTGAATAAAGCAAGATTGCTCTGTTCCTTCTAGGCTAACTTAACCAATCTAAGTATGTATTATACATTTAAAAAAATGAGAATTATTGCCAGGCCATGTGAAATTCCCAATATAATGTCTAGAACTCTAATTTTTATTTATATTGTATTTAACAAGGTGGTGACAATGATTACAAGTTTGAGAAAGGGCTTTTTTTTTCATGTTTTCAATGTAAACAAAATAAAACAAACAAACAAAATCCAACAACTCTTCCAATGCATTTATGTTCTACATTGTTATTGGTTACCTAAATATTTCTAAATTCCTCGGCATACTTTGTATTTTTAAATACATCTCCAGTTACACTAGTTTTTGTCAGTCCTTACCTACTCTCTACTTGCCATATAAGAAACTCACTGTTAGAGTTTCTGTGCATTTTGAGGTAGAAGAGAGAGAATCAGAAATGTTAGTTTCTATAATTAGCTGACCACTTGTGAATATATCCCCCCAAATCTCACAACTTTATCACTAATAATTCCACAGTGAAAAACCAAAATCCCTACAAACACCTAAAATGGCTCAGTCATGCTCCACTTTTGTTAAGACTGTTGTATACTTTTTTCAGTTATTTTTATGCATGGTAATGATACTGTTTTAAGGTGGGCATTCACCATCTGTGCACTCTGGATCACCTTAGACCAGCTGGTTCCTCTAAGAGGAATTGCTCATCTTTTGTTCTTGCTCCATTCTGACCTGGACACCTAGCCCTACAGTGATACTCATTATGTTGCCAGGATATCCTGTTCAGGACCATTGTCACATCACCTTGAATGATGTGCTGATCCTGTGATCTTGTGTTTTTCCCTGTTGCATTTCCCCTCCTACAGGAATGCTAACTAGATCTGGTCTAAACACCTGGTACATTTTTCTTGATTACTCTAATAATTCAAGGCACAGTAAAATGAAGTTTAGCTAATGAGACATGGACACATTCGTAGCTTTCCAATTTCTAAAATCATTGCACAAACTTGTGTTAAGACTTCTTAAAATCAATTCTGGGTTTATATAATATCTGAACACGATTTAAATTTCAAAATTTTAAACTGGGTTATATTACCAGTTCAGAAGTGAAGATCCCCAAAGCATTAATTTCATTTTGACAATCTACCATTTGCTTTCTCACACTGACATTTTATCCATAAGATGGTCAAATGCTTTGAGCATTACCAGTGTGATATAGAGCCAGGAGAACTGCACTAAGAGGCAGGATATGTACATTGGTGACGTTGGGTCATTCACTTAACCCAAGAACTGGTACTCCTCTTTACTTTCCATTGATCCCTCTTCAGACTTATCATGCTACTCTGCTTGATATTTCCTATGCATGTCATCATTTCCTTTTTTTCTTCTTTTGTAATGCCCCAACCCCCCCCCCCAAAAAAAAGTACATCAGTTTTTCATTTCTTTACTACCAAAAAGAAAAAAAAAAGAGAACTGCTACAAATATTTTTGTACATATAAGCCCTTTTCTTTTTTGCTCTCTTTGGGAGAAGGGTCAAGTAGTGGTATCCCTGGGTCAAAGGGCATGCACTATTTGGTATTCATAGTTTTCAAGGTATGCTCCAAATTGCCTTCCAACATGACTGTATCATTTCAAAGATCCATCAACAGTAAACTAATTTGCCAATTTTCCCACAGTACTTCCAAAATCTCATTGTCCTTTTTTTTGTCAATTTTGCCAATCTGATGTGTGTGAGGTAAATCTGAGCTCCCTTAATTCTCATTTCTCTAGTTATCAGTGATTTGGAGCATTTCATGCCTATGCTATTATGCCTTAAGAAACAATGAAGGTGATATTTTCAGAGAAATTTAGGAAGAACTGTATAAATTGATATAGAATGAAGTGAACATAACTGGGTAAACAATTTATACTTATAACAACATTCTAAAAACAAACAACTTTGAAAGACTTAAGAGAACACAAGATCCGCTATGACTCTGGAGCACTAAAGCACTGATGATGAAGATGCTACTTACTTCTTGACAGAGGGGTGATAGGCTAAATAAAGAGAACGAGACATTTTTGGATATGGCTAACATGGGAATTTGTTTGGTTTGACTATGCATATTTGTTACAAAGGTTTTGTTTTTCTTTTTTTGGAAGGGGAGGGGTAGCAGTAAGAGAGAGAAAACATAAATGCCTGTTAACTGATTTTTTTTTTTTTTAAAGAATAGGAATGGGGCGGCTAGGTGGTGCAGTGAATAGAGCACCAGCCCTGGAGTCAGGAGGACCTGAGTTGAAATCTGGTCTCAGAAACTTAACACTTACTAGCAGTGTGACCTTGGGCAAGTCACTTAAACCCAACTGCTCTGTCTTTCTCCCTGCAAAAAAAAAAAAAAATAAATAAAGTATATGGGGTGGCTAGGTGGTGCAGTGAACAGAGCACCGACCCTGGAGTCAGGAGGACTTGAGTTCAAATCTGGTCTCAGACACTCAACACTTACTAGTTGTGTGACCTTGGATAAGTCACTTAACCCCAATTTGCCCTGTCTTCCTCCCTGCAAAAAAAAAAAAAAGGGTTAATTGAAAGCAACCACATATATCTAAAATAATTTCCTTCTAAAAAGAACAGGAATGCCAGGGAAAATAACAAAGAATTAGATCACATGTTATTTGCAGTACCCAACTCTGGATGGATGCCTGCCTGAACTCTCTTGGAAGCACTAGCCTAAGCTCCTAATTAATTTATTTTGAGTTTCTTAGGATGTAGTGGAGAGGAGCAGGAGAGAGTCTTTATGAACTTATGTGTCCAGGGGAAATTTTTTCATGGAGTTCTATCATCTTGCACTTAGTCATTTCTAACTTGTCTTATAGTCAACCAATTCTTCAGACTTTCCCCCATACAGGAACACCATAAGGACATGGCAATTAAGAATAGGGGAGTGAGTTCAACCTGTATTTGATTGCTTGTCCTTCCAGTGGGGGTGGGTGACGAGGGAGGAAGAGAAAGAATCTAGATTCTAAAGTTCTATAATCAAATGTTATACATATCTCTCTCTATATATATGCAATTATTATTATTATTAACTACATCCAACTGGAACTCGAGATACACAGGCACTGTGGTTGGGAGATCCATCCTGCCCCACCGAAAAGTCAGATGGGTGAGGGGGGAAGACATAGGAGAGAATAGACTGGGGGAGGGGGGATACACTGGGATGGCTGTTTTGGGGTGGTGGGTAGGGGAAAGATGGAGAGAAAATATGTAACTCAAAATCTTGTGGAAATGAATGATGCAAACTAAAATAAAATTAAAAAAAAAAGAATATGGGAGTGAGGTGGGAAGGGGAATGTTGTTTTAATGAGAAATTTCAGGTTATTAAAGAAGCTGTACAATTTCTCAAAAGCATTAGACCATTTTCTTCTTCCTGTTCTGTTTTGGACCCAGTTCACTGCACATCTACACAATCTATCCAAGAATATACTGATGTTTCAGCTCTCTGGAAGGAACCATCATAGTCTGGGAAACAAGTATTCTACATCTACTCATTTTTTTCCTGGGTGGACGGTTAGACTGAACTCTTTGAAGTGATGACCTATCTCATTTAGGAGATTTGCAATGTTCTTATCGTTACTGAATTCGGTACAATATTGTCTGCAAACAGAAGTATCTGGAGGAACTCGTCATATTTATGAAGTCCCCAAAATCTTAGTGTAATCTTAAGCTTTAATGACTTAAACATTTATGTAAGATTTATGTATTAAAAATTTTACATATATATATGTAAATATATATAAATATGTATTCAATAGTTTAAAAATATACAGGGAATTCTGCTTTGATATAAATACTTCACTACATATCTGCTCTGACAAAGGCAGACACATTTGTTGAACATACACCTACCTATTTTATGCTTCATTCAACAAGCATTTATTCAGCACATACTCTGTGTTGTACATCATGTTAGCCATTGGGGACACAAAGACAAAAACAAAATAATCCTCAAATCTAAGTCAGTTCACATTTGTTTGAGGATGAGTGTGGGCAACAATATGCAGACAGATAGGTAAAAACCAACATATACACAAAGAGAATGAGAAATAGTTTTTTGGAGATAGAATATCATTAGCTAGGCAGTTCAGTTCTTCATCAAGATGGAGATCATCAACCTTATGAAATAGGGAACATTGCTTTATATTAATAATCAGAGAATTGTCAAAGTTATCTAATTGTACAATTTTAACAAATATGGGAGACTTCTTGTTGGAGAAAAGTCTTCAGGGGAGTGTTCTGGTCTGTGAAATAAAATGTTTTTTTTTTTAATAGACAAAAAAAATACAGTGGGATCTTATATTCTTTGAACCTTTCCATTATATGAATGCATGAATGTAAAGATACAGGGTGTTTTGAAATATAGTTTGAGAATGATTATCAATCACCTTGCTGAACTGAATTGAGTCAGATCTAAAAATGGGAATAACAGCATTTTTCCTGCCTGAAAGCATACGTTTTAACTAATATTTTGAGGTCCCTTCAAGCTCCATGTCTAAGATTCTCTGATTAAGTTGTGATTAGAGTATGTTAAAAGATACAACTCTCCATTACTAAAGATTACAACTAGTATCAATCCAATTCAACATATATTTATTAATGTGCAGGCACTATGCTAGCTTCCGGGGAAAGGATGACAAAAATGTAACAGTACCTATCCTCATGAGGCTTGCGCTTTACTGACAATACATAAATAACCAATTTGAGCAAGGCTAGGGACTCTGGGGGAGTCACCTTGTGAAAATGTTCTCAACCAACACCAATCTGAGAAGTGACCTGGGTTTAATTGTTCCCAGTAGTTCTTGCAAGGGCAAACTCAGAGGGGTTGCTCTGAAAGTGATCTTGATGGGGACATTATGCAAATTATATAAAATACATATGGGTAAAAATTGAAGAGGTCCAAATGCAAATGAGGCTCTAAATGAGTCAAGGTCAAATGCTGAGAAAATAGCTTGTCATAAATTCCAGCTTCATGGTGATATATCTATGATGATTGCAGATAAATCCAGTTCCATCTTTGTAGGAAGTTCCATATGAAGGCAATATCTGGAGTATGGAGTGGTGATGGAAATTGGAGGGTAATAATGATTTGCTGATTTAACAAAAGGGCTGAAGAGAGTCTCTCTATTGAGTGGAACAAACTAGCATTGTCACTGTGGATCATGGCTTCATGATATAAAATTTTTCATCATGAATATTTCTTTTGAAAATGGTTTCAAAAATTTAACTTAAAATATTCTGAACCAAATGCTCAATCTAATGACTATTTTGATACATAAAGTATAACAGAAAAAAGCAGATGGAACATGATACTGCAAATCTCTAGTATGTGTGCTTTCTTTTTCCTTTTAAATAGGTGTTCTATATGTAACTTTCAAAGTTGTTCGACTTGCTTTATTGTTTCTTTCTGGCCATCTTTCTCTGCATTAAAAAATGGTTCAATGACCTTAATTTCTTCTTCTTTCTTGATAATTCTCTCCCTATACCCCTCTATCCACTCCATCCACTGGAAAAGGAAAAGAAAACCCTTGTAACAAATATGCACAGCCCAGCAAAAATGAATTCCCACATTAGCTACGTCCAAGAATGTATGTCTCAATCTGTTTCTTGAATCCATCACCTCTCTTTCAAGTGATGAGCAGCATGCTTTGTCATGAATTCTCTAGAATTATACTTAGTCATATACTTGCATTGACCCAAGTTCTTAAGTCTTTGAAAGTTGTTTTCCTTTACTAATATATAAATTGTTCTCCTGGTTCTGCTATTCACTTCACTTGGCAATAGTTTCTATTAGTTTTCCCAGGTTTCTCTGAAATTGTTTTTATTATTTCTTATAGAACAATAATATTCCATTACATTTGTATACCATACTTTGTTCAGCCATTTCCAAACTGATGGGTAACTTGCTCAGTTTCTAGTTCTGTGATATAACAAAAAAAGTTGCTATAAATATTTTTGTACAAAATGTACATTTTTGCACCTCTCTCTCAATTTCTCTCTCTCTCTCAATCCCTTTGGCGCACAGGCCTACTAGGGATATTGCTGGGTCAAAGCATGTAAACAGTGTAGTGACTTTGGGAGGCAGAGTTCCAAATTACTTTCTAGAAAGGTTGTACCAACCCATACCTTCACCAACATTAATGTACTTGTTTTTCTACAATCTCTTCAGGAACTGTCATTTTTGACAATCTGATGTGTACTCAGAGTTCTTATTTGTATTTTTCTAATCATTAGTTTTAGAAGTATCTTATATGGTTATTTCTTATAAATTTGTTGTGATGCCCAAAACATCAGTTTTCAGACTGGCCTCTTTGAAACCATTTTTCAATTAAGTTCAGCTAAGTTATTCTCAGAATCCATGCTGGACCACCAAGGCATCTAATCTGGAAAGGTCATTCTATGGTAGCCCCTGCAGGACATCTTTGGAGTTACCAAATCCCCAAGGATCTTTGTAGGAGTAATTTCCTGAATAACCCAAGTGGCTGGGTTATTTCAAAAGCTAACAGAGTAATCAGAGCAGATGGAGATGTTATGTGGTATAGTGCAAAGGAGACTTAGTTTGGAGTCAGAAGACCTGGCTTTAATCATGGCTCTGTTACTTATTACCTGTTACTTAATCTCTTTAGATCTTACTTCTCTCATTTATATAATAAGTAGGCAGGACAAGATAAACCCTAAGGTCTCTTAAGTCTTATGTATCCTAAGCACTAAATCAACAATTGTGGTCTTCACAAAAAACTATTATTTAATGTGGAAAATGCTTTTATTTGGTACTGAAATAGGTTTCTAATTAGAATTTATTTTAATGATCCTGATCAGACACTGGCTAAGTGACACACCTGTAAGAATAAATTTTTAAAAAGTCAGAAACACAACTATTGTCCTATAATGTTACTCTAATTTTTTACTCCAACTACTCTCTCACTGTGCTCAACAGTCAAATTATCTTAGCAAAAATTCCAACGTTTTGATGAATCCATCACCATGCATGATTAAGCACATAGTATGTGTGCCACATTGTGCTAGATGCCAGGGATACAGATATAAAGAATGGAATCACCCCTGTTCACTACGGCAGAGAGTATATGAGAGGATCAGGCCTGGAGTTAGGAAGATATGATTTCAGATCTAGCCTCAAACACTTACCAGCTGTGTGACCTTGGGCAAGTCATTTAATCTCTGTCTGCCTCAGGTTCCTCAACTGTAGAGAGATAAAAGCACCCACCTCCTAGGGGTTGTTGTAAGGATCAAATGAGGTAAACCGCTTTAGCTCAGCACCTGGCATATATAGTAGGCACTTAATAAATGCTTGTTTCTTCCCCCTTCCCCAAAGAACAAACATTCAGAAAACAAGTACCTATATGTGCGCGTGCACACACACACACATACACACACATACACACACACACTCACACACCCTCAAATACAAGGTAGTTGGTGGGGGCACAAGTGGAACAGGAAAAGTTTCCTGTAAAAGGGGTGCTTGAGCTCAATAATAACATCTCATCACGTTTCTATATCATAATTTGTTTAGCTGTTTCCCACTATCATGGTATAATCATATTCCATCATATAAATATAGCATATTCCATTCAACCATTCTTCAATTGATAGGTATCTCTTTAGTTTTCAGTTTTGTTGCTATAACGTAAGAGTTCTATAAATATTTTTGTACACATGGGTCCTTTTAAAGAAATCTCTTTGGAGTATAGGCCTACTAGTGCGTCTTGAATAAAGGGAGGGATTCAGTGAGGCAAAGGTGATGAGGAGGTACATTTTAGGTATGGCCTAAATGTAAAGGATGTTTGGGATGGCCAATGAAAAATCACGGAATAGTAGGATATTCTATGTGAGGACAACTCAGGGTTAGAGACAATTTTGTACACACAAAGAGAAACCACTAGTTTGAGAAACAGAATCCTAAAGAAGTTAGTGACAAGGAGTTTCTGGAAACCAAAGAACACTGTAGAGTGAGAGACATTTGATCATTGTTTACTGGTGATTACATGATTAAAGATTGTAAAAGGCACAGTCGTAACCATGTCGTCATTCTGAGAAAGCTCTTAGTGCTTTTCTTACTGCTGGATCCAGGCTCCAATTAAAGAACAAAATTTGATATCCATGCCCTATGGATGACTCCTGAAAGTTATCACAATGACAACTTATACAATAATTTTGTATTTTAATATACGAAAAAGTCAGTCCCTCAATATATTCTTCTAAAATTTTGAATAAATACCTGACATAAAAAACAATCATTAGCAAATTAAACTATAAAAAATTTTAAAATCTCATTCACTGTACTTTGATATATTTAGGCTACTTATTTCTATTCTTTTTGAGCTACATAGTGAGGTCAATAGCAAGTATGTGAAACTACTGACAACAATTTTTATGGATTTAAAGAATTTATTTGGGGGGCGGAGTCAAGATGGCAGCATAGAAGCAGGAAAACTCCAGAAGCTCCCCCCATAACCACCTCAAATACCTATAAAATGTGACTCTAAACAAATTTTAGAGCTCCAGAACCCACAAAGTGACAGAGAAACAAATCTTCCCACTGAAGGCAGCCCGGCAGGCAGACAGGAAGGGTTCATCACAGCATGCTGGGGCGGCCAGGACAAGCCACGCCTGGAGCATTCCGGAGAGTAGGTCACCGGCAGCTGTGATGGTTTCCAGAATCATCAACCCATAAATGCCAAAGACAAAGTGAAAGGTCAGTGGAACTTGGCTAAATTTGGGGGAGAGGAGCGGGTCTGGCCATCTGCCCCCAGAGCCAGAAGTGGCTGAAGTGGTGGCCCTGCAGCCACCTCCACATAGCTGTTTCAGAGCTCCTGGCCTGCAGATTGCAGTGGGGTAAAGTGATCCATTCAGAGGCTAAGTGCTCTTGCCTTAACCTGCCTGAATCGGGATCCTGGTCTAGGGTAGTGGTCCTGAGGTATGTGACCAGTGAGGAAAAGCTGGTGGGGGCTGCAGAGATGGCGGCACTCTAATATCTCTGGCAGATGCAAAAACCCCAGCGATTTGGGACAAAGCTTTCCCCTCTGAAAACACAGTCCTACTGAGCCCAAAAGCCAAGTAATTGACTGACAACATGAGCAGGCAAAGGAAGCAAAGCAAGAACAGCAATCCAACTTTAGATTCCTTTTTTGGGGACAAAAAGTATCAAAATATGGAATGGGAGGAAGGCAACACAGTCAGAACTCCCACACCAAAAGCTTCCACGAAAAATGTAAACTGATTACAGGCCCCAGAAGAGCTTAAGAAGGATTTTAAAAACCAAATAAGAGAAGTGGAAGAAAAATTGGGAAGAGAAATGAGAATGATGCAAGAAAATCATGAAAAGAGAGTCAGCAGTATGACTGAAGAAAATAATACCTTAAAAAATAGATTAACTCAAATGGCAAAAGAGGCCCAAAAAGCCAATGAGGAGAAGAATGCCTTAAAAAGTCACCTTTGCCAGATGGGAAAAGAATCTCAAAAGCTTTCTGAAGAGAGTAATTCCTTCAGAATTAGAGTGGAGCAAATGGAAGCAAATGACTTTATGAGAAATCAAGATACTATTAAACAGATCCAAACAAATGAAAAAATAGAAGGCAATGTGAAATGTCTCCTTGAAAAAACCACTGATCCGGGAAATAGATCCAGGAGAGACAATTTAAAAATTACTGGACTACCTGAAAGCAGTGATCAAAAAAATGAACTTAAAATCATCCTTCAAAAAATTCTAAAGGAAAATTGCCCTGATATTTCAGAACCAGAGGGCAAAATAGAATTTGAAACAATTCACCAATTACCTCTTGAAAAAGATCCCCAAAAGAAAACTCCTAGGAATGTTATAGCCAGGTTCCAGAGTTCCTAGAACAAGGAGAAAATATTACAAGCTGCCAAGAAGAAACAATTTGAATACTGTGGAAACACAATCAGGACAACACAGGATCTAGCAGCTTCTACATTAAGGGATCGAAGGGCCTGGAATATGATATTCTGGAGATCAAGAGAGCTAGGATTAAAACCCAGAATCACCTACCCAGCAAAACTGAGTATAATGTTTCAGGGAAAATTATGATCATTCAATGAGGTGGAGGACTTTCAAGCATTCTTGATGAAAAAACCAGAACTGAAAAGAAAATTTGACATTCAAATATAAGAAGCATGAGACGGTAAACAGGGAAAAGAAATCATAAGGAACTTATCAAAGTTGAACTATTTACATGCCTACATGGAAAAATGATAATTGTAACTTATGACACTTTTCTCAGTATGAGGACAGGTGAAGGGAATATAAATGTATATATATGTAAATGTATATATGTATACGTACACATATATCTATGTAGGAGGGCATATATGCATATGAATACATATGTGAGTGTGTGTATATATGTGTACATAGACAGAGGGCACAGGATCAATTGAATAGGAAGGGATGATATTTTAAAAGGTGAAATTGAGAGGTGGGAGAGGAATATAATGACAGGAGACAGGGAGAGACAGAATGGGGTTTATCATCTCATAAAGAAGAGGCAAGGGATAACTGTTACAATGGAGGGGAAGAAGAGGAAGGCAAAAGGGAAAGAGTCAGTTTTGCTCTCATTGAATTTGGCTTAAGGAGGGAACGACATATACTCTAAATTGGGTATCTTGCCCTACAGGAGAGTAGTCAGGAAGGGGATGAGAGGGGGGATGCTGGAGGGAGGGCAGGTTGGGGGAGAGGGTTGCTAGAAGCACACACTTCTATAAAGGGACAGGGACAAAGTAGAGAACAGAACAAATGGGGGGGGCGGGATAAGAAGGAGGGAAATATAGTCAATCTTTCACAATATGTCCACTTTGGAGATGTTCTGCATAACTACTCATGTACAGCCTGTATTGAATTGCTTGTCTTTCCAGTGGGGGTGGGCGACGAGGAAGGAAGGGAAAAAATCTAGAATTTAGAGTTCTATAATCAAATGTTAAAAATGTTTTATATATATATATATATATATGTATGTATAGATATATAGATATAGATATAGATGATATATATATAATTATTATTATTAACTACATGCAACTTGGAATTAAGATATACAGGCATTGGGGTAGGGAGATCCATCTTGCCCTACTGGAAAGCCAGAGTGGTGATGGGGGAGGATACAGGAGAGAGAAGATCGTGAGGAAACTATCAACTCTCCAAAGAGAAAGAAAATGTGTATACGGTGGGATTGCTGTTCTGGGGTGGTGGGTAGGGGAAAGACTGGGAGAAACTTTGTAACTCAAAATCTTGTAGAAATGAATGATGTAAACTAAAAATAAATGAAAGTTAATGAGAAAAAAATTTTAAAAATAATTTATTTGTAGAACAGTTTCATGTTATCTTTATAAGGGGAGGACTTTGAGTCATGTTTTCCAACATGTTCGATAAAAGCACTTCCAGGATCCCAATTTTTACGACAATAAAAAAAAAGAGTAAAGAAAAACAAAGTCTATCCTTTAAGCCATGGAGCCTAAAGTAAAGATTCAGCATCTAATACTCTGTTTACAGTTTTATTCTGTATGAAGCTAACAGGACATTTTCCTGGTAGGAACTCCAAAGTTTCCTTCCCCCCCGCCCCTCATTCAAGAAAAGTTCAAAGGAGAATTATAAAAACAAGCTAAAAAGTTTTCATGGTTCTCCTTTGTATTTCCTTCTGTTTTATAATTTCCTTAGACATTTAACCTTAAATCAGACATAGTAACCAAAAAGGGAACTTCAATGCAGTATTATCTACACAGAGTATTATACTGAAGCCACTTTTTTAGCTTGTGGTACTAAATGTCCTCAAAATGTGTAAAGGAGTTTCTTTTTGATAGTTACTACCTATGTAATTTCTATAACTCAGAATATATTAATTAGGAGCACAGTATTTGTTTTGGTAGTCCTATTCACTAGAGATGGAGAAATGCCACACTGGCAATCTTAAAAAGAATTAAAACCCTCCAATATCTGAAGGATCGTTATGCAAAAAAAAATATGGTTATAATAACAGGTTATGCTTACTTTCCAAGCTAAGGATAGAGAGGTTTATTACTGGTGCTATATGGTCAGGTGGTGCTGAGTTTTTTGGTTCTGGTCTGCCATGAAATAAAAACAAAATACAAAATGCTCCACTGCTTTTGTAGTGACAACAACAGGGTGATGGCAATTTTAAAAAAGGGTGGAGGGAAGAAGATCCTAAGAACTATACAGCATCAAATGTAGCAGATAGGTTGAGAAGACTGAGGAACATTATCTCAAGGTACTGAAAGAATCTGCAATTGTGTCTCCTGAATGACAGTTGGTGATTGTGAGGTTCACATTGCAAGCGGTTGTGTCATGCCACAGGGAAGTGTTTGAGGCCCGGGAATTAGTTGGGTCACGTGGAAGTCAGGGCATATTGCACTGTCCCTGGCCAGGGGATATTGCATTGCTCAGGACTCTCTTGCGTGGGGTTACCCTCTGTTCCTGATTGGCGTCTCCACACCTTGGGCCTTCATACCCTTGTAATTGCATTCCCCCTCTCACAATTCTGTTCAGCTGGGCCCTATCATGTGGGGTATGTGGATCTGGGGTCTATTAAGACCTAGGGCTGGGAGGTATCGTTGGAAGCCTGCCTTAGTATATGGCTTTAAGGCTTCCTCATGGAGAGACTTTAATTCAGAGCTGTGACTCTTCTGTTCCTGAAAGGTACGCTAGTGTCACTGAGTTGTGTGTGTAACTGGCTGCCTCTGCTGGTAAGTTAGGGCACTCTAAGAGAGAACCCTGACAGGTGATGTGCCAGGAGTCATGGGGAATGGGAACGATACCTTAGAATTAGAGGTAGGCAAAAATTTTCATAATTTTTCAAAAAGGAAAAAAAGATAAATACTTTAAATCATAGGAAAATTAGCTTGACTTCAATTTCTGATAAATCTAGAACGGATTATTAAACTAAAAGTCTGTGAACCTAAAGGAATGAAAGTAATAATTCTTACATGCTAAAAACTAAATTAAAAAAGCATTAAATAAATCCAGAGATTATCTAGTGAGAATAATAATTGGTTCCAACAGGATATTGGGCCATACACATCCTATGAACTAAAAATGCTTTCATATCATTGAGGGTTAAGTATTAAAGTCAAGGGAATGGCTTAGAAGGAGTGGGAAGAATAGTGAAATAAAGACAAATTATCTACATAGTATGTAGTCAAAGAAAGAAAAAGAGAAGTAAAATAGTAAAATGCTTGGACAATGAACAAACTGGATAATGAATTGCTAAATAACTGCGAGTATGCGTGTGTGTATAGCTATATATGTGTGTGTGTGTATATATATGTGTATATATATATGTATGTATGTATTCACAGTAAAATTTGTTTCCCTTCCATATGCTATAAACATTAAAAGTTGACATATTTTGTGTTTTATGAGGTTAACTATAGAAAAATGTTAATGGAATTAATATTGCTATTACTTGTCCTTTTATCTATAAAACACGGCAAACTGTAACTTGAATGTTGCCACAGCACAGGAGAAAATCAATTCTGCAGAAATGGTTAATGGGTTCTTATCTTGAAATTAGCAGATAAAGAGATTGTGCAAAAATAAACAAACGGAAAGTGTACATGGACATTCTAAGTACATTATCATATTATAGGAACATCTGGTACTAACACTGTCAAGTTTACATATGTTCTCAAATACTTATTTATGTAACAATCAAATCCTAAGCATTCCAGCTGCACTTGTAAACTTTTTATGAACTGAAGTCATATGCACAAGATCAGCTGAATGTACTCACCAGAGGGAAGATCGTGAGGAAACTATCAACTCTCCAAAGAGAAGTTTGATTGCCAACATTGCCTTCTGGCAGGTCCTGGCACTTCCGTGTCCTTTACCAAAGCTAAGCTGCTGGCTCTGTGATTTGGATTTTGAGTGAGTTTAGGCTGTCACAAATACCTGATAGTCACAATACCTAATACCAAATAGTCCCTATTTTGGCAACTGCATTGATTTGGACTTGATTTTGTTAGAAGAAAGGAAAGACCACAGCAAAAAGAACTAGAAAATCACTTTTGAGAACAGATTCAGATATTTTGGTTCAGTTGTCCTATGACTATTCCCCTAAGTATGAGATAGATCATTTCGAGAGTTCTGTGATAGCAATAATATATGTATGAATGAATACTGTTAATATAAAATAGTTGTAGAAAAACTGCCTTAGTGGGATTATATTCTTAGGAATACTACTAAAGAAAACTGGAACTTATCTTGGGAACTCCTTGGGCTTTATAAACAACGATATGAGTATTCACAAAATCCATTTAGATCAAATTCAAGTTTAGTAGGAGCAGGAGACAGTACAGCACAGAATTTAGAGCTGGAAGGGGGCATCCTGCCCAGCTCCCTCATTTCATACAGAGGAGAAAACTGGGGCCAAGACAGGTAAGGTTACATTCAAGGTAACTGAGTTAATACAGAACAGAACATGGGAATCAGATCCTCTGACTCCAAATCTGCTGTCCTTCCCTCATACCATACTTTCTCTTACTTGGAATCCTAGAGATGGTCAATGTTGGAAGCAGAAGTGCTTTTGACCTCAATAATTTACAGTGTTAACCACTGAAAGGAATTAAATGTTCCTAATTAGAGGTTTCTCAAAATGTGGCTTTCTGACCAGTACTTTCACATAAACCACAGCCCACACTTTCATGAAAAGGGACCAGTAACACTAAGTTCTTTAGTCTATAAAATGAAGATGCCTAATCAATCTCTGTTTCCGTCAGGCTGAGGTTAAAAGGACATTATCAAGGTACATTTTTTTTTTCTGGGGGAAATCCCCTTATGAAATGGCTGGCAGGATCCCATAAGGCTTCTGTGGAATTAAACAGATGCCCTGCTGAGTGATTTGTGGAGCCTGTGTTGTGAATACCTGTAATTTGCATGAGCTTGCCACACTTTCTAGCTGTCAGCAGTGTACTTATGCCAGCATACATCAATTGTGACCTAAAATACTCTGGTTATTACAAGTCTTAAGACTCTGGAGAAGAAAATAACTTTGTGCCTAATTTTATCATAGCTTCATAATGATGGTAGTCATTTTTTCGGGACTACGGTTAGCCTTGCAAAAATGAGAGTCACCGGCACGTCTATTTTTTGATGTTATTAGGTGCCAGCTACCTTTAACTCTTATCTTTACAGAGTTGGTCCCCATGGAGGCATTGCAAAATTAGGAGAAATGACACCAATAGCTCCGAACTTGTGAACTTCTCATTTCCCTTCTTACATCTTAAAAAATTTTTAGGGGAGCCTCAGAAGTTCCCTAGCTTTGCTGAATCTCAAGTCACCACTGCCCATTTTATTAAAAAATCATTTCATTGATGCTAATTGGTCTTTACATCACAGTCACTTTGGAGAGGGGATAGTACCCCATTTCCTAGAATAAGCCTTCCATTGAAATTAAAGCACAATTCATAACTTGTTTTGTAACTAAAAAATAATTAGGCAAAACATCTGATAGATATAGTGGCTGCATCTGATAATGTACCCAATGTACTGCATCACGTGCTGATTTACAAACTCTTCACTTATTCAGAGTTTGCTTCCTTTTGATGATCTTTTGATTTACTTTGTAGTCACTGTGAAAATAGTTCTCTTGGTTCCACTTATTTCACTGCATATCAGTTCATTCAAATCTTCTCATGCTTCTCAGAATCTCTCTTGTATGACATTTATTATGGCCCAATAATACTCCATTGCATCTATGAGACAAGGTTAGGAACTGAACCTATGTTTTCATTGGTATGAGGAACTCCTCAGTGAGGAAATTCTACCAAAGCAGGTTGGCAACTTCTCTGCCATTTATAGCCTTAGAGAGTTGTCTAGGGCACTAAGAGGTTGAGTGATTTACCCAGGGTCACACAACCAGTATGTAGGATTTGAACCCAGGTCTTCTTGACTGTCAGGTTAGTTCTCTCTCTGTCTCTCATTCATATACCACTCTTTTTTTAAGCCGTTCCCCACTTGATGGGTGTCTATTTTATTTCCAAATCTTTGCCATGGCAGAGTGATATTATGAATATATATTTTTTTAATGGTTGACTTTTACTTCTGTCTTTGCTCTCCTTATATCACATGCCCAGGAATGGGTCATATTGTATGGACATTTTAGATACTTTGCCTGAAAAATTCCAAACTGATATCCAGAAAGATTGGACCAATTCTAAGACCTAGGTGTGTGATTATACCTATCACCCCACTGCTGCCCGGTTTTAGCAGGAGAGGAGAAAGACAGGCATCTGTAAAGTTAAGGCTGTTTCAAGGCTGCACTGAACTATTTTTCACCCTTGATATTATTGCAAAAGAAACAATTCTCAACTGTCTATGGACTGTTTGGCAGGAATATTTAATTAGCTCAGGAATAATCAGAAACAAGGCAGGCAAGAGGAGTGGCACTTAAGAACAGAGGGAGCAAATCTCACGTATCTGTACAAGTCTGGTAAACACTAGGAGCTGACATTCAAAGAAAGAAATAGCTCTTTCTGAACAATGTCTGTAGACCTGTGAGTGTAACCATCTATGGACCAAACTCTATATCCCTGATATAGATCCCAGGTTTCTCCAAAGCCTCCATCACAATACTGCTACCAGAGTCTAAGAGGTCAGGAACAGCTTTTTGATATATGAAATTGTGGCTCTGAAGAATGTGAAACAAGGCCATGTCCTAGCACTCTTAACTTTACATTTAAATAACTTGGTATGGATATTAGATGAATTGGACATATGCCCTCTAGTTATAGGAAATGAAATAGCATCTTTATGTGGATGATAAGATTTTATTATCTTCAACTAGATTACATCTAACTCATTCTGGCAGGGCCATTAGGATGTATACCCATTTTACATCTATCAAAAAAGACATTTACATATTCAAATTAGAAAAAAAGAAGAAACATAAAAATAATAGTACATAAAATTGTTATCAATACGATGTTTAAGAAGTGTGCATCTCAGCCTCAACAATTTAGTAAAAAATATCTCCTTTCTTCA
>CM053589.1:35651709-35667674 GCA_028646515.1 Pseudochirops corinnae
ATCATATTCCAGGCCCTTTGATCCCTTAATATAGAAGCTGCTAGATACTGGGTTATCCTAATTGCGTTTCCACAGTATTCAAATTGTTTCTTCTTGCCAGCTCTTAGTATTTTCTCCTTGATCTGGGGACTCTGAAACCTGGCTATAACATTCCTAGGAGTTTTCTTTTGGGGATCTTTTTCAAGAGGTGATCAGTGAATTCTTTCAAGTTCTATTTTGCCCTCTGGTTCTAAAATATCTGGGTAATTTTCCTTGAGAATTTCTTGAAGGATGCTTTCTAAGTTCTTTTTTTGATCATGGCTTTCAGGTAGTCCAATAATTTTTAAATTGTCTCTCCTGTATCTGTTTTCCAGGTCAGTGGTTTTTTCAAATATTTCACATTTTTGTTTCGATCTGTTTAATAGTGTCTTGATTTCTCATAAAGTCATTTGTTTCCACTTGCTCTCCTCTAATTCTGAAGGAATTATTCTCTTCAAAAAGCTTGTGAGATTCTTTTTTCCATCTGGCAAATTTGACTTTTTAAGGCATTCTTCTCCACATTGGCTTTTTGGGTCTCTTTTGCCATTTGAGTTAATCTATTTTTTAAGGTGTTATTTTCTTCAGTCAGGTTGTTGACTCTCTTTTCATGATTTTCTTGCATCATTCTCATTTCTCTTCCCAGTTGTTCCTCCACTTCTCTTATTTGGTTTTCAAAATCCTTCTTAAGCTGCTCAAAGGCTTGTAGGAAGTCTTCATGTTTCTTGGAAGCTTTTGGTACAGGAGTTCTGACTGTGTTGTCTTCCTCCCATTTCATGCTTTGATCCTTTTTTGTCCCCCAAGAAGGAATCTAGAGTTCAATTTCTGTTCTTACTTTGCTTCCTTTTCCTGCTTATGTTGTTGCCAGGCAATTACTTGAGTTTTTAGCTTTGTGAAACTCTGCTTCCAGAGAGGAAAACTCTGTCCCAAATCACTGGGGTTTTCCCAGCTGCGGGAGCTATTAGGAGGCTGCTGTGTTTTTTGCAGCCCCCACCAGCTTTGGATTCCTGAAAACGCACCCCAGGAACACCACCCAAGACTACAATCCAGATCCAGGCTGCTCAACGCAAGAGCATGTAGCCCCTGAACGATCGCTTGGCCCCCCTTCAGTCTGCGGGCCGGGAGCTCTGAAGCAGCCACGTGGAGGCGGCTTCTGCTGCTTCCTTGTTCTGGAGGCAGTTCGGCTGCACCGCTTTTCTCCCCCAAATTTAGCTGAGTTCCACTGACCTTTCACTTTGACCTCGTTTCTTATGGCTTGATAATTCTGGAAGCTGCCACAGCTGCTGCTGATCCCCTCTCCTGAAGGCTCGGGCTGTGCCTCATCCTGGCCACACACACCCCTCCTCCCCCGCTCACCCCTCTCCCTCCTCCGGTGCCAAGCCGTGATTTCAGGCTGGACTACCCACTGCATTGAGCCCTTCCTACCGAGCTGCCTTTAGCAGGAGGTGTATTTTTGTAAGTTTTGGAGCCCTAAAATTTGTTTAGAGTAATATTTTATGGGTATTTGAAGTGGCTATGTGGGAGCTGCGGAAACTTGTTGCTTCTACACCACCAACTTGGCTCCGCCCTGCAATCTTTATTTTTTCTTAATTAACTTTTGTTTCTTTTTAGTTTACATCATTCATTTCCATGAGATTTTGAGTTACAAATTTTCTCCCCATCTTTCCCCTACCTACCACCACAAAACAGCGATCCCACTGTATACTCTCTCCTGCAATCTGTTCTCGCCTATGTCCTCCCCCATTGCCCCTCTGACTTTCTGGTAGGGTAAGATGGATTTCCCCAGCCTAATGCCTGTATATCTTAATTCACAATTGCATGTAATTAGTAACAATAATAACAATAATATATATACATATATATTTTTTAACATTTGATTATAGAACTTTAAATTCTAGATTCTTTTCCTTCCTCTCAACCACCCCCACTGGAAAGAAAGCAATTCAATACAGGCTGCACGTGTGTAGTTGCACAGAACATCTCCAAAATGGACATATTGTGAAAGACTGACTATATTTCCCTCCTTCCTATGGCACTCCCCCTTGTTCTATTCTCTACTACTTTTTCCCTCTCCCTTTACAGAAGTGTTTGCTTCTAACATCCCTCCCCCTCCTCTCATCCCCATCCCCCCTATTCTCCTGTAGGGCTAGATACCCAATTTAGAGTGTATGTCATTCCTTCCCTAAGCCAAATTCAATGAGAGTAAGGTTGACCCTTTCCCTTTTGCCTTCCTGTTCTTCCCCTCCATTTTAACAGTTATCCCTTGCCTCTTCTATATGAGATGATTAACCCCATTCTGTCTCTCCCTGTCTCTTCTCATTCTATTCCTCTTTCACCTCAGTTTCACCTTTTAAAATATCGTCCCTTCCTTATTCAGTTGATCCTGTGCCCTCTGTCTATGCACACATGTATATACACACTCAGATATATGTTCATACACATATATATACCCTCTTATATAGACATAACTGTATGTATACATATATATATACATTTATATTCCCTTCACCTATCCTCGTACTGAGAAAAGTTTCATAAGTTACAATTATCATTTTTCCATGTTGCTATGTAAATAATTCAACTTTGATAAGTTCGTTATGATTTCTTTTCCATGTTTACCTTCTCATGCTTCTTGTATTTGAATGTCAAATTTTCTATTCAGTTCTTTTTTTTCAGCAAGAATGCTTGAAAGTGCTCCACTTCATTGACCTGAGTTCAAATTCTTAAGGATACTTAACACTAACTGTGTGACCCTGGGCAAGTCACTTAACCCCAATTGCCCTGCCTTCCCCACTCCAGAAAGCAAAAAAAACCCCCCAAAACATATATGTGTGTGTGTGTGTGTGTGTGTATGTATGTAAGTATGTAAAGAAATGCAGTGGTGCGCAGAACTTCACTATCACCAGACACATGCATCAGTAATTCTCCCCTTCTGGGTTGTCCAGGCCATTAAGTTGACTAGACTGTACAGCTTTAAAAAATAACTATATTGTGCAGATATCTTGCATGATATTATGTCATCAATCAAAATCCTGTGCTTTTTTTTCCTGGTTTCTCAAAGGTTTTGTTCCAAGTAGACCTTTCTTTAGCTTTGAAATTCCTTTTGCTTTCAATTTGCTTGTGCTCTAGCCCTCTGAATATTTACCTCACCATTTTGTATATTTTCTTGGATTTCAACTTGGGCTCCTTTCCCTTATTTCTCCCAGTTGCCATTAATCTGCTTCCCTTTTTATTCACTGAAGAATTTTCAGAGTTTCTGGAACAAATCAAATTTTTCCTAAACTGTAATCATTGAGAATTCTCCATAACTGGGCCATTTTGAATTCTATTGCATTGCTTTTTGCGACAAGCTGCTTCCTGGTGCAAGTGAATCATGTTGACCAGGGCTTCTAGGAAAAGGAAATTTTTTAAAATAAATATTTGTGGTTAAATTTTGTTTCAAGCTAAAATTTAGAAATAACCTATCTTTCTGAGAGATTGTAAATGTTTAAACACATTGAGGCCTATTTTAATATCGTGGTGCTATAAAAATATAAATTTACTTTTTATTTTTTTTTTACACAGTTAGTATGTCAAGTGTCTGAAGCCAAATTTGAACTCAGGTCTTCCTGACTCCAGGGCCTGTGCTGTATTTATTGTGCCACCTAGCTGTCCCTAAAAATACAAATTTAAAGCATATAAGGAAACATGGAAATACTTGTATGAAATGAGGCACAGTGAAATTATCAGAAACAGAATTATATATACTATATGTACTTCTAATACACCTTTATATGAGAGAGAGAGAGAGACGAAGAGAGAGAGAGAGAGAGAGAGACAGAAAGAAAGAGAGAGAGGGAGATAATTAAAATTTCTAGTACTATATAATAAAATAATGAGGACATTGGATAGCCTTGCTTTACTCCTGGTCTTAATGGCTAGATTTCCACTATTTCTCCATTACAAATAATTCCATCTCTTTGTTTTTTGATAAATGCTTTTTGATCAGAAGGATCAGAAGGTGCTTTTTAAAGTCTATTTTTTGTATTTTCATGTAAATGAATACTGTTTTATCAGTTATTTTCTCTGTATCCAATTATATGAGCATGCCATTTTTTATTATTGTTCTTAATAATATGATTATTCCTATTAATTATTCCTATGTTAAACAGTCTTTGAATTAATGGTATAAACCTTAACTTAGTTATAATGAATTAGAAGACAAAGATTACATTTCTATGCTCTCTTTATCAAGTATTGTATTTAATATTGTTGGTTACATCAATGTTCATGAATGATACTCCTTTATTGATCCTTCTGCTGTTTTATCTTTTCCTGGTTTGGGAGCTGGAACCATAGAAAAGTTGTTGTAGAGTGCCTTCATTCACTTCTTTTTAAAAGATGAAGTAGCTTATCTGTATTTTAAATTAATTTAAGAATTAGTGGACTACCTGATTTTCTTTCAGTTTCTATTTTACCCTTTGATTCTAAAAGATTTGTGAAGTTTTCCTTTATAGTTTCTTAAAATATAGTGTCTAGGTTCTTTTTTTTGATAATGGTTTTCAGGTAGTCCACTAATTCTTAAATTAAATTAATTTAGTGGACTATCCATAACAACATAAATTTCTTTGGACCATAAATATTTTTCCACAGAAGATCATTTATGATTTGTTCAATATTTATGAGCAATATCCCAATATATGAGATTAGAGTATGTAGATTATCTGTTTCCTCATGTGTTAGTTTTAATGTTTTGCCTCTGATCACTTAGTTTGCCCATAGCCCTCCCTTTTCTAACATTTTCCCCTCTTTCTTTTAGCGCCCTTTCCTGGTACTTTTCCATTGTGTAAGATAGATTTCTATACCCAATTGAATGTTGCTGTATGTATTCTTCTCTCTTTCAACCAGTTCAAATTTAAGTGAGATTTAAGTGTTTCCTGCGGCCCCCTCCCATTTTCCCTTCCCCTGTAAATACTCTTCTTTGTGCATCTCTTTTATCTGAGATATTTTTCCTCATTCTTCTCTTTCCCCCCTCTCCCAGCACGTCCCTCTTTCTTAACTTTTCATACTTTTTAAATGAAATGATCAAAGTTCTTAGAAGTTACTAGTATCATCTTCACATATAGGAATGCTAACAGTTTAATCTTATTAAGTTTCATATGGTATCTCTTTCATGTTTACCTTTTTATACTTATCCTGAGTCTGGTGCTTGAATGTCAGATTTTCTATTCATCTCTGGTCTTTTCATCAAGAATGTTTGAAAGTCTTCTATTTCATTAAATATCTTTTTTTTTATCTTGAGAGATTATACTCAGTTTTGCTGGGTAGGTAATTCTTGGTTGAAATCTTAGCTCCTTTGCCTTCTAGAATATCATTCCAAGCCCTTCAGTCCTTTAACATGTTAGCTGTTAAACTTTGTGTGATCCTAACTATGGCTCTACAGCACTTGCATAATTTCTTGCTAGCTGCTTTCAGTATTTTCTCCTTAACCTCAAAGCTATGGAATTTGCTGTGATATTTGTGGGGGTTTTCATTTGGAGAATCTCTTTGAGGAAGTGATTGGTGAATTCTTTCAGTTTCTATTTTACCCTTTGATTCTAAAAGATTTGTGAAGTTTTCCTTTATAGTTTCTTAAAATATAGTGTCTAGACTCTTTTTTTTGATAATGGTTTTCAGGTAGTCCACTAATTCTTAAATTAAATCTCCTCAGTTTGTATTCTAGATTAGTTGTTTTTCCAGTTAAATGTTTCATGTTGTCTTTTTTTTTTTCATTTTTTTTTTTTGGCTTTGTTTCTTGATATCTCATGAAGTCATTAATTTCCCTTTACCCAGTTCTAATTTTTAAGGAATTATTGTCTTCAATATTTTTTGTATCTCTTTTACCAAACTGTTAATTCTCTCATTATTGTTCTCATTTCTTTTCTCAATTTTTCTTCTACCACTCTTATTTCATTTTTAAAATCTTTTTTTGTTGTTGTTGTTCCTTTTTTTAAAAAAAGTAGTTTTCTTTAGCTCTTTAAGGAATTCTTGTTGGGTTTGTGTCCAATTTATATTTTTCTTTAAGGTTTTCTTTGTACATATTTTCACATCATTGTCTTCTTCTGAGTTTGTATTTTGAGCTTTCCTGTCGCCTTAGTAGCTATTTATGGTCAGGTCCTTTGTTGTTGTTGATGATGATGATGATGTTTTTATCATTTTTCCAAACTATTTCTTGACTTTAAACTTTATGTTAGAATTATACTCTGCTTACTTCATTACTCACTTCTCACTTTCCCAAGTATCACTTTTTTTAACGTGCCATTTTCACAGCTTGTTCTGTTAGTTTTTGATGCCTCCATAGCAGTGATTCTGGGAGAAAGGTATGATTGCTGCTTTTCTGGTCTGTGTTCTGGCCCTTATGTTGGAAGGGACCTTGCTCTATTATGAACACAAGTACTCTAACACTCCTATCCCTGCCCTGGAACTACTACTAGGAACTAGAGCTAGAGCCCCTGTAACCTGGAATTATATAGTGGGCATTGAAATTCCCCAGTGGCCACACAGGGGTCCTTTGTGATCTCTTTCTCACTAGTTGTCCAATCCCCTTCCTGTCTCTGAGTGGGGAGAACTCTCAAAACTATTATTGCTATTAACCTGCAGCTTTCAAAGACCATAGCTTGTGATGCCACCTAGCACTCTGGGCCATCTTTCACCCCAGCAACACAGACCTCTCCTTCCAATCTCCAAAATTCTTTTGCAACAGAGAAATGTCTCACCCCAACCTTTTATTGGCTGTGCCACTCCAGAATTTGATTTGACAGGTTATTTTTAAATTGTTTCTAGGCAATGTTGAGAGAGTTCAGCTAGAATGTTCTATTTACTCCACCATTTTGACTCTAGTTTTAGTGTTTTATGCTTAGATACAAACCCAATCTTTTTTTTTTTTTAGGTTCTGAGTTTTACTGTCACATAATTCAGCGCTTATAAGTTTTTTTCCTTTTGTTATGAATTTTCCCATGTTAATTTTTCTAATTCACTTTTGTTCATTCCACATTTAAAAATCGAATTAGTTATATTTTCTCAAATTTGTCATTTTTTAAAAAACAGTCTTATTTGATTATTCAATTTGTTTTAATTTTTTTCCTTTCTTATATCTCTCCTCCAGTTTTAAAAATCCCCTGTTTTGTGCTTGTTTGGATATTATTCCTTTGTTATTTTTCTAGTGTTTTTAAAACTGTCTTTCTCAATTAAGTAGCTCTTTCTTTTCTCCTTTTAATATAAATAGTCAATCATATACATTTTCCGCTCTTTTTTGGCATAATTTTGTGTCACTTCTCCTATTTGGTCATTTATTTATTAATTATGAAATTCCTCCATTTGTGTATGTATCTTTTGTTATTTTTATTGTAATTTTGTCACATTAGCATGTGTAAACTCTGCTTAAGATTTCTCCTTTTTGTCACAAATTAGTTTTGCAGATTAGTTACTTTCTCCAAACATTTTCAAATCTTTAGCCATTCCCTAAAGAGCAATTTATGTGCCAAATGTGAAATAATTATGCTCAGATCAACAGAATAAAGAACCCCCAGAGTACAAAATCCTTTATGAATTACACTAGAGAACTCTAATACTTGGAATACTTACTGAGCACCTCTCTCTTACCAGTCAGTCAGCTTTATAAAGCATTTACTTTGTGTCAGCAGGCACTGTGCTAAGGGATAGGGATAAAAAGAAAGGAAAAAATTACAACAAAAAACCATGGCCCTTGCCCTCAAGGAGATCACATGCAAGAAATTGTACAAGAAATTCTTTGTAATCTCAGCCTCTGTGTATCAGTAGCAGGAGTACAAACAAACTCAGACTTTTTTGGGGTCCAGTGCTTGAGGAGGGATATTCACTTGCTTCAGATATGATCCAGATACCCTCTGCCTACCTCTGCCCCTTTGCCCACATTAGAAATGTTGGACGCTGGTTTTTCCTTGGCCATGTGAAGGAAAAGAAGAAAGCTTAGCAGGAATCAAGTGGCATAAAAACATACTGCTTTTTTCACTGGGACCTGGCCCTGTGAAACTATAATGACTGTTTGAACATCAATCTCTCCCTATTTCCCCTTCTTTCTGGCCTAGAGGCAGACACTGATTTTGCTTAGTTACATGAATGAGACATTGAGAGATAAAGAGACAGAGAGAGAGAGGAAGAGGAAGAGATCAGCTATGATGCAGTTGTGAGCAACTGCACCAAGCCCAAAGGTAGGGATGTTAAAGCCCTACTTGAGCTGTTCCCTGTTCCCCAGAACTTATTCATGTTTTCGATCTATGCCTGTACACACTATTTCTACTACTTCAAAAAGGCTGAGCCAGCCTTCCAATGAATCCTGAAAGGACTACTTACCAGCAAAGGGAGAACAGCCAGAAAAGGGATGCTGAGACACAAAAGATATCAAGGGGGAAAAAATAAACCTCAATAAAAGG
This sequence comes from Pseudochirops corinnae, assembly GCA_028646515.1. NCBI lineage: Eukaryota > Metazoa > Chordata > Mammalia > Diprotodontia > Pseudocheiridae > Pseudochirops > Pseudochirops corinnae. Next base: position 35,660,154 of record CM053589.1, read on the forward strand.
ACAACACTTGAGCTCATAAGTCAAGAGAGATCCAAAAAAGGAAGAATGAATAAAACATTGAAGAAAATGCAGCTCTCTTAAATATCATAATATGAGGCATAATAATACCTGATGAAATACTCCCAGGAGAGTATAGAACAACAAAATAAAACTTCAGAATGGTTTTAAAGAGAAATAAAATCCAGGAAAGAAGAAATTAGGAATGAATATTCCTTAGAAATTAGAACTCTCAACATAAAATTATAAAAACACAATTACAAACTAGAAAAAAAAAATGAATACATGATTTAGAATTTGTGTAAAGAAGTGACAGCTATTAACACATTTGTAACACACATCCTGAAGTAAAGGAAAGTTTGGCAGAAGAGAAGCAAAAGGTAATCATTTTAAATGAATATACAAATTCTACACAAATCAAAATAACTATCTTTGAAGATAGTATACGCAAAGATATAACCTAGTTATTATAGGTCTCCCAGAAGAAATAACAAGTCAAAAAACCTGAATGCTAGAATGAAGGAAATAGTATAGGAACCATTTAACACAGAAAACAAAACATTTAGAATCTTTGCCATGAAGAAGAAAAAAAAAAACTTACAAACTCTAAAAGATATAGTCTTTAAATTGAAAATTGTTTTAGTGACAAGCACAAAGAATTAGAATAGAGATTGCTCCTGTGATTTCATTGTTGTAGGGAACCTCCCAAATTAGAAAACAACTTCTACCAATGCACCTTCTGTAGCTTATAATCATAGTTGCGTAGAGGACTGAGAAGCTAAGTAACACGCCTACGGTCACACAGCCAGTACAGCCAGATCTCAATTAGTGTGAGTAATGAATTCTGTGAAGTAGCGGTCATATTGTTAAAATTTGCTCATTCAAAGTATGATTACATGTAAAATATTCGTTATTACTTCCAGCCTAATGGAAATATGTAATTTAAAAAAAGATTTTAATGAGGTTTTTTTATCCACTTATTAACTTAATATAACAGCAGAGCACAAGAAAAAATAATTTCTATTTCATGTTTATTACAAAGTAATAGAACAGTGATCAAAATCAAAATTTTTAAACTTAAGGAATTTTTAAGTTATACTGATGTACCTTTTTTTTCCCCACTGGTTATTTTTCCATCTAAAATATTCTTCTTTTGTGTTCATTTTGTTAAGGATACTTTTTAAAAATTACCGTAGTGGTTGACATAGTGGTACAGTAGCACATCATATCTGCACACAATGATAGGTGAGTGTACTGTGATTCCACATGTTAGAACCCTCAACTCACATACCTCACATTAGTTGAATTTTTTAGTTTCAATTGTTTTTCAGTTATGTCTGACTTTTCATGACCCCATTTGTGGTTTTCTTAGCAAAGATACTGGAGTAGTTGGCTGTTTCCTTCTCCAGCTCATTTTACAGAAGAGGGAACTGAGGGACTTAACCCTATTTGTCTTGGGTATTCGTCCTGGGGTTGAGGAGGAGCAGTGGCGTGGCAGAGCTTTGGCAGCCATGGAGAGGGAATACTCCTCACACTTCCAAGGCAGAAAATGGTGCTTGAGATCACGCACAGACCAGGAGAGGAGTAAACACCTCTTCTTTGATCATAGCACTTAGGAAGAACTGAAAATTTACGGGTCCCTAGAAGTATTTCTGAAAAGAGCTGCACAAAACCCCTGAAACTTTGGACAATACTCCACCCATCCTCTCCACTGGAAGCAGAGTCCTGTCTTGACAAAAGAGCTAAAAAGTGAAGTAATTGGCTGGGAAAATGAGCAAATAGTGGGAAAAAAAATCAGACTATAGAATATTACTTTGGTGACAAGGAAGATCAAAATATATAAGCAGAAAAAGACAAGAAAGTCAAAACTCTTACATCCAAAGCCTGCAAGAAAAATATGGATTTGTTGCAGGGCATTGAAGGGCTCAAAAAGGATTTTGAAAATCAAGTAAGAAAAATAGAGGAAAAATTGGGAAGAGAAATTAGAATGATGCAAGAAAATCATGAAAAATGAGTCAACAGCTTGCTTAAGGAGACTCAAAAAATGCTAAAGAAAATAACACCTTAAAAAATAGACTAACCGAAATTGCAAAAGAGGTCCAAAAAGCCACTGAGGAGAAGAATGCATCAAAAAGCAGAACTGACCAAATGGAAAAGGAGATGCAAAAGAAGAAGAAATAATTCTTGAAGAAAATTGAAGAAAAAGATTCCTTAATAATTAGAATGTAGCAAATGGAAGCCAGTGACTTTATGAAAAATCAAGAAATTATAAAACAAAAAACAAAAGAATGAAAAAAATAGAAGACAATGCCAGATATCTCACTGGAAAAACAAGTAACCTCTAAAATAGATCCAGAAGAGAGAATTTTAAAAGCATTGACCTACCTGAAAGCCATGATCAAAAAAAGAGCCTAAACATCATGTTTCAAGAAATTATCAAGGAAAACTTCCCTGATGTTCTAGAACCTGAGGGGAAAATAGAAATTGAAAGAATCCACCAGTTGCCTCCTGAAAAACATCCCCAAAGGAAAACTCCTAGGATTCTTGTAGCCAAATTCCAGAGTTCCCAGGTCAAGGAGAAAATATTGCAAGCAGCCAGAAAGAAAAAATTCAAGCATTGTGGAAACACAGTCAGGATAACACAAGATTTATTAGGGAAGTGTTTTGCATGCCTACACACGTATAACTTAGATCGAATTGGTTGCTTTCTCAATGGGGTGGGTAGGGAGGGAGGGAGGGAGAGAATGTGGAACTCAAAGTTTTTAAAACGAATGTTAAAAAAATGTTTTTACATTGTAACTGGGAAATAAGACACAGGCAGTTGGGGTATAGAAATCCATCTTGCCCTAAAATAAAAGAGAGGGGAGGGGGATAAGAGAGAGGAGGTGGGGGGGCAGTAATAAAAGGAAAGGCAGATTGAGGGAAAGGATAATCAGAATGCATGCTGTCTTCGGATGGGGGAAGGGAGATATGGGGAGAAAATTTGCAACTCAAAATCTTGTGGAAATGAATGTTGAAAACTAAAATTAAATTAATAAAAAAAGATTTTAAAAATAAAAATGAACAAAGAAATAAAAGAAAGAAGTTGGGAGGAATAAATGTAAGTAAAAGGTTCTATAAGTAAATACTTGAAAAACAAATACAAAAAAGTTAACTAAGTACAGTTAGGAAAGAAAAATGAAGGGATTTTTAAAAATAATAATGCTAAAAAGACATTGCAGGAAGCACTTAAGCATGAATGGATTAAACAGTCTCATAAAATAAAGGAGAGAAACAAAATGGATAAGACAATAAAACCCCACAGTCTGTGGTATAAAGGAAAGAAATCCAAAACATAAAGAATCAAAATAAGAAGCTAGAACAAAATTTCTTATTCATCAGGTAAATTCCAAAAGCAAGAATAATAATCATGTTATCTTTAAATTCACAGTATCACTAGAGAGAAAAGGAAAATTTTTTACTTAAAGAAATCATAGATGGCTAACCAATATCAGTAGGAAATATAAGTACACCGAATAGCATGATACCTTAGTTCATAAGGTCTTAATATAAAAAAAATATGTAGCATAACATGATAATAGTCTAATAACTTACTTTTCTTGTCTCAAAATTGAACAAATCTTACAGAAAAAAATAAGCCCAGGGAAAATCATAGAATGATGCCAACCATTGGAATATTTAAAGGTCAAAGATTTATGGTGTCTTCTGAATGGGAACATTAATGTTTATACACAATTATCAATACCATATAGTACCCTTATAAAAATAGGAGATGTGCTACAGAATAAAAAAACAAGTGTGCAAAAGCAATAATATGTCCTTTGTAGACTATAATACAATAAAATGGCATCTTAGAAAGGAAAGCAAACCTAAATGGAACCTGAGTAATGAGTTGGTCAAAAAAAATGAATCACAGAAACAATAGTTGTGTAAAGACAATATACCAGAATTTCTGAAATGCAACTGAAGCCGTCTTATGAAGAAAATTTATATCCCTAAAGCATACATTAACAAAATAGGAAAATGGAGGATCAATGAACTGGATATATAATTTAAAAATTAAGCTCAAATAAGCATAACAGAAGGAACTTTTAAAATTAGAGCAGAAATATATGAATAGAGAAAGACTAAAGAAATTATAGAACTTCCGGGGCAGCTAGGTGAGGCAGTGAATAGAGCACTGGCCCTGGAGTCAAGAATTCCTGAGTTCGAATGCAGCCTCTGACAATTAACATTTACTAGCTAAGTGACCTTAGGCAAGTCACTTAACCCCAATTGCCTTGCCTTCCCTCTTCCCGAAAAAAAAAAAAAAAAAGAAATTATAGGACTTAAAAGTGTTTCTTTAAAAAGACTAGCAAAATCAATAAATCTTTAGGTACACTGATTAAAAAGAAGAGGAAGGGAAATTAGATGAACAAAATAAAAACCAGCATGAACAAAAATAAGAATTACATGAGTTTACTATATATGGATGGTAATATGACAATAAAATTGAGAATTTAAAAGAAATTGAAAATTAGATTATCTCCAAAAATATACAAAATTCAAATTCACAGTATAGATCTTAATCTAACTGAAGAAAATGAAATTGAATCAGCAGTAAAGGATCTTTCAAAGGAAGTAATTCCTAGTCCAGATGAATTTACAAGAAAATTGTATTGAACTTTAAAGAACAGTTAATGCCTATATTGCATTTTTTTTTTTCTAAAAAACTGTCAGATGCCTTCTGTTGGCCAAATATAATCATGACACTCAAAAAGAAGACGCTTATGGGACAGCTAGGTGACACAGAGAATAGAGCATCGGCCCTGGAGTCGGGAGGACCTGAGTTTAAATCTGTCCTCGGACATTTGACACACTAGCTGAGTGACTTTGGGCAGGTCAGTTAGCCCTAATTGCCTTGCCTTCCCCCCTCCAAAAAAAAAAGAAGAAGAGGCTTATCAGCATATTGTAAAAAAGGGTGGACTGAATATGAGCTATATGTCAATAGCATTAATAAAAATTAATGTGGAAATCAAACTTCAAATAAATTCTTGGCGAAAAAAGACCACAACACATTCAAAATATCATTCACTCAGGTTAATTTGGATTTACTCTAAGGATACAAGAATAGTTCATTAGATGAGTTAACCTAATTATATTAAACATAAAAATATACAGAACCACATTATTAGGCAACCTCAAGTCCACACCCATTTAAATATGATTATTTCTACTAATTCAGAAAAATCCTAATTTCAAACCATATCTCAATACTGCAAAGAAGTAATCATCGAAATGATTTGCTGCTGATTAAGAAACAGGTAAATTAATACAATAGACTAAGTAAATAGTATGCCTAAGTAGATTAACAGAGCCACTTAGTGTTTGATAAATCCAAAGACCACAGTTCTTGGATAAAGACTCACTGTTTCACAAAAACTGCTGGATAAAACTGGAGAACAGCCAGAAACTAGATCTAGACCAACACTTTACACATATGTATCAAAATACACTCTAAACATATACATGACTTAGATATAAAAACTCACATGAAAGATGAAGAAGAGTAGCGAGGAAAAAATTATCTTTCTGTGAATAGAAGGAGAATTCATGACTGAAAAGTGGATAGAAAGTATCACATAAAATAAAATGGACAATTTTGATAATAAAAAATTAAAAAGGATTTGGGACACACAAAACCAATGCAGTTAAAGTAGAAGGAAACAACTATTAAAAAAAAAAAATCTTTGCAGCACATTTTTCTGATAAATGTCGTATTTCCAAAATGTATGAAGAATGATTCAAAATTATAAGAATAAAATTATAAAATAAAAGCTTTTCCCTAGTTTATAAATGGTCCCAAGATATGAAAAGAAAGTTTTCAAAGAAAGAAATCTAAGCTATCAATAGTGATATAAAAACTACAAAAATTACTAATAGTGAAATACAAATTAAAACAAACAGTCCTGAGGTACTTTACACTTAAAAGATTGGCGAAGTTGACATAAAAGGAAAGGGATAAATGTTGGAGGGACTGAGGAAAAACCAGTGCATTAATTCCCGGTTAACTTAGCTATGACCTGGCCTACCCAGTTTGCAGGGCATTTAGGCCCAAAAATTTCTCAGCCTGTATACCGTTTGATCCAGGAGGGCCACTACTAGGCCTAAACTTCCCAGAAGATCAAAGAATGAAGCAAGGAACCCAAATATACAAAAATACTTATTGTTCAGTCATTTTAGTCATGACAGACCCTTCGTGACCCCATATGGGGTTTTCTTGTCAAAGATACTGGAGTCAGTTGCCATTTCCTTCACCAGTGAATCCAGTGGATCCATTTTGTCAAGTAGTCAGAGGTTAAGTGACTTGCTTATGGTCACATAGCTAAGAAGTGTCTGAGGCTGGACTTGAACTCGGGTCTTCCTGACTTCAGGCCCAACATTCTATCTACTGAGCCACCAACACCCTCTAAAAAATATTTATAGCAGCTCTTTGCTTTTCCAGCAAAAAAATTGGAAACTAAGGAGGTACCCTTCATTTGTAGAATATCTAAACAAATTATGGTATATTAACATAAGGGAATATCATTGAGTTGTAAGGAATTACTAAAGTAGTTTTACATCACTTGGAATATTTTTTTAAAACTGAAACATAGTAAAGTGAGCAGATCTTAGAGAACAATTTATACAATAATGATATAAAGACAAACAACTTAAGAAACTCTGCTTAAAAAATTTAAGAACTGTTTCATTCAAGGACCAACCACAATTCCATTTTTGTCTTTGCAATTCCCCTACTTAGCACAGTGCCTTAAACATTGGAGCTGCTTAAAAAATATCCATTGAGTTGAGTTGAGTTGAATACAGCGTGCAATAGGCACAGTAGTCATAGGAAACAGCTTGAACAGTAGCATAAATATGGGAAACTGTTGGGTATCTATTCAGAATGGTGATTTTGGCTAAAGAATACAGGGAACAAAATTGTATGACATTACACTGAAAAGATAGGATGGGTGGCTTCAGGTTATTAAATAACCCCAGTGATTTTTGGCATTGGATTAGGGAAATGGTATTTTGGTTCAAAAATAAAAGAGCATTTTCAAATACTAAAGTATTATTATTATGTTATCTGTCTTAATGGGAAATCAGTGGCATTGTGGATAGTCAGGATGACTTGGGTGTGGATTCTGTCACTAATTAACTCTGTAAGTTACGAAAGAGTGAAAATTTACTGATCTACATCACTAGAAAAGAGTTTCCACCACAGAAGTTTCCTATACCAATGAAATCATAGACCTGAATCTAAACAAACAAATAAATAGATCTGTCTTGTGTGATAAGAATGGACCAGGAACTAGGAAAAAGAGATATAAAGTTAGAATAGAGAAAGCTAGATAGAAGATAGAATCTAAGTTGGTAATTCAGGGGGCAAATATTTTTTTTTAATTTTTTTTATTTACTAATTTACTTTTAATTTACAAGATTCAGTTCCATAATCACTTGAGTTTCAGATTTTTCTCCCCTCCCTCCCCCCCTCCCCATGGT
>CM053589.1:35668174-35694669 GCA_028646515.1 Pseudochirops corinnae
ATTATTATTATTATTATTAACTACATCCAACTGGGAATTAAGATATATAGGCACTGTGGTAGGGAGATCCATCCTGCCCTACCAGAAAGTCAGAGGGGTGAGGGCGAGGACATAGGAGAGAGCAGATTGGGGGAGGGATTATACAGTGGGATAGGGCTGTTTTGAGGTGTTGGGTAGGGGAAAGATGGGGAGAAAATTTGTAACTCAAAATCTCGTGGAAATGAAAGATGTAAACAAGAAAATAAATAAATTAATTTATTGAAAAATAACAAAATAAAAATAAAAAAATAAATAGCAAATACAAAAAAAAAATTCCCTCCCTTGCAAACTCATCCCTTTTTAATCATAACGATCATTTTGGATATAGCCTCACTGTCTAAATATATAGGTCTAGGATACCACATCTTATGGAAAAGGCACACTATTCTTTGTCTTTCAAATAATAAATACTAGACTTCCAATTTTAAAAAAATAGTGTACCAAATACAGGACTACAGAATGTCTGTATCAGGGAAAATGCTGGAAAATTCACTCCTGAAAATATCTTTTATATTTTGAAAAAAAGTTATAAAGTTAACTGTCAGGAGCAATGTTCAGTGTTAACACTTGTGTCAGCATTATTCCCACACATAGCCTCATATTTCTAAGTTTGAATTTTTTCACACTCTCAAGGGAGGGAGGTTCATGTTAAAATTTTTATATTTCATTCTTGAAGATATTTAAATTCTTATAAAGTATATAAGTAAAGCTCCTTCCTGTTTCTCAAGTATATAAGGGTGACTAGGTGGCACAGTGAATAGAGCACTCACTGGCTCTGCAGTCAGGAGGACCTGAGTTCAAATCGAGATTCAGACATTTAACACTTACTAGCCGTCTGACCTTGGACAAGTCACTTAACCCCAAATGCCCTGCCTTCCCCCCTCCAAAAAGCAAAAAAAAAAAAAAATTAATAATAAGAGAATCATGGCACTGAAATAGTGACTAAGTATTATGGACAATAATCACCCTTATTCGTTAATTTTGTTTCATTTATTAAACAAACACTGACCACTATGTGCAAAATACTACTTACTTGTAAAGAAAAAAAATATAGTTTCTGACTTCAAGGAGCTTATAGTTGTTGATAGAGGCAGATAAACCATGTATACAGAAAAAAAATAATATAAATTAAGAGTATATGTGTGTATAACCAGTATGAGAACAAATTGTAGAAAAAAATCACTTCTAGTTGGGAAGAATTAAGCAAGACTACATAGAGAAGGTGACATTTGAAGTAAACTGGTAAAAACAACAAAAGATCCTGAAAGCAAAGTGACCAGTTACTAGATTATTATAATAGTTCATAAGAAAGGTAATGAGGCCTGAATCCATCAAACTGTACTACCCCTGTGGGTTCCTTTGCAAGTAGAACATTTGGATCTTGGAACATATTTTCGTATGTATTTTCCAGGAATTTCTTTACCATCTCCTTTACAATCACTGACCAAAAAAATCTTCATCTACCAATCTCCAATTTCCTTCACTATCTACCATCAAATCTGGCTCTAGTGGCAGTGGGAAAGGAAGAGAGTTCCCACAGTTCTGCCTCTTGCTATCTCATTTCTTTTCAAGGCATGATTTCTGCTGAGGTCGGAAGAGTCAGGTTTTATTATCTCCATTTTATAGATAACATGAACTTTGGCACAGATGGAATAAATTATTTGTCTAAGGTTAATTAATGGTAAACTAGGGACTTGAACCCAGATTTTGGGTTCAGTGATTTATACAGTGAAAAACTTATGATGCTTTTAGATGAGTAACTATATGAATAGAATATGTATTAGTTGCATATAACCTCTGGTCCATTAAAGTGCAAAGGTTTTAAAGATAAAGAGGATACAAGATGTATTGGATAGGGCACTGGACTTGGGAGTCAGGAAGTCCTGGGTTCAAATTTTAACTTAGATGCCAATCGTGAGACACCTGGCAAGTCTTTTAACTTCCCTGTGCCTCTGTTTCCTCATCTGTAAAATGATGGGGTTGGAGCCCATGGCCTTTAAGGTTCTTTTCTGTTTTATATCTATGATCTTAAAATATATCTGGAAGCTTCTCATTAGATGCTTTTATGTTTATTATAGGCAGGATAGATGTTATACAGTGATGCTATATGTATGTACGTTACTTCATTCAAATATGTGTCTACGTTCATCTCCTAATACTCATATAAAAAGGAATTTGTAAAACAAAGGAAACCGTTTTTGCTATATTTATAAGAAAAAATCTTAACACGTTATTTTAAATTTAATATATATGTACAAAATTTGATACCATGCCATAAACTACTAAAGAGATGGTAGATTTTTCCAATATTATGTCTAGCATTAAACATATAAACATAACATTTTGGGAATGGTGATGTTATAACTTTTTTATGCTGAAGTTCCTTAATAATTCCTAAGAGTTGCACTAACAAGTTAAAAGATGAGTTTATAGTTATTTCACCTTATTTGATATGGTTAATCCCATTACTCAAAAAGATTAGTTGCTCAAAGCACTTTTAAAAATCAGATTTGTCTTGGGCAGTGATTCAGGTGATAGTCATAGGTATTCTATGAAAGAATTCACATGCACTATGTATAAGAGACAAAGTATAGAAAAATGAATCTTTTTTTTTTCCTAGGAGCATTGGTCAATTAGTTGAATTTTATGTGTATGTGTATGTATGTCTTTCTGTAAACACATAAGACTCACCTTGTAAAAGGAATGTGAAAAAGCAGGGTAAATGAAGAGGAAAATTTTACTATAACTGTGATATTCTAGAAGTCAAGATTTCCAAATGAGCAAAGGGTTAGTAACCACTGTGTGTGTGTGTGTGTATATGTGTAGTAGAAAAAAGGAATCATAATAATCTAGCACAATTTTTAAATATTTCAAGTCTAAGGATGTTTTATTCAATCCACACAATTAGCAATAATCCTCTATCACATCTGGCTTATCTTCCTGTGAAGATTTATTTATTTTTTTCTCATCTAACCAAATTGCTGTACATACTGAATACACTTAAGAGGTCTGCTATAAACAAAAAATTCCAAATTCTCAACGAAAAAAATGAATTAATTAATTATATCTTTAAGGTGAATGGGATGTTTATAGTAGCTCTCTTTGTGGTGGCAAAGAACTGGAAATTGCAAGGATGCCCATTAATTGGGGAATGGCTAAACAAGGTATGGTGTATGGTTGCAATGGAATACTACAGCGCTACAAGAAATGATGACCTCAAAGATCTCAGAAAGGCATGGATAGACTGAGCAGAACCAAGAGAACACTGTATATAGTAATAACAATATTGTTTTAAGAACAACTTTGAGACACTAAGTCATTTTGACTATTGTAAGAACACAAATTAAAAATAAAAGACATATGAAGGACAGGTGCTATCTGCATACAGAGAAAGAAATGATAAATGGAAGTGTATATAGAGAATAATTTTACATATATCCATATGTACACATATCCATATATCCATATATCTATATATCCATATTTATTTGCATCTAATGGTAGCATCTCTAGGGCAGAAGCTGTGGGAGAAAAGAAAAAATATTGGGAAAAAAAGAAATTTGCCTGATAACTTTGTTGTATATTTGGAGGGAGCAGCAAGCTGAACATGGTAGATTTGCAGTTTCCTGTGCAATCACCTTTTTAAATGAATTTTATTATGGAAATGCTTGTTTTGTTTTTTTTTGTAAATTGAATTTTAAAAAGGGGAAGAAGGGTAGGAGGGCATGGGCCCAGAGAGGAGATTCCATGGTAAATTGAAAATGGAATGATCATCAGGAAGGCCAGGGGTAGAGGTGGAAGGCACACGTGGTCATGTACACAGGGAAATTTTTACCAAAAAGCAGTACTTCTGTCCTCACTACCTCCCACAGGGTGAATACTATGAAGAAAGAGGCACAACAGAGAACAAGGGGTCTGGTGGCAACATCTACAAGGTAGTGACATAGAAATTGTTTAGAAAACGCCTAATTGGTACTATAATAACTTTAATTCCTTGTGAAGCACGTAGAGCCTAGAGAAGGAATAAATAAGTATAAAGATTAAATCGAAGAATAAAAGCTTAAAACAGATAAAAAGAAAGGAGAATTAAGGAAAAGAATGGAGTAAAGGAAATCTTTTTAGAAAAAGGTCCCAAAATTTAAAGCTGAAAGGCAGGGAATGCAGATTTTAATTACTTGAGTGGAAAAAACAAGGTTAAGAGAGATTTATCATTTGGGTTATAACAACATAAAATACATATAATAATAAAAAAAATAATATCACATTTAACTAAATCCTTCCTTCACAGTTCAAAAGGCCCCATAAGGATTTTTCAGTGGCTCTTGATGCTCATAATGAATGTCAAATAACTCGTCATATGAACTCGAACAATTCCTTCATTTTTCTGAACTTTAGTTTTTCTTCATTTGTGAAATGGAAATGGTAGGCTAAGTAATTACCTCTAAAATCTCTTCAGATCATATTTTCCTCTAAATGTCCAGAAATACCAGTCAACAAAAACTTCTAATTATGAAAACTTCTCATTAGACATTTAAAAATTTTAACTAACTTTATCTAGTTTTTATATTCAAATTTCATTTTGCAGACTGTAAATTGAGATTTCTGTCTAGATGCCTTTTTCTTTTGTTAGAGTACTAGTTAGTTAAGTTATGCTTTGTGACACACTGTTTCAAAGGGGTATAAGAAAGGGTTGTCCAGATTTTATGCTATAATTGCCTGGACACTTAAAATTGTCATTTGACACAGAAAAACATCATAGTTACACTGAGATGAAATGTGCCAGCTATGAACATGTAAGAAAAGCACTGAATAAAATTTAAAACTCTCAGCTCTTAACCGATTTACCAGTCTTCTCCTTCCCCTCGCTGCCAGTGCCTTTCCTCATGGTCATGTATGTAGGTACATAGTTTTTCATGTTGTCTCTTCAGTTAGAATGTGACTTCCTTCACAGCAGTCAGGCAGTCAACTAGCATTTATAAAGAGCTACTATACACTAGACACTGTGCTAAACCTGAGAATAAAAATAAAAGGAGAAAGATGGCCTTTCCTCTTGGGAGCTTACATCTGAAGGTGGAAGACAACATAAAAAAGGCAGCTGAAAAGGCAGGTATGAGTGGGACAGAGATAAATGTGGGGAGTGGGGAGGAGAACATGGTAGAGGAAATCCAGAGCGGAGCCTGGAGAGGAATGAAGACATGGCCAATTTCGGCATCCTCCTTAAATGGAATTTCAAGGAAGAATATTCCAGTCAGAAGAGACCACAGAGGCAGAGGGAATACCCAAAGTGTGAATTCCAGGGCTGAAATAACATCAGGATGAATAGGTTTCCAGGGCATAGTTTTGCCTTTCCTTGTATCCTTAGGAGTGGGGGCAGCACATGGCACATTGTAAGTACCTAATTGCTTGCTAACTGATTTCACCAGTCCTGAGAGATTAAACTCTTTCTTTCAATAAGGATGCTTCACACACACACACACACACACACACACACACACACGCATGCGCTGCATAAAGGATGGACTGCTAGAATAACAAGAAGACCTGGGTTCAAATGATACAGCTGATCTTTCTTAGTTGAATAACCTTAAGCATGTTACTTACCACTTTTAGCTACTTAATTTCCTCATCTACAAAATTAAGAGAGTAATAGCTGTGGTTCTTTACAGGGGGCTTTTGAAGCTCAAATAAAATACTTTGTAAATTAAAAAAAAAATTCTATAAATGTGCAATGTCAGAAAATATTATCAAGTTGCAGATTCATAGGCTACCTTCAAATGTGTTTCATCCCCCAAAACAAAATTTCCTTGAAAGGAAAAGCCAACAGCAACTGGTACACATCAAAAAAATAACTGATTATTTATTTGACTAGGCTTTGGTTTCATAAAATGAAATCTAGGAGGGAAGTAGTTTCTATCAAGCCAAATACAGTACTTAAAAAACTTTGGCTAGCATTAACATAAAAACACTTAAACATAAGAGAAGATAACAATTGCTTTGGCACTTAATTTTAAAGGATAAAGAAAAATAACACTGAAATTGCCTTGAAGATACTTAATATTATTTCTGAATAAAACTGTTTCAATGTAAAATATCCCCCAACTTTTTCCACATTTCCAAGGGTCATAGTAATGGTACTTAGAATGGCAAGAAAAAAAAGCAAATTTTATAATATACTCTAGAGTACAGTCAACTTTCTTGGGCCTCAGGCCAATGGGCTATTTCTAATTCATAAGACTTTTAAAGAACTCACACATTAGACACTTAAAACTTGCTTTCCTGATGTTTTAATGTGAAACTATTTTTAGCAAGTGGTAGCACATCTTTTTCTCCTTTGAAATACATATATTGAATAACTGTAAGCAATTCTTACCTCACAGAGATCAGCCTCCACTTCATTCAGAGTTTTTCCAAGATGTTTATCTGGATCTAAGCCTATCAAAAAATGGAAGAGGTGTTTTTTTGGGGAAGTTTCATTTTTAGAGATGAGTACTCTCAAGATAGATATCTGATAAGTTCATTGTTTTTAAAACTAAAACAAACCTACTACCCTGCCTTTCTACCCTATGTTATGGTATTTAACATTGTTTTGATCAGAAAGTATACATACCAAGCAAACACTAATAGTAACTAGATTCAGTCCTGGGAAAAAAAATAAAGCTCCCTTTCTTCTGTACTGTGAGTCAACCAAATTATGAATCCTTTAATAAAAATTTTTTTTTCCATTTAAAAAAAATTTACTTAATAATTCAAGTCAATTCAACAAACATTAACTATAAGGCCATGACACTGATGATTCAAATATTAAAACCAATAAACTTTCTTTTTTCAAGATATTTATAAAAGGAAGATTATACCTTAGACATAATTATGATGCAAGGTAGAATAGGAAAGAGGCAAAAGAAAGATTCAGATGAATGTTCCATGAAAATGAGAGGAGGAGATGAGCTTTTCATAAGGAGGAAGAAAGAATCAAAGAAAACTGGCAGGAAAAAGTAGCACCTGATCAGAGCCTCAGAGGAAGGAAAGAATTTGAATAGGCATAGTTAAGTAGAAAATACATTCATTCAGTCACTCAGCAAATAAGCATTTATTAAGCTCCTACTGTAGGCACTGTGCTAAGCACTGGGAATAAGAAGAAAATAAAGACAGTCCAACACAAAAACAATTATGGACAATAGAGGGAAAAACACACACAAAAAACCTCTTGCAACAAATAGGCAGCCAAGTAAAACTTACACACACAATGGCCATGTCCAAAAGTGTAAGTTTTTGCACCTTGTGTCTATCACCTCTCACTCAAGAGGAGGGCAATATGCTTCATCACAGGTCTTGTGGAGAAATAGAGGCACTCATTCTTATTTAAGTCTCTGAAAACTGTTTTTCTTTAAAATGATTCTGGCCTCATTTTAAATTGTCTCCCAATTCTACTCATTTGACTCTGCATAATTTTATACAATTCAGGATTCTCTGAAGTCATCTTTTTTCACTTCCTACAGCAAAATATTGCATTACATTCATATACCACAATTTGTTCCACCATTCCCCAGTTGTTTAAGAGGAAATCAAAGGCATCCCCTTACATTCTAATTCTTTGATTTTCTTTTTTGTTTGTCTCTATCCCTTTTAGAAACTCTTATTCTATTTCCCTATGACTCAATGTTGTTGATTTACTATTATGTTTCTTTTTTATTAATCTTACCAGACTCATTCAATATTACTATTCATTACTAACACATATTAAAATTACCAGCCAAACATAAGAAACGTGTTTGGTGTTTAATAAGTACGATTTAAGGATGCATTTCTGAGTAACTATATTCTGTTAAACATCTTATCACTTCAATAGATTTGGAATGATAGGATCTCTCAATATTTAACACTCATTTTAGCTCATGGTAACTAGCACTACTTATCTGAATGACAGGGTCATAAATAATAGTAGAATAAAACTGTAAAGTACGAAAGCTATATGTAAACCTGCCAAGGGAAAAAGTTGAGACCAACGTTCCTCAGGTTCAGGATACTAAGGAACACAGGGCCACACATACCTTAAACTGGTTCAACTACAAGGATTATCACAAACAACATACCCAGATGAATGCTGGGGCACTTTACAGGCATATATCTATCTACTTATACAAAAATGATTCAAGAGGATGTATTTTTTATCTTGTCTTGATTCTTTCATTTTGAGGGGCAGAGCCAAGATGGTGGAGTAAAAGCAGGAACTTACTTGAGCTCGTCCCCAATTACCTCAAGTACCCGTAAAAAATGATTCTAAAAAAATTTTAGAGCCAGAGAACGCACAAAATGACAGAATGAAATATGTCTCCTGCTGAGGACAGCCTGGCACACCGAAAGGAAGGGGCTATCGCACAGGGCTGAGAGCAGAGCACAGTCCCACATGGGCTGTGCCTGTACAGACCAGCAGCACAGATCAGGTGGAGCAGACCTCAGGCAATTGAATCAGTGGCAGCTGTGGTGGCTTCCACACTTCTCAACCCATAAACACCAAAAAGAAAGTAAAAAGGCAGTGAGAAAATTCTGTTGGAACTCGGTGAGAGGAGCACAGTCTGGCCTCTGCCCTTGGGGTGGTGAAGGTGGCTGCAGCTGCTGCAATGGCAGCTGCTTCCAGAGCTCCAGGCCCACAGATGGTGGGAGGACCAACTGACTGACCAGAGGGGAATTACAGGAATCTCTCTGCTGTCGCTGAGGCAGATTCTCTTGCTTTGCCCTGCTTGGATCTGGGTCTCAGTCTTCAGTGGAAGTCCTGGAGTGAGGAGAGCTGGCATGGCAGAGCTTGTTGAAGCTGTAGAGAGGCAGTCTTCCTCACATTTCTGAGGCAGGTACCTAGAAGAAGCTCTGACAACAGCTGTGCAAAACCCCAGATTTGGGATACAGCACTCTCCACCCTGGAAGCAGAGTTCTACTGTGGCAAAGAGCTCAAAAATCAAGTATTTGGCTGGCAAGATGAGCAGACAGAGGAAGAGAAATCAATTTTTTTTTGGTGACAAAGGGGATCAAAACATAGAACCAGAAAAAGACAACAAAGTCAAAACTCCTGCATCAAAATATGAATTGGTCACAGGCCATGGAGGAACTCAAGAAGGATTTTGAAAATCAAGTAACAGAAGTAGAGGAAAAACTGGGAAGAGAAATGAGAGTGTTGCAAGAAAATCATGAAAAACGAGTCAACAGCTTGCTAAAGGCGACCCAAAAAAATACTGAAGAAAATTATACCTTAACAAATAGACTAACTCAAATGGCAAGAGATGTCCAAAAAAAGTAATGAGGAGAAGAATGCCTTAAAAAGCATTAAAAAGCCAAAATGGCCAGATGAAAAAGGAAGTTCAAAAGCTCACTGAAGAAAATAATTCCTTCAAAATTACATTGGAGCAAACAGAAGCTAATAATTTTATGAGGAATCAAGATATTATAAGACAGATTGAAAAGAATGAAAAAAATAGAAGGTGATGTGAAATATTGTAACGCCATGCACGAGCAGTTTTCCAGAAGAATGCTACTGTGAACAGCTTTTAAGGTTCTGATTACACAGTACAGTGAACACTCTATTCCATCCCAAATCAGAGCAAAACATTCACAGTAAATCAAGGTACAGCACTCACAACAACTTATCACAGAAAATCAAAATATAGTATTCACCACAGCTTATCACTAAAATGACCACATAGTTTCCACCACAGTGATCACAAAGTTTTGAACAAAGAACAACCATTTAGTAATTCAATCATTCAATCAGCTGGATCATTCAATCATCTTTAAGGAGCTTTGCCTCCTTAAGGAACACAAAGTACAATAGTCAAAGTTCTCCACTCATGGGGCACACTAAATTACAAATCAGTTACTTATTCAGTCATCACTTTGTATTGCCAAAGGTAACAGGTACTTAGCACTTAGTAATTAATCAAGTCTCTGTTAAAGAAACAGAAGGTATGATCCCCCATTGCTGACAAAACAGGAAAGGGTTGGGTGAAACAGGAAGCTTATGCTGTCTGTATATAAGGAAAGGTGCTGGCTGGGAAAGTCAGACCTTCTTGGAGTAGGCTTTGTGGAGGCAGAAGCTGATGCCACCAGGAAGGCTGAAGAGGAAAGGCTTCCCCACTACCTTCCCAGGTGGACAGAATGATTTTGATTTGGAGAAACTGGATGAAGTGATTTTGATTCTGGGAACCAGCTGAAACTTCTGCTGAGTCCGAGGGCCAACCAGAGTTGCCGAAGACTGAGGAAGCATGACTGTGACGCTGGTACCCTGCATGAACCTGTTTGTGACTTTCTTAAGCCTTGTCTTCCCAGGAACAGAGACTGTGAAGGATTTGAGATGGACTGGACACTGTGGCCTCCAATGTGGAGCAGGAACTGCACAGAGAGCTGGACAAGGACCTGCGAGCTTTCTGCCTTTGAATACAGCTGAGTTTGGTGAATCCAGATAGGACCTGGGACCATGGAGGGGAATCCAGGGAATCTGAGAGATCACCCCGACTCAAGCTGAAAGAAGACTTTAGTTGGATATTGTGTACTGACTGAGAAACTGTAGTTTTTTCTGATGACTGAATAGTGCATGAGGAAGGACGATTGAATGATTGAGTTGATTGAATGATAGATTGACTAAATGACTGTATTAAGTGAATGATGACTAAATAATTGATAGTTAACTTAGTGTGCCCCATTAGTGGAAAACTTTGACTATTGTACTTTATGTCCCTTAAGGATGATTGAATGATTGAGCTGACTGAATGATTAAGTTACTAAATGATTGTTCTTTGTTCAACATTTTGTGACCACTGTGGTGGAAACCATGTGGCCATTTTCTGTGATAAGTTGTTGTGAATGCTGTATTTTGGTAACATTGTGAATACTATACCTTGATTTTCTGTGAATGTTTTGCTTTGATTTGTTATTGAATAAATGGAGTGTTCACTATACTAAGTAATCAGAACTTTAAAAGCTGTTCACAGCATCCATCCTCTGGAAAGCTGCTCATGCTTGGCATTACAAATATCTTATTTAAAAAAAAAATTGATCTTGAAAATAGATCCAGGAGAAATAATTTAAAAATTATTGGACTACCTGAAAGCCATGATCAAAAAAAGAGCTTAGGCATTATCTTTCAAGAAATTATAAAAAAAAAACTACCCTGATATTCTAGAACCAGAGGATAAAATAGAAAGTGAAAGAATTCACCAATTGCCTCTTGAAAAACATCTCCAAAAAGAAAACTCCTAGGAATATTATAGCCAAGTTCCAGAGTTCCCAGGTCAAGAATAAAATATTACAAGCTGTCAGGAAGAAACAATTTGAATATTGTGGAAACACAATCAGGATAACATAAATCATCAGCATTCCTATATAATCAGAAACAGAACCCTGCAAGAAGGGAATAAAAGATATCCCATTTTAAATAATTCTGGACTGTATAAAATACCTGGGACTAAACCTGTAAAACAAACCTAGGAACTATATAAACAAAATTATTAAAACGATTTTTATATAAATAAAATCAGATTTACGTAATTGGGGAAATACTAATTGTTTATTGGTAGGCAAGATCAATATGATAAAAATGACAATTTTATCCAAACTAGTTTATATATTCAATACCATCCCAATTAGATTACCAAAAAATTATTTTACTGACTTAGGAAAAATAAAACAAAATTCATTCAGAAAAACAAAAATCCAGAATATCAAAGGAAATAATGAAAAAAAAAAAAAGTAAAGGAAGGAAGTTTAGCAGTACCAGATCTTAAACTATATTATAAGGCATATCAAAACTCTTGACAAATTTAAAGACCTAAGATTTTAGGCTAAGAATTCACTATTTGGTAAGAAAAAAAAAATTCTTGGTAAAACTGGAAAGCAGTATGGCAGAAATGGGGCACGGACAAGTATCTTACAGTATTTACCAAGATCTACATGTAAAGAGAGATTTTATGAGAAAGTTAGAAAAATATGGAACATATTATTCATCAGACTTGTGAACAATTTATGAATAAACAAGAGATAGAGAGAAAAGTTAGGCGCAAAATGGATAATTTCGATTACTTTGAGTTTAAAAGTTTTTATAAAAATAAATAAATAAAATAAATTTAGCCAAGATCAGACGGAAAGCAGAAAATTGGGGAAAAAACTTTATGGACAATTTGTCAAACAAAGGTCTCATGTATGAAATATATAAAGAACTTTGCCAAATCTATAAGAATACAAGTCATTCTCCAATTGATAAACGAAAATGTCTTCACTGGAAAACTGCCTATTTATTTCGTTTTTAGATGTGGCTAATACGAAAATTTGTTTTGTTTAACTATACATGATTGTAAGAAGGGGGTTGTTTTCCTTGCTTTCTCAATGGGGAACAGGAAGAGGAATGTGGGAGAAAGAGAAAGGTAATCTTTCTCTGAAATAATAAAATTTAAAAGCTAAAGTGCACTTTGAATACAGATAACAATCATTGGGCCACTGTGGACATATAACCACTGTACAACCTAAGTAGGCCAAGGTACAATTATCATTGCTTTTCACAGTTGCTGTGGTAGGTTTCTGTCATTCTTATTTAGTACCTTCACTGAAGGATTTCTATGGGAAATTACTAGTGGAGTATCTACAGCTCCTAAGCTATCACTCTTCTTACTCCAGACTACTTCAAGCAACTGCTACAAGCATTGGCAGGTAGGGTCACCATAACTATTATTCTCTCAGGATTTTTTGTGGTAACAAGGAGGGTTTCTGGATCTTTTCTACTACTGTTGCTCCCAAGTCTTCTATTGCTGATCTCTGTTGTTTATCAGGCAGAGTAAGCTATTAGAGTACTCATTAAACAGAGCAAGGGCAACTGTTACAGAAGCATCTCCTGAAACGAGGGTGCATACTCCACTTGTACACACAGGGTACCTGAGGAGAGGGATTCAAACTCAGAGAACTCAGGTGGGTGGAGTGTAACTCACTGCTCCTCATTACTGGAAGGGCTTTTCTTTTTTTTTAGAGCCCTCCTGAAGTTCTCTTTAAGTACAGCTTTCTGCTGGGCTCTGATGGTTGGTGTTCTTGCAGAATCCTGAATTGCTTTTCCTTAACGTGTATAATTTATCTCTCAGCTTTCAGTAGACATGCTGTCATCAGCCAGTGAGACTAGATGATGCTTTGCCAACTCCCACTGTCTGTAGGACCTCTCATTTGGCTCTGATAGACAGAATTCCTGAATTCAGCTGCACTTTGAGGGTGCAGACGGAGACAAAGATGCTATCCTGTCTGTGCACCCTTCCCCCCAAAGTATTCTTTCTCAGTGGCTTATCTAGAGCTGTTGTGCCACTAGCTAGGCCTTCTCTTAGAATCCTGGAACTCCAGGGTTCTAAACCTGCTTGCTGATTTATCTTGTGCCACAAGGCACAAGTGATTTTCTTCAGTCAACTACAAGCCATGTCTATGTGGTTTCATCTGGTCTCATCCAATTATCAAAGCACCTCATCCTTCCCAAATTAATTAAGGAAGTTTTCAAACCTAGTTTACGCTTTTGATCAACTGTATCAATAGATTGTGCCTTTTATGATTTTATTGGGGAGGTGGATGCTAATCTCATACCTAGCTTTTGCTAGACTGATTTAATTTCCCTAACTTATCATGTATTACCATCTTCCTTGTTTCTGCTGAAGAACTTTTCTTTCAGTTTTCATAACATTTTTCCTTTTCCTTCTTCTTTCCCCCACCTAAGGTCTTTGTGGTCAAATCCTTCTCCATAGCTCTCGTTGATCGGCCAATAATAAGTTCTAGTCCAAGCTTCTGTTGGTTATTTTTAGGGTTTTGATAGCTCAGAATGAGTATGAATGGCAGTTGTTTCTGTTCTAGCCAGAAACCCTGAGGGTCTTCCTCTCCCACACTGATTTTTTTTTTTGGTGGCTTTTTGGAGGAGGGGAATGCAGGGCAATTGGGGTTAAGTGACTTGCCCAAGGTCACATGGCTAGTTTTGTTTTAAGTTCTGAGGCCACCTTTGAACTCAGGTCCTTCTGACTCTAGGGCCAGTGCTCTATTCACTGTGCCACCTAGCCACCTCACACTGATTTTTTTTTTAACAGAGGCCATTTTTTGGCCTCATTTCTTATCTATCTTTAATCACTGGAAAGGTATTGCCTCAGACAAACGAAACCTGGGAAAGACCTTAGCTTAAAAAGGCCAAGGTCTCCCACAACATCTGGGGTCATCTCTAGTCGTCCTGATCTATGTCTTGCTGCTGGACCTAGATGGCTCTGAAGGAGAAAGTGAGGCTGGTGACTTTGCACAGTTCTCCCTCACTTAAATTCAATTCACTTGCAAGTCATGGCATCACCTTCCTGATGTCCTGGTCCTCCTCAAGAAAGAAGGACAAACAAGTGTGGTAGGCACTGGGAATATGGATCTGCTTTTTATACTCTTGTTCTCATCCTTGCTCCTACTCACCAGCCCTCTCTCACTTCCTTCTCAACACTGTAGAGAACATCTATGTAATACAAATTCCTTCCACTAATGAACATTAACAACTTATCTGCAGCTTACTTGTCAGTAATTACAGCATCAGAGGGCTTCCTACATAATCTTTAATGACTTGCCCTTTGCCAGTTGTGTCACAAGGAAGACTCAAACCTAGTCCGGTCTTCCAAACTCCAAGACCAGCTCTCTATCCAATATGTCTTTCTCCCTCTCCCTTTTTTCTGCATTAAATAGCCCATCTGTGCCTTGAATAATGTTATAAAGTATCTGGAAAAAAACGGCCACAGGTCTTCCAATCAAGATGGTAAAACAAAACAGAGCAAAACAGCTAATTCCTGCAGAAGTACTTCAGAAGAAGTAAGACATATGTTGGTCACACCAAATAATGATTAGGAAATACAGAAATCAAAGTAAGTACCTTCATTCATCCATTCCAGGATGGCAAAAGAGGATACTTTGAAGTTTGCAGCAGTAAGGAGGAAGAATTAGACAGAGGGTGCCAGAGGAGGCAAGGAGAGCACTAGGATATTCTACGCAGCTAGCAGACACAGCAAACAGAACACCACCTGGAATCAGGAATACCTAAATTCAAATTTGGTTGCAAGACACTTACTAGTGGAACTATTAAATGGGGATAATAATACCATCTACCTCACAGGGCTGTTTTGAGGGTAAAATGAAATAATAATTATAAATTTTTAGCACCATAAGCACATGCTAAGAGTTATATAAATGTTAGTTGTGACATCATCATCATCATCATCATCATCATTGTTTCTTCTATCTGCCACAGACGGTAAGCCCTAGGGGAATCAAATCAATCGATAACTGTAAGGGCCCTTTAAGCCGTTTGTGTAACTAGATGTCTGACCTCGGTCAGTGTGGCTTTGCTGACAAGGAAACCTGGAGCGGGTCCATGAGGCATTCGGGTGTGCGTTCTGCCTTGGTGCTGTTTACCAAGGACTCAGTCGGTTTCTCACGGGAACAAGTGCTTTGGAGAACAACAGGCATGTAGGCATTGAGCATGCACCATCAACAGAGGGGCACTCCCCGCCTATCAGGACCTTGTTGCTAGGACGGGTGACTAGAGGCAGACAGAGAAGGGTTAAAAAGGGCTAGGAGATGTGGTAGGGTGGAACAGCAGGGAGCAGAAAGTTTGTACGGCAATGAAGACACATCACAATTCCACTGAGGTGTGTGTGTCGAACTATTCTGTCCATATCCGGAGTTTTCATCCAAAGAGTCGTTGGGGCGACTGAGAGAGCACCTGCAGGGTCGTTGGGGCAGCCGGGAGCAACTGCAGGGCCACTGTAGGTACTTCAGGGTTCTCTAGTCCCAGCTGGTCCGGACAAATAACCAAGGAAACAGGAAGAGACGAAAGTACTCCAAAGCAGACCCCAAAATATTTAAGCTCCAAGGGAATAAAAAGAGCTGAGTCAGCAAAGTTATGGAGCTCCTACTGACAAGGTGGAACATTCTATACACCGTATGGACCCTGAAATTTGCAACTTGGCCATGGCCCTGACATACTTGAAGAGCTCAGAAACTGATACCTAGAAGATATAGGTGACTGGAACTTCAAAGCATTTTTGGCAAAGCAAATATCAGAAGAGGGGAGGGGGCTAGTGACAGGACCAGAGACAATCAAAATTGAGACCAAAAAGAACCCCATTCAAATATGTAGGAGTAGTTGAACACTGGCCCTTACAAAAATTCCTACTTCAGGAAAGAAAGACTGAAATATAAATAAACAGGAAAAAGACATGAATGATCATGAAATTTTTTTTGTCCCAGAGTATATAAGACACAAACTTAGATTTTAAAAAAGTAACTCTACAAACTAGAGGCAGAACTTCAGACAAAGGATTGCTTTTCTGCAAGGTTTACTAGAAATGTAGGATTAGAAGAAACAGGAAATTTTAAAAGGATGTTAGAAATATAGAAGAAAGAACTGGAAGGCTAATGGAAAAGCTAGAATGGGACATGGGTATGGTTGGGATGTGAAGGATAGGCAGGAAAGAATGTGAGGAGGAAAAGAGGGATAATTTTTTTCTTAAATGGCAGTGAGTTATTAGTGCAGGGATAGAGTGAGAAGC
This sequence comes from Pseudochirops corinnae, assembly GCA_028646515.1. NCBI lineage: Eukaryota > Metazoa > Chordata > Mammalia > Diprotodontia > Pseudocheiridae > Pseudochirops > Pseudochirops corinnae. The sequence continues at coordinate 35,684,785 of CM053589.1, forward strand.
TAGAGTTAATAGTCTTTAAAGGGTATGGCAAAAAAGCTGGTCTGGACCTGTATTGTTCTGTTATCTGGAGAAAGAAAATGCTCAGATTTTTTTCTTTCTTTAAAAAAAATAGTATTTTATTATTTTTTCCAAATTAAATGTAAAAATAATTTTAACATTCATTTTCAAAATTTTTGAATTCCAAATTCTCTCTCTCCCCACTCCTTGAAGTGGCATGCAATTTGATACAGATTATAGATATGTAATCACACAAAACATATTTCCATATTAGTTATGTTATGAAAGAAAACAGAACCAAAAAAATCCCTACCATGAAAAAAAACTAAGGGAAAAATAATATGCTTTGATCTGCATTCAGACTCTTATTAGTTCTTTCTCTGGAGGTAGATGACAGCATTTTTCATCATGCATCCTTTGGAATTGTCTTAGAAATGAGAACAGTGTAAAAAAAAAAATTAACTCCAAAAAACTAAAGAATTCTAATCTATGAAATGACCAACCATGAGTACAGAAGACTCATAACCAATGATCACGCACTCATGGTTTGCAATGTCGTACCCTGACAATAGGGTGATATGGAAAGTGAAGGAGGAGGTATATATTTCTGGACATGACAAATGTGAATTCATTTATCTTGACTACACTTTTTTTTTTCAGCATTGTATTGTTGTTATATATTAATTGGCATGATAAAGAGTGGGGAAAGGAAAGCTAGCCACTGGAATTTTTCTTTCTCAGTGTCAGTTTGCTGGTTTTCAATTTTTGTAGACAGGTATTTAGAATACCATTGTTTTCAATGAATTTAAAATAAGTCTTGTTTAGGAGATAATGAAGGGGTGCAACATGATATAATGCCAAGGCAATATTTACAGCCTTGACCCTGACTATAAATATTCCCACATGGTGCTCAATCACAAAATATAGCAGACTCTACATATAGAAGTCAGAAGAGAAACATTTATTCAGACACCAGAAAACCAAATATCAACACCAGGAAACCAAAAACATCATAGCAACATAGAAGTTAATGCACCACAATGTAGCAGAGAGCCAAACCATCCTTTAGCCTTCTCCTAAACCAACACAAGTCTAGTTGTTTGAACAGGTGACAAAAAAAACAGCTTTTACTCAGGAGACTATCTATCGCCCTGCTTGAGCATCCTCTCTCTCCCACCATCTCTCTAGCTCTGATTCCCAGTTTCTTGTGGGCTCTGTTCCACCCTTTAGCAAACTCCTCCCAGCACAGATTCCATGTAATTACATTCAGCCTATTTGGGGGCAGAGTTTACTTTCAAAGCAGGGAAGGTCTTCAAATTCCCCCAGGCTAATTAAGGAGTAGGGATCTTCAAATTCCCATCCACCTTACAGGTGGCTATGAGGAGACAGAAACACACAACAAATTGAGAACCATGAAGAAAACCCAGAGTAAAGGATATCATCAAATATATGATCAAAGAGGAAGTTAATCCAATTATATGGAAAGAGGGAGCAAAAATCAATAAACAGTCCATGTGATCCACTGGAATGCTTATAATTTCAGAAGAAAGTTCATCCCATCATAGTAAATTTAGTATGTGATATGCACAAATGTCACACAGCATAAGAGGCCTACAGCTGGCATCAAGGAAGGAACCATTCATTTCAATGAGGTCATAGATCCAGGGGAGTATGAGTATCATTTCCAGTAAGCAGAGAAAGAATAATTCTTTGGCTACTGGGCAATGCAAGCAGGCAACTCTGAAAGTTTTGATGCAAAAATATTTAGACCCTAGTCTCAGGTCCCTTGCATAATTTTTTCCTATACTAATCTTCCTATATGAATATACTAATCTTATACTAATCCTATATCAATATACTTCCTCCAGTAAAAAAATTAAAATTTCTATTTGGTTGGTCGATATTCAAATTTTTGGTTTTTTCTTCTCTTTCTGTCAAATGTTACATAATTCACTCTTTAGCTGTCTAATTTCTTGCCACAAAGGTAGTCATCTCCTTTCTCATACTCATGCACACTCTCTGTCCTCAACAGACTGGCAATATAGTATGTAATTAAAATTATCTTTAAAATAACAAATGATATGCTCTGAATTACATGCTTGGGATAGGGTACTGCATATATCACTATATAAAATTTTGTAATGGACATTTCAATGGTGTAAGATATTTCACAGGTATATACCACAAAATAAAAATGATAGTTTTTATATTTTCTCTGTATTTTTAATTGACCACAGATACATTTTTAAATCCCAATTTTGAGTTATCAGGTTGTAAAAACAGGTAATATACTCCATGATGGAGGTGGCTGCAAGCATTTTTTGGTTTGCCCTGAGGAAAAACAAAATTAATGAAACATGTAAAAACAAACAACATGGGTCTCCCAAAATCTCACCTCCAATCATCATGCAATTATGACTAAATGAAAATGGGAATATAATTTTGATATTTAAAGATTTTACTCTATTCACATAAATCCATTTAATTATATCAATAGGTATTGAAAAAAGCTATGAGCTTAAACAATTTAAATGAATAAAATTTCAAAACATTAAATAAGATTTTAAATAGCTCACTGAAACATTATAGATTGTTTCACTACCTAAGGGACAGGCTTTTAAAACTATTTAATAGCTAAAATACAGAGTCAGACTTTTCTTGCTAGGAGTTAATAATGAAATAAGCTGCATGTGTGGAATTTTATAGGTTTGGTAATGGGATCTGAGTCTTGTTTAGTGAGGGTGGTATGTGCTGCTATTATTCATGGCCCTGATGCTGCAGACATTTCACATATGGAACACCAGTCACTGAAGACATTTCACATACTGAGAACACTAAATAAAGTCAATGAGCATTTTGAGCAACAAAGAATGAATGACCTGATAAATACCTGGTCAGGTTTACAAGATGCTTATTTTATCTTAGGCCATGTTTAGTTTAGGAAGCAGGCTTCTGGCATGGATGGGCTGTGATCTGCATCAACAGAGAGAACATACAAATCAAAGAAACCACAGATCCATTTGAGAGTGTCTGAGAATTACTATCTCCAAGGAGAGAGAAATTCAAAGTTTGCTTGGAGGTTCTTCTATAACAGCGTGATAATGTTACATGAGTAAGAGCTCTATTCTGCCAGAATTTTAAAGTTTTCTTCAGTTTTGGTAACCCAAAGATAATAAAAATGCTTTTGGAATTTCAATTTTAGTAGCTATAGAATTAATACTTTTAATAGTGGATATATTTTTAAATCAACAGAGTATACAGATTTATGTGCTTCATTTCAGTTTTATATTATTGAGCACTCTTTTCCTTCATGATACTTATTCCTTCTTGGTCCAAACAACCATTTCCATCATCAGCCTTCTGATTTATGCCCATAATGTTGCATCCCAAATGATTTTCATAAAAAATTGGAGAACAGAAATGTATGTCGCTATTCCTGTGAGGGTTGTGGACTGGAGTTATTCTCACTCTTAAATTGAATGTTTTCAAATGACCTGACACCACTGCTTTTAGGATGATGCTAGTCAGGAATGGAGAAGAATTTTCCATCTTTCTTCAGACCATCAGATATTGAAATTTTTCCTAGGTACTATTTGATGCCAAGAACACTGATAATTCCATACATGAAAAACCAGTTTTATGTACCAATAAAATAAGGTGCTAAAAAATAATGTGGAATGAAATGCTTGTAAAGATAATGACTACAGAATTCAGAAGTGGTACAACTTCCCCAATAAATATATTCTAAAAAACTATTCTTGGTTCCCTAAATGAATATGAGAAGGTACTAAAATTGCTTTACAAGTGATATGGATAAAGGGTTGAATGAATCAGTTAAAAAAAATATTAAGTGTTTCCTTATGTGCCAAGATCTAAATACTGGGTATACAAATAGAAAAGCAAGGACACACTTCTTCTCAAGGATCTTACATTTTAATGGGAGAGACTATATCCATAAGGAAACAAAGGGAAATGGGGAAGACCAGAGGAAAAAGTAGGGAAACTTCATTTTGATTAGGGAAAATAAATGGATTGCTGAGTGCAGTAATAAAGGAGTAGACACATCCCATTCAGAAACTATAGCAGAGTTGAATTGATTGTAGTCTACTGGTGGGAGAGGAGGGAGGTTATTTGTGGGCCAGCCAGGTTGTAGAAAAGAAGTCTAGAGAACAAGTAAAGACAAGTATGGTGGTCTGGACTTTTCTTAAGATATTAGTCACCAATCAAGACAATGACTGTTGAAACATTAAAAAACATGCCAATGATCTATACATTTGTACTTGTAAGAAATTCCCAGTATGGGTTCTCTCTCTACCTATGCTTCTAGGATTTAGTTGATAAATTCCAGGGACTTCTCTGAGACATAGAGGTTAAATGGCTCAATAAGGGTCACAGATTTAGTATATCTTAGAGGTGAGTCTTGAACACAAGCTTCCCAGATTCTAAGTCTAACACTTTACCCACAATGCCATGCTGCTGCTGTCTAAAACATGGCCAAATTAAAACTTTATACGAAGCCAAATCTGTTACTTTTTTTAACTTATGTAAAAACAGTTACTTGAGTTTTACCCCTTGAAAACATACTTATAATCCTAAGGTTAACTTGGAAAAAGAATTTAATATGCTCATACATTTACTCCCAAAAGAGCATAGTCTACATAATCATGTTAACATTCTGGATCATATAACACTGAATAATTTTTAAAATCCATCCTCTATCATTCTATTTTCATTTTCTTAAAGAATAGCCACTTAACTGGAAAAGGTTTCCAGTCTGATAGCATAATCTTCTCTTTCTTGAAATAAACCAGGGTATTTAGACAACACAGGGAAATTACACAATACAGTATAATTTGAAAATCTCTCTCCTAATCTATGTAATGCCATATACCTTCTATTTTATGTTATATAACAACTGCATTAAGTTAAGATGCTCAAGGGCTGTGAAAGTCTATGAAATACTCACAATGGCTCATGGGCTTTTTCAGTGCAATTCAACTTCATCTAAAGGCTTCAATCTTTTCCAGTCCTTGGAAAAGATGTTTCTTTTTCTGTTTCATTCGATTTGAGTATCTTTTCTCTAACAAAGTCTGGGCCATGAATGGACATAAATTCTGCTTTACCAAAGGCCTTAACAGCCAGTTCAATTTACCTGCTGAACCAGTCATCTGTGGAATGTAAGTCCCTACAGTATCCATTTCCCACATCAAAAGCTTCATAATCACTCAGATAGTTATATATATTAATGTTGCTGCTAATATCAATGGTAAGAAATATCAATATTCATATAGCAGATAATTATATATCAAAGAAGCTAGAATGACGTTAAGTTTGTGGTTTTATCTTAAACACAGGAATGAATTACTTTAGATTAATATCAAGATTTAGTCTGAAGAGCAGGAAGACTTTGCAATAAATCTTGACACCTAGCATTTAATCATGTGCTATAGATTTTTTTCTTTAGTATACCCAACTCAGAAGGAAGCTGGATGGTTGAAACAACTGACACAACAAGACCTAGGCACTAGATAACTATGCAGAATTAAGAAATTAATTAGGAGGAAGAACCCATAATTTGCAGAACTGACACCTATTTTACTTTACTTGCATGTATCAATGGAAAGCAATTACAATTCAATTAAAATATTCAATTTTATTACTTTCCTGACTGACCTTGAAGTTAATGCCTGTTTTATTTAATTGTTTCATCTATGAATAAATGTTAACCCTACAATGTTATGCACCATTATTTTCAATGCATTTTTCAACTCCCCAACTGAATTATATCAGTCAATTTATTATCTGCTTTCAAGAAAGCAAGTGAAGGCTTATTTCTTTGAGACAGTTCAGTATATGAGAGAAACATCTCAAAATGTTTGATAATGCTGTTTTTAATGGCGCCAAGTTGAATGAATTGTATTCTCATCTCAACTTTTGTGGCCTAGACTTTTACTGTAAAATCAGTAGGTAGTAGTAGAAAAGGTGTAATCACTTTTAGAAGCAATTTCTAGTCTGCCTGTAATTCTTGATAAATCTATTGCAGACAGGTACTGAACACTTTCATGTATATGTCAACATGAGCTGCCTGACAATCTCTTTAAAAGTCTACCTGGTTCACTGACCAGCAGACTTAGTGGCTGCCAACTTTAAAAAGAAATCTAAATCTAAATTGCCATACGGAGAAATATACTATACATATGTCCTCAGTTTATAGTAAAATACACAGTTATTTTAGAAACTGAGCACTTCCGAAATAAAATCAATGCTACAAAAACTTCAAACAACTGGAATGAAACACAAAAGGTTAATCTAATGAAATAGGCACTAAAATAGGAAATGTATTCCAAGTCTACAAATGATTACCTTGTACAGGATCACACTTTAAAACTCAGTTTTACCACTTCTCCTATTAAGCCATCAAATACCAAGTCTATGACATTGAAAATACATCTCTATGAATTATAAGCTCCTTGACTGAAGTGCTCTATTTCTGTATCTACACTTGCACCCAGCACAATACATGTAAAATGTTAACATCAACTAAATACATGTTCCATGAAAGAATAAACTTTATCTAATAAAGTTGATGGATTTAGTAAACTACATGATTAAGAACTATCTAAACTTGGTAATGTTTTGGTATCCAAATACCCTGTTTATCTATATTTCCTGTGGGGAGACTTGCAAGTTGCTTTTTATTTTTCCTTTTCAAATAAAATTAAGTCTACATTACAAAGAGAAAGGAAGCTGAAAAAGAATTTTTAACTGTGTTTCACTGGATTGATGAAGGAAAATAATCTAAGGAATCTGAAACGCTGACTCTGTCTTTTTGCTTCTTTCGTAACTTTGACCATAAAGTCATAAATAACACTATTCCAAATGTGGAAAACCATTATTAATTTTATTATCAGGGTATAGTAACCAAATCATTCAATACTTTTTTTTTTAAACAAAATCATCAAAGGAAAGGCTCATTTAAACATTAGCAGCATGTCTTTATGCACATATAAACTTCACTTACCACCATTGGCTATCTCTCCAAAGTATATCATATTTAGATCCCCAAAATTTAAAATTTGTCAGTATTTTGATCTGAGATGGCAATATTCCATCAATAATGAATCATGGGAGGGACTTCTGGGAGCCAAGATAGCAGAGGAAGTAGAAAATCGCTGTAACTCTCCCATATTCACCAGTAAACAATCATAAAGCACTACCCTCAAACAAATCCTGAAAGAGCAGAACCAGCATAAAAGACAGGTGAGACAAATCTTTTAGCCCAAGGAACTTGGAAGATTGGCAGGAGAGAGGTCTATCTCACTCAGGTAAAAGGGAAATGCAGGCCAAGACAGGTAGCATCCTACCAAGTCAGCAGTAAGCCCCCACCATGAGAAATCCTGAGTTCCAGTGAGGTGGAACAGGCAAATGGCAACACCAGGACCCCCCACATGCCTCAGCACAGTCAGGGGAATGGGCAGACTCCAGTTCCATAGCATAGCTCTGGGCAAACAGACAGCAGCCAGACCTCCGTGTGCTTTGGCATAGCCCCAGGTAAAAGAGGCAACCAGACCTCTACTTGCATCTGTGCAGCTTTGGGGAAATGTAGAAACACCCCACTGGCCTCAGGATACACTAAACACAACCACTAAGATGCCAGCTCTGCACCAAGTACCAGATCCTCAAAGCCTCCAACACCGTTAGTCACCTTTTACCCAACTCCCTCAGCACAGCATCAGACACAAGGGTCCCTTGTGGGCCTCTGGACAACATCAATGCAGTACCAGGTAAATAGTCAGGGCCTATAGTTCCTGGACAAGAAGCCTGAGACAGTGCCCTTTCTACCTGGAAGCTGCGATCAAATTTAAAAGAAAGGAAAAAGGCCAAAAAAATGAGCAAACAACAAAAGAATCTGACCATATACAGTTACTGTAGTGACAGAGAAAATCAAGACACAAAGTTAGAAGAGGACAACAATATCAAAACAGCTATAGGTAAAACCCCAAAGAAAAACAGGGAGTGGTCTCAGGCCCAGAAAGAACTCATGAAGAGCTCAGAAAGGAGCTTAAAAATCATAGGAGGCAGAAGAAAAACTGGTAAAAGAAATGAGAGTGATGCGAAAGAATTATAAAAAAGAGTCAGCAGCTTGGAAAAAGAAAACAACTGCTTAAAAAATAGAATTGGCCAAAAATCCACTGAAGAAACTAACTCTGTAAAAAGTCCAACTGCTCCAATGGAAAAGGAAATACAAAAGCTAGCCAAGGGGGAGGGGGGGAAGGAAACTTCTTAAAAGTTGGAATTGGGGAAGTGGAAGCTAATGATTCTATGAGACATCAAGCATCAAGCAAACGAATTCAAAAGAATGAAAAAATAGAAGAAAATGTAAAATACCTCATTGGAAAAACAACTGACATGGAAAACATATTCAAGATAGTGAGTATCAGAATCACTGGACTACCAGAAAGCCATAATCAAAAGGAGGTCAGCATCTTTCAAGAAATTATCAAGGAAAACTGCTCTCATATCCTGGAACCAAGGGGCAAAATAGGCATTGAAAGAATCTATTGATCACCTAAGAAAACAGATGTCAAAAGAAAAACTCTAAGAAACATTAGAGCCAAATTTCAGAACTATCAAGTCAAGGAAAAATTATTGCAAGTTGTCAGAAAGAAACAATTTGAATACTGTGAAGCACAATCAGGATTACATAGGATTTAGCAGATACAACATTAAAGGATCAGAGGTCATGCAATATGATATTCTGGAAGGCAAAGGACCTAGGATTACAACCAAGAATCACATACCCAACAAAACTAAGCATAATATTCCAAGGGAAAAAAAATGGTCATTCAATACAATAGAAGGATTTCAAGCTTTCATAAAAAGACTAGAAATGCATAAAAAAAAATAGATGTCTATTATCAAGACCTATAAAGGTAAAACAGGAAGAGAAAATATAAGGGATTCAATGGACCTGAATTGTTTATATCCCTACATGGGAAGATAATACTTTTAATTCTTAAAAATTGTACCACTAATAGCACAGCTGGAAGGAATATACATAGAGGGTATGGGCATAAGGTAAGTTTGGGGGAATGACATAAAAAATAATTAAGAGATGACAAAGAGGAGTATGCTGGGTGAAGAAGGAAGGGAGAGGTAGAATGGGGTAAATTATTTCACATGAAGAGGCACAAAAAATCTATTACTATGAAGGGAAAGATGGGAGGGTCGGTGATGGGCATTGCTTGAACCTTATTCTCATCAGTACTGGCACAAAGAGGGAATAATGCACAAAATAAGTTGAATGTGGAAATCTATCTTACCCAAGAGGAAAGTAGGAGGGGAAGAGATTAAGTAATGGGGTGGTGGTGGTGGTGGTGGCAGGGCACAAACAGAAGAGAAGGAAGACTGAGGAAGGCAGTAGACAGAAGCAAAACGTTGCCAAGGAGGGAAAAAGTGAAAGGAGAGAGAGTTGAAACAGAAGGAAAAACAGGATGGAGGAAAATACACAATAATCATAACTGTGAATGTGAATGGAATGAACTCTCCCATAAAACACAAGCAGATAGCAGAATGGATCAAAAACCATAATCTTACAATATGCTGTTTACAAGAAACACACTTGAAACAGAGAGACACTGTAATGTTAATGAGATATAAGATCTTCCCTGCCCATTAACAGGTCTCATGTGGAGCCCACTGGGGGAGGGACTTGCCTATGGAGGAGCTTGCTTAGGGGGAGGCCTGCTTATAGGAAGGCTTCTACACTTTTAAGTACTAAGTTGATTAGGCACTGAGTCATGAGTTGTGATATCTTCTGGATCTAAGAAGTGTATCTCTATCTCTATCTATCTATCTATATCTATATATACTCTGAGTTGGTATTTT
>CM053589.1:35695169-35713594 GCA_028646515.1 Pseudochirops corinnae
TTTTCCTGGTTTTTTAAAAGAAAAATCTTAGTCTTAATTTCCTTATTGTAAAATGCAATCAGTAATGGTACCTATCTCATAGTTATTATGAGTAGCAAGTGAAAATATCTGTAGAGAGATTTAGAAATCTTAGATTGTTACATAAATCTTAGCCATTATTATAAAGAATATATACCAAATACTCCTGAGGTCTTTTTCTGTTTCTTTTAATGTTTTGTATTTAGTATTGCAACATAAGGACCTTCCACTTGTTTTTACTCCAGTGTAATTATAAGATACTAGTTGGTTCAGTGGATAGAATACCAGGTCTAGAGTCAGGAAAGATTCATCTTCCTTAGTTCAAATCTGACCTTAGACATGTGTATATAAGGAGGACTTTGTTATCCTTTTAGAGTTCAGTTTCTCAGGATCCATGGCCATGGCAATGTCTAGTTTACTGGTGTTAGATAATAACTTCAAGAATAGTCCCAAGGATCCTAGATAGTAATTCCTAGAATCATAGTGACAGATAGTCTTATTGCCATTGTACCATGAGATATTGGAGTGACATAAATGATGTTTACTATGCTTGCACAGAATGATCATATTGCTAAAGTTAACCTGTAAGCTTAATGTTAACAAGATACCTTCTTTGTCTGTTGCCCTATAAAGCAAGTGAGCACTGGTCAATGAATGGGGAAACTATAGGGAACCCTTAGGGGAATCTGTGTGTGCCAAAACTGGCCCCCATTGAGGTTTGAGGGCATTTAGAGGACTGTTTAAGTTGTGCCTGTCTCAACTAACTGCACTGAGATGGAGGGGTAGTTGCTCTCCCCTTCTCACTGGCCCCTCAAAGTGATTAGGGAATGCTTTAGGAGCTGGTTCCCCCAGCTCCTAGAAGACTAGACTAGAATAAAGCTGATTATTAACCCCTCTGAAGCTGTCTGCCTGTCTGACCAGATCAAGAATGAACCTGTTAGAGGCTAGAGATGAAGAACTCCAGTGCCTCCTGTGTGTTTTCTGTGAAAAAATACGAACTAGCTTTGTGACTCTGGGCAAGTTACGTAACTCTATTTGTTTCCGTTTTGTTATCTGCAAAATGAGCTGAAGAAAATAGCAAACCACTCTAGTATCTTTGCCAAAAAAAACCCAAATGGGGTCACAAAAAGTTGGACAAAACTGAAATGGGTGAACAATAAGAAGCTACATGACATGACCTGCCAAAAAGTAGAAAAGTAGATCCCTGGAAAAGATAAGGTACTCAAGACTCAGAAATAAATAAATGAACATAGTTGCAAAATGTTTGATCAACTAAACATACAACTATTAATATAAGGTCTCACCATTTGAAAAAAAGATGCGGGGGAAAGGTTAAGCAAGTTTGCAGAAATTTAAATCTAGACCTGCATTCATACCATATATACCACAATGATCTCCAAAGGGATACAAAAACTAGATATAAAAATTCATATCATAAACAAATTAAAGAAAAAGGAAAGGAGACATCTTATATAATTATGGATGGAGAGGTGTTCTTGATCAAAGAAGGTACAGAGAAAGATAACCATAAAGGACAAAATGGATAGTTATAAGAGCCATTTCTTAACAGATATACTTAAAGCATGTGAAAAATATTTAAAATAAGAAAAGTAATCTATCAGCAATAAAATTTTTAAGAATCCCTAATCACTAATAAAAGAACCACAACAAAGAAATCTCATAAAAAAAGTCCCACATCAGTTCAAAAAAGATGACAAAAAAAGAAAACAGTAATTGTAGAAACGAATGCATTATTGATAGAACTATGAACATGATCAGATATTCTGGAAAGCAATAAAGAACTATTTTCCAAAGTTTCCAAATTATATATACCCTTTGACCCAGCAATACCACTACAGGCATATAACTCCAAATTGTTTAAAAAAAAAAAAAGAGGGAAAGGACCCATATGTACAGAAATATTTATAGCAGCTCTTTTTGTTGTAACAAAGAAATAGAAATAAAGTTGGTGTCTGTTAATGGGGAATGGTTAAACAAACTGCAACATACAAAAGTAATAAAATGCCATTGTGCTGAAGAAATAATGAAAGACTAACTCTGAAAGACCTCAGAATTCTGAATAAAATAAAAACCAATCAGGACTTCAAAACACTAAAATAAAGAGAAGCTGTTGGCCTCAAGGAACTTACATTAAACAGTGGTTGAGGAAGAAAGGACAGAGGATAAAATATTCACGTAGATACTTACTGTAATTGGTGTCACTTCATGCTGTGAAGGAAGTTAAGAACTGTACGAGCTGGAGGTGATCCATTAGTGAATTAGCCATGCATGGAATAGAGTAAGATATAGATATATGATATACTAAGCAAAGGCACAAAAGCAGGGGATGGAATACTTAGTTCAGGGAACAGGAAGTGGGATTGGTAGCTCGACTTCATAGTATTCGGCAAAGAGTAATGTGAAATAAGTTTTAAAGATAAGATGGAGGCAGAAAATGAATTGCTTTAAATGTCAAGCAGCAGAGTTTGTATTTTATACTAAGAGTAATAGGGAATCATTGAAGATTCTTGAGCAGGAGGGTGACATGATCAGACTTGTACTTTAGGATGATTATTTTGGCAGCTGTTTACAGGAAAGATTGAAGAGGGAAGAGGCTAGAAGGAGAGTGGTCAATTAAGAGACTACTGTAGTAGTCTTTGTTACAGGTGTTATAGGTAGTGTTGTATGTTACATAATAGCTATATGTTATACAATGGCTCTGAGGGTAGAGAAAAGGAGATAAATATGGAAGATACTATAAAATTAACTAAAACATGATAAATTATTGAATGGATATTGAATAGAATAGTCTATGTGACTAGAAAATGAAGGTGTCCTTACACTTTTATTTTACTCCTTTGGCAATCTGGTGAAGCTTATAAAACCACCTTAGAATAATATTTTTAAATGCATAGTAAAATACATAGGATTAAAAAGGAAACAAATTACATTGAAATAACGTTATTTAAATATGTATTTTTTTTTAAAAAACAACTTCACTGACCATAGTTAAGAACCCTTGGATCAGAGAATACAGAGGCAGATATGCAATGTCAGAAAACAGACAATATTTTCATTTGTTTTACCTGACCATACATATTTGTCATGAAGGAATGAGTACTTCTATTTGGGGTAGGGGATAAAAGTTGGAGATAATGACAAATATGAAAAAAAAAGAACATCAATATAATATTTTTAAAGTTTTTTAAGAAAAAAAATTAATGCCTCAATCTCTTCTAATAGTCATTTTTTTTCTTGATCAGTTGCTTCACTTGTGTGTGACTCTTCAGGACCTCATGTTGGGTTTTCTTGGTAAAGATACTAGAGTAGTTTGCCATTTCCTTCTCCAGCTCATTTTACAGATGAGAAAACCAAGGCAAAACAGTTAAGTGACTTGCCCAGGGACACACAGATAGTAATTGCCTGAGTTTAGATTTGAACTGAGGTCTTCCTGACTCCAGGCCCCATGCTCTATTCAATGCACCCCATAGCTGTCACTCTGAAAGTCAATTTTACTGATAATATATCCATATGAGACCAAAAAAATCTACAAGTTCTATTATTCATTTGTTTGTTTGTTTAGCTTGACATTTTCTCCTAATGAAGGTATGTGGGCAATGAAATGAATAAATTCATCAACTATTTCCTCTCCTGATATAAACTGTTACTGAGTCTTAGAGACTGAATAAATGGCTATTCTAGTTATAATGTTGTGCCCATGTGTCTAAATGGCAGTGTTTTATTTGGCACTGATGGAAAGACTTTACTAGGTACATACAGAACTGAATTTTCAAATGCTCATTACTTTCTTAATCTGAAAGCAATAATTTTCTGAGATACAACACATTTTGGAAAATTCTACATGCAGTCTAAAGACTTAAGGTTTTATTACTTGAATCACTTGTTTGAAAAAAACAAACATAAAAAATATTTTCTATAAGAAGAGAAATAATTTCTACTCATGTTTCAATATAATCAGAAGCATTTTAGTTTATACTAAGACCAACTCAAACTTCAAATCTAAGGATTTGTTAAGCTGCTTGCAGAATATGAAAATAAAAGAATTCAGATTATTTTTAACCTTCGTACAACTTTTCTTCCCTAAAAGGCTACAGAAATGAACAATTTTAATTACCTCTATTATTAGCTGAATGAATGGCATAAGAGCACAATTTGTAGAAGCAATAATTAATATAAGTGCTATATCTCAGCTTGGTTGGGCAGCTATAAAAGGAGAAACAGTTCAATATAACATGTACAAATTAATATAGGCCATGAGTATGAGTAGGAGTAGAGATGGATAACAGGTATCTGTATAATTAGAGCTTGTATTCTAATTGGCAGAAACTTCTCTTCAGGTTATAATACAGGGTGAATAGTTTAAAAATGGATATTAAAACTATAAGGAAAATGGTTAGCAGTAGACCAAGGGGAAAGTAAACAGTCTGAAAATTCATTAGAGCAGTGCGTAGGCCAAGTATGAACAAGAACTGAGAGACACCAGTAGACTATTCCTTTTTGACACAATCAAATAATAAAATGGACATGATTTAAAGAATAAGTTTGTAGGAAAATGTAGTTGATATAAAACAGTGATTGTGGTACCAAGAAAAATGGCACCTGGAAAATAATCATAATATAAAGTGAGAAAGATGGACTATATAGCTCAAGATGGATTATATGACTAACTGTGTAAAGCTTTTTATTTGCTAATCAAAGTATACAACAATTAAGTGGACATAAAGTAATATAAAAATTAAATTAATTTAATTTTATATCATTTTTTACTAAAGCAGGAAAAAGGTCTATTCCAAGGGCACTCTCTGAGGGAAATCAGTGAGGCAATATCAGAGAGATGTTCACAAGGATGAAATTATGGAGCAACTTGGGAAATTCTACAGCAGTAAATCATCACGGGCATCTGATATTCATCTGAGAGTTTCTAATAAAGGGTAAAATGAATGAGACACTGGTAAGGCTATACAACATAGACTTAAAATCAGTTATAGCTTGCAAATGTTACAATGTTGCTAGTATAATGTATTTCTTTAGAAAAGGATGTATGGAGGAGATTCACAGAACTTCAACTCAGTACTCACGTTAGCAATGGGGAAATGAATAGCCTAATTAGGTAAGGTCTTGCTCAATAAAAGGATAATATTAAACTGCAGAGATCAAGCCACATACAAACTGAAGGAAGAAGCTGTTCTTTCTTACCCTATTAAAGTTATCAGGAAATGTCAATGTAATAGTATACACAAGTAAATTTATTCACTTGGGAGCACCATGAAACTTTTAATAATGTCACTTGATACTATTAGGAAAAAGAAATTATTTAGACATAAAGGGTGACATTGTAAGCAAATTAGGGGGGCATGGAAGAAATTATCTGTCAGATATATGGCCAGAGGAAGATTTCATGACCAATAAAAGATAGAGAAGTCAGCAGGTGGTAAAATAAATAATTCTGATTACATAAAATTAAAAAGGTTTTGCACAAACAAAACCAATGCAGCCAAAATGAGAAGGCAGGAAACAGGGGGAATTTTTTTTTTAATGTTCTCTGATAAAGGTCTCATTTCTCAAATACATAGGACTGACCCAAATTTGTAAAAATAAGAGATATTCTCATCTGATAAATGGTCAAATGACATGAATATGTAGTTTACAAAGGAAGAAATCAAAAGTTACCAAACTATCCCAAATGCTCTAAATCATTAATAATTAGAGAAACACAAATTAAAACAGTTCTGAAATACCACCTCACATCCATTAGACTGGCCAATATGACAGATGAAAATAGGTAGACTAATGCATTGTTGGTGGAGCTATACACTCGTTCAATCATTCTGGAAAACAAGTTGGAACTATTAGCCAAGAGCTGTAAAACAGTGTATGTATGCCCTTTGACCCAGAAATACTGCTAATAAATTTATATGTTAAGGAGATCAAAGAAAAAGAAAAAAAGACTCATTAACAAAAATATTTACAGCAGCTCTTTTTGAGATGGCAAAGAATTGGAAAATGAAAGGATGCTCACCATTTAGGGAATGGACGTATATGTTATGGTATATCAATGTGAAGGAATACTACTGTGCTATAAGAAATAATGAAGGGGATAATTTCAGAAAAACATAGGAAGAGTTATAAGACCCATTTGACAAGATTACTTGGAAAACTAGAAAAAAGTTTGCCAAAATCTGAGGTATAGATCAGCATCTTACAGCATATACCACAACAAGCTCTAAAAAAGATAAATGATCCAAATCTATAAAATGTCATAGTATTAAAAAAAAAAACAACAGAAGAAAATGAAGTTAGTTATATTTCATGGCAATGGCTTTGGGGAGAATTCTTAAACTAACAATCAAAATAATTGCTAATTTAGATTACGTGAAACTGAAAAGCTTTTGCCTGAATAAAATTAATGACACTCAGGTAAACAGGGAAATCACTGATTGAATGAAATATTTTCATCAGATTTCCCTGATAAGAGTTTGAGATCAAGGTTATATAGGGAATTAACTCACCTAAGCAATTAAGGGTGCAGAGAGTAGATAGCTAGACACAGAGCCAGTAAGATCTGAGTACAAATCTAACTTAAGATACTAGTTGTTGTGTAACCACGGGCAAGTCACTTAACCTTTCCTTGCCTTATCTTTTTCATCCGTGAAATGAGGATAGTAATGGCACCATCTTTGCAGTGTTGTCAGCAGGATAAAATGAGATACTGGTAAAGCATTTGGCAACCCTTAAGGGCTTCTATAAATGCTAGTTATTATAGTACATATGGCCCTATTACCAAACTGTTGTGGTAGTAAGTGTATATAAACAAACAGTTCTCAAAAGATAACCAACTGCTCTAAGTCACTAATAATAAGAGACATAACAACTAAAACAACTTTGAGGTACACCTCTCACCCAGCAAACTGGCAAAGATGAAAAAAGATGGAAGGAGTTAATGTTGGACAGTTTACAGGAAGGCATGCAGACAAATATCCTGTTGGTGGAGCTATGGATTGAACCAAACACTGTGAAGACAATTTAGACTTATGCTAAAAAAAAAATAAAATAAAATAAAAATATCCATATCCTTTCATCAAAAGATGATATATATCCCCAAATAAGGTCAAATACAGAAATAGAGATTCCCATGTATACAAAAGTATTCATAGTAATATGTTTTGTGATCACAAAGAAAGAGAAATAAAACAGGTGCCTTTCAAGTGGGGAAGGGCTAAACGGATGGTGATAAGTGATAATACAGGCATATCTCATTTTATTACACTTGGTTGTATTGCACTTTACAGAGATTGTGTTTTATTTTATTTTATTTTTTACAAAATTAATGTTTGTGGCAACCTTGTGTCAAGCTAGTCTATCAGTGCTATTTTTTTCAAGAGCATATACTTATATCATGTGTCTATGTCACATTTTGGTAATTTTTCTAATATTTCAAACTTTTTCATTATCATTCTGTTAGGGTGATCTATGTTCAGTGATCCTTGATGTTACCATTGTAATTGTTTTGGGGCGGCTAGGTGGCGCAGAGGATAGAGCACCGGCTCTGGAGTTAGGAGGATCTGAGTTCAAATATTACCTCAGACACTTAACACTTAATAGCTGCGTGACCTTGGGCAAGTCACTTAACCCCATTTGCCCTCCCAAAAGCAATAAATAAATAACTGAACTATTGTAATTGTTTTGAGTGCCATGAAGTGTGCTCATATCAAACAGAAGACTTAATCAATAAACAGTGCATGTGTTCTGACTGTTCCCCTGACTGCCTCCCTCTCCTCAGGGCTCCCTATTCCCTGAGACCCAACGATATTGAAGAATATTACATAAACTTAGTCAATAAAGCTGTGGCAGGGTCTCCAATTTTCAAAGACGTTCTACTGTGAGTAAAATGCTACCAAACAGCATCACATGCTACAGAAAAATCTTCCATGGAAGGAAGAGCTGATGGATGTGGCAAACCTCATTGTTGTCTTATTTTAAGAAACTGCCGCAGCCAAGCCAGCCTTCAGCAACCACCACCCTGCTCAGTCAGCAGCCATCAGCGAGGCAAGACTCTCCCCAGCAAAGATTACAACTTACTGGAGGCTTAGATGAGGGTCAGCATTTTTTTTTGAGCAATAAAGCATTTTTAAAATTTAGGTATGGACGTTTTTTGACATACTATTCCACACCTAACAGACTACAGTAGAGTATAAATATAACTTTTAAATCTGTTGGAAAAGCAAAAAATTTGTCACTCGCTTTATTGTGGTATTTGCTTTGCTCCAGTGGTCTGGAACCAAACCTGCAATGTCTCGGAGGTACTCCTTACTGATGAATATGAAAATTTCGGGAAAGCATGGGAACGCTCGTATGAACTGATAGAGTGAAGTAAGGTAGAACCAGGAAAACAATATAGACAGTGACTAAAACAATGGAAATGGAACGAAAAATAACAAAAACTACTACCCAAACAACACTAGGTAATAGAATGACCAATCTAGTTACCAAAAGAGTTCAGAGAGTGTAGAAAAAGACAGTTCCAGGATTTTTCTTCTTCTGGATCTTATAAGATTCAACGGATTCGATCATCATCTCTGATGCAGATGACTCCCAAATTTAAATCTAGTTTCATCAAATGCCTAATTAGATATTCTGTATTAGATGTTAGAGTTATTTCAAATTGAACATGTCCAAAACAGGATTCATTATCTTTTCCCCTAAAGACTTCTAACTTCCCTGTTTTTACCCCGCAAGGGCACTATCATTTTTCCAGTCACTCAGATACAGAACTACAACTCATCTTTAACTCTTCCCTCTTACATACTCTCTAAACAAACTCAGTTGCTAAGGCAGATTGATTCAACCCTTTCTCATCTCTTGCATCCATACCCTTCTCTCTCCTCATATTATAACCAACCCATTTAGGCCTTAATTACCTCTAGCTTGAACTATTGTAATAGTAACTTAACTGGTTTCCTTGCTTCAAGTCTGTTCCCTCTCCAATCCATGTTCTACAGAGCTGCCAAACGGATACTCCTAAAGTTCACTCTCTTACTCAAAACCCTTGGGTGGTCCCATTGATTCAAGGGTAAAATATAAACTTCTCTACTTGGCATTTAAAACTTTTCATAATCCAGAACTGGTCATGTTTCCAGGAAGATAAACTAACCTATTGATTCAATCAACCTATGAGAATTTCCTTTTCTCCACATGCACAATTCAATCTCCTACTTTCATGCTTGACTATAATACTCATGATCCTCACTTCTCCCTCTTAGAACTGCAGGTTACTTTCAAGGGCCAGATCAAGTGACACCTCTTTTAATACTTTTCCTCATTTCTCCAATTGTTAGGAAATAAATAACTTCTCCCTGAAATAACTTTGTATATATTCTGCATCTACTCATCAGGGAACATATTGTATTCCTTGGTATAAAAAGTCCTTGAGGGCAGAGACTCTTTCATTTCCGTACTTGTATCACAAGTGCCTAGTACACATATGGTACATGTTTAATAAATGCTTAAAAGCATAATCATTCTCATGATAGGAGGTATAACACTGAAAACATTATTCTAGTTTTCAGTTCATGTACTAGAGAGGATATACCATAGAATGGTGAATCTTTTTCTAAAGAGTTGTGAATAAAGTCCAAAAATGTGTGGAAAAAGGTGAGTGAGGGCCATGGAAACCAAAAATCTCTTTCAGGAATAGGAGGTAGAATCTGAGAGCTATTAGACTGACAAAGAAAACATACAGAAAAATAAAAATTATAGGACCATGAGAGTACAGGTAAACTGATACAGTATTGGTGAGGCTAGGAATTGGTACATAAATTCTGGAAGACTATTCGGAACTATTTCTGAAAAAATCATTAAATGGTACAAACTCTTTGACTTAATGATACCTAATAATACTACTACTCAGTATCTAATACATATAATACAAGGAAGAAAAAAAATGAAAGCAAAAGACCTATAGGTACAAAATACATATGGTAAAAGTGTTTAGGACTTCTTTGGTTATAGTAAAGCAAAAAACAAACAAAAAACCAAAACAAAACAAACCACCACCACCACCAACAAACTAGAAAGAAAACGAATCCCCATCAACTGAGGAATGGTTAGAACATTTTGTGTCATATTGATGCAATGGAATGCTATAATACCCTAAGAACTTACAAATGTGATGATAGAAACTTGAGAAGACTTAAATGAAATGATGCAGAGTGAAAGGTAAAGGAAAACAATATTAAAGGACTACAAAACTTTGTTGACTTAAATCATGCCTCTCACAGAATGAGACAAACATTTTCAGACTTGGGTCAATTTGTTGATTCGTTTCACTCATTTGTCACAAGGGAAAGGGTCTTTTGAGTTTGTGTGTGGTGATAAAAATGTAAAAGCTAAAAAGAAAAATAAAGGAATATCATTAAAACGAAGAAAATAAAGGAATATAAAGAAATTTTTGTTACTAACTTGTTCAATTTAATGTCTTAAAAAACCGTCAAGGAAGTTTAGAGTTTGTTACAAAACAGTTTTTTTTTTTTCAATACGAAATATTTGTGTTTATGGAAGACTGGTAAAGTCATCGAAAAAAATGAAAAACACCAAAATAGTGACTAGGTTTTGCTATCAGTGGAGATACATAAAATGAGAGAAAAAGAGTTATTTTGGTTAGCATTATTTATCATCATCAAGATGGTATTGTGCCCTTGGCTGGGGCCAAGTCAGTGATGAAATCTAACATTACTATCATTGCAGAGTAAGAAAAGTTTCAGCAAACTTATTGGACAACCTCATCCATCCTTGTCCCAGGCACACATCTGGCATAACTGTACCAATATCATATTGAAGTTTGGGCAACAATATATGTAAGATCTTGAGCAGTCTCTATGGCCTTGCTTGTACTGTCATGAGCAACATACTCATGGGAACAAACATGTAAGAGTCCATCAAATATTGTCCTTCCTTGAGGCACTGGTATTAATACGCTGTGTATGCTGCTGGTCAATAAACTAAAATAGCTGCATTTGGGGATTGGTTACTATGGGCTTTATGAATTGTACAAAGGCCTATCAGTCAGTAATCAACTACTTGTCCAAATTCAGATTTCAGCAAGTGTATTTGTCCCCAGATTGCAATGCTCAGGAGTGGAAGCAAAGATAAAGTTGAAGATCTAAGGGCACTGAGGTTAACAAAGTTGCCAAACAGGCTGAAGGTGACTTTGGTTATTATGAACAAAGAAAAAAGTAAATTCTAAGCTTCATGGAACAAAAAAGCTTTCAAATTAAAACAACTTAGAAGAAGAAATCATAATTATATGAAAATAGAATGAAGTACATAGCTATTAGCCACATTATTCTGGCTACAAGGAACTGTTTTGTTGATCTGCATGAACTTATGTTAATAAGCAATCTCTGATTCACTTATTTTTTAAACTTATAATTTGTATATTATCACATTTTTTGGAAAATAGTGAATACAAGTATCATATTTTCAATGAGAATGGTAACAAAATTCTGAATATACACAAGAAGAAACTTAGAGAAATTCTAATTCACTAATGTAAGCATCCAAAAGTAAGGTTGATTATATTAATTTATAAAAACTAATTTGAGAAAGAGCTCAAGAAAAATAACAATATGTATTATGTGTATATACATAATCCTGGAACCTTTCTTCAAATTCTGCAGAAAGTAAATGGAAAAAAAAGGAGAAGGCATGGGGAATCATGCCAAAGTTAATAAATGCCAGACTCAAGTTATCTACTTCATTGTTCAAACATCGGTATTGTCTGATACAGGCTGCATCTACCTATCAAAACTGTAACTGTGATTTTAAATGCATTTCAATTTATTCAGGTTTAAAGCACATTTAAATTTTTACCTGAAAGGCACAAGTAAAGATCCTGGATCTTCAGTTCTTTGCCACTTGATATGTTCAATAGTTTTCATACCTTAAATGTATTTTAATAAAGGATACAATTATTAAAGCTCTGCTGAATGCCTTCAGAGCGTATAAGTTCCATCAAATTTACTTATGTCTAATTACTACTCCCTTAGGCAGGTGAGAAATTGAATCTGATAAGATCTTTCTTTTTACCTGTAGTCAAGAATAAAATAAAATCAGTTATTTTAAATCTAATTATCATCTACAACTATTTACAATATTAGCTCTTCAAGTGAACACTTTACAAAGATTTCTTTGTGTACGAGCCCATTCTAAATAGGTTTGTGCTACTTGAATGCAAATATTTACTATTAAAGAATTGATAAAGGAGATCACTAATACCATTTTAGAATTAGATTATGTAGAAAGTATGATACTGACTTCAAGATAGCACTGTACAACTGAATATGCAAACGCTAGAGGCAAATTCCTTCAGAAAAGAAAATGAAAAGATGAGGCTAAATCCAGCAGTGATGAGCCAAATTCTTACAATTTGTGAACATGACCAAAAAACCTCTATTACCAATATACTAATTTTATCAATAAAAACAAGCCTACAACTGTTTCTACTGCAGGTAAAGCATAAAGTCATTGACATGGTGAGAAAGGAAAAGCTTCTGCCCAACCAAAATTAATGAATCTAAGACAGGAGCACTTAATCTTTTTATCATGTATCCCTTTGGTAGTCTAATGAAATGGATAGACCTTCCTCAGAATATTTTTCTGAAAATTCATAAATGAAGGAAACACTAAATTTTAATCAGATGCTAGTGAAATAAATTATGTAACTGCCCGCCTCCATGCAAATAAAAAGGAAACAGAAACATGCAATTAAAGAAAAAAAAATTTAAGGTCCTAACTAACCAAGAATAAAAAGATTATTATGTGTGATCAAGACCAGTCCTTCAACATGGAATATCACAATAAGAAAATGTAATTCCCAGGGGAGGCTAGGTGCAGTGAATAGAGCACCGGTACTAGAGTCAGGAGGACCTGAGTTCAAATCCAGCCTCAGACACTTAACACAAAAACTAGCTGTGTGACCTTGCCTTCCAAAAAGCAAAAAAAAAAAAAAAAAAAAAGTAATTCCTGTAATATTGAACCATATCTAGATATAAATAGCAACAATACTTTTATAAGGTGAACCAGTCCTGAACTTAGCATTAGCTAACAATAATAACAACAATGATGACAACAGCAAAAATCAAAGGAAGCTGAGACCTGAAGATTAGACTTGAAATTAGCCAGAACACTCTTGTTGGCCAGCCGTCGTTATTAAAAGCCAGCCCATTGACACAGAAGTGGAAAGAAAATGGCAAGAAGTGTTGGAAATGGACTGTAAATGGCAAGTAAGGAACGAACGGTTTTAACCATGGGCAGCAGAAGGGGTAGTAAAAGTGAGAAGGAATAGCAGCGATTAGGAGATCCATAGATACTAAGACAATGAGAACAGCAAAGAGACAGAAGAAAAATGGAAGTATAAGGGTACACAATTCTATATACCTCAGAATCCCCAGAATATATTGTTCCACACTTAAAAACACACCAACCATTGGCCAACTTTAGAGCCTCTGGAGGGCACATAGTTAAGTTCCTACTTTTAAAGCAGTCTTATTTGGGCAGTGCCCAGCACTTTAGGACCCATTTAATAAATTACCACACATATTCATAGTCCCTCATCTTTGCAAAGAAGAAAGGGAGGTACCTTCTTACATTGTTTCTTTGGGGCCAAGTTTGGTCACCATACCTATACACATTCAATCTTTTTTATTAAATAAATTTATCTTTTGTTTGTTTGTTTGTTTGTTTTACTTAAAATATCCTTCAGTATCCCTTCCCCTTCTATTACTGTTCCAGGTTCACACAATGTCAGTGTTCCC
The DNA here is from genome assembly GCA_028646515.1 of Pseudochirops corinnae. Lineage (NCBI taxonomy): Eukaryota > Metazoa > Chordata > Mammalia > Diprotodontia > Pseudocheiridae > Pseudochirops > Pseudochirops corinnae. The sequence continues at coordinate 35,709,020 of CM053589.1, forward strand.
TTAGACTCATTATCATTTCCCCCTCCAGTAAATTGAAAAATCTTAGCATTTTTGCTTTCACATCACCACCGCTTTTCTCAGCTCACATGGCTACCATCCTAGTTCCGATCTTTATTACCTTTTGTCTAACCTTTAGCAGAAGCCTTCCAATTAGTTATCCTGCCTCAAGTCTTTCTTTACTTTAACCTAGATTCTACACAACTGCCAAAGTGATTTTCCCAAAGCACAGGTCTGATTATATTATTGAGTATATTATGCTCAATAAATTCTAGTAGGTTCCTATTTACTCCAAGATCATATACAAAGTCCTGTATTTGACATTTAAAGCTCTTAACAACCTACTAGTCTTTTCATACTTTACACCTCTCTACATACTTTACTCTCTAGCAAAAGTTAATGTAATTCTAAAGGGCAATCAGTTTATTCTTTATTCAGTAGTAAAATTTAGCCCACTATTCCATTAATCATCATAGAATCTAAGTAATAAAGGTATTTCCACTCATTTTAGGGAGGTTTACTTTAGTGTTTCATTTAATCATACTTGCTTAAAATACACAACTCCCCTGAACCCCAAACTTTAAAATAATATAATATCTTTTTTATAAAAGGTGACACAGATTCACCTTCAATATAGTAGGGACATTGTGTTTTGTGTCCATTAGTAGTGATGGACTCTCCACAAATCCTACCCTTAATGACACAGAGGTGACACTAGGTTCTCAAATTATATGACAGTAAAATGTAAGTTCTGGAAAGTTTTACCCTGTTGGGATGGTTTTAGAGCAGGGCTTCTTAAGCTTTTTCCACTTCTGACCCCTTTTCATGTTTTGGTAGTGTTTGTTGGCATCAAATAGCCTGAGGACATGCATAGTACAAAGTGCACATGCTTTGTGTTCAGACCTAAGGCTGCAGTGAAGTTGCCAGATGCAACCTGGGCAAGTGTTGCCAGAAACACATCAGGTCCATTATGCACTTAATTTTAAATTAATTTTTGGTTGTTCAGAAACCTTTCACTGTTGTCAAATTTTATGGGGTCATGACCCACATTTTAAGAAGTGCTGGTTTAGAGCATGACCCTTGGATTAGACCAAATCTGCTTTTCCACCAATCGGCCTAAGCTAACCAAAGAGGGAACTCACCAACAGGTTGGCCACATGATGATAAATTTTTTGGCAATGGTAACCTATTAAATAAAAACAAGCAAACAAACAAAAATGTTCCTGAGAACTATGCAGTCACGGTGACAGTGTCAGAAAAGGGGGAAAAGGAATATAAGAATCCGTCTTCAGATCATTTATAAATTTTGAGATTCTTGACCAATGACAAGCAAGTACCTTCTGAGGAAGGTAAATCATATTAGTTTTGACATTTTCACTACAACAACTGGAAGGAAGATGGAAATTGTACTTAAATTGAAGAGTAGCTCATAGGTACTTGTTGAAGTAGCAAAAAAAGAAACTGATGTAGTTGGTTTTATTGCATACTTGACAGTGACAAGAACTGTTTAATGGGATAGTTGGTCAACTCGGTTTGAAGTATATATGATAAATATTTGTAAAAAGGCCCCCATGAACATGAAAATAACTTCAACTTAAGTACCTAAACTGGTTACAGAGGATGAAAAGGAAGAGAAATTCTACACCGGACTCAGTTAAGACCCTTCAAATTAAACTGCTAACATATGACTGATATAACTAATTCTTGGACAACAGAAATGATATCGACACAAATCATAATAACTTTTGCAAGTTTCAATGATACAAATCATAAAAACAAGAAGACCAAAAGACCCTAGAAAGTGCTTTAGTTGAGAGGGTTTTGGGAAGATGGTGGAATAGGTCAGAAAACTTTAGGCTTTCCAAATTTCCTCCACAAAAAAAAAAGACAGAACATTGCCTCAGAGAAGCAGAAATAAACACTGGGTAAAGCATTTGTTCTCCTAAGACAATCTGAGAAACCCCCAGAAAAGACTTGACCTGTAGGAGCAGAAGTTCAGCCTGAATGAGTGCAAACACCTCTAGACCAACTCTGCAGAATCAACAAAGATCAAACCCTCAGGGCAGCTTGGCTGAGAGGCAGTTTCAACCTTAGAAACTTTCATCTCCCAGACAGTGTGGGGGGTTTGATGGCCGAGCAGGAAAAGACTGAAGGATCTTCCACTGTTGAGGGAGGTCAAGCATAGCTGTGCTGACCAGATGCAACCCAGGCTGTGGCTGTGGGGAGAAGGAGCTAGCACACACCTGGTGAATGCAGTAGTAAGGGTTGGAGACCCTGCTCTCTGTGGGCCCTTGCAGGAGAGCAGAATCCCTGAAATCTGTTCTGGGGTAGAAAAGACAACTGTAGTTTGCAGTCACCAGAGGAACCACAGGGAGCAAGATCATTTAGATTTAATCAAAAGTGAAAAATAGAGAAACTATACTATGTGTCAGCTATAATATTCAACATTGTTTTAGACCATTTAAACATATGGACAGTAGAAAATACCTGACTATATACCTGTCAAAACAGACACAGGAACTATATGAACATAAATATAAAACACATTTTATACAAATAAACTCAGATTTAAGTAACTGAAATAATATCTTATTCATGGGTAGGTAAAACCAATATAATTTTTAAAATTACAATTTTACCTAACCTATTTATTCAATATTATTCTAATTAAATTACTAAAATAATTATTTTATTGAATTAGAAAAAAAAATTTTAAAGTTTATTTTGAAAAACTAAAGGTCAGAAACTTCAAAGAAACCAGGAAAAAAAGATATAAAAGAAGTAGATTCAGCAGTATCAGACCTTAAACTGTATTATGAGGTGAGAGCATCGATGAAGTGTAAAAAGGATAATTCCTTTTGGGTTGGAATGCTGCTGTGGTATAGGAAGTGATAAGGAAGTTGATTTGGAAAAGCACAGAAAGACTTGGACTTATGAAGGAAGACCTACTGTGTGTATGTATGAGTGTGTATGTTTATAAATAGCTATGCCTATGTGTATATATATCCATGCTTAATTGTAGGCTTCTTTGGAGGGGGGGGAAGGGGAAAAAAGTAAAGTAAAAGTGCACAACAGAGAACAAAAGAAAACCAACAAGGAAGCAATGAAAAGCTGGGCAGCTTTGAAAACAATGTGTAGTATTTATTATATAGGTTTCGTTAAAATGAAAATTTTTTGTTTTATATTACATCCTCTCTTTGGATCTACTGTGTACATGGCAATGATTTTTTTCTTTTCTCATTTTGTATTTAAGTTTAAAATAAAAAATTTTACCAAAAAAGTTGCTTTAGTCAGCAAACACTTAACTTGTTAAGCAGAAATCATAGTCAAAAGCACATTCAAAACGGAATTCATTTGTAATATCTCTTAAATATTCCCCTTTTCTCCCCTCTGATACAGAAACCACCCTGGTGTAGGCCTTCATCTCCTCATTACGTGCTGGTTGGTCTCCCTGCCAAGTCTTTCTTCACTTTAGTCCATTCTGCACTTAGCTGTCAAAGTGATTTTCCTAAAGTGCAAGTATAACCATGTCAAAATGCAACTGAATAAATGTAGATGCCTCCCAGTAACCTCCAGGATCAAATATAAATCCTGTCTGTCATTCAAAGAATTTAAGACAAAGAAAGGCAATCCCTACATTGAAATAGCTTATAATCTAATAAGGAAAAGCAACATAAAAAAGGAAGGTAAAGAGGGAAGAGGGGGAAGAACACAAGGGGACCACCAGAATAGGATATTTTGTGGAATGGAAAACAAGGAGAGCTGCTGATGCAAAACTGAGAGTTAACTGCAAAGTTCTGAAACTTTTTTGAAAGAGCTAGGTAGCTCAGTGGATAGAGGGCTGTTCCTAGAGGTTCGAAGACATGAGTTCAAATCCAACTCTATTTGCCTTAATCCACTATTGAAGGCAACAGCAAACTACTCCAGTGCCTTTGCCAAGAATCCCTTTGGGGGCAGCTAGTTGGCACAGGGATAGGACCATGGGCCTGGAGACAGGAAGGCTCATCTTCCTGAGTTTAAATCTGGCCTCAGACATTTACTAGCTGGGTGACCCTGGGCAAGTAACTTTACCCTGTTGGCTTCAGTTTCCTCACCTGTAAAATGAGCTCAAGAAGGAAATTGCCAATCACTCCAATATTTTTGTCAAGAAAACCCCAAATGGGTTCATAAAGAATTTGACACCACTGGAAAATGATTGAATGACAACAACAGCAACAACAACAAGATTGGAAGGATTTTATTGCTCTACCTTCCAGCCCTCCAATAAGAAGACAGTAAAAATTGAAGGAGTTGAGAAGGTATTAAGTATCAAAAACTCAGTCAAGCTGAAAGGTGACGAAATTTCAGGTGAACAGCTTATCTGGGAGGTGGGAGGTGAGGTGGTGGTGGATGATATTGTGTGGAGCAGAAACCAAGCAGAGCTACTGATGGAAAATGAAGAAAAAATCCTTATAGTAAGTTAGAAATGACACTAAATAGAAGATGTTGAAAGAAAACAGATTAGACCAAGTACATGTAGACAACACCCATGGTGAAGTTCACCTAATTGGGAGGGTATTATGGGACTGATTCAGGAAT
>CM053589.1:35714094-35731968 GCA_028646515.1 Pseudochirops corinnae
CATTCTTCTCCTCATTGGCTTTTTGGGCCTCTTTTACCATTTGAGTTAATTTATTTTTTAAGGTGTTATTTTCTTCAGTCAGGTTGTTGACTCTCTTTTCATGATTTTCTTGCATCATTCTCAATTTTCTTCCCAATTTTTCCTCCACTTTCCTCATTTGGTTTTTAAAATCTTTCTTAAGCTGCTCTATGGTTTGTAGGCAGTCTTCATGTTTCTTGGAAGCTTTTGGTGTGCGAGTTTTGACTGTTGTCTTCCTCCCGTTCCATGCTTTGATCCTTTTTGTCCCCAAAAAAGGAATCTAAAGTTCAGTTGCTGTTCTTACTTTGCTTCCTTTGCCTGCTCATGTTGCCAGTAAATTACTTATTTTTTAGCTCTGTGGAACTCTGCTTCCAGAGGGGAAAGCTCTGTCCCAAATCTCTGGGGTTTTTGCAGCTGCCAGAGCTATTAGGAGTCTCCTGTTTTTTTTGCAGCCTCCACCAGCTTTGGCTCACTGAAAACACAGCCCAGGACCACCACCTAAGACCACAATTCGGATCCAGGCCGCTCAACGCAAGAGCACTTAGCCTCTGAACAATCGCTTGGCCCCCCTGTATCCTGCAGGCCGGGAGCTCTGAAGCAGCCACATGGAGGTGCTTGTGCCCCTTCCTTGCCCTGGAGACAGTTTGGCCGTTCTGCTTTTCTCCCCCAAATTTAGCTAAGTTCCACTGACCTTTCACTTTGTCCTTGTTTCTTATGGCTTGATAATTCAGGAAATTGCCACAGCTGCTGCTGATCCACTCTCCTGAAGCTCCAGCTGCGGCTTGTCCTGGCCTCCCCAGGGCCAAGCCACTGTTTCATGCTGAGCTGGTTTTGCCTCCAGCATCCTGCAATGAGCCTTCCTGCTGAGCTGCCTTCAGTAGGAGATGTGTTTTTCTGTATTTTTGTGAGTTTTGGAGCCCTAAAATTTGTTTAGTCATATTTTATGGGTATTTGAAGTGGCTATGTGGGAGCTGCAGAGCCTTGTTGCTTCTATGTCGCCATCTTGGCTCCTGTGTCCTTGGAATTTTCAAACATTATCCTACTGTGTTCCATTGCTTGTGGATCTTATGCACTTGATCTTTTCCACTGATTAATTGTTTTGGTGAATAGTATTTGTAAGAATAACTGTTTTGTCACCTTTTCTTCCTCCGGACAAATTTTGTCATATTTTTTTTAGTTTTATCAAGTAATCCTGTGGTATTTTGAGTCTGAATTCGTTTAGGTGACCTTGTAATTTTTATTATATTTGCACAACTCAATGAAACTATGATCAATTTCCAGCAGTTTTAGGCTTCATTTATTTATATAAAGAGTGTTAGTTTTATTCATGTTTTTCTTTTGTGTCTTGGTAAGTAGACTCCCAGATATTTTACACATTTTAAGATCTGCTCTTTAAAAGACACACACACACACACACACACACACACACACACACACACAGAAAAACTAATGATCTTCATAGATCTATTTTATAACCTGATATAACCGACCTTATGGTTTCCATTCGTTTTTTCATTTTAATCTTAAAGAGCTTTCTGAAACATCATTGCATCTTCAAAAAGTGATAATTTTATTTTTCTTAGTTTTTGCTTATTCCTTTGATTTCTTTCTCTTTTTTATTACTGTAAATATTATTTCTAGAACTTTATAGCATAATATTGATGAAAATGAACATATATGCTTATCCCCTGATCTGATTGGAAAGACATCTCTTATTTCTCCATAGAAATACACATACACATATGTGTATATGTAGGTGTTTGCTAATACAATAATATGATAAAATGCATATATTAAGGAGAACTTCACTTTTTCCTTTGCTTACTAGTGGTTTTTTTTTTTTAACATAAAAGAATTATATTTGTATCTTATTGATCTGTTAGATTATATTAGATAAAGTTCACTTTTTCTATTTTTAAAATTTATTAATACAATTATTCCTACTTATTGTTTGTTGACTATATTTTTCTGATAGACAAAATGACTTCCTTCTTATAAGGTGTCTTGCATGTGTATATAAACGTTCTATAAGTTTCTTTGAAAGATATTTCAATAGAAATAATATTTTGCAACTTTCTTATTATCTGACAAACCAGAAAGTAGGGCCATATATGCTCTCTAAAGATAATGACTATTGTCATGATGGAGGTCTCAGATTCTGAGTAAAATGGTTTTCCTACTGTGAGGAAGTCCTATAGATGCTCCTGTTTATGAATGCCAATATATTGGTTTCATCAATCTGAGGCATACTTCAGAGACTCCTGAAAGAGATCCATAACCACTTAGAGAACTAGAATTAACCATTTTCATGTGAAAAACCAAATATATGAAGAATTCTTGTTGTCAAGACTGTCAACAAGAATTCTTCATATATTTGGTTTTTATAACTCTTTTGCAACTCAACCATCATTATAACTTGGATAGACACCATAGATGGATAGTAAATCAAGCCCAGAATTGAACAGGAAGAGGAGAGTAGGTTGTATTTCCTTTTGGAAATAGTGGTTATTTTTATGACTCTAAAATTCTCCTTTAAAAAAGGAAGACCTATACACACCAAAAAATTATTTTATAGAGCTAGAAAAAATAATATCAGAATTCATCTGAAAGGACAAAAGGTCCAGAATATCAAGTAAATTAATGAAAAGAAATGCAAGGGAAGATGGCCTACCCATACTTGATCTTAAATTGTATTGTAAAGCTGCAGTCATCAAAACCACTTGGTACTGGCTAAGAAATAGAGGAGTAGATCAGTGGAATAGGTTAGGTACACAAGACATAATAGTCAATGATTATAGCAATCTACTGTTTGATAAACCCAAAGACTTCAGCTTCTGGGATAAGAACTAGAACTCACTATTTGAGAAAAGCTTCTAGGAAAACTGGAAAATAATGTGGCAGAAACTGGGCATAGACAAACATCTGACATCCTATACCAAAATAAAGTCCAAATACAGTCATGATTTAGATATGAAGGCTGATACTATAAACAAATTAGGGGATCAAGGAATAGTTTATCTGTCAGATTTATGGAGAACTTAGAAATTTATGACCAAAAGAGATAGAGAACATTATGAAATGCAAAATAGATAATTTTGATTACATTAAATTGAAAAGTTTTTGTGCAGACAAAGCCAATGGAATCAAGATTAGGAGGGAAGCGAAAAACTGGGGAAGAATTTTTACAACTAGTGTCTCTGATAAAGGCCTCATTTCTAAAATATATGTGGAGAGCTGAGTCAAATTTATAAGAATACATGTCATTCTCTAATTGATAAATGGTCAAAGGATATGAATAGGCAGTTTTCAGAGGAATAAATTAAAGCTATTTATAGTCATGGGAAAAAATACTCCAAATCTCCCTGTGGGTTAGAGAGATACAAATCAAAACAGCTCTTAGCTACCACCTCACACCTATCAGATTGACTAACATGACAAAACAGGAAAATGATAAATGCTGGAGAAGATGTGGGAAAGTTGGAACACTAATTCATTCTTGGTGGAGCTGTGAACTGACCCAGCCATTCAGGAGAGCAATTTGGAAGTATACCCAAAGGGCTATAAAACTGTGTATACTCTTTGACCCAGCAATACCTCTGTTAGGACTGTATCACAAAGAGATCATAACAATGGGAAAAGGACTCACATGTACAAAAATATTTATAGCAGCTCTCTTTTTGGTGACCAAGAACTGGGAATTGAGTGGATGTCCTTCAGTTGGGGAGTAGCTGAACAAGTTGTAGTAAATGAATGTAATGGAATACTATTGTGCTATAAGAAATAATGAACAGGCGGACTTCAGAAAAACCTGAAGAGATTTATATGAACTGATGCTGCGTGAAGTGAGCAGAACCAGGAGAACTTTGTACACAGTAACAGCCACAGTCTGTGAGGACTGATTTTGATAGAGTTAGCCCTTCTCAGCAATGCTAGGATCTAAAGCAGTTCCAAAGGACTCATGGTGAAAAATGCCATCCACATCCAGAGAAGGAACTATGGAGTCTGAATGTAGAGTGAAGCAGACTACTTTCTTTTTTGTTTTGTTGCTTTTATGTTTTGTTTTGCTTTGTTTTTTCTTTCTTGTGGTTTCTCCTGTTCATTATAATTCTTCTTTGCAACATGTCTAGTGTGAAAATATGTTTAATAGGAATATAAATATGGATCTGATATTAGATTGCAGGCCATCTTGGGGAGGGGGAAAAATTTAAAACTAATGGAAGTAAATGTTAAAAAGTTAAAATAAACAAATTGAATATAAAAAGGGGAGACCTATGAGATCTTGCATAAATAAATAGTATTTGTTGTTATTAATTTGAAAAATAAGAAGGGTATACTAGATAACTTAAGGCCCCTTCTACCTTTACATATTACTAAATAAAGAGATCTTAAGATCATATTCTACTGGTATCATCATCTGGACTAGTTGGAGAAATTGCATACTTGGAAGAAATAAATATGAGTGTCATGCAGAAAACAATAGAGAAACTCATGCTGGGTGTGAACAGGCAATAACACATTGCAAACAAAGTAGTTACAAATTATAATTGAATTAAAAGACATCAGCAAAGAAACATTTGAACAAAGCAGATGAGCTGTGTCTTATGTGATGAGAGAGGATTAACTGAAAGACATATCTGTGCATTATACTGGTATCTTTACCATATTAAGAGAAAATCAGGCAGGCCCTGGCATTTGATCCCATCCAGTGGTCAACCTGTGGGAAGACTTGGATGGAGTCCCCAGATTGGACAGTCTTGGATAGGTTACAATCTGTATTGTTGAAGGGAAGGCCCAGATCGGAGTATATTTTTTTAATTTCATGGATTTTGTTTTCTTCATTTATGTTTTTGAGTAAGGATGAAGGATTTATTTGGTTTATTGGAAAGCACATTGTACAGCAAAATTAGGAGACTTGGTTCTTGTTTATGGCTTTGACCCTGATTTGCTGCATAAAATTGTAGAAGTCCCTTCTTTTGCTTTTGCTTCAGGTTATATACTGTCGATGCTGGAACTGTGGAGCTTTCCTCTCCTTTTACCTTACAGAAATGTAATAATAATGATCCAATTCTTGCCTTGTGAGTTAGGTACTTAACACTCATTAATTAGGCATATTTTGATATGGGATTTGGGAACATAAAAATCTTGAAGATATACCAACTTTTATATTGCCTCTGGGGATGAATTAAAGGTTCTAAAAAGTCCACTATCATTTGAAATCTTGGCAAACATAGACAAGTGTTCTTATCAGCTATGATGAGCCAAAGTGCTTCTACTAACACTTTCTAAATTTGTTATACAGTGAATAAAAATAAGAGCCTTATTTCTTTGAAGGAACATATTTCTGAATTCTTACCTCTTTTAAATGACAATGTCTGAATCCACTGAACTGAAAGGTATGATTTAAAAAAAAAACCCAACATATGTTAATAAGGCTGAACTAGTTAAATGTTTGACTTTTGCTGTTTTTTGACTAAATTTTCTTTTTTTTTTAATGTATTTTTTTTTTGGAGGTGGGAAGGCAAGGCAATTGGGATTAAGTGACTTGCCCAAGATCACACAGCTAGTAAGTGTGTCAACTGTCTGAGTCAGGACTTGAACTCAGGTCTTCCTGACTCCTGTGCTTTCTCTATTCACTGCATCAGCTAGCTGTCCCCTAAATTTTCTTTTTTCAAAAAAAGTCTTAAAATTGCAAAACTTACCAAGGCATTCTGAAATTTAACTTTGTAAAAAACAGTTGTGATAAGGAAAAAATCACAACAAATGACTAGCCTATACATATTATTCCACTAGTAAAAGGGAAATTGAATGTTACAGTTGTTATGAAATTACTTTGTGTTATTTTGTATTTGTTTTATATTTACTTTCCTGAATGTAAGCTTCTATATACCTTGATAGTAGGGACTTTAATTTTTGTTTTGGTTTAGTATAATGCTTTGTGTGTGGTGTTCACTTAATATAATTTTTTAAAAGTTGAAGATGGGAACACAAATAATTATTAGACAAAGAGGGGTGTTACTGGAGTTCAGAGGAAGAAATAATCAGTGGATTAGAGGAAATGACCTTTGAGCTAAGCTTTCAAAAATGGGTGTGGTCATACCCAGAAGAATGGATAGGAGAAGATTCCATCCAAAGGGAATGGAATTAATAAAAGTATATAAATGGTAAAAGGCTAGGTGGGAGGAAACAAATATTCTAACAGATATACAGATTTGGAAATGGTTTTCATGATCATGACAGATGAAGCCCTGAAAGTGTTTAAAATCATTGAGGAATAGGATGTAGGGAGACTAAAAGACTAAAAATGGAATCTACTGGAATAAAAAAAGCCCAGAAGGAGATAATTTCAGTCAACAATATGAAATCCTGTAAAAAGGTCACAGTTGAAGATTAGAAGATTGAGAAGAGGACTTTTCTATTGCCCAACATAGAACACTGGCTTTATTAAGGAACTGCATTTTATGAAACAAAGATGCCATTGAAATTCAAATGTTATTAATATTTGATTATTAATATTAATAAAATAGTACCTTGATCTCAAATACATATTTTCTGGCCATTAGATAGTCTGGCATAGATGTTACTTGCTTGAGTGTAGTTTTCAGAGTTGTAAACCTACTTACTCTGTTAAAGATGCAGACATATTGCATTTTAAAATGTTCTTTTAAGAAAATGGAAAAGGAAGTTTCCATAGGAATTTGGAAAATGTGTTCTGGAAACACTTCTAAACAAATTAAAAAGCTGCTGTCAAACCAGCTGCTTAGAGATGAATACTTCTTGAGTGTTGCTTTATTTAGCTGACAAGGTTTGTGCTGTTTAGTTATATATTTTATTTTTGAAAAAAGGGCTCTCTAGAAGCCTGCAAAATGTCAACTCATCTTATTAGCAAAGAATAATATTCTTGGGAAACTAAAGATAAAATTACTATAGTTCTTGACTTTTGTTTAATTCTGTAACATCTAGGGTAGACTGTGTTCCTGATTAATTCATCCTATTGTAGCAACACAGGTGGAATCTCTGAAGTAGAAAGCATTACTTTGAAATGAAAATAATTGGCAAAAATTAAAATCTTTTGTAATTTAGTTATCATCTGTAGTAACTTTTTCTCTACTTCATTGAAAACAGCCCACAAAGTGTGATAATAATGTTGTTAATCAGTGACCTAATACTCTAAGTGTTATGAGCCCACTGTTTAATCAGAGAACTCCAGATGGTGATCTCTTCCCATTTAAAAATTCTTCAACACTGGTGAAACAGAACCCTTTTAAATAAACAGAATTCAGACCTTTGAATCAAACTCCTCAGTGCAACACTTTAAAACTCTAATTTTCAGTGTCATTGAAATTGCAGATTAAGTAATAGAAATGTTCTGTATGTACTTTTAGTTCAGATGTGCATGACACTACCAACACAAAGAATTGAGATGTTTAAGGAAAAAGAATCTAGTGCTTTTAATAACCATTTAAATTTTTTGCATGATTACTAAGTCCCTGGAACATCATCAGCTTTTATAAATGATTCTTATTTAATAATATGAAATATTGCCAGAAGTCCAAATATTTCTACTCAGAGCTATAATGCAAGTGTATATCCTTAATGAAAGATTCATATTAGGAATGTTGGAATGACTTTCACTGAAAAACATCTTAAATTCAGAAAATAACATTTTTCCTCAAAAGACTGGATTTCATTAACAGAATAATGCTAGATACTGAGGCATTTTTAAAAGAGAAGAATATTATACAAAAATTTAGGCTTAGTGTTTTTTATTCTCTAGAAATAGTGAACCCTAGTTTTGTCTGTAAAAAGGACATTTTATCTTTAATTTGTCTTGTTCACTTTAGCTGTCAGGATATAGTGACATAAAGAGAGAGCCAGGTCTTAATGAGTGTCAAAAGATGGAAAGAATGAGAAAGAAAAAGGTTTAAGATGAAAGCAAGTTTGTTAATTATTGAGCATCATTCCGGAGAACACAGTAGAGGGAGATGTTAGTGGGACATTGGTGAGGCCAGCATAGATAAGGAGTCTGGAAGTCAGGGAAAGGGAAGTCGGGTATGAGGGATGGGTTTGTTTATAAGTAGAAAGGGATTCAGAATCACTCGGATGGGAGAGTGTGAGCAGGTGGAAGTATGCTTTCAAAAAATAATTTAAATTTTTTCAATGATTAGGCATTTATTTTTCCTACACTCAACTGAATAAAAATAAATCACAGCCTCACAATAACCATGCATAATAAAGCAGATCAAATTCCTACATTGTCAATATCCCTAAATTTTGTCTCATTCTGTATCTGGGGTCTATTACCTTTATGTCTTTTATGCTTCGTTTTTAGTCTTTTGGAATAGTGGTTTGTCATGGCATTGATTTTCAAGTATTTCGAAGTTTATAGTATTGGTGTCATGTTATAAATTGTCCTGGTTCCACTCACTTCACTCTACATCAGTTACACAGATTTTGCAAGGTTTCTCTGAAACTATCCCTTTTATCGTTTCTTACAGTGCAATAACGTTTCATTACATTTATGTGCTGTATTTTGTTTAGCCATTTCCCAGTAAGTCAGCACTACTTTGGTGGTTCTTTTTGGCTTATTCAGGGTATCCATCACTTGGATGATATTCACCACTTTCTATTTTAAGGTGTTTATACTCTTCCAATTCCTTCTTTCAGAGTTTTTGTTTCATGTTTATTTCTTGCTTCATTTCTTCTACCTTCCTAATGCCACGACCCTTTAATACTCATATGTTGACATATCTGCATGTGAGCAGACCCGCCTGGAGATGGATAGAGGAGCAGTGTCTTGGTTCCTAAGACCATTGGAAATACGTATTTTCTGATAGTCTTAGGCAACCCCTGTGAAAGGGTCATTCGACTCCCAAAAGGGTAACGACCCACAGGTTGAGAACCACTGTTCTAGCTGCTTTTATAGTTCTTATGGAAAGTTTTACTTTTTTCATTTTAGGCTCTTATTATGGAGTTACTTTCTACTCTGGGGAAGATCTTTAGATTTTCAATATTTTTTAATACTGTTTGATGTTTTCTTTGATTTCCTCATTTCTCAAACTTAAGTTCCATAATTGAGGAAACATCTCAGTTTAGGCTTTATTATTCCGTTCTGAATTTTCAGATGGAGGGGCCCTCAGTTACTTGGTTTCCAATTTTCGCCTTTACCTGCTGTGGTTCACTTCCTCCTGGATAATTGAGATTCATAGCGCTAAACATTTTGAGTTCTCTCAGATCCTCTGTCTCTCGAATGGGGTGGTCATGACTTGGTCTTCTTTCTTCTTTAGTTTGGGTTCTGCTTCCCTTGGAATTTTGTATTTAGTACCTATGACTAAAATCAGCCATCACCAAAGATTCTTGGTTTATGGATCAGTCTCCAGGTGCCTTGAGTCTGGTTTTGGCCTAGGTCCTTCTTCTGTCTTCTTTGTTTTATTTTGTTTCTGTCTCTGAACTGGGAGTTGGCTTTATCCTTTTCTTTGGTCCTGACAGGTCCTGATGTTATTAATTTTGCTGGTAGACGGTCTTTTGAAATATAGTTCTTGTTTTGCTATGCAGTGTGGTGCTAACTCTAATCTCCTATTGTGGCTCCAAGTGCAGGCAGTTTTTATTTTTGCTGCTGCCCAAGCGATATATTGGCCCTGTCTCACGTAGTGGGTTCCAGGCTGCCTGGTCTCTGTACTGCCTGGGTGTTTTGTGTTGTGCTGGACTGGATGGAGGAGCTTATAGACATTTCTTTTTGGTTTGTTTATCGTTCTTTCTGGTGCCTTTTTTGACTTTATTATTTTATTTGTGAGTAGTCAGAATTCTCTAGGATCTTTCTTATTCCAGAATATCCAGAATTCTCTAGGATCTTTCCATTTTTACCAGAAATTCCCCTCTCCTCATGCCTTTCTCAATACAGAATGATTTTTGTGACAAGAATTAAATTGTCCTTTACGTATTTTATAGACTTATCTTATAATTCTTCCTGAACCAGAGGTTATTTTATCTTCATTCATTTATAGCTTAATTGATTTCTTTTTATGAGATTGAGCTTTAATTTTTTTTGTTTCTTGCTTTTCTTAACATGAATAATTTACATTTTAAGAAGTGTAGTAATCCTGTTTTAAGTTCTCGGTTTTGTTGCACACCCTATTGTAAATGTTAGTCACTTTGGCTTCTGTAAGAACTCATATGTTTCTCTGTTGCTGCTCAGTCTTTTGACTGTGTTTTGCCATATTTCCTTCTACATCTGTATTTTTTATTTCCAGATTTACTATTCTGCCTTTTCTCTGTTTTGGTGTAGTTCTCTTTCAGCCTTCTTAATTGTCCGTTTTCCCATTTGCTTTATTGATTTCTTTTTCAAAAAGCCTAATTTCTTCCCTTAATTTCAACCCCATTTTCTATTCTTATTTCTTTTTTTCTTGCTATCATTATTGCTTTTAAAAAATTTATCTTTTGAACTATTCCAGTTTTTTGTTGTTACAGAATTTCTCAGGCACTCTTGGGATTTGTTTTGTTTTCTTTTTCACTGGAGGTTTTCAGTTTGCTTTCCATTACTGCATAATATTCATCCTTTTTTTGTTTCATTTTCTAGCTTATTTACTTTTTTCCTTCTTCACGAATCCAACTGCTACTATTTCCTTCTTCATGTCAGATCTTTCCCTCAACCTTTCTCTTTTGGCCTACTTGCCTTCCTATCAGGACTCTGTACCATTTGGCCCTTATTTCTTCCTTTGCCTTGGTTTTCTTCTTATCCAGACTTCTGGGATAGGGTTACTTCAAAGCTGTCTTCAAATTATTGGCTGTGTGTTTACTATATGGAAATTCTGTGAGTATGATCCCAGCTGTGTTTATATGCCTTGTTGTAGATATGGCTCTAAAGCCTGTTAGGTCAGGTTTCATGTTGGGATGAAATTAATCATTAATCAATCATTGAACATTTAACAAAAGAGGTTTACTTTGCCCTAACTCAGAAAATATGTTACAGGGACACAGAGGTACCAGTAAAGATATGGCCATCTTCGTCTCCATCTGGAAACAGCATCTGGTCAGTCATGCCTCAGGGTATAGCCAACTTACCTGGCCTCTGGCATCCACAAAGTCTGGGAGGCACAGAGGCTGCATGACTTGGGCTGCTTATTGGCTAGATCAGGAAGCTATCAGAGAAATTGGAACCAATCAGACTGGGGGGGACAAGTGGAGAGGACATTGCAACAGGGAAGCTGATGCTAAAGGAAGTTGTGTGGGGAGTTGTTTTTGAGAAGGAGGCTGTCAGTGTAAGGGAAGCTGTGTCAAGAGCTGCTGTCCTACCATAGAGGACCTTTCAGCATTTAAATAACTCATCCGTTCTTCTGTCATGGGTAGTATTAAGGGAATCAAAAGGGAGAGAGACAAAAACGTAGTCAGATTGAAAGTGCATTAGACCCTTCTTCCACTCTTCTCAACCCTCATCCATTGATTCAAAATTACCAGCAAGTCAACGAAGGGATTTCCTCCTCCCAACAGTGCTGCCTTGGCTCCCCCTAGGGCTTCCTAACCACCAGTGGGAATTCCCCAGTCTCTAGCCTCAAGTCTGCTCCTCTTCTCCATTCTAGTGGCTCCTATCTGAGCAGGAACCAGAAGCATCTGGATCACAGACAGTTGTCTGGGCCCCTTACCCTCCACCTAATCAAGAAAAATTTCTTCACTTGTACCACCATTACCTCAGCTAGCTGCCCCTTAGCATTCATTGCAAGGTGTCTGAAAACCTAGACTGTGTCCCTAGCCAATCTTGTTTACTTTTAGTCACACTAAGCTGGCAGTCAGGTTTACACAGCACAGTCAATAACATTCAAGGAGTGCTGGCTTTAGCACTTTCTTTATCCTTCTGGGCAGCTTTCTCTAGCCCCTTCTAATATAATCCCTCTGAGCAGGATCCTGCAGCTGGTCAAACAGAGAACGTTCCATACAAGATCAGGAGGATTCTAGGCATAGAGAATCCCTTTATCCACTCATACCACCCTGTTCCTTGGATTCTTCCCCAATATCACCACTCTATGAGCCCAAGGCCATCTCTGGTCCCTGCCTGCCAAGACTATGTCAAAGATAGTAGGAATTCCTTAAGAAGACTTTGGAGCTTCTGTGGTGTCAGAAGATCTCTAGCAGAGATATCCATGAACCAGTCAGTATGGAGACTGATGATGTCCTTGCAAGTCCTTGGAGAAGTAAACAGTCTTCCATGTAGATGAGTTAACTCCTTAAAAATAGAGAAGTTTGAAAACAGATTGAATATCGATCAAAAGTTCAACATCATTGTACTAAGAATGAGCTGAATTCAATCTGCTGATGGTAGAAATGTTCCTCTGAAAAAGCCATCACCGTCTATGTTTGGGGCAAAATGAGGCTCTTGTGATTCATTGAATATTTAATAAACTGTAGCGCCAACACGATATTCACAGTGCCTACAGCAGGTATGAATTTGCTGGCGTAATTCTGAATTAAAAAATAAAACAGACTCTCTGTGTGGAAGACAGAACCAAAACATTTTTTCAAACACCAGAAAGCCAAATCCATCGTAGCATCAAAGAAATCTATACACAATAACTGTGCAGGGGGCACCGCCAGCTCCAAGCCTTCCCTCACTATGGCTTTCCCACAAACGAACACTCACAGCTCACTGCCTGCTTCCTCTGTCTCCCTCAACTCTAACTACTCATAACAACTTCCTTTGGCCTCTGTTCCAACTCTGCCTCTCCTTGTTCCACCTTTTCAGCAAGCTTCTCCCACCACAGCCTTCATGTGACTCATACTGTGACTTGGACTTCCATGTGACTTAAGCAGGTCACATGGGCCTATTAATGGATGGGAAAGATCTTCCCATTCCATTAATAATACATTAACAATACACAAAGGAGGAGGTTTACTTTACCCTTACAAAGTATGATATGCAACAAGGATATGGTAGCCCTTGGCTTCTCTGGTTGGGCCCTCCTTGAGATGAAGAACCTTCCAGCACTGGGAGTCAGAGAGTCTACCTGGCTTGAGCATTTTATTGGTTCTAGGCCAGGGCCCTGCATCACAGAAGCTGGGGCCAGTCAGGTGTCATGGGGAGAAGAATCTGCACCAGTAATGCCACTGAGGAAGTTGAGTCCAAAGAATGTTGAATTGGGGGTTGTGTGTGGGGAGGAAACTGTAGTAGGAAACTCCAGTTTTACCACAACCACTCAACAGGGGATGGTTGCAGATTGGGTCATTGCTATAAGGAAGGAGGGGTAGAAGCCATGAACAACAAAGGTCTGGCCAGTTAGTCACACAGAGTGCCCTGGACATTGGTGGAAAAGCTGGAGGGCTGCTCAGCTCTCTGTAGCTTTTTCAGAATACTTGACATTCTGTGGAATGTTTTTAGTTTGCTCTTTTCTTTGTTTTTTTTTTTACATATCTCAAACATTTCTTGTTTCTTTGGGATTGTAGAGTTTAGGACTTAAACAGTCACTGTCATGCTGGCCATGTGTTTCCCTTCAATACCTCTCCTGACATTCTACCACCATCTCTTCAGAGGCATGACTAAGGTTCATTTTGTCTTTGTTGCCATGAAGATCTTACGTGCAAAACTTCTATTTGTGGGTCTCTTCAGAGTCATATAGGCAGGTCTTCAGCATACATACTATCAAAAATATAAGATACTTTGGTTTTTTTTTTCTATTTAATATACATTATTTTAATTTTGTCTTTATGGGGAAGTTATTCACCATTATTTGATTTAAGGATATCATTAGTATTACTTAAATTCTACATATTTTATAAACCACTCAATCAGTCAGCCAGCATTTATTAAGTGTTTACTATGTGTCAGACACTGTGCCCAAAACTAGAGCTACAGAGAAAGAGAAAAGGATGGTCCTTGTCCTTAAGAATCTCACCTTCCAAATGGGAGACCACATATAAGAGTACACAGAATAAATGGAAAGTGATGTTACAAGGAAACTGCTGAGGAAAGGTACAGCTGGAAAGGCTGCCTGCAGGAGGTGGGATTTGCATTGAGTTTTGGAAGAAGCCAGGAGGTGTAACATCTCAGGAACAGCCAGTGAAAAGGTCATTTCTATTTAATGAAATACTGCTATATTCAAATTGGTGCTGCCTTCCATTTTATTTATTCATGTGTTCTTGATACCCTAAAAGATCAACATCTTTAGAAGCCCAAACCATTCAATTAAATTTCTTAGCCTGAAAACTAAGTTTGTAAAGCTAAGAACTTTTGTTTTAGACAGATGAATTAAAAAAAAAAAATCTGTCAGGATAAGTACATATATGTTGAATGCATCCAAATTTCCAATAGAATTATGTCTAGTTATATCTATCTACTTCTCAAGAAAAAAATTGAAATTTAAGCTTGCTTGTTTAGTTAAAAGATCTCATATATGCAAACTACAGATGTAAGATCACATGGCTGTTTTCTAATTCATATATCCAAAATTATTATGGCATAGAAGGCATTCAATAGAAAGAAATTTTTCCAGAATAAAATGCCAGTAAAAATTTTTATTTCAAATATTCTTGTTTCCCCAATCTTAAGAAAAAAAAAATCTTACTTTTCTCTTTTTACCCTTCTAGTTGCCACCTTCTTCCTCCGCTTAACTACTAAACTTGTTGAAAATCTTGTCTATACATGATATAGAATAGAGGTCTCCAGGAAAGACCTTATTCACATCTGAAAGAATTCAATTGAATTTTACCTCTATCATTCTAATCCCAAGTACTTATTTGTACTTGTTAACACCACTATAGCTAAAAAATAATTTTTATTTTTTATTTAAATTTTTTTTTGGCTTTTTAGAAGACAATTGGGGTTAAGTGACTTGCCCAAGGTCACACGGCTAGTTTTTGTGTTAAGTATCTGAGACCACATTTTAACTCAGCTCCTCCTGACCCCAGGGCCAGTGCTTTGTTCACTGCGCCACCTAGCCGCCCCTAAAAAATAATTTTTTGTTGACCTTAGGATTTCTTGAGAGAACCTAATTCTGTTCTGCTCTTTTCTTGCTACTATTCCTCCAGAACAGGAAATCAGTCAGCAAGCATTCATATACAGTTTCCTGTGTGCCACACACTGTGCTGAGCACTGAGTACACAAAGAGAGAGCAGCAATACCTGCCCTCAAGGAGTTCATTGTCTAACAGGGAGACAAAATATAAATAGCAAGATAAACAAGAGACACATACAGAGTAGAGTAGATGGAACATGATCTGAATGGGAAAGACACTGGGGGGAACCAGGAAATGTCTCCTTCAGAAAGGTTTTGGTTTTTTTTATGTCAAGTCTTGAAGGAAGTTAGGGAAACTTAGAGATGGATTGTGAGAGAGCAAAACATTCCAGATGGGGGGGTGGGGGTGGAATTTGTCCTCATTTACAAGGTAATAGAATTTCAGAGTTTGAAGAGACTTCATGTGTGAGCTAGGATTCTGGTTAAATCATAACAAGTTATCATCTGACTTTTGCTTGAAGTCCTTCAGTAAAGGGAGCACACCACCTCCTCAAGAATCCTGTTATGGCTCTGATTTTTGAGCAGTTTTTCCTTACTTTTGGTTTTAAGTTTGGTTCCTGTCTTTGATTTCATTGGTGTAGAGGGTTCCTGGTGGAAGAAATCCTCGTTACCCATTCATATAAGCAATTTAGTCTTAGGTTGTTGCTTGGGACACTGAGAGATTTGGCCAGGTTCATATGGCCAGAATCAGTCAGAGGCAGGACTTTTTTTTTTTTTAATAAAGTTTAAACCAGCTTCTCTGTATCTCCCACCCATGCTTCTTATATTAATCTGTCATCTGGGGTCAAGCAGAGTCTATCTCATGATATTCCTTCAGATAGTTGAAGACAGTTCCCATTTTCCCCCTAAACCTTTTTTTTCTCTCACCTTTGAACCAAAATAATTAAAATAATCTTGAGACCCTTAAACTATCTTGTTTACCCTCCTCAATGCTCTCCAGCTTGTCCATTTCCCTGGAAAATAAGAACTGAACATGATACTTTAACCTCTGCCTCAGTTTCCTCAACTGTAAAATTGGTGGTAATAATAACACAGCACAAATGGAAGTGTAGATATTTCTCAAATGAGATAATATTTGTGAAGTGCTTCTTAGCACAGTGCCTGACATAATAGGTACTTAATAAACGTTTCTTTCTTTCCTTTTATGCACTATGTTATTATGTGGACACATAAATACAAAGAATGAAATAATCTCTATTCTTAAAGAGCTTACAGTCTTATAAAAGACAACCTATACATATCTAAGTATATTCAAAATTAATATATGTTGCAAAACAACAAGATAAGTAAAAATAGTTACAGATGGAGGGTACTAACAACTAGGAGATCAGGAAAGGCTTATAGACTATGATAACTAAGCTGCGTTTGAGGGAAGAGATAGATTCTATGAGGCAATGGTGAGGGGGGAGTGTATACCATGTAGGGGAAATGACCACCACATAGACAGGAAGAACAGAGATAGAGTGTCCAGTGTGAGGAATTGTGAGAAGGCCAATTTGGTGTGATTGCAGATTATGGAAGGTAAGTAATATATAATGAGACTGGAATGATAGGTTGAGGGCAGATTTTGAAGGGCTTTAAAAAACAAATAGAAGAGTTTACATTTTATCCTAGAGGCAATAGGGCAACAGCTGGATCAATGTAGGGGGAGATGAGGTCAGATCTGCTTTTCAGGAATATCACTTTGGCAGCTATGTGAAAGATGGGATTGGAGTGGGGAGGCTTGAGTCAGGGAGATCAATTAGGCGGCCATTGCAAAAGTCTCGATAAGAGATGATGAGGGACTGAACTAAGGCATTAGCCGTATTAATAAAGAAGAGGCTGATGTGAGAGATGTTGTAGAGATAGGAACAGAAAGATGTGGAAATTGATTAGATATGTGTGGTAACTGAGAGTCAAGTGTCAAGGATAACATTATATTACACAACTAGGAAACTGGCAGAAAATGATGTTGAGAAGGGGCAAGTTTGGAGGAGAAGATAATGAATTCTCTTTTGGACATGTTGTGTTTGACAGTCTCCAGAACATGCAGTTTGAAAGGTCCAGGAGATTATTGGTGATTTGGGACTGAAATTCAGGAAAGTGACTACTGATGGACATAAAGATTTGGAAGACATATACTTTGAAATCATAATTAAATATATTGGAAGTTGTGAGGAGCACCTACAATTAGAGCATGATATGGGTGATAAGCCAACAGTGGAGACTGAGGAGTCTATCACACAAAGAACAGGAAAAGTACGAGAGACTGACTCACAGAATCTCAGATGTTTAAAGACACCTGCTTATCTGGTCTTAATAGGAATAATTTTCTCTACTATCATTTCTCAAGACCTGGATATCATGTCTTCCTCAATGAAGACTAAGATCCCACAAGCTCTTTTGTCCATACCATAGTAATTGAGCCATAATGAGCTTGCAGTTCTCTAAAACCTTAAGATCTTTTCCAGATGCACTATGTATCCATACCTATACCATCTTGTATTTGAAAATTTGTTCATTTTCACCTCCTCTCTTTGTCCTTTTAAAATCTAAAGTGATTGATCAGCAGATTCTGGAGCAGACTATGTTACTTTCATTTGGTTACTCTGAATTTTCACCTTCGCTGGAACCTCCCCATAGCACATTGGTTTTTATTTCCATGGAATTTAATGTTTTATACTTTCATCTATAGTTCTTTGTGTAGTAGACTAAACTCTTGTTAAATTATAAGTTCCTTGAGGGTAGAATCTGTGTATCTCAGAGAGATGAGTGCGTTATGGCCAGAGGTCACATGAGCATTAAGGAGCAGCATCAGCATTCAAATCTATGAACTCTGAGGACAAATCCTTCCATTACATCCTGCCAAAAAAATGTCATAG
>CM053589.1:35740436-35750483 GCA_028646515.1 Pseudochirops corinnae
AAAATACTTGCTGTTGGTTTTAGATAGATTCTACCTATTATTTTAAGGAAGATTCCATTTATTCCTAAACTTTTCTAGTGTTTTTTAATAGGAATGGATATTGTATTTTGTAAGAAGCCTTTTCTGCATCTATTCAGATGATCGTGTGGTTTCTACTTAGGTTTGTTGTTGATATGATCAATTATACTGATAGTTTTCCTAATATTAAACCATCCTTGCATTCCTGGAATAAATTCTACCTGATCAAAGTGTATTATTCTTGTGATAAGTTACTGTAGCCTTTTTGCTATTATTTTATTTACAATTTTTGCATCTGTATTCATGAGTGAAATTGGTCTATTATTTTCTTTCTCCATTTTGTCTCTTCCCAATTTAGGCATCAGTACCATATTTGTCTCGTAAAAAGAATTTGGTAGGACTCCTCCAATTTTCCCAAATAGTTTGTAGAGTATTGGGATCAATTGTTCTTTAAATGTTTGATAGAATTCCCTAGTAATCTGGCCCTTGAGTTTTTTTTTCTACGGATTTCATTGATGGCTTTTTCAATTTATTTTTCTGAAATGGGGTTATTTAAGGATTTTACTTCCTCTACGGTTAATCTGGGCAATTTATGTTTTTGTAAATATTCATCCATTTGACTAAGATTGTCAAATTTATGGGTATATAATTGGGCAAAATAATTCCTAATTATTGTTTTAATTTCCTCTTCATTTGGAGGTAGATTCACCCTTTTCATTTTTGATACTCATAAATTGGTTTTCATTCTTTTTTTAAATAATATCAACTAAAAGTCTATCAATGTTATTGTTTTTTTTTCATAAAACCAGCTCTTTGTTCTATTTATTAATTCTGTTGTTTTCTTAATTTCAATTTTATGAGTCTCTCCTTTGTTTTCAGTATTTCTAATTTAGTATTTAATTGGGGATTTTCAATTTTTTTTTTTACCTTTTTCAGTTGCATGCTCAATGTATTGATCTCCATCTTATCTATTTTATTCATGTATGCATTCAGTGATACAAAATTTACCCTAAGAACTGCTTTTGCTGCATCCCACAAATTTTGGTATGTTGTTTCACTATTGTCATTCTGTTGAATGAAGTTACTGATTGTTTATATAATTTCTTGTTTGACCCACTCATTCTTTAGGATTAAATTTAGTTTCAAATTAGTTTTTAGTCTATTTTTCCATGGCCATTTATTACATATAATTTTTATTACATCATGATCTGAGAAGGACATAGTTAATATTTCTGCCTTTCTGCACAGTATTGTGAGGTTTTTATTTCCTAGTACATACACAGCTTTTGTGTATGTGCCATGTACTGCTGAGAAGAAAGTATATTCCTTTTTATTCCCATTAAGTTTTCTCCAGAGGACCATCATTTTCTCCAGAGGTCTATCATATCTACCTTCTCTAAAATTCTATTCACTTCCTTAACTTCTTTCTTGTTTATTCTGAGGTTAGATTTATCAAGTTCAGAGAAGGGGAGATTGAGGTCCCCCACTAGTATAGTTTGCTATGTATTTCTTCCTCTAACTCCCTTAACTTCTCCTCTAGGAATTTGGATGCTATACTGCTTGGTGCATATATGTTTAGTAATGATATTGGTTCATTTTCGATGGTACCTTTTTGAAACATGTAGTTTCCTTCCTTATCTCTTTTAATTGGATTTATTTTTGCTTTTGCTTTATCTGAGATAAGGATTGCTACCCCTGCTTTTTTTTTACTTCAGCTAAGGCATAATATGTTTTACTCCAGCCTTTTACCTTTACCCTGTGTGTATCCTCCTGTTTCAAATGTGTTTCTTATAAACAGTATGTTGTAGGATTATGGTTTTTAATCCATTCTGCTTTCTGCCTCTGTTTTATAGATTTCATCCCATTCATATTCAGTTATGATTACTATCTGTATCTTTCTCTCCATCCTAGTCCCTCCTCTCTTTATGCTTTTATTTCTCCCTTCTCCTCCTTACAAGTTTTCCTTTTGACCACCGCCTCCCTCAGTATTCCCTCCCTATCAACCCTCCTTCCCTTTTTATACCCTTTTCCTCTACTACTTCTTCCTTCCCTTCTAACCACCATCCCTTCCCCCCCCACCTTTTCTTACTCTTCCCCTCTCCTACTTACCTGTAGGGTACAATAGATTTGTGATACTTAATGTAGTTAGTTATTACGTCCTTGAATCAAGACTGATTGGAACAAATCTCATATAGTGCTCCTTTCCCTCTTTTCTTTCCCTCTGTTATGATGTTTTATTCTTCTTCATAATAAAATCCTATAGTTAATTGATTATGTTATTCCCTCCTTAAACCAAATCTAATGAGGCTGAGGCTCATATCAAGTTCATCTCCTTCCCTTCTTTCCCTTTACTATGTTTTTATGCCTCTTTGTGGGGCATAATTTACCCTTTTCTGCCTCCTTCTTTCCTCTTCTCCCAATACAATCTCTTTGCTCCCCTTAATAAGGTTTTTTTTGTCATCACTTTAGTTGATTTATGTCCACACTCTCTATTTATCTTATATCTCTTTTAAATGTCATGATAATTCTACAGTTCTCAATATTGACAGGTTATCAGCTTCCCATACAGGGATGTAAACAGTTTGCTTTTATCAAGTAACAAGTTTTATGAGTGTGTGTCTTTGTGTGTGTGTGTGTGTGTGTATGTGTGTGTGTGTGTGTGTTTTCCCTGTTTACCTTTCTATGTCTCTCTTGAGTCTTGTATTTGGAGATCAGATTTTCCATTGAGCTCTGGCTTTTTCATCAGGAAGGTCTGAAAGTCCCTTATTTCATTGAATGGCCATCTCCTTGCCTCAAATGCTCAGTTTTTCTGGATAACTGATCCTTAGTTGTAACCTGAACTCTTTTGCCTTACAAAAGTATCACATTCCAATTCTTCCAGTCTTTCAGTGTAGAAGCTACTAAGTCCTGTGTGATCCTGACTGTAATTCTGTGATATTTTAATTGTTTCTTTCTGGTTGCTTGCAGTATTTTCTCCTTGACCTGATAATTCTGGAATTTGGTTACAATATTTCTCAGAGTTTTCAGCTTGGGATCTTTTCAGGAGGTTTCTGATGGATTCTTTCAGTAACTATTTTACCTTCTGTTTCTAGGATCTCGGGGCAGTTTTCCTTGATGATTTCTTGGAAGATGTTGTCCAGGCTCTTTTTTTCATCATGACTTTCTGGTAGACCAACAATTCTTAGATTATTTCTCCTGGATCTGTTCTCCAGGTCAGGTATTTTTCCATTGAGATATTTTACATTTTTTTTTCTAATTTTTCATTCTTGAGTTTTTGTTTGACTGATTCATGATGCCTCATAGAGTTATTAGCTTCCATTTGATTGATTCTAATTTTTAGCAAATTATTTTCCTCAGTTAATTGAAGCTCCTTTTCCATATGTTCAGATTTCATTTTTAGGGATTTATTTTCTCCCGTTAAATTTTGAACCTCTTTCCATTTCACACATTTTACTTTTTAAGGAGTTGTTTCCTTCAGTGAAATATTTTTCTATTTTGGCAATTGTAATTTTAAAAGAATTGGTCAGTTTATCTTCTACCTCTCTAATTTGGCTTTTAAAGTCTTTGAGGTTTTCCAAAAATGCTTTCTGGGCTTGAGACCTGTTCGTATTCCTTTTTGAGGCTTCAGATGTGGGTATAGATTCAATGCTGTCCCCTTCTGAATTTGCTCACTCTAGCTCCCCAGAATAGATTCTAAAGTCTTTGTCTTTCCAATCTCTTTTTCCCCATTGTGAGGCACAGCCTCAGCCACACCCTTCCTCTAGGACTCCCAAGCCTTCAGTTGATTCCACTATTTTAGGATTTTACAGTGGGACAATGTTCTCTGGTTTTTCAGGGTCAAAGGGTGGGGGGAATTAGAGCAGCTGGGGTTTACTCTGCCATCTTGGTTCCTGGAAGTTCAGGTAGGTAATTTTTTAAACATACAGGCTGTGGGTTGATAGCCCCAGGAGTAGCTGCTGTTGCTGCCGCGGCCTCACATTTATCTCTTACCCAGCTCTGACAGATTCCCCCATCCTGCAGTAAGAGGTCTGGGAATCACTCCTGCAGTGGGTGAATCAACTTGCCAAGGCTCGCTCGGGCTCCATGCAGGTGCAGCCGGCTGCATCGCCCTCCATGTGTGTGCAGCCGTCTCTGTGCATGTTGACCATTTCTACTATTTAAGGAGTTGTTTTTGTTTTCTTTAGTGTACTTTTTTCTCTTTAGCCAATTGTATTTTTTAAGGACTTGTTTTCTATAGTCAATTTTTGTCCTCCCTGTTTATGCTCTCTTGCATATCTCTCATTTCTTTTCCCAGTTTTTCTTCTACCTCTCCTATTTGACTTAAAATCCTTCTTGAGCTCTTCCAAAAAGGCTTTTTGGGCTTGAGATCAATTCATATTCCCCTTTGAGGTTTTTGACATAGGTATATTGATAATGTTGTTCTCTTTTGAGTTTGTGTTTTGATCTTCCCTGTCCCTTTAGTAAGAATGTATCATTATTGTCCATTTCTGGTTTTTGCTCGTGATGTTTGCCTATTTCCTGGCTTTTAAAGTTGAACTCTTCTATTGGAGCATAAAGGGCACTGACCTAGTCTTCTTGTGCTGAGGGCCAGGGTGCTGGCAGCTAGAGGCTATAGGAGTCTGGCAGCTTACCTGGTGCTGAGGTAGGGTCAGCAATACTGAAGCTCTTGGGTTGCCACTGTGGGTTCTGGCCCCTGGAGCATGCCTGCTCACCCAGACTGCATTGAATCACTGGAACATTTGGCTGCTGGGGGATGCTTGCCTGCCTTGAGTTGTGCTCCCTGGAGTTGTGCCGAAATACCAGGAAGTTTGGCTCCAGGAAAACACCTGCCTACCGGGAGCCGTGCCTCCTAGAGTTGCGCTGAAGTGCACAGGAAGATTTGGCTATTGGAGGACTCCTATGCACCAGCACATGTGGTGGTATTTCAAGGTGGAGTCTACTGGTTCCTTTGCTTGCATCAAGGCACTTAGGTTGCTCTGGTGTTGGTGCTTCCCTGCTCCACCACCCTGGGACTCGGGCTGGTTTGCTGAGGTTGGGCTTGGCACTGGCATTCTGAGACACCTTACATCCTGTACTGCTCCACTTTCACCAGAGCAAGAGAGATCTTTCCTGTTAATCCCCCAGGCTTCATGGGCTACAAGACTGATGCACTCTGTCTTTCTGCTGGCTTAGCTGTTACAGGGTTTTTCCTGGGACGATAGTTGCTGAGTTTTTAGAGGTCAGCAAGGGAGAGTGAGAGCAACTTACTTCTTACTGCACCATTTTGGCTCCCAGAAGTCCCTAGCCATACTGCCTTCTTTTAAGGAGACTTAAAAGGGGATGCCTTCTGGCTATAGCTCTTTAAATTTGCTTTAGTCTCATTTATGGGAAAATTAAGGATTGTGAAAGGCAATATTGACAATGTGTGATATTTACCTCATTTATTCACTTTTTTTTTTTACCTCCATAATGCTTCTTCCTTTCCCCCCAACAAGCATTTTTTTTTTCACTCACTCTGTCCACTGCTAGAAAAAAAGAAAGGAAAATAGAACTCTTTTAAACAAATATATGTAGTCAAGCAAATATACAGAATCAAGCAAAACAAATTCTCATATTGTCTGTCCCCAAAAATGTATGGCACATGCTGCATCTTAGTCCATTATTGCTCTGTTAGAAGGTGAGTAGGATTTTCTTTTTATTATTTTCTTAATTTCAGTCTGTGGGAATCACGATCAGTTATAATGTTGATAGTAATCTAAATCTTTCCAAATTGTGAATTTTTGCGATGTTGTTGTTGCTATAATATACAATATTCTCCTAGTTTTGCTCATTACCTTTGTTCATGCAAGTATTCTCAGATTTCACTGAAACTGTTACTTTCATCATTTCTTATAAAACAATAGTATTCTATTGAATTCATATACTGTAATTTGTTAAGCTATTCCTCTTAGTTTCCACCACAAAAAATTGCTATAAATATTTTCATACCCTGTATAGACATTTTTCCTTTTTCTTTGGTCTTATTGGTGATATAGGCCTGATAGTAGTGTTTCTGGGTCAAAGAATGTACACAGTTTAGTAACTTCCTGGGCTAGTTCCAAATTGCTTTTAAGAATTACTGTATCAATTCACTGCTCCACTAAGAGTGCACTTACTCGGTTTCCTTAGTTGCTAGTTTTACTTATGTTACTAGTTTTCCCACAGTTCCAGCACCATTTGTCATTTTCCTTTTCTCTCTACTTTACCATTCTGACAGGTATGTGATCATACCTCAGAGTGGCTTTAATTTTCATGTCTGTTTTTAATAATGATTTGGAGCATTTGCAGGGAGCATTTTTTAGTTTTAGATAACTTAGCAGTTTTCTCTTGAGAACTGCCTGTTTGTAACCTTTGACTATCAATTGGTGCATGATTCTTATTCTTAGAAATTTGAGTCAGTTTCACATGTGTGTGCATATTCATATATATGACATATATAAACCATGTATATACCATGTATATAATATACTATGTATATATACTATATGTATACATATACCCTGCATACTATATATTATGTATAATATGATATGTTATTTAAATGTGTATATGTATATATATATGTATATACACATATATACGTGTGTGTGTGTGTATGTGTGTGTATTCTTTCTGTTGAACCTTGATTTCAGGATGCTAGTAAGTATACTAACATATTTAGCCATAGCTTTCTTCTTGATAATCTGATACACAGTGTAATTAGCCTGTCTGGAGAAGGCCAAGGTATTTATAAATCTTTGATTGGTGCTATATTTTTATAATCTACAATGCTGTGTGACAGTTTCTACCATTTTTTGGTATAATCTATTGATCAGTAAATCTGAGCTTTTAATTGATAACCCTTCTGTCCTTTTTAGTGTCAATGACTTGGTCCTGAATTGCCATCATTAGAATTCAAATTCTAAATTAGGAAAGATTGCTTTCTGTCATTTTTAGTGTCATTGACCTGGTCCTGAATTGTCACCATTACAATTCAGATACTAAATTAGGAAACACTTCATGAAGAAGATGCCATTTGACTTGAATGGTTTACAGAAATAATTCATTTTTTGATAATTCCTCAATTCCTGATAATCTGTATGAGACAGAAGAAAACTTTTATCCTAAAAAATGAGTGGGTCAAACAACAAATCATAGAAACAATTAGTAACTTCATTCAAGAGAATGACAATAAGGAGACAACATACCAAACTTATGGGATGGAGTGAAAGTGGTTCTTAGGGGAAGTTTTATATCTGTGAATGCTTACATGAAAAAAAGAGAGAAAAAGGATATCAATGAATTGGGCATGCAACTAAAAATGCTAGAAAAAGAACAAATTGAAAATCCCCAATTAAATACTAAATTAGAAATACTGAAAACCAAAGGAAAGATTAATTAAATTGAAATTAAGAAAACTATTGAACTAATAAATAAAATTAAGAGCTGGTTTTATGAAAAAAAAACAATAAAATTGATAAACTTTTAGTCAATTTGATTAAAAGAAAGAAGAAATCCAAATTACCAGCATCAAAAATAAAAAGGGTGAACTTACCTCTAATGAGAGGAAATTAGAACAATAATTAGGAATTATTCTGCCCAATTATATGCCCATAAATTTGACCAACTTAGTGAAATAGATGAATATTTACAAAAATGTAAATCGCCCAGATTAACAGTAGTGGAAGTAAAATACTTAAATAACCCCATCTCAGAAAAAGAAATTGAACAAGTCATCAATGAACACCCTAGGAAAAAATTTCCAGGGCCAGATGGATTTATAAGCCAATTCTGTCAAACATTTAAAGAACAATT
Organism: Pseudochirops corinnae; assembly: GCA_028646515.1. Lineage (NCBI taxonomy): Eukaryota > Metazoa > Chordata > Mammalia > Diprotodontia > Pseudocheiridae > Pseudochirops > Pseudochirops corinnae. The sequence goes on from CM053589.1 coordinate 35,748,267, forward strand.
AATTCCAAACAACACCAAGCAAAGATCTGAAATAATTCAAGATAAAAGGAAACAGAATTAGCTTATAGGAATTACCAAAGAGGGAATGGTGGAGATGGGGAAGGGTAGGTTGGGTGTGCAGTGGGAAACCTGGTTTGGGTAGATTTACAGGCTGATTTTATCAAACTTTGAAGAACAATTAAAGTCAGTAATATACAAATTATTCTCAAAAGTGGAGAATGAAAGCATGCTACCAAACTCCTTCTATGACACAAATATAGTCTTAACCCCACCAAAAGGAAATATAAACAATAGGGAAATTAAAGAACAATACGAATCTAAAATTTTTAAATACAATTTTTAAAAATAAATACGGCAATTCATCTGAGAAATTAATCATTGTGACCAAGTTAGATTTATATCAGGAATGCAAAGGCATTAGGAAAACAATAAACAGAACTAATCACATGAAAAAGCAAAAAGAACCACATGATTATCTCGATACAGAAAAAGCCTTTCACAAAGTACATACACATACATATACATATATAAACATACTTACGTATTAATATTTTTATTTTGTTATGTATGGCCAGTACTTCTCCCTTTTTACATTTATTTTCAATATCTCTTTGTGTCATTCTTTTTGGTAAAAGTTCAATTGTAGGACTGACAAATGTGTTTGGGTTTTTTTTTTTTAACAGTCCCATTAAGAAGATGCTTTAATTCTTCTAGTTTCTCAAGCATTTTAGTCAGATCTCTATTTCCCCTTTCTTTTAGATGTGTCCCACTATGAGAGAATATTAATGTCTCCCATCATTGTATGACTGTGCCTCTTGTAATTTAATTTGGAGCATATAAATTTAACATGGATGTTAGTTTGTTTTCTTTTTAGCATAGTGTAATTTCCTTGTTTATTTCTATATTGTAAATTTTTTTCTTTATCTAATAACATGATTTCCAACTCCTGGTTTTTTTGAATTACCTAATTTATAGTAAATTTTGTTCCTGCCTCTCATTTTTATTCTATGTGTATCTTTTTAATTATGTTTCTTATAAGCAGGAGATTGTGAAGTTTTGATTTCTTTTCCAGTCTACAACTCTCTTTTGTTGGAATGTTGAATCCACATTTAGTTATGAGTGTTAAATTTATATTTTCCTTCATTTATTTCCCTAGAATTGCTTCCCTTCTCCACTCAGAATTAAAATTTTTTCCCCGTTATCCTCTTCTAAGATAGTACTTGTCACTGCAGTTATTTTTGCTTAATCTTTCCTAAGGTAACTCAGTTCTCACAGGTTATATTCCTTTACCCCTAACCCACTCCCCCTTTTTTCACCTCATTCTCTATTCTTGGAATAGGGAAATTAACTTTTATGTTGATTCATCCTTTTATTTAGTTATACAGTATGTCTTCCCTTTGTTTTTTTCCTTTTCTGCCTTCTCAAGTAGTTAAATGAAATCACCCTCTTTTCCTCTCCTTCAACTTATGTTTGTTAATTTTGGTTGTTTGTTTTTCAATACCTTCTTTTCTAAAGGATCTCTTTACCTTGTTCTTTTCATTACATCCCTTCCTTTCTACTTATTCTAAAATTTTATCTCCGATTCATGGTCTTTATACTTATTTATACCTTCTTTAGTCTTTTCATGTTTCTCATGGAATGAAAGCTTCTAAAACTACTAATTTTGAGTTTCCTTTTCTAAACAATTTCTATGTCATAACTTTGTAGATCTTGTTCCCTCTCCTTAGTTTTTTAAACTATATCTCACTCTTAGAATGATGTTGTCCTGGAGCAGAATGTTGCCCACTGAGACAAAGCACTCATTGAGAATAAGTGGACCTCTGAGCACCAAATTCTTCTAGATTATAGTAACTATAAGGTTCCCATCTCCCATTATAGAATATATCACTTCTGATTGGAGTATTCTTCAGTGTTACTGCTTTTACCACTTAGACTAGATCTTCTCTTTTTCTTTATACTTCTTTCAAACCATTTCTTTACCACTTCACCATTTTTTCTGAAGTTCCCTCTCTCCTCTCTCTCTCTCTCTCTCTCTCTCTTTCTCTCTCTCTCTCTCTCTCTCTTTCTCTCTCTCTCTCTCTCCCTCTCCCTCCCTCCCTCCTCCCTCTCTTTCTTTCCCTTCCCCTCTCCTTCTCCCCCACCTCTTCTGTGTGGCCTCCTGTCTGGGTATGCTGGGTAATGTAGAAACAGGGTTTTATAACCTAATTCCACCCCAAT
>CM053589.1:35750983-35760983 GCA_028646515.1 Pseudochirops corinnae
ATACCCCCCCCCCCCAGCTTCTAGATTAGGATAATATATTATTATATTTTGGTACTTTTCCTTTCCTTGATAGTTATATTTATTCACCTTGCATTTTTGTTGTTTGAGGTGTTTGCAAGTCAAATAATCTGCTCCCGTCTGCTGTTTCATACACACACACACACACACACACACACACACACACACACACACACACACACGCACAGAGGTAAGAATGTTTCCAATGCCTCTCTTTTAGTGCATTTCTGTAATTTTTTGTTTATGATTAGGCCTAGGTTTGCAGGATATGTTATTTTGAGTTGTACAAAAGAACAGAGCTACTTTACTTTTCAGAATACGTTCTTGTATTCCCTTCTACAGCTTCTCCTGGGTTTAGAATAATCTTGTGTTATTAAGTTTTCTTTTATATTTGAAGTTCCTGGTAATTTAAAGAATTTGTCTTTTGTGATAGGATTATTAAATTTAGCCTGTATGTATCTTGGATTTTAAAACATAGAATTTTTTTTTCTGGAGACAATCTGTAGACTTAAAAAATTTTTTTTCCTTCATTTTCTTTGTTTTTAAAGTTATCTTTCTTTTTACGTTCATCACTTTATTGTTAACGTTAGGGTTTTTGTTTTGTTTTTTTGCTTTTTGGATGGGAGAAGGTTGTGCAATTGGGGTCAAGTGATTTGCCCAAGGTCACATGGTTCGTAAATGTTAAGTGTCTGAGATCACATTTGAACTAAGGTCCTCCTGACTCCAGGGTTGGTGCTCTATTCATTGTGGCACCTAGCCACCCCTTTCCTTCATTTTCTGTGTTTATAAGTTCTGGGCAGTTTTCTTTATTTGCATCGTATGCGCGTTTTTTAACTTGTAATGTTATTCTATGGTGTTTGTGATCCTTAGGCTATCTCTGTGCATCCGGTTTTTCAGATCAGTGTGTTTTAGTTGTATAGCTATCTTGTTCTTTTAACCCACTTTGCTCTTTTGCCTCTCTTCTTCCAAATTCCATATCTACCTTTCAGCACATTTATATTCTTAATCATTTTTCCTCCTCTTTCACTTCTTTGGAGAGATTCGCCACTTTGGATTAAAATTTTTCTATTCTGCTAAGTATTTTTGCCATACAGGACATAAGCTTGCCATTTTTCCCCCACTTTAACTCCTTTAACATTATAATTCCCTCCCAAAACATTCTATAGGTCCTGCTGTAGTACTGTGTTCTCCTGGGAGTCCGTAGGATTTCACCAGATATTGGTTCAGTTTTGTTTGTTTTACAGAATTTATTTGGAGACATTTGAAATTGTTTGATGTTTTGGTAGGCTTATTCCATTCTGTTTGAGTGTCTTCCTTGTTGATTTAACTACTTGCTCTCTAGGTTTTAAACTGTGTCCTTCCTCTTGAGATCTTCATTGCTTTTAGTCCTTTTTCTTCTCATATTCTTTAATTATTCACTTCCTGACTCCATCTTTTATGACGGGTCCTTCACAAACTGAACCTCAAAGCTGTCTCAACCTCTTCCCATTTTGGAAAATTAAGTTCCAGTCCCAACTGACTCCTGGAGTGGGTGTTTGGGAGATAAGACTGCACTTAGCTGGATGACATTCCCTTTTCCATCAGGTCTAGTGCTGATCCTCATACATGTTGATGCCTTTCTCAGTTCTTCTTGTTCTTTAGTTTTCTGGCTAGGCCCTGCTGTGTCATTTGGAATACACTTTTTCTTTTCCTTATCTCACCCCCACTACCCTTTGCAGCAGAAGAGAGGAAGTTTTATATTAGTTGTAATAGAAGAGTGGCGTGAGGGCAGGGATTAAGTATGCATCACCAGGAGAAGGGAAATCACTGATTAAATTCTAGAATAAAATCTGGTATCTCAGGTTGGGTGCCCTGCCAGAGAATGGGGACTGGTAGAGAGGTTGATAAACAAGTGAATTAGTTCTTATTTGTTGCTAATTCACAATTGTTAGGCTTCTTTGTGTTTTGTTTTGTGGAGATATATGTAATTGCTCTATCTCTGCTATATCATGACTCTTTGGGGAAGTTTTTGAGAGCGAGTGGGGACTAAAGCAAGTATCTAGTCCTTCATCTTGTTGGTCACAGGATCTAGAAATATCTTTATAAAATCTTTATGAAAATGCTCTACATATATATATCAAAAAATATTCTTTATGAGCGAGAGAGGAACCAGTAGGTTTTAGAAACTTTCCAACAGCAGACCACATACTCATGGCTTCCCAAGAGCCTGAAAAACACAGAAAATTCAGGGTCTTCTTATGTTTGTTATTTGCTGATTGCCAAAACTAAAGCCCATCTATAGTGCCTGTCTGAGCTGTATGCACTCATGTATTAAAGCAGTGGTTCAGCAATCAAACTCCATGACATACTAGGCAATAGACATTTTTCAACCATTTGCTTTTCCTTGTATGACTTATTAGGTCACTTTCTTTTAGTAATCCTGTATCTCAGAGAGGAGGTTCTATAATATTCCAGTGCTTAATGCAGTTAACATAATGCTATCTGCACAAAGAAGCATCTGATGGACCCCGATATCCATAGCGAATCCCTTTCACATTAGGATCCTCTGGAATTTATCCTCCATTAGATTGACAGACACCCTTTTTGAGCATATCACTCCCTGTTTTCTGAGTAATTTGACCTAATAATCAGAAGGTACTTGAATAAAACTATCTCTCTGATTATATTTATCAAGGAATCATTTATGATTTTAGCATATACACTAGAGACTCTGTTTGGAGGAAAGTCTTTAAGGTTGTATTTTGCTTCACAGAGTCAAACGCTTATTTTGGCTTGTTGAGGTCTTGATATACCCTTGATTTCATCATTCAACAAATTAGCTACCCTTGTTATCATCATGCCAAGTGATAATTATGTCAAATTTTATTAATATGTTGTTCATATTCCCTGAATCTCCCCCCCCAATAATGTTGAACTGAAAAGGACTGTGTATTAATATGAGACTGTGGTGGATCACCAGCACCAGTCTGTCAACACATGAACTAATAGCTCAAATTAATTTATTTTTATGGTGGTTAAGTTGAATCGTCTTCATGTGCAAAGGATAGATACTAAAAAATAAATCAATGAAAGTCCTTAGTGTCTTTGAATATTATATATATGTATGTAGGTACATAAGCTTATGTGCCCTTTCTCAGTATACTCAAGTAGAGGTATTTCTTATTTAGTAACACACCATACTGTTATCAAGAAGTTTCACAGGGCTGTCCTCTTTCCTGAAGATTCTGGTCGGTAGTGCCAGAGGAAGTAGTCCTAAGGGACAGAAAACAGGTTCAGTGGTCAAATCCTATTTACTTCAACTAACTAAATTAGACTGGATGCCTATCCTATGGCAGTGCTATTATTGAGAGGTTCCTAATATCCTTGTATTTCTGCTGAACCTGAGGCCTTGGATGACATACAAGGTTGTAGGTTGCTTTTTCTGCCTGTAGGCAATGCAACTCATGGGAGAGAGGCCATCTCCATAACATACATAAAATGAGATATAAGTTAATAGAGCAGACCAGTAAGAGTAAGAACAGTTTTATATCACCATTCCTCTCATTAGCTAAGCATATGTCTGATACTCTAAAACAGAGTAGTTCCTTGGGGTTAGCTTTTGTATTCTGTGCCCTTATAGCACTGCTGTTATGAAAACTGATGCGTTAAACAAAAGCAAAATTTGGAGGAGTCTCATCTCCTGTCATTCTTCAGGCATATGATGTTGAACGTAGAATTTGAGATGGCTAACTGATAATACTAAAAGCTTCTTATGGAATAAATGTCAGCAAATGGTTGTCTTCCAGTTTAGCTTCTTCACCATCTACTCTGTAGAAAATTCATTTGCTTATATCTCCATTGACTTTTTTGGGGGTAATTTCGTAGGATCTTCTTTCCATCGCCATCCTTTCTCACTATTCTTCTTATGCCTGTGATATCATAAATAATTTTTTAAAATCACAGGGAGTGGAAGGGTCAGGCACTGAGTTTTTTAAACAATGTTGACTTTGTCAGGCATCATAATCCTCCAAATACATTTTTTGAATCTTAAAGATAGCTCAACATTGTCTATTATTATTTTAGATGAAATGTTCTGCAATATGTTGTTTATATCGTATTGAAGTAAATACTGTATGTTCAAGTCTCTGTGAGATCCTCATGAAAATGAGATGCATGTCCCATGAACTTATCTCTGTAAGAACAAATTTTAAATTAAGTAATATGAAACTGAATTGAGTTTATTATAAGACTTTTTTTCTTTCTTAACTTTTTTTTTCCACATAGCTTTGGTTCTAATGTACATGGAGCTTTGGCACAACACTCCTTTTCATGATACTGTTTCAACATGTATGATGGCTTAAAAACAAAGTAATTCAGTTATTCTTGTAATCATGGAAACTTATTTGATCAAAATTGACTTTGTAGTTTACTAACTTTAGCCCATGTTTATTATAATCTTATCATAAAGACTGTTTCTATCATTATTTTGATAATATTGTTTTTTTAGAAAGAAAGAAATGAGCTTGGATGCCGGGACTTTTTATGTAATTAGAGTATTCATGTGATCTTTCTGTATTATATAACCCCTTTAGCCCTTAAATATCTGACTCTGTTGATTTCACATTATTCTCCTTCACATACTCTACATTTCAACCAAACTTTTTTACTTTGTGTTCCCCAAGCTCAGCATTTTAGAACTCAGTACTATATCCTTCACCTCTCTGCCTTTGTGATACATTTCCTTCTTACTTCTGTCTCTGCCTCTGAGAGTCCTTATCTTCATATTTTAGCTCAGGCTCTATTTCTCTCTGGAAGTTTTTCCTCATCTTTCTGGTTGTTAGTGCTTTTTCCTTCCCCAGATTATCTAACATTTATTTTTATCTGTTTATTTATATTCTCCAATAGGATGTAAATTCTTTAAGGGCAGGGATCATTTTTCATTTCTTTCTTCATATTCCCACAACTATCACAGTGTCTTAAACATAGCGGGCAATGATCCAATCCTTGTTGAATTGAATTGAATTGAACTGAAGATTCAGAAGCCCTCTTTGTCGCAGTGATATCCCTGATTGGCACATGTATAATATGGTTTCAGCAATCATAGTTTAATTGATTGCTCATTAAATCAAATATACCTGAAGAGGTTTGAAATGGCTTACTGTGTCGTTTTAACTCTTGTACTCCTTAATGCTACTTCTTAATTTGCACTGTAGTCCTTTGAAATAATGCTTATCCATTTTATAGGTTTTAGAAATTGAGATAATCTGTTGAGACTATGTATTCCTGCAAAAGTTTTAGTATAAAAACATTTTAATTTCATGAAATCATTGTAAAATTCAGGTTTTATCTAAAACACATTATAGAGAATGTGGTTCTGAATCAGGATAATGATGATTGTGGTGGTAGTGGTGATGATGATGATGATGATGATGATAATTCATATATAGTACTTAAAGGACCACTTTCCTGCTCATAATAATTATGTTTAATTTTATTTGGTTGTAATTTTACTATTTTTCATTTGTCGTAGTTCCTACTTTTTAAAAATAACAATATGTAACCATAGTTTTATTTATCTAATTTATGATCTTATTACTTTTTGGCCAATCTTTGGCAGACTTTTTCATTTCATAACCAACTTCTACACTTCTAAATTGTTCTCATGCTTATTTCATTTCTTATAAACATTAAGTGTTGGCTGCTATATCTTTAAGAATCTAATGGAATGTTGCAGGTTGGAAAGAAGTTGAAAAATAGATTTTTTTTTTGTGGTTTTCCCTATGGAATCAGGGAGAATGTGTTTTTTATCTATGAGGAATCTATGGCAGAGACTAAGAAAGAAGATGAAAGAAACTTCTCCCTTGTCAGAACAATTTTAATTTAATTGAGGGTTATCATGTTAAGAAACATTTTAAAGAAAATCCTGTGAAGAATTGTGAAGAACTCACAAGTACAATATATTCCAGAAAAATTGTTTCCTGGGGTAACTGAAGCAAGGTCAAATAAGAAAGACTAGCAGCTTATCTCTTGAAAGGTTTAATTTAACTATTTATCATGAGGAGAAATATGGAGAAGATTCTTAAATTATGTTTCTGGGAGTGATGGAAAATAATTTACTGTAATAATAAGGGTTAAGAGGTGATTCTGGTCATGATCTTCCTGATAGACAAAATATTCTAAATAGTCATCTATGTCTTTATTATTGATTTTACTGTTAATAGAGTTTATATATTTTATCCCTATTGAAAAAAAGGTTTTTAGGTTTTCCACCCAGTTTACTCTACTACTAAGTATTTACTGAGCTAAGGTAGAGGTTCAAGTCAGTTAATGAAAAAGGGGTTGTATTTTTATTAATTAGAAAGAAGATATCCAAACATATCCCTGTATCACTCTGGTGATAAAATTAAATGTAGAAAGGAGTCAAATGATAGGATGAAGAATGACTGACATGTAAAGTCAGCCCCACCTGCTTTCCTGCACTGCTTTTGTCACATTGGGAGTTGGAGGAAAAAAGGGGCTAAATCCCTTGCTGAATAACAAAAAAATGGTTCAGGTTTAAATTTATCATTTGATTGAGGGAGAGAACTTGGGCAGGAACGTCCTTGGTGACTAAGACTTGAGTCACAGCAACAATCTTTGTCATTACATGCTAATAAATAACCATAATTTTTTAGGTTGAACTTGTGATTTATTTGGCATATGGAATTTTAGTGAGGAAACTCCTTTTATCAGTGCACAGCATCAGCACCTCTTCTGCAAGTTATAGCCTTTAAGAATTATCTGAGGGTAAGTGACTTGCCCAGGATCACACAGCCAATGTGAATGAGTCAGTACTTAAACCCAAGTTTTCTTCCCACAATGCCATGCTCTCTAACAACGTCACATTTTTATTGCGTTTTATACTTTATAATACTGTGAGGTAGCACAAATACTATTTTTCTCATTTTATAAATGAGGAAATTGAGAGAGTTTAAATGTGGAGTCCCCTTATCACGCTGTTGTTATTATTGTTCATCCTTCTTTCTTAAAGAGGACCAGTGACATCATAGGGGTTATGTCTTGATTTGTGTGCGAATTGGATTTAAGTGAGGAAGAGCTACACAAAGTCATCAGCTGTACTCTCTCATCCAGAGTCATTGAAGTCCAGTGGCAAGACAAGTGGCAATGGCTTAAGTAGGACTCTCTTTCCAAGTCTGTTTCCATTTTCAGTACATTCCTTTTTTGTCTGCGCCCTGCCTTGACCTTAAATGCTGTAAAATATGCTGGTTTGGTCAATTTAATGTAAAATGGCCACAGAGCAACACAATTCCAAATCTCAATGACATTAACCATCTATTCCAAATACAAAATTCGTAGTATTGCTTTCTATCCTTACAATAACACTGAATTAATGGACTGCATTTTTAAAATTTTCTTGCTTTAGCATTTTCATGAAAATTTTCATTATTTTACTTTGCCACTCCCAAACATTCTATAAAATATTATTTAATAGCATAGCATCAGATTTCAGAAAATATTGTTTCTTAAAAAAAAAAAAATTAACCTTAACCATGAGATAGTACAAATTTGTTTGTTAAAATATCTGAGTACAATTCTTATAGTATATAATAGTTGATCACATCTTACTATAATACACATAAAATGTTATGGAGCTCGTTTTAAATTTGATACACCTCTTCCATGGATGACATATTTAATGACTATGGGTTATAAGGCAGTTGTACTTAAAATGACAAACAAGTGCACTTGTTATTTGAATAGTCACTATAAGAACAGAAGCATACATAGTGCTTAAGATTTCACGGTGTGGTTGGTGCTTGCTGGCACCCTGTCACGGCAGTATAATTTTCTTTTATTCAATTTAGGGCTGCTTGTTCATGCCAAATCCAGTTTTAAAGTTAAGTAATCAGTTCTCTCTTTGAGGTCATCTATAAATAAGATTTTCTGAAAGAAGTGTCTGCAGGCAAGTTTGTTTTGTAATTATTTGAGCATTTAGAGTAGAAAATCCCAAAGGTGAAGTAGGCCTTTATGTGAAACCAAATCTGTACAAACCAAATCTGTTTTCCTTTAGACTGTTATCTTTTGATAATGGGCATTTTAGCTTCTGTTTTTGTCAGAGTCTTCTTGAATTTCCAGCCAATTCATGGAAAATTTTTTTTTTACTTGTTATCATAGAATAAGAGTGACCCTTGATTAATTTCTATTGATATAGTTGGTTAATGTTGCTTCACCTCTGTTGATTCTTTTTGAAATAAATTTCAGCATTATAGTAGCATATCTTTTTTTGTTTTATTTTAGAATTTTCTCTGTAGACAAAACTGTTTTTGAAAATAGAATGCTTTGTATTTAATCTTACAGTGAGTTAATTGGTGGCTTCTTTTTCCCATTTTGCTTTTAGAGTGTTACTTAAAAATTTTAAATTATAGTTCTTTTTACTAAAATTATATTAATAGCACTACATAGGTATAATTTTAGGAAGCATAAAAATACATTTGTTATTTTTGACCTCTGATAAACATTCACGGGAGCCCATATTAACACTTAAACCCCCTTATGTAAGAGACCAGAAAGCACTGAGGATTGATCAGTAGTAGCAGATAAATTAATTTACTTCTTGTTCACTAGTTTGAATTTTCTTCCATATCCAAAGAAAAATTTTCAGTAATTGTGAATTAAATGAAAATTATAGAAGGCCTGAATTTTTCCCACATTCAGACTCATAGGTTAAATTTTCATCACAATTGATCAATTTCTGGAAAGGGTTTAAAATAGAGCAGAGATGAATAGGTCTGAGCCATGTAGCATAGACTGATATGGATAGGAGAACTTTGTCAATGGGCATCAATTCTGAAAGGGCAGGATTCCTTTATCATAACTTTTAGCTTTTCAGAAATGAAACCCATTAATAGTGGACTTTTCTGTGACACACAACAGTAGCTTTCAAGACTGTGTTATATTTAGGAAGGAAAAATGCCAGTGCCTCCCTGTTTTTGCTAAATTCTGAGCAAAATCTGTTGGGAAGAAAGAAATCTGTTAAGTGATATTAGTAACAGTGATATTTGAAGTTATTTTTTAAAAACTCCAAAGAGAATTGAAAGTTTAAACTAAAAAACTATAGTAGTCCTTTATCAGTTGATTGTTTTTAAACCAAGTTTACATTTGTCATGTGACTTAGTTTGTTATAGTTTTCTGATCTGGTTTAAATTTATATAGAATTATCCTAGTTCTTATTCTGCAACATATACACAGTTGAGAAATTATGGTGGATAAAGAGGAAAGGAGAGGAAAATCTGGCTACAGTTGAATAGCATTATCTAATCACAATAGGAGAGATGAGTAAGATGATGGTGGCACTAATTTGCCTTTTGGGGGGAAGATTTTGGGTCCTTTCTGTGGTCTTGTCAATGGGTTGTTCACAATCACTGCCTTTTATGATTTTCAAAGACAATTTTCTATTCCCTTCCAATTTAGTTTCTGTCTTGTAGTTGTTGCTGATGCATCAGGCATTGTAAGATAGTCTTATATAGCTGAAATAATCTTAATTAGGAGTCTGAAGGTGATTTGAAAATTATAATGCACAGGGAGCATTGTAGAAGTCTTTAAATACTTGTATTGTATTAATCAGCTTCCTGACTGTATGTTGTGTTTTAATTGGTAATTTTGCAAATGGCTGTTGGTGATCATTATTCAGTGACTAAAAATGAGCTTCATCTTCTTTTTAAGACCACGACACACTTCTAGTTTACTCCCTCAAAAATATTATTTTTTCTGAGAGAACATTTGGTGTTGTTATACACTAAATAGATTCATGTATTAAATGATCTTGAATCGCTATGTATGCTTCCCTCTGAACTGTTAAGCACAGTTTCTTTAGAATTTTTGGAATATTTCAGAGAAAAATGTTGATTCTGATATACTCAGTCCTTGAGCATGTTCTATATTTTAAGGAGAATTCCATCTTTTCTCTTATACTATACATTCAAAATCATTGTGTGAGGATGCT
>CM053589.1:35763483-35770265 GCA_028646515.1 Pseudochirops corinnae
AGTCCCCTTCAAATACATGCAGATATGATCAACTTGCCCTTCCCCACAAAAAACTATTTTCATCTCCAGGCTAACTATTCCCAGTTCCTTCAGTTAGTTTCTGTTTAGTGATAGATAGAGACCAAAGGTGGGGGAGCAACAAAAAGGCCTTAGCAAGCCCACTCACCAGAGATACTGGTCTTCCTTGAATACCCCACACATCCAACTCTCTCCTGTGGCTCCAAGAAGCTGTAGCATGCACAGTAGCCACACCTGGTAAACCATCTCAGCAGATGACCTAAACTAGTTTGAGAGTAGCTGACAGGCTTTGATTCTGCTGTTGAGTTAGGGGGATGCCAACCTCAAGCATATGAGATGAGAACAGTTTGTTCCATGGCCATGAAAGCAGCTGAAGCAAGTGCTATGGAGCACTTTAGAGCTTGGTAAGACATCGAAGATGTTAAGGTCATCCACTGCATCCTGGACCATCACCAGTTGTCCTGTCTATCGTCTTGCCACTAGACTTGGATGACTGGAAGAGAAGGGAGACTGAGGATTTGCACAACCACACCACTTAAATCCAATTCTTATGCAAGTCAAAACCACTCATTTTTGATGTCAGTGGTCTTCTTCAAAAAAGAAGGATGAACACCAATTTAGTAAGACATCCCCAAGTCTTCTATCCAATTTGGTCTCCCTGTTCACTTTCCTTTGGACATTTTCTAGCTTATTAATGCCTACTCATGAGGAATAAGGTCACTTCAGACTGGACAGGACTGTTTTTGTTTTCTTTGTACCCCTAGACACTTAATAAATGCTTATCGACCTGATAACTGTGGAAGTTTTTTAGGACTCTTTGATACAACACACCCTGCCCTGTTGGCCAGACACATTTCCAAATTGAGATGAGGGGACTACACCTATCCAAGCTAAGTGCTTCAGTGTCCTTGTTAATGTCCTTTATGTGCCATGACTAAATAAATCTTTTTTAAAAAGAAATTGAATGACCTATGAATATATTACTTCATTCCAATAACAAATCCAAACTAACAGCATACCAGTTTGTGTTAGACCTGCCTACTATAACTAGCATGAGATACTATGTACCATACTTTCTTAAATTATATTTACAGTATTTTATCCAACAGTTTACGAATCCTATCCAAAAAGAAAAAGAAAAAAGAAGAAATTAGGTTCGTTTTAAATGAAGGCCTTTGTGATCACTACTTCCTTTAATAGATGTTTAGTGTATCATAGGATCATAGATCTAGAACTGAAAGGTACCTCATACTCAATCTAGTACAATGTTCTCATTTTACCTTTTTTGATAGTATTTTTTCCTAATGATATGTAAAGAAAATTTTTAGCATTAATTTTTACAAAATTTTCAGTTCCAAATTTTCTTCCTCTCTCTCTTCCCCTCTTCCTAAAACAGTAAACAATTTGATATAGGTTATGTATGTGAGATCATGTAAAACATATTTCCATATTAGTCATAGTTGTGAAAGAAGAAACAAACCAAAGGAAAAAAAACATGAAAAAAAATAAAGTGAAAGTGGTATGCTTGGATCTGCATTCAGAGTCTGTCAGTCCTTTATTTGGATGTAGATAGCATTTTCCAATATGAGTCCTTTGAAATTGTCCTGGATCATTATATTGCTGAGAAGAGTTGAGTGATTCATAGTCAATCATCACCCAGTGTTGCTGTTACTGTGTACAATGTTTTCCTGGTTCTACTCATTTCATTTTATATCAGTTCATAAAAGTCTTTTCAGGTTTTTCTGAAATCTGCCTGCTCATCATTTCTTAACCACAAAATAGTATTCCATTACGTTCATATACCATAGCTTGTTCAGACATTCCCTAATTGATGGACATCCTCTCAATTTCTAATTTTTTGCCACCAAAAAATGCTATACATATGTTTGTGTATGTTGGTTCTTTTCCCTTTTTTATGATCTCTTTAGGATACAGATTTAGTAGTGGTATCACTGGATCAAAGGATATGCACAGTTTGGTTGCCCTTTGGGCATAGTTCCAAATTTCTCTTCACAGCTCCACCAACAATGCATTAGTGTTACAATTTTCCCACATCTTCTCCAACACTTACCATTTTACTTTTTTGTTATGTTAGCCAATCTCACAGGTGTGAAGATCATGTTTCAGAGTTGTGTTAGATATAGATTGTTTTGATTTCTTTATCTGAAAACTGCCTGTTCATATCCTTTGACCATTTATCAATTGGGGATTGCTTTGTATTCATATAATTTTGACCTGGTTTCCTATACATTTGAGACATGAGGCCTTTATCAGAGACACCAGCTGTAAAGATTATTTCCCAGCTTTCTGCTTCATTGATATTGTTTGTACAAAAACTTTTTAATATAATCAAAATTATCAGTTTTACATTTTGTAATGCTCTGTATCTCTTGTTTGGTCATGAATTCTTCCCCTCCCCATATATCTGACAGGTAGGCTATTCCATGCTCTTTTAATTTGCTTATGGTAGACCCTTCATGTCTAAATCGTGTATACATTTTGACCTTATCTTGCTATATGGTGTGACATGTTGGTATATACCTAGTTTCTGCCAAAAATGATTTCTAATTTTACCGGAAATTTTTTTGTTAAATAATGAATTCTTCTCCCAGAAGTTTAGATCTTTGGGTAAATCAGACAATAGATTACTATGGTCATTTACTACTATGTATTGTGTATCCAGTATATTCTGTTGACCTACCACATTGCTTCTTAGCCAATATTAGATTGTTTTGATGATTATTGCTATGTAATCTGATACAGCTAAGCTACTTTCTTTCACATTTTTTCCTTTGATTACCTTGATATTCTTGACCTTTCATTATTCCAGATAAATTTTGTAGTATTTTTTTCTATCTCCGTAAAATAATTTTTAGGTAGTTTGATTGGTATGGCATGGATAAGTAGTTTAGGCAGAATTGTCATTTTTATTATGTTGGCTCAGCCTATCAATAAGCAATTGATATTTTTTTAGTTGTTTAGATCTGACTTTATTTGTGTGAAAATTCTTTATAGTTGTGTTCATATAGTTCCTAGGATTGTCTGGGTAGGTAGACTCACACGTATTTTATATTGTCTACAATTATTTTAAAGGGAATTTTTCTATTTTTACTGCTGGACTTATTTGGTAATATTTCAAATAGTTTTTTTTAATTGATACTCTAGGGTTCTCTAAGTATACCAATCATTTGCAAAGAGTGATAGTTTTGCTTCCTTATTGCCTATTCAATTTCTTTTTCTTCTCTTATTGCTATAGTTAACATTTCTAGTACAATATCGAACAGTGATAATGGATATCCATGCTACACCCCTGATCTTATTGGGAAGGCTTGTAGCTTATCCCCATTACAGATAATGCTTGCTGATGGTTTTAGATAGATACTGCTTGTTACTTTAAGGAATGCTCCTTTTATTTCTATGCTCTCTGGTGTTGTTGTTTTTTTTTATACTAGAAATGGGTGCTATATTTTGTTGAAAGCTTTTTCAGCGTCCATTGAGATAATCATATGATTTCTGTTCATTTTATTATTGATATGGTGAATTATGCTTATAGTTTTCCTAATATTGAACTAAACCTGTGTTCCTAGTATAAATCTCACCTGGGTATAGTCCTTATGATATAATGTTATAATCTCCTTGCTAGTATTTTATTTAAAATTTTTGTACCAGTGTTCATTAGTGGAATTGATCTAGTTTTCTTTCTCTGTTTTTTTTAGTTCTTCCTGGTATAAGTATCAGCACCATATTTGTGTCATAAAAGAATTTGTTAGGAGTCCTTTGCCTATTTCTAAAGAGTTTGTGTAGTATTGGAATTAATTATTCTTTAAATGTTTGGTAGAATTCACTTATGAACCCATCTGGCCCTGGATTATTGTTCTTAGGGAACTCATTGATGGTTTGTTCAATTTCTTTTTCTAAGATTGGGTTATTAAGGCATTCTATTTCCTGATTTGTTAATCTAGGTAATTTATATTTTTGTAAATATTCATCCATTTCCAATTTTATTCAGATTGTCAGATTTATTGGCATATAATTGGGCAAAAGATTTCCTAATGATCGCTTTAATTTCTTCTTCAATGGTGGTGATTTCACCCTTTCATTTTTGATACTAGATATTTGGTTTTCTTAATTTTTTAAAATCAAGTTTACCATTGGCTTATCTGTCATATTAGTTCCCCCCCCAAAAAAACCAGCTCATAGTTTTATTTATTAGCTCAATAGTTTTCTTACTTTCAGTTTTATTAATCTCATCTTTGGTTTTCAGGATTTCCAATTCGGTGCTCAATTGATGATCTTTAACATGTTCTTTTTTAGTTTTTTCTTTTTTAGCTGAACACCCATTTCATTGATTTCCTCTTTATACTCTACTAATTGTGTGTGTTATTCCCTATTTGAGTAAATTCTGATGAGAGTGAGGTTCAAATGATGCCCACCACTTACCCTCCCATTTTCCCTTCCACTTTGTAGATCTTTTGTATTTCTTCAAGTGAAATAATTTGTCCTGTTCTATCTCTCCCTTCCTTCTGCTCCCAGTGTAATCCTCTTTCTCATCCTTTAATTTTTTTATACCATTCCCTCAAATTCACCTTATACCCATGCCCTCTGTCTGTATACTCCTTCTAACTGCAGTGTTAGTGATGCAGTTCTTGAGAATTATAAGTATCATCTTCCTATATTGGGATGTAAGTAGTTTAACTCTATTGAAACCCTTATGTTTTCTCTTTCCTTTTTTAACTTTTTATGTTCTCTTTTGATATTGGAAATCAGGTATCTTAACATTTTCTGCTTTTTTTTAAACTGCAGATTGTATTTTAATATTTCATATTGTCTTTTGGAATCACTGATTTCTGTTTTGCCTGTTCTAGTTTTCAGGGAGTTCATTTGCTTTTGCAAGGTTTTCCACTATCTCTTTTCTTCCAATGGTTTCTTCCAGAGCTTTTATCTAATTTTTTTTTATCTTTTGCTTCATTTCTTCTAGATAGTCCTGTAGTTGTTATGGAAAATGTATTTTTTCCTTTGAGTCTCAACTTATATTTATTGTAGAATTAGAGTTACAATATTTTTTATGCTGATGGTCACTTTCTTTTGTTTATTCATCTCCTCAGCTTTAGGTGTTTAATTTGTACTTTGTACAAAGGACAGACTGTGCTCACTGGGTGGTCAGCCCTGTTTGGTCCAGTCCTGGGTCCCCTAGGTTTTTGTGTTAAACCTTTTGGGGTTTGGCCTCATTGCATATTTGAGGTTCAGGGCACTTTATCTTGAGGGACTTCTCAGACATCTCAGGTGAAAGCTGTCAGAACTTCAAATGCCCTGAGCTTTGAGTGTTCTGGTCTGAATACTGCAGCACTATGATGGGTAACATAACAATGACTGTTACTGCTCTTCTCCAGAGCTTCTAACATCTCTGTTCTAGGATTTTTCTGAATAGCCTAGTGCTTTGTCATGAGAACTTTTTGCCTTTGTTACCCTCTGGACACAGCCTTGTAGACTACATATATTCTGTTTCTGGTGACACTAGGAGGCAATAGCTCATTTTACTGGAAAGGGAACGATTCCTTTCCTTACGCCTCTGCTCTTGAGACTGACTTTGCATATAGTTCTGGGATGGAAGATGTCCATTTATTATAGTTTTTTAAACCAGTTTCTTGATAATTATTTCATCTGATACAGTTTCTGATTTTTACTGGAGTAGGTATGTAGGAGTAGAATGTCCTGCATCACATTCAGGCTGCCATCTTGGTCAAAAAATCTCCCTCTGATTTTAATAGATCTGAGTAGTTTTCATTTATAATTTGTTTTAATAAATAGTCCAGGCTATTTTTTTTAACCAAAAGATTGAAAAAAGATGAAAATGTAAGATATCAGATATTAAACAAAACAGTTGACCTGTAAAATAAGAAGGAGGATAAGTAATTTAAGAATTACTGTAACTTCTGAAAACCATGATTGAGGAATGCCTGAACAAATAGCTATATTGATATAAGGAAATATTATCATATATATATTTATGTATATAATATAACAACAATTGTTATCTTTGGTATCCAGAACACCTGAACCTCTGAGACTTAATAACCATGACATCAGTGGTGAGAAAAGTTTCTGGTACTTCTTCAGCTCATTTTACAGATGAAGAAACTGAGGAAAACAGGATTAAATGACTTGTGTAGGGTCACACAGCTTGTAAGTTTCTGAGGTCAAATTTAAACTGGGGTCTTCTTGACTCCAGGCCTGGTATTCTATCTACTGCAGCTCCTAGTGCCCCCACCCCCACCCCCATATGATAATTTGCAAGATAATTTTAATAGTAATAGTGCTAACAGCAGGAGTTGTCACATGAACTGAGCTTGAAAAGAAGCTAAGAGACAGGGGCTCAGTCTAGGAAGTACTATATTCTAAGCATGTAAGGCAACTTGTATAAAACATGGAGAAAGGAAATAGGATGTCAAATTTGGGGGAAGCTACAAGTATATTGTAGTTGGGGCAAAAGTTTTATTAAGGGGAGTAATATAGAATTAGTCTAAAACATTTTGTCATTTTGACTCTTATAAATGCCCAAATTACAAAGGACCCATAAAGGAAGATGCTATCTGCATCCAGAGAAAGAACTGATAAATAGATGTGTGTGTAGAAGTATTTGAGTTATGTGTGTGTGTGGGGGGGGTACGTTTGTCTAATGGCATCCATCTCTAGGGCAGGGGTTGGGGGAGGAGTGGAAGGGCAAAAACAAGAAAAAAGTTGTATGATAACTTTATTATATATTT
>CM053589.1:35770765-35811025 GCA_028646515.1 Pseudochirops corinnae
GCAGAATCAGAACTCAGGCCCAAATTCAATTTGAGAAATAACTAACTTTCAAACCCAAAATTTCCTCCTCTAGACTGTCATTCTGACACCACTGTATTATCTGGATGGATCATTTTTTACTCACCTAAAACCATAAAAAAGTAATTTGTAAAAAAAAACAGTAATTTGTACTTGTGAAATAATGATGATGATAGCTAGCATTTAAATAGTACTTTAAAGTTTGTGAAGGTCTTTCTCAACATATATATTATCTCAACTGATCTTCACAATGATTCTTTGAAGTGTTATTATTATTCCCATTTTACAGATGAGAAAATTGTATTATAGAAGACCACAGTTCCAAAAATGAAAGAGAAAAGCAAGAGAATACAGTCAAGAAAAAAGAACTACTTCACATAAATAATCTTACTCATAGAGTGTGGCTAAAAAGAAGAAAGTTTCTAAGGCTGCATATTTTTATTTTAGTTGTCAGATTAGATATACTATGGTCTTGATGTTTTAAGTAGTACGACGGCTTTCCATATTTGGAAATTTTGGAGTTTGGGTGGAGCAGTGAGGATGGGAGGGGAGAGTCAAGCAGGCAGATAGTAAGAAAGGAAGAGAGGCAAAGAAGACAGACAGAATGTTCACAGGTGAAAACCTGAAAAAACTTTATTGAAAGAATGACAAGTTAGCCCCAAAGGGCAGTAATTAAGAGCCTGAAGAAGTAGCAGTCATCGCACAGACACACATGTACAAACCAGCCAACTTGGTAGTGATGCATGATTTTACAAACTTCTAACAAAGGACCACCAAGGCAGCATGGGATAAACATATAAAATGTGTCACAGAAGTAAATATTCCCCAATATATTTCAAAAAACATTTTAAAAAAAGAAAGAAAGGAAAGAAATTACTTTAGAAAAGTGAAAGATACCTAGAGCAAGAGGTACTTTCTGGTTAATTTACAATAAGAATGGAATGATCCATGATTATTTTTCCCAACAGCAAGCAAACATAGTGGTTGGTCATGAAGGTGGCAACAGGATATAATTGAACAATATGGTACAATTGAATGAGTGCTAGCTAGTCTTGGAATCAGAAGGTCGGGGTTTAAAACCCAGCACTGGACCTATGGCTACCTTTATGAATTCAGACAAGTCTGGGATACAGTTTCCTCATCTGCTGTAAAAGAAAGGGCTGAAACAGAACATCTGAGATTCCCCTTCCATCTCTAATCAATGATACTGCAATTCCATGACATTTTATAAATGACTAAAATTGGCCTAGTGTTATAGTTCAATGTGGTTCTTCTTGATCCAAGAAACCTTTTCTGATTTCAAGTAGGGAAAATGAATCTAGGTATTCTGTAACATATCTCTGAGATGTTACTAAGTCTACTTCCTTGTTCTGGTCACAAGAGCGAAGTACTCCCTGCAAAATTCAGTCAGTCAGCTAATAAGTATTTATTAGGCACTTCTATATGCCAGTCACTAAACTAAGCAGGGGACAGGTAAAAAGTTCCTAACCTAGGCATAAGTATACTTAGCTGCTACTGAGCTGACATGAAGCTGACATGTACCTGAAATTTCAAAAGCAACATCAAGCTGAAAAAAGTGGTAATACTTTGAACTAAGATTCAAAATTTAGGGAGGAAAAAAAAAAGAACAAAAAACGGGGAAGAGATATAAAGATAGAAGTGAAAACAGTCCCTGTCCTCGAGAAGCTTGTATTCTTATAAGGAAGACTCCAAATGCACATATACAAGTATATATAGAATACATACAAAATAAGTACAGGATAGTGTTGGAAGGGAGGGAACTAGCACCTGGAAAAATAAAAAAAGTGTCCTATAAAAATTGGCATTTGAACAGATTCTTGAGAGAAAACAGGGTCTCTAAGAGGTAGACATGAACAGAGAATAATTTCATACAGGAGATGGCAAATGCAAAGGCACAAGAGAAAAGATGGAATGTCCTGTAAGAGAAAAAAAGTATGTATACCAATATGATGGGACTGTAGAGTTCATGGCAAGACCAGGCTAAAGAAAGTCAATAATATGACTATTTTGGTGTTGGAATCTTGGGAATGGAAGGGAAGAAGCATTTATTAAACACCTATTATATATATCCGGCACTGTGCTAAGAATTTTACAAATATTACTTGATGCTCACAATAACCCTGAATGCCTAGTTATCTTAAATAACAGAGAGAAATTTTAATACCATTTTTACCAAATTCTCTATAAACTGATATTGCTCTTAAAAAAATTTTAACCCAACATACCTTTAGAATGTTAAGAAAATGAACATATTATGGCGATATTTAAGAGGCTGAATAATGTTCACCTTTTTCTCCTTTTTTCTATTGCAAAGCTCAATTATATTTAAGCAAAGAATAAACCTGCAACATATATTTAGCATATAAACTCATTAAAACATTATCCCATGTGCAATTGCTATACAATCAATTATACATCATATTCACATTTCATTCTACAGTACTGATTGATTTTTCATTTTATAAAATTAAGACAGTAAACAGGATACTCTTCTTTCTCATGAACCAAGATTCACGGAAAAGAGAATACAAAAACTGAAGGTTCATTGAAGAATATCTTACACATAGTAGGGACTCAAAAAATATTTGATGATTAACCATGAAAAAGAATCTAGTAATAAGCTGAATACATCATGTATTTACTGCAAAGGTGCCTAAAAAACCATTCAAGGAATTGGTATTTTACACAATTTAATAGGGTGACTTTACCTAAAACAGATTAGGAATTTGAAAAGGGATTATATCATGGATAATATTATGAACAGAAACTTAGCATAGTAAGAAGCTTCTCAATCAGGACTATTCATTTCAAGGAGAAATAACCTTAGTAAATTAAAAACAAGCCATTTAAATCTCAGTAATAAAACTCCAAATAAGTATAAAGTCTGAAAAAAAAAGCAAAGTCCTTCAATATTTAAATTTAAAACATAAAACACATAGAATTCAATGTAAAGAAGAGAATTTGATTTATCATGCTAAGTAATGACTGAAATAAGTAGCCAAAGCAAGGCACTGTCCATCCTTACAAAAACCAAGCAAGGAATATTTAATATCTAAATTATAAAATCTATCTGTATAGAATGGTAGCTTTTAATCTACTTAGACTGGTAAATTTTACCTCAGGACAAGCCGACCTAAAATTCTTTATCAATCTTGCTTCTGAATGAACCATACTTTATTTTGGTAAAACACCTTACTAAAAAAGTAAATGACATATAAGCAATGAATAAACCACATTCACAATATTTTTTTCTTATCCACAGGGAGATTAGCTCAAGATATCAAGATCAAACCCAGTAATGTTCAGATTAAATGCAAATTCTTCCACATTACAAATCAAAATGTCAAATAAAGAATAATAAAATCCTGGGACGGTGCAAAGGAGAGGAAGTTAGGATAAAGTTCATGTCAATGTTAGTATTGTGCTGATATAAAAAAATCAATTTACAGCACAAATTAAATGCAACCAAAACATGTGTAGATCATATAAAGAAGTATATAGGCAAATAAAATCAAAGAGAACAAGAGGTGATCTCTATACCTGAGGTATTTAATGCACATCAAATTTCACTTATACTCTGATATTACCATTTTAAATTTCAATAAAACTCACAAAAAAGTGGCCTTATGGACTATAGGACCATATATCATGTGTATAAGAAATCTAGTCATCATTGTCTAGTCAGAGAAAACAAGATGTTAATTCATGAAGTAGCAATCAGGAAAAAGGTAAACTATAAACCATGCAAAAAAAATTTTAAAGAAAAAATTCATGCCAAATAACTTGGTTTTATTTCTACTAGGACTTTTCTCTCTATAAATTTAAATTGCTTTTACAGTTCAGTTAATTTGTACTCACAGAATCTCTGTGAAGTAGGAAGGGGGCAGGTATTAATCAGATTTCAAAGGGAAAGAAAAGGTATTTTTTTAAGGCACATGAAAGTTTTGAATTTTTTTCTTGTGTTTAACTTCAAAACCTTGCTCATATTATGGCTACTCATCTGTTACACTACTGTCCATATCTTTTCACACTTCAACAGACTTCATTTATTCACCAAAGAATAAAAATTAATATCTGGGATGAAAGCAAGTAATGAGACTCTTTTTAAAAATATCAACAGTTTTATGCAAAGAATCATTCATAAAGCTATATCAGTCTCCTATGCTATATCTTTGTTTAGTATTAATTATATTGTGAATAATTTTTTTTCCATACTGTACATTTTAAAGCCATAATGAAAGAACTTCAAAAACTATCTAGAGACAACATTAGCATATCTTTAAAACATCCCCTTATAAACTTATACCCATAAACTATTATGTACATTTCACAGAGTTTACAATGCTTATAAGTAATATGGATAAATAACTGATTCTTTAGCAAAGATAAGTATATAGGATGACTTCTTATCTTTGTAATTCTTACATTTATTTTACTTAAGTTGAAAGAACAGGCATTAGATTGCATATGTATATGTAAACATAGTAAACACTTTTTAGAAGTTTCTCTCTGTAATATTTTCTTTTATAAAATTCACAAATTTTGTTCACATGTCAAATTTCTAAAAAATTAGAAAAGTTGAAGTTTTTAGTCACCTGGTCACCTAAGGGATATTTATTCAAAGAGGGTTATCCAGGTCTTGAAAAAACTGAACCATTTCACCCAAAATACAAATGTCACATTAATGAATAAACCAAAGTACGGTATTAATCTTGAAAAGCATAATTGTTCAGTTTATACTCATCCATGCCAAAGCCCTTGCCATGTGAAACTAAGAAGCCTAAGGAGAAAATAAGCAGCAGCACTTCCTATGAAACACCACTTGGAACACTATAATAAGGTTATGACTCTACCTCTCTTAGAAAAACTCAGAGTAGCAAACAAACCATGTGTAAGTAAAACCATTTCACAGTTGAGTTTTATATGAGAAACACTCTACTGACTCCAACTCAAAGGGAAAGTGTCCTACATGGTTCATCGCTCTTTCAGGCAACAATTATAACAGTTGCCCAAAACTCCAAACAAAGAACAACTGCAGATCACATATTGTTCTAGTCTTTTTGCATATATTTTTTCATGAAGAAAGATAACTTGCAGTGATCATTTAAAAACAAAGGATAATATATAGTCTACAGTGTACGTTTGGCTATAAGCAATACTGCTTATATTCCATCCAAGTTAGGGTTTTGTGTTCCAAAATGAAAAGCACAAAGATTTCCTCTCCATTTTCCTCAAATAAAACGGACTGCTATTTAAAAAGTAGAGCTATGTAAGATCCTAACAGTTATGTAAAAGATATCTAAAGTAACCTAAGACATTAGTGTTAGGTTTTCAGAAAAAAAATCATTTATCTTATTTCATTCAAAAACTGTACTAATCTCCTTTCATATACCACCTCCATGAAGACACTAAGGATGGATTTTTTTCAGAACCTCCGTAAAATGATCATTGACATTTTAATTAAAAAAAGAAATGTATGTCGAATAAACAGGACATTTCCTGTAACAGTGTGCAGTGGCTGCTCTGTCACTTCTTTGTACAGTCTTGGTAAATTATGCAGGCTCTCACTAGACAGAGCAGCTGTAATTCACTTTCTCCACTAATGTAATCTACATTTATCACTATTTTAATTAAGCGGATTCTTAATTTGGTACTTCCATTGCAATGGGAAAAAATACTTTATTCAATTTTTTTTGGTAGACAGCATCTTGTCTGTCTTGTAAGCCAGAATTTAATTTTAAATGTTTCCTAATGCAACTTGACCTTATTTTTTAAAAGAACTGCCACATTTAGTTTATTAAGAGTTTGTTCATTTTTACTTTTGTTTCCTGAAAAATAGAAAACAAACATAAAAATCCCAGTTCATTACAATAAAAAAAAATTTCCAAAATTTCGATGCAAGCATATTGATCATTTAGACCAAAATGTGTATGTGTGGTAGTGGGGCAACCCATTTTTATAGTTTTCTGGATGAAGTTAATATTAGTGATTTTTGTCAAAAAAAAGTTACAAGGCTATCTCTGTATTATGGGCTGTACAGTCAAAGTTACGGAGGAGAAAATACAATACAAAAAAGAACTTGACCAAAAAAAACAAAGCTCGCAATGTGTAGAAAGATCAACATTAGTCATTACCACTCTTCAACCATAATCTCAGAATACTTTCAGCGAAGTTAAGAAAATGCAATTCAAAACTGCTCTGTGCAAATGGCAAGATAATTATTTTCAACAGATCATTTGAAATGCCTGATTTTTGTTGTTGTTGTTGTTAAATCCATCATACTGGAGTAGAACAGCTTTTAATCATTTTAAAGACAGCTTTGAACATTTTTCATTATTTTCCCATTAATATTTGTAGCTGCTATCCAAAACAATTTCTGTTTGATTTCTTAAAAAATAAGTTGATGAGTTTCTGGGAAGGCTACATGTTTTTACGGGTGCTTTCAGTAACAATTACTAGCTTCACTTACTATGCGCAATAATATGCTGCTCATTAAATTGTCTATCTTTGCACATAAGACATCACAAATTCTATGTTTCATTGAGAAAGGACTGCTATAACTAAACTCTTCTACCACATCTCAGGTAGGAATGCCAATAGACCTCATCTAATCCAACACCCTCACTTTACAGATGAGTACACTGAGGCCCCACCGAGGTTAGAGTGAAAGGTTACCCAAAGGCCTAGCTTAAGTTAAACTTCATCATCATCTATTATCATATTTCAAATATTTCCAAATACTGGTTTTGTGAAGTCAAACATTATTTACTACAAATGAACCACAGATATAATCACAGACTAAAAATGTTTTGTTGTTGTTTGGGGGAGTGGAGGTATGCAGTTTGAAACGTCTAACTTCTTAGTTATTCCTCCAAATTTCCCAAGGGATAGACATTCAGCTTCAGCATAAATCTTCAGTTACATGTTTCGGATAATCATCAATGGCTGAATTATTAAAAGTAATTAGCCACAGAGATTTAAGATTTTCAATTCAAAGAAGTGTATTAACCATGCTCTGCACTTAAATGAATATTCTTCAATAGCAAGATAAAGTCATTTAGCTTTGCATCAAATTATTTTTATAAAACTGTGCAAATAAGAGTTAACTTACATAAAACTGTCTTTTGCAAGTCAACTGGCAAATTTTTTTTATCCACTGTGCATAATATCCAAACATGATGCTTGGTATTAACATACTACCACGTTAATAACTGTCCATACAGTTTTGCTTCACATCAAAAACGACAGTTATCAGCACAATATGTAACCAAATAAGTATACAAAAAAAGGAAATCTAAATTTTAAATGAGTTTGAATCAAGAGAAAAATCAATGCTAATGAATGACAAATACTTTAGTCATTGTGTAACTCCCTTGGTTTGAATTTAAATAATGTCATGTTATAAAGCCTGGGTTATCCAATTCAGGAACAAGTAAAAGTTAAGTTCTAGGCAACCCACTCAGTCTCTAATTAAGTAAAAGTAGCAAGTACAAAGGAGCTAATTTAAAAAAAATACTTTTATACTGCAGCTCAACTTCAAAAAGATACTTCATGTAGAGTCTGTACAGCTCAGAAGATTCTTTCTCTCTCAAATTACTCTGATGAACATGATAAACTTGAGATTTGCCACTGAGTAATGACAAGAGGTAGCCAATACTTCTAAACTATAGCTCAGAATGGTCTTTTGTTCCCTTTGTTTAAAGTAAAGCTGCTACTGAAAAACCAGAATGTCGCCTTAAGAAAAAGGGGCCTCTTGTTGGGACTAAAAATAAATATCCTGCTTCTTACCTGAATATTCCAATGATCTACATTCATATACTGTTTACTAACAGACTATAGAGGGCACTGTTGTATCAGCTTTGAACTATTACAATGGGAGTTTAAAAAAAAAACTGTCCAAAATATATTTTAAAAAATATAACTAAAAAATATAAACCCACTACATCTAATACTAAGGCAAAAATGCTGAAATGTATGTGTTTCTAGAATGGACTGGACTTCGATGGGGCAAAAACTTCACATAACCCACTGTTAAATTGTGAGGAGCACTGCACGCAGAACACACTTGGCATTTTACTTCTGTGGTGCTTTCATGGAAAAGGTAACTAATCATAGCAACTCCTTATCCATCGCAAACAGCTACCTATTACGAGAATCCTGTTCACAATCAATATGAAAATGAGTGTAGCTAGTTGTGCACTTCTTCTATAATTCTATCAACACAAAAAATACATTCTATTTGCACACTTTTGTCTAAAAGGCCAGTTCTATTTTTTCTCCCATTGGATAAAACGACAGCTCCAAATCAATCAGTCTCTTCTGAAAAGAAGAACATGGCAGAAAGCACTGATCAAAATTAAATCCCTGATGCTAAAAGATGAAAATACAATGATGAGCACTTAGTGCTAATATCTAATGCAAAACAGAAAAAGCAAGTTTTTCTATGTTTCCATAGACATATTTTGCAATAGCACCGAGGCAGAAAATGTGTCCTATGTGACAACTGTATCACTATTTTCAAAAAATCTATGTAAAATTTCCTTACGAGTATATAGTACTATTTTGATATTTTTATACACTTGACATTTTTTATACATTCTTCCCATTCTACTTAGTAGAATAGGAAATTTATGTAGAGAATATTTAGACATATGATACTTTATATACATCTTTTCCTATTCTATTTGGTAGAACCCTCCCCCCCATATTAACTAAAATGGTTTAAAATTATTTGTAAATAAGCTAACCAATAAGTATAGGCTAAGAAATACGGAACATTCATATTTCTGTTTTTAGTTCCATTGTTTGGTTAAACAAATATAAGAAATTTTGTCAGCATTGTGCTACTAGTACTAACCAATGCAAAAAAAAAATGAAGAGGAAGAACATTTATTTAAGCTTGGCAATTGGGTATACAGTTCTAATTTTTTCTTTTTCTTTTGTTAACCACTAGACTGAGAAACAATGGTGTCATCTCCAAAGTCCACCACAGAGCCAATTAAAGACAAGATGTTAAAATTAGAAAGATCACACAAATTCAAAATATAAATCACACCAGCATTACAAATTAAATAAATCAGTGTTAATGTAGGTACCATCCACAAAACTAAGGCCTCTGAGGAAGAATCCACGCTCACTAGAAAAGCAGCATGCTCCGCGTTTTGTCAGTCTGAAACTTCCAAAGAGCTTAGCACCTTCTCTAAAATCAGAGTGCAGAGCTGTGAAAGTGTTAAACATTCCTCGATAATGTCTCAACCTGCTCTTAAATCATAAAGGGGGAGGAGGAGGGAGGGCTTCAGATGGTATGTAGATTTCTACTTTATTAAAAAAGCACCAGTTTAACAACTTATTTTCAGCTAATAAAAGCCAAAAGTAAAGTATGGGAAAATGTGGCTAACACTAACTCTAAGGCTTCAACTTATTAACTTAACCAAATGCTATTTCTGTATAGCTCCCTTAAATTATTAATTTATGAGTTCTGCTTAGTCTTCTCCTGAGGCAATGCATTTTGTAGGTGTGTTGCATGCATGTAAATAAACTGAAAGCTTTTATAAAGAATAATATACTACAAATAAAACAAACCTTTTTAATGACCGTTGAATACATAATCCTACAAACTAGGATTTATATTAAATGGATTATATTTTAAAAAATTTTTAAGAACTACTAACAAGTGAATCTAAATGCACAAACTCAGAAAAATGAAACACAAGCCTTCTATCAATCATTCTTAAATCTACTACTAGATCAAAATTCAGTACTTTGAGAGCTATACAAGACTGTAAAAGCACTTTGCCTGAAATTTCAAAGGGAGTTTTCTTAACTTTAAAAAAGTGGTTTGAAGTTCTGGTCTTCTTTTGTTTTTCCCATAAACCACAAAGTTGAATGCTCCAAGTAAGTGAGGATTCTTAATATTCAAGACAGTTAACAGATACTTTAGTTTACCAAGCAGACAGAAATGTGGCATATTAAAGTCAATTCTAGGTAACTCTAATTTGTTCAAAGCTTGATTGTGAGCAATAGCTCCTAACAGAAATGCAGCATTGTTGATTCATACACAAGCATTTTACTTAACTTCATTGGATAACAGCGGCGCTCCTAAAGGAGTATAAAAAGCAAAGTGATTAGCAGTCATTACTGTTAATTAGTGTTCACTTTACATTCATAGAGATGAACCTCCTCTGAGCTGAATAAATGGAAAGTTTCTTTTTGAAGGCTTGCCAAACCTTGCCTAGGTAAGTACTGGAATAAGCCATCAACTACCATAAGAGGAATCAAAAACAAGGACAGATCAGCATCCAATTAGTATGTCTCAGTTTTTAAACAGGAAAAGGGTTGAGGGGAATGAGTAAAACTGGGAACTCATACTTCACATTCTGCAATCTCACTGATAAAAGGAGGAAATGTGTGTTTATCAAACTTGCTGTGAGTGCACAGTTCATTTGGCGTCCTGTAAACAACTGCCTGGCTGCTCACTTCCAAATGCATGTGAGAATCTTGGAGACTCAGAACATCATATTCAGCAGGCAAGGTCACACTAGTGATGCCCTGGAAGTGGGAAATTAGGAAAACCTGGCAATCAGAGGTTTAAGATTGACCAGAAAAAGCCCTCAGGCGTGCTTACCATCTTTCACCACCAGCCTGGCTGTCTCTGCTTATTCAATATTAACACAACAGGCCTAGAAGTGAATGAAAGCCATTTTGCACACCTAACAAGAAGAGAAATACATTGGCCTTCTTATTTATACAAAGATTAGATATTTTTCAGGGTAAGAAGCCATTTCCAAGAGACAGCTTGAGACACAGCTTTGTGAGGAAAGCAAAAACCTCCCATCCATTCCATTAAGACCAGGGAATAGCAGGCATCCTGTTGATTATCAAGTTTCCTTTTTCCCAAACTCCACTCCATTCTGTTCATTTTTAAATAGAGTCTAAAACCCCAACCTATAAAATGGAAAGAACAACAGATAAGAACTGTCATTGCCATATTCTGAAAACACAGGGCTATAGGACTTCCACTTCTCATTCTTATACTTTTAGGGAATGTTTGCACATGATGTTAAAAATAAAAAATAGCAAGGAATCCGCAATAGAAGACTACTGCATTTAGAAATAATTATGGTTTCTCATGTATATGTCATGAAAGATGATTTTGAAAAGGAAAATGGTAGTCATATAGAGATTCCAAGAATACAGAAATAAATTATAAAAGCCAATTTGCACTAGTCTTGTTTATAATACCTTGTTTATGATGTAAGAATGAGCTCCTCCAAAAACCACCCCATACAGGTGTTCGAGATTTCACCTCAATGAAGCTATTTTTGTTATTCTTTCCACAAATTATATAATCCTGCCACAATATCACTGAAATAACAATGTTATTAAAAAGATTCTTGTACTGTTAGGGAACTATGCCTAATTGAAACAAAAGAAACAAACAAGCAAACAAAAATCACCACTAGTAGCTGTTTTGATTGGTTTAAAGGGGATAATATAACTATGGATGAGGGAAAAGTCCCTCATGCTATTATCTGGGATCGAGGACTTAATTAAATATGTCATTCTAGAGAAAGGTAGTATATATATGGAAAAAGGAAAACTGCCAACAAAATCAATACAATCTGGGGCCTCTTTTCAAAGAACCATGAAAATGACAAAATAAGCCAAATATACTGACTTAACCTGGGAAACATATCTAACTAAAGCAAAATGTAATTTCAGATCACACATACCTTTTCTCTTTTTGTTGTTCAACTTTAAAACTTAGAAAGATTTGAGGTAAGTATTCTCAAAAGCTCTGAGCAACAAATATATGCAAAATTGTTTGATTTCTTGGCCATTTCTGCCTACATCTCCTCTCCACTCCCATGCCACGTTACATTTAGCACTGAGTATCTGTCCATTGACCTTCTTCTCAATCATCTCCTTCTACAAAATAGGTTAATTCAGTCTATCACATATCCTTGAATGTGTTTTTTTTTAAACTGCAACAGTACAGATATGTACAACATAAATCTAAGTCATACTGGAGAAAGAAAAAAAATAATACCCAAAGAGGTACACCTATTACTCAAGCCAATCTTTTCTCTCAACTTTCCTTCATGAGAAGGTATCATGTGATAGCATAAGAATGCTGAACATGGAGTTTGAGGACCTTGTGTCAATTCCTGGCTCTGTCATTTATCACCTATGTGACTTCTGGGGGGGAAAGATAACCTCCATGAGCAGCCTCAGTTTTCTCATCAGCAAAATGTAGTGATTGGATTCTGACATCCCTTCTAGCTCTAGATCTATGATCTACAATCCTAGATCCTCTTTCAGTATAGAAAAGGGAGATACTGCTTCCAGTCTCTTCCCTTTCCACACAGCTGCCAAAATACCCTTTTTAAAGTACAGCTCTGATCAACTCTGAGCTCCCTCCCCTGCTCAGAAATCTCTAGAGGCTTCTTTTTGCCTCTGAAATAAAATACAAATGACTAACTCTGGCATTTAAAGCCTTTTTTAATACAGCTACACCCTAATTTTCTAAATTTATTTTATATTACTCACATGTATGCACATTACATTTCAGGCAAACTGACCTACTCACTGTTCTTAGAACTTAGCATTCCACCAACCATTTCTTGGACTTGATGCAGGCTATCCACTTCTTTTTGGAACTCACCCCTTCCTCACCTCCACCTTTTAGCATACTTGGCTTCCTTAAAGATTCAATTAAATTCTAACTCCTGCATAAAGTCTTCCCTACTCTTCAGAGTTATTAAAGCTCTCTCCTTCCTCAAATAATCTTAAGTGAACTCTTTTAGTTATATGTTGTATTCTCCGGTAGCTTACAAACTACTTGAATACAGGAACTGCTTTTTACTTTTGTGTCTTTTGAAGAGACTGACTTGCATATATTAAATGCTTACTTAATGTTTATTCAATTGGAGCTAGTAAAAATGAAAATCATGCCAAGAAGTTATCAAGGAGACAAGACTGGGAAATGGCAATGGAGAAGAGTAGGATGGGTAGACATTTTAGAATGATGGGTAAGTAATTCCTAATCATTTTATTCCTAAACCCTCACCCCATCTCAAAACTACCAGCTTCATGAGTGATTTTTCTGTCCCTGGAAGTAGTCAATATACATTCTAGGGCCCAGGCACATGATGACTTGAAAATCTTAATATTTCTAAGAAAAAAAATGATCTGTTCTTTCCTCCCTTGTTCTGCTTCCCTATCATTCTTTTTGCTATTTCCTTAATATGCTTGGGAGTCTTTTCTAATCCTGCTGGATATCTACTCCAATCTACACAGAAGATAACCCTTCCAATTCTAGAGCTCATGATCCACAGAAAGCGCAGTTTCTTTGATTCAAGTAGAACAATCCCAGTTACAATCAATCCCAAACTGCAGAGCTCTCATGGTACAATCTTGAAAAGAAGTAAGAAGTGTGAGGTACTAAATGTTCTGTTGTAATCACTGAAGCATGAACAAGAGATATGGCAGTTACTGTATCTTGTCCAAGAACACATGACTAAAAAGGACAGTCAAAATTTAGGAGTTTAGAAAGAATAAAAAAGGGTTGTAAAACAATACTGATAAAAAAAACCCTCAAATTTATAAAACTCAAAACGCCAAGTCAAAAAGCAAGTCAAGGTGTAATTTAATAATATGCTGTGAAAGTTTATTAAGGGATTATCTTAAAGGGAAGATGATGCAACAATATCCAAAATGACGAGAAAAAGAATTAATATATATACTATAATACAGGCATAAGGAAAAAAATTCTTTCTAGCTAGAGTTAAGCATTAGAAGGAACTAAGGGAGAATTACCAAAGGTGGCTATCGGATCTCTTTATCTGAAATAATAAGACAGATTCCTCTTAGTATGGGAAGGTTTAAATACAGCCTAATGAAAGATCTGACCTTGCTAGCCCTAAAATTCATTAATTCCTGTTCAATTCAAACTATTGATAGGAGAGTGAAAATCTATTTTATCTCAGTCTAGATTAGAAGATAGTCTAGGTCCCATTTTCAGGACTTTAGAAATAATCCCCATACACAGATCAGAGAATAAAATGTGGATCCTACAACAAGGAGGGTACGAATAGGTTGTTGGCTTGTAACCTTTAAAAATGAATAAAAGTCACTCCATTCAATACACATTGACTTTAAAAGGTACTATATTTCTTAATGTTACTTAATATTTTCCTCCCTTACTCTTTACAAATTGTATTCATCCAGCTACTCAAAAATGTACTATCTGCCTACTTAAAGAAAACCTTCCTTAAGACCCTCCACAAAATAGTTTACACAAACATTACATAGATTTAAAAGAGTAGTTTAACGGTAAAGAATCACTGCCTTTAAATCATACAAAAAAAATTTTTTGCACCAAGTATCCTCAATGGAAATTTATTAATTAGATCTTTATTAGTCTTTGAACTCAGGCTGTCATTTAATTTTCAAATGTCTCAACACCTCAGTTTACTCACATGGAAAAGGGGACTAGAAGGGCCAATTCCATGAGATATCTGAAAGGTTTAATTAAATAGTTAGAAGGGGCTAAATGAAAGGCTCTGGAGGGCAAAAAAAAAAAATCACAGGCAACAAAAGCAAAAGGATAAATCCAGTCCAATATATAATATAAATTTGCCTCCATTAAAGCTCTTTCACATTTTGAACTATTATCATTCCTTTTCTTCTCTGCATTAACTTACTAATAAAGCCAAGAGGGATTACGCTCATTTCAGTGCCCACTTGCAGCTACCATTTAATATTAATATGCTAATGGAACTTCATATGCACCAAAAAAAATGACATAGTTAACTTTACTACATTATTTTGGAAGATGAGGTGGAGAAAACGGAAGGAGAAAAAGGTAGATGAGTGGCATAACATTGTCATGCCAAGAAAAAACATCCTTTCTGGTAAAATTTGAATTATTTCTCATAAATTATTTCATTTCTTCTTAAAATGAACAAAAATCATTTTCTTCTCAAAATTTGTTCTCAAAAAATCACTAGCCCCTGTGCTTCAAAAAGGGAAAGAGGTTAGTCCCATTCTGCAGTGAGAGTAACTAAATCCTGGGAAATTAAATTATTGGTCCAAGGCCCCAGATTAGATTAAAAGTTCCAAAAAGAATCTTAGAATTAACTATTCCCAACACCACTTAACTTGTTTAATTTGCAAATGATTAATTTCTAAAATGAAATTGACAAGGATTTTAACTCAACATATTTATTATTACCAATTTCAAAGCATATTCATAATATGCATTTTGCTTACCTTCCAAGACCCAACCTTGGGTCAGATTTCCACTCAAGACAGTTTCTACTCACCCTTGCAGATCATGAGTGAAGGATGAAAGACTGGAGTTAAGTGTATACATTACATTCACTTATTTATTTATTTATTCATTCATGCCAGATGTTTAATTTTATGAACATAAACTAGAGTTTACATAAATATATACATATGATGTATATAAATTATAGTAGATAATTTAGGACAGGGTTCATTTAAAGTCAACTTGAATTTAGTGAGACTTGATTTAGTGTACCAAGTTAAAGAAAAGATATGCATATGACAAAATCGTGAATTATTTAAAAATATACAACTGGGTATTAACCAACCAATAAACATTTATTAAGTGCCTGCTACGTTCCAGGCATTGTGCTAAGCTCTGGGGATGCAGAAAGAGACAGAGACAGTCCCTGTTCTCAAGACGCTCACAATCTAACGGGAGAGATAAGAAACCAACAACTCTATACAAACAAGCTATAAATAAGACAAATTTGTTCAGTCATTTTTCAGTCCTGTCCAACTCTTAGTGACCCCATTTGGGGGTTTCTTGGCAAAGATACTGGAATGGTTTGCCATTTCCTTCTCCAGCTCATTTTACAGATAAGGAACTGAGGGTAACCGAGTTAAGTGACTTGCCCAAGGTCAAAAAGCTAAGAAGTGTCTGAGGCTGGATTTGAACTCACAAAGATGAATCTTCCTGATGCCAGGCCTGGTGCTCTATCCAGTGGGACACCTAGCTGCCCCCAAAATGAGACAAATAGGAAATAATTAACAGAAAGAAGGCACTAGAATTAAAGAGTGTTAGAAAAGACTTCCTGTAGAAGATAAGGCTTTACTGGTACTTAAAAGAAGTCAGGGAAGCCAGTAGGTAGAGACGAGAAGGAAGAACATTGTAGACATGAAGGATAGTCAGAGAAAATGTCAGGAACCAAGAGATAGAGGGCCTTTTTTAGGGAACAGCCAGAAGGGCAGTATCAATGGATCAAAGAATACATAGCAGAGAGTAATGTGTAAGAAAGTTGGAAAGTTAAGAGGGTTATCCACTAAGAATTAAGTAATTTGTTGTTTTTCAATCATTTTTCAGTCATGTCTAACTCTTTGGGATCCCTACTAGGGGTTTTCTTAGATACTGAAGTAGTTTGCCATTTCCTTCACCAGCTCATTTTACAGATGAGGAACTGAGACAAATAGGGTTAAGTGACTTGCCCAGGGTCACCCTGCTAGTAAGTGTCTTTGGTCAGATTTGAGCTCATGAAGATGTATCTTCCTGACTCCAGGCCCAGCACTATATCCACTGCACCACTTACCTGCCCTAAGTACTATTAATCATATAATCATAAATTTGGGAGAGACCTAGAGATTACTTAGCATCTAACCCTGTATTTGTTTATCTAGACTTCAAACAATAGAAACTACTTTCTCATTCTAAATATTTTAGGGTACTAAATAAGAAAAATATTCAAATGACAGGAACATTTGAATTCTATACTAAAGAAATGATCAGCTAATATATTTCTTTGATTTGCTGAATTTTCTTTTCAACAGCTTCAGGTAAGTATTATGTCAGAAAATATACTCCCTTGTGAGAACACCTTTTCACACACAAAAATCTATATTTAATGTAGGCGACTAGGTCATAAGAAGATGCAGGCATAATGTATGAGCTAGAACACTAAATAATAAAATCTATCCAGAATTTTAAAAGACATGAAAAAAGACCAGGATCATGTAAACTCAGTTCGTTTTCAATACATGAAAGGATATAATGCAGCATGTTCAGCCTGGGTTTCTCTCTCTCCTACACAGTAAATTCTGTTTACATAAAAAGAGTTTATGGTGTCCTTTGGATCAGAGATAGGAAATGGTGGCTTTGGACACTATACTCAAGCCCCTCACTTTCACCAATATTTCATGATGATAAATCTTCATATATGGTTTTTCATGTTTTAAGCTCTTGGTATTTTTTAATAGTTTTTCTTCCAATTTAAAAGAAGGGAAAACTGACATAGAAATTAAGTAATTTATCTAGGATCAAGTAGCACATTAACGGATGCAGTGCAGGAAATAAATTCACATGTGCTAGTCTTACTGATAGGCATTATTCAATTCTAAGAACACATCCAGAAAAGACAATCAGAGATGCAGCCAAGAAATAGAAAAAAAAAAAAAAATGATGGGTGGACTGATAGATCTGGGAATCTCGTAAACCACAATTCAGGAAGTTGAGCTTTTAGAGAAGAGTGAGTTCTAGAGGAAGAAATTGTAAAATATTGTTATGTTAGTAAGAAGAAATGTAACGAGGTACACAGATGCCACAGGAAGAAAACATGAAGGAAAATAAAAATTAGTAAAAGGCAGACGATAGACTTATGAGATGAAACAGAGTTTAGTCAAGAGTTTGTCATTTCAAAATGTATTGAGTCCAGGTTTACTTAAGAAGAGTGAGTAAAGGACAGAGTAAAGGTCAAATAACGCACAAAAGGACGCTCTCCAAGGACATACTTCTGAGTAGAACAGCTGAAAAATTAAGAGAGATGTGATGGGTCAGAAACAACAGTAGTTCAATAGATTGGTTCCACACATGGGCACAATTAGATTCACACCATCGGAAAAAAAACACACAAATTGGGGAGACAGGCTAGAGACAAACATGGTTTTGACAGAATGAGGGAACCCAGTCCCTAAAGACTTAGAGACACAGATACCTATGGATAATCGCACTGGAAACCTCTAAGAATTATCATAATTGGTTTATATGATCCGGCAGCAGTTTATTTTCAGGCAGATCTTACATCATCTGTTTCATCATACATATTTCATTCTAGCATCTAAAACACACAGAGCTGACACAACCTCAATGAAGCTGCACCTGGGATTGAAAATTACATTGGTTGGCTGTCCAACTCTTCCTGTTCTGAGTCCAGGATCAATACCAAAAAAGCATTTCTTGTGCCAAGGGACCAGGTTTAATGTCCAATATCTTGGGAACCGCCAAGGCTGAAGACAAGCTGTGCAGTTTGGGAGAGCCAGAAGCAATCTGTATAGGGCTCAGTGCCTGGTACCTAGTGCCAAGTGTGAGACCTGGTGCCAAATCCTGGAACTGTCCTGTGACTTCTTTCTATAAGGAACCCTTCATGTTTGCCTATCCCTAAATCAGGTCCCCAAAGGCATTTTTCCAAGTGATGAAAGGAAAACAGAGTTATAGAATTAAATCCCTCCCTTCCTCATCCCCAAAGCAAGCTTTTACAATGCAAACATTGAAAATAATTTGGAAGCTTGACCAGTCATCATGTTTATGATATAATGCTGCAACTGAAAAGTCAATCACAGCTCATTTAACCACTGCCAAATTTGATAGGACACCCTATCCTGAAATGTGTCACTATGATGCCTATGCCCATTTTAAGCTCTTGCCTAAGAGGAAGAATATGCACAATTAATTTAACAATGATTTTAACATG
Source organism: Pseudochirops corinnae (assembly GCA_028646515.1). Lineage (NCBI taxonomy): Eukaryota > Metazoa > Chordata > Mammalia > Diprotodontia > Pseudocheiridae > Pseudochirops > Pseudochirops corinnae. The sequence continues at coordinate 35,789,557 of CM053589.1, forward strand.
ATATTTTTTCTTTAATAAGTATTATCCCTTACATTTGATAAGTTTATAATAAAAATTAATGTGGTCAATTCTGGAATAGCCATGCTAATAGGAAAAACAAATGAAATTCACAGATCACAAAGAATAAAATTTTAGTCACAGTTTAAACCTAACATCTACCTCTTCTCTTTCTAATCCTTTTGATGATTTGTCATAATTTTTCCTTCTCTTTCCACCCTTTATTTGAAAGGAGCTAAAACAGAAAAATGACTGGAGCAGGGAATAATAGAAGTAGAATCAAGAGGCATACCTCAATCACTTATTAGATTCCTGCCACCTTAATACTCCTGAGGTGATGACAGGCTTTCCCAATCCCATGTCTAGGGAAATATGGGTAAGGAAGAAGAGATTGGGCAAGATGACCTCAAGAGAGCTCAAACTCCATTTGCTTAGATATTTAAAAGGATAGCTTATAGAAGCATAAAATGTCATAACTGGAATGGAAATCACAAAAAGGCTATTTAGTTTAACCCGTTCAATTTACAAAGGAAGGAACTGTGACTTATCTAGGCTAAATGTTCAGCCCAAGGTTATACTGCTAATTAATGGCAAACATTTAGATACGCACACACTATGATATATTTTCATTTAAATAACTATTTTTTTAATTGTTCAAAAAGCTCATTATAATGCTTGGATACCAGAGCCGATGGAAGATCAGGAAGTATGGGTCCCTAATCAATGGGTAAGCGTAGACCAAACTTCTCCAATCAGCACTCAAAATTCATCAAAATATTTCCTTGCAAAACAACTAGAAGATATCCACTAACAAGAAGTTTTATTTTGCCATTTCACAAAGGATCATTATGATTGATTTCTATTCTAGAATTACTATGTTTAAAATAAATCTGAGTTAGTGTTAATGTTTTCTTTTGGTTTTGTTAAGAGGACGACAAATGGATATCACCTAAGCCTTACATCCAATAAAAGAAGTGGGAGACTGGCCCCTAGATTGGATTGTTTTTAAGAAGACAGAATGTTGGAAGATCATAAATGAAAAGAATATCAGAAAGGCCAAATTTCCATCTTCCCTGGGTTCTCAAAAATATACCACAACGGAAAGCAAATCCTTCTCTACACAGTTTGTGCTCAATTTACAAATCTGTAGACAACTAATGTCCTGCAAGCTGCCATCAAGAGCAAATCATTTTTCATTCTCTTCATAATCACCACTCCCTTCCCAGACGTGTTTCTGACTTTCTGAACTTCAGTACCACGTCTTTAATGCAGCCTGACACTGAAACCTCCCTCAACAATCGGGGTTTCCTCATCCTGGAACATCCATCAGACCTTCCAGCCCCCAGTGTGTGCTGGTGAGTTTCTGTTCGGGCCCCCATTATAAAGAGGGGCTAAGGCCGGACAACCTTCATTCCCTCCCCGGCTTGTTTCTGACTTTCTTGATTTCAAAACTATGCCTCTGCTTGGGCACCAGAATTCCCTTCCCCTCCTCACCTACTTTTCATTTCCTTTTGTGTGCTGTCTGCCCCTATCAGAACATGTACATCTCAAGAACACGGATTGTCTTTGCTTTTTGCCTATATTTGTAACCTCAGCACTTGGCACAGTGCCTGGCACATAGTAAGTACTTAATAAATATTTGCTGCTTTGCCCTGGTAACAACTGGTAATGATGACAAAGGGCAAGAATAGTCCATTTTGATGGGGTTGTAGAAAATCAGATACACTTAAGCACTGTTACGGAGCTAGGAATGGTACAATCATTCAGGAAAGCAATTTGGAATTATACTAAGTGACTAAAATGTCTCTAATTTCTGACCCTGCAATTCCACTGCTAAGCATATACTCCAAAGATGTTAATGATAAAAAAAGGATCTTATATACAGTATAATATTTACAACGGCACTTTTTATAGTAATAAAGAATGGGAAACAATGAGGGTTCCTCTTAATTGAATAATGGCTAAACAAAATTATTGTACATGAATTTAATGGAATTATTACTGCCTTACAAGAAATGAGGAATATGAAAAATAGGAAGAAGTATAAGAACACATATGAATTCATGCAAAGAAACTAAGCAGAACCAGGAAGACAATGTGCACAATGATTTCACAATATTAACCACAAAGAATAAGAATAAAACAACAATAAAATCTGAAACTGAATGCTGTGTAATTTTAATGACCAAGCTTGGCTGCAAAGAGAATATGAAAGTATACCTCCTGCCCTTCTTTGTGAAGGTAAGGGACTATGGGTGTAGAAAATTGAATGTAATGCTGAATGTGGTTGATGTGTTGCTAAATCTTTTTTTTTTTTTTTTTTTTGCCTTGTTAAGAGTTTCTTTATTATATGGCTGTCTCTAGGAGAAAAAGAAGGAAAGGATACTGGGAAGTACATGTGATAACAAAAAGATATTAATAAAAATATAACTCAAAAAGCAAATCATTAGGATTTCACTGTTCTGATTTGAGCTACATAATGAAATTCTCTTTAGTAATTTAGCCCTATGATAATGGAGGAGGGAACAATATACATGCTTCTTACATATGCTGTTCTCTCAATGAGAAGCAAAAATGTGATGACAGACTAGCTCTAGTGGAATTAGGATTCAAAGAATAAGTAAGTTGCTTACACAAGACTATCACAGTAGAGCCAAAGTATCATTCACTACCTCTTACTGATTAGTAGTTATTTCTTCAAAAAAAGAAATTCAAACCAATAGAATGCTTTCTAAACATACACAATTTACAAATGATTACTTTTGGAGATTTGGGGTTTCTTTTTTGGAGGGGGGAAGGCAGGGCAATTAGGATTAAGTGACTTGCCACTTAAGGGCCACACAGCTAGTAAATGTAAAGTGTCTGAGGCTGGATTTGAACTCAGGTCCTCCTGACTCCAGGGCCAGTGCTCTATTCACTGCACCACCTAGCAGCCCCAAATGATTACTTTTTTAAAAGCACAGAATTATATCATTTCATGTACCAAGAAGTTACCTCTGAACAAAATTAATCCACATGATAGTTTAATTGTGATATTTTATTACCAATAAGTTCTTATGGGAAAAATTTACTTGGAAAATGGTTTTTTTTTAATAATCATCCTAATGACCTCCTTCCAGTTTTCTTGGTCTTTCTGCATTCCATAAGAATTACAGCACTATAATCTTAGGCATTCGTTTCATACAATCACTGCAAAATAATTGACAAGATTTGAAACATTCCAAGTGATTCCTAGGCTTCTTCAGCTTCTTTTCAAAGAGTTCAAAATTTTTAACAGACATATTTCCTACAAAAATCTTAGTGCTAATTTTTAAAGAAAGAGGTAACATCAATAAGAGATTTTTAAATATATGTTAAAAGTTATAAACTTCAATGTGTTACAAATACATGTATAAAATGAAAATGAATCTAAATGTTTTCAATATTTAAAGGATTAAAAATGGCAATTCAATCTTTTTCTTAGAACAAATGAAGATTAAGAAGAATTATAGCTTTTCTAGACTCTTTTTTCTATAATTACTCAATTATTCATTTGAATATGTAAGACCTCAATGGCAGTTTTTCCACCATAGTTCCATAAATGGGTTTAACTGTAAAAGCCTGATTACATAGTGTCTCCCATAAAAGCAATATATTTCTGATATTTATGTCTCTAAAATATCCTATAGTAAAATTAATATTTCTACACAGGAAAAGAAGCAGCTATTTAGTCCTGGACAACTTGATAACATCTCTTTCAACTTATAGTTATAATTATCATGTATGAACTTCCAAAGCAGAAGTTGTCAAGATTTAACATTAGCATTAATTTATGTCATAATTGACTGTTACTATAAAGATAATGGCAAAGCATCCATTTCATTAGACAGCATGTATCGAAAGTGAAATTTCACCTTAATTACCAAGAATCTGTCCATTTTTAATTAAATTGACCAGTAATGTATTATCTTTTTTAGACTTGGAAGGCTGTTATTATCACAAAGCTCAAACTGTCAACGTGCTGCAACTCTTTTCTCCAAAATGATCAAGTGTAAAATTTTTGAGCAATGTAATCAATGATATTATATCTAATTTGAGACCCAACAAAAACACTACATTAAAAACTTTATATTCAGTTTCACAGCATTATGAAAAGGACATTTTGAAAACTCTGCGTTTAAAGATAATGTGATGGAGACCAAAGAGTATAATGGAAAGAACAATGTATTTGTAATCAGAGAAGCTAGGTTTGAATCCTACCTCTACTACTTATTAAATGTCTGATTTTGGGAAAGTCTCCTAGCCTCTCTAGATCTCAGTTTCCTCATCTAAAAAAATGAAGGAATTGAAGCTAGATGATCTGTAAGGTTTGGCTCACCTCTAAATTATACAACCCTTCTTTACCTTGGTGCAGCAGGTGATACTGCTGGTCATACCTCTCCTAGATAATGTTCTGAGGATGTTTAGCAGAGAAGATGCAAAGGGGGCCCCAAGAGCTGTCTTCAAGTATTTAAAGGGCTGCTGAATGAAAAAGTTATTATTAGATATATTTCTCTTGGTCCCAGATGGCAATACTAAGAGCAAGGGCAGGAAGTTACATAAAGGAAGATCTGGCTCCATGTAGGGAAAATCTTTTGAACATTGAGGGTTATCCAGCAGTGGAATGGGCTGCCTCAGTAGGTAGTAAAATAACCTTACTGGAGGAACATGGAGTACAGATTTAAATCTGGAAGGGACCTTGGGAGTCATCTAATGCCCTCATTTTGCAGAAAAGGAAGGATCTTTGGTATGATCTAATAACAACAACAATAATAGTAATATAATAATAAAATGCACACTGATCAAAAAATATCAAGAAGCAAACTAAGAATTACTGGCATCCTGAAATCAAAGCTGAATGGGAAAAAAAACATGTTTAAAGCAATAAATCCCTAAATGTATACTTTCAAATTTATAAAATAGAACACAATAGATTTGGAATGTATCCTAATGAAAATACAGTAAATCGAACTAAATAAAAGCCCATTAACCAAAGGCAGCTACAGAAAGATAATATTCACCAAAAGGGAGGAAGAGAATTAATGAATATTCTTAGAACACATAACAATTAGGTGAAAAAACCCATAGAAACACTTTTGGAACAAGTAACTTCATGGGACAATAGGCAACTATACAACGCTGGATTTTTTCTAATGTGACCAAAAGTGGTTTACCTCCAGGGAAAGTCAAATGAAACTGGTACGCTCCAAAAATGAAATCAACAGGCCATTGACGTGGAAACATCCACATGAACTTAGACAATATTATCTCAACAAAGAAGCACCAAATAAATAGCTGAGACATACGGATTTGTTTGAGAAAAGAGAAGGAAAAAGAAATAACAGGAGTTATCTTGAATGAATCCAGAGACAGGTATCAATGTAGAACATACAAGAAAACTATTTAAAATGTGCAACATGCTACTGCAGCCTTTAAAAATTTAGTGCCAACTGAATACCTAGCAAGACATGGACTGCTAGCTAGAATTGTGGATCAGCTGTTCACTGTCTTTAAAGGACTGAGATAACAAATCCCCATATTACAGATAAAAACCTCAAAATACCCCACAGAAATCAACCTAGAAACTGTACTGCAATTGCAATATGAGCATAGACTGAACTGTTGCTCATAATCACTCAGACATAACATTGATTCATAAAAGCTTTAGAAAAATGTTTTTTAATAGATGTGGTCACACCAGACCTTTGTAATCTCTAAAAGCTTTCAAAAGGTAGAACCTCAGCCAAGATCAAAATTATATGGGAACAAGATGAGGGATATGTTAGTCCTATTGTCTCACCTGCTACTGGAGTTAAAATAAAGATGTGTTCAATGGACCTAGAGAGGATGAGTTTATATCCTAGTACTTTTATTCAAGAGGCAGTTATATGGCTCAGTGGATAAAGCTCTGGGCCTGGGGTCAGGAAGACCCGAGTTCAAATCCATTCTCAGACATATACTATAGCCATGTGAGCCATATACTTGGGCAAGTCACTTAATCCTGCCTGCCCAGGAGGTCACTAGATGGCTCAGGGGTGAGCAGAAAGACCTAAGTTTAAATCCAGCCTCTGACACTCACTAGCTGTGTGATCTCGGGCAAGCCACATGACCTCTGTTTGCCTTAATCCACTGGGGACTCCTGTATCTTTGCTAAGAAAATCCCAGAGACACTATGATCCGTGGTGTCATGAAGAGTCAGACATGACTTAACAATAACAATTTTTATTCAACTATTCTGGTCACCTGTGAAAGTCTATAGAACATTAAGTCATTCTGGTCACCTGTGAAAGTCTATAGAACATTAAGTCATTCTGGTCACCTGTGAAATACTATGCATAAAAGAATAATAGCTGGGGGCAGCGAGGTGGCGCAGTGAATAGAGCGCTGGCCCTGGAGTCAGGAGAACCTGAGTTCAGATCCGGCCTCAGACAGTCCTGTCTCAGGACTTATCTGAATCTCACTAAAAAAATATGAGAACAATAATAATAATAATCCATTTACAAAACTCTCTAAAATTTGTAAAAGACTTTTCACACAACAGTCTTAAAAGGTAGCAGTACAGTTATAACTATTCCCATTTTACAAATGAGAAAACTCGGGTTCTGACAAGGTGACTTGTCCCCACAATCAAAGAGTTAGCTAAGTTTCTGGGGCATCATTTTAAGCTAGGTCTTGTGACTCCAAGTCAAATACACTATCCACTATATCATAAACTTTTGTTTTAAATTGAAAAAGACCATTATATGCTATATTCAATTATTCCTTCACTCTTAGTATATACTACAAATATTTAGGCTACTAAGATTCTAAAGTTCAGAATACAGATTAGCAAATTCCAATAAAGTGGGAACCAGTAACCTACATTACCCTCTTACAAAGCACCCAGTCAGTCTTATATCTGTCTACATAATCAGGAACCAACAAACATTTATTAAATGCCTATGTGAAAAGCCCTTACTAGGCAAAATAGTACAAAAACAAAAAAATAGTTATTGTTCTAAAGGAATTTATATCTACAAGGGAAATACAGGTAAACAGGTGTGTGTGTGTGTGTGTGTGTGTGTGTGTGTGTGTGTGTGTGTGTGTAAGGGCTGAGAGTAGGGTCTAAATTCATCCCAGTGCGCAGTATGAAAATTCCTTCCACTAATGCAAATCAGCAATTTGTCTATAACATATCTTATATAGCGGTCTACAGCACTGAGATATTAAATAATGTGTCATGGTCACCAAAAGCTTTCTAGTATGAGACAAAAGCAGAACCTGAATCCTGGCTTGATTCCAAAAGCAGTCATCAATCCATTATACCACGTTGCTTTCCTAAACCAATATATACATGGTAATTTTAGGTAAGGAGAAAGTTCTAAGGGAGTCAGAAAAATCTTCTTTGGAGAAAATACATATAAACTGAATTGTTATGAAAGTTAAGATTTTAAGAATGAGAGGGAAGGAAGAAGTGCATTTTAGGTATAAGGGATAGCCTAGCTATTACGAATGCAATGGGAGGAAGGAAGAGATGGAATACTGAGTTTAGGGAACACTAAGTAGGCCAGTTTGGCTAGAATGTAGAGCAAATGAAGGAAAACAATGAGTAATAAACTCATGGGAAGGACAGCTGAAACCAGACTAAGAAGACATATTGACACCAAGCTAAAGGGCTTGTACTTTTTCTTGGAATTACGGACTCACCGAAGTGTTCTGAATAGAGATATTGTCGCATTAATGGTTTCCAAAGATGATTTTGGCAGCTACAAAGAGAATGGTTTGGATAAGGAAGGGGCAAGAAGTCAAGCATCTAATTATTAGGCTAATATTACAATGAATGTTTTCTGATAATGACCATTATGGTAAAAGTTATTCTTTCTCAGATAAGAGCAAGTAAATAAAAATATAGGTATTAATACCTTTTAAAAATTCTAACTATAAATTTTAAAAGATGTATATTCTTTTATTATTTGAACCAAATCCTCAGTGAATACTATGCTTTGATTCAGTAACATAAAAATGAATATATAAAGCTTCATTAATTCCTCAAAGCAGGCCTGTAAAATTCTCGTGACCATGAGTCAATGGCCATAGCTTCTCGGTGACAGGTTTCTGCAGAGCAAGAACATCCCATATAATGTCACTAAAGAGTAAAATAAAAGGTCAAGCAAGTCACTTAACATCTCTTGGACTCAGTTTTCTCATATGGAAAATGATGAGCATTGGACCAGGTGACTTCTAACTTCTAGTGTGAAATCTCTGATCCTATAGTATCAACAGCCTGCCATCAATTCAACTTAGTTTAACACGCAGTTATCAAATCCTCACTACATGCTAGGTATTTTCTACAAAGTCACAGGCAAGGCCTTAAGCACTATTAGCATCAGCCTAACCTTCCCTTCAGTAATGGGATACTGCCTACAGAAAACAGAAGACTGAAAGTCAGGACTTTCTCCCGGAGACGTCGCAAAGTTTTATTTCTGCAGCCTTCTAATAAGCTTAGAGAATGACTACATATTACGGCTATCTTTGTTGTTCTTATCTCCCTATTAACTCATAAACTAGTAACTCCTCAGTGCTTTCTGCATTCAGCAAGTGTTTAATAAACGTTTACTGCAGTTTTTGCTCACTAAAAAACGTTAAGGATAAAGAAGAAAAAAGTTAAATGCAGTAAATGATAGTGAATATCAGTGATAATGAAGAGTTACAGATCTTGACACCTAAGCATTCTGTTAAGGAATGTTCACTGGGCTAGATAAACAGCAACAATACATTCAATTCAACAGACATTTATTAAGCACCTACCATATGCTGGGGAGATAGAAAGAAAAGACAGTCACTACCTTTGTGGAGCTGGCAATTTATCAGGAGGAGTATTACAATCCAACAGACATTTATTAAGTATTTACTAAGCCCAAGTAAATTATAATGCAAAATCGAACAAGTTAAACAAAAAAACAAAGGTACAAAGTACAAATGCAAAGTCCCAGGAAAGAAATGTCATTTCTTATAGGTGAAAGCTGATACTTTCTCTTAAATTCTCATGAATAATAGGAGTGAAAAGTAAGAAAATAATAGCTATCCCAAATCTTGCACATAATCAACAAATAATCTAAATTATGCCTTTAAAGTCTTACATACAAAATCCACTTAAATTTGAGAAGGCTTCTATGATAAATTATGACAAAAGTCATAGGCTATGTTTTTATACCACAAACCATGAAAAAGGTCTTCACAGTTTCCTTTATTCACAAGTAAATAAAATTCTTTGAAAGATACCCTTTGCATTTCAGTAGATCTTAAAGTACATATGACTTTACGTCCTTCCACTGATAGAGTATAGTATAACTGGTTAGAAACCATACCTTAACATATTTCAAAAGTTCATAAAGATCTTCAACTTCATCACCTTCGCATCTGGTATACGTTCGTCCAGTCTCCACACTGGTCCCTTTGATGGTCTGACGATATAAGGGGAGACCCATTGCTTCAGCAAACATTTCAATTGCCTGATGTCCCACTGTCTGATACATGTAACTATCCAGTTCATCTGATCCCACTGTAGAAAACAAAATTGAAATGCTCCATTCAAGAAAATAAAAAAGAAGGTGGAATTGAAGACTCGACTAGGGTACAACAACACTCCAATATTAACTGTGATAGAACATGAAACTGAAAAAGAATGCTCATATGTGTCTTTACATTCTGAAATGAAATCTTACATATCAGTCTACAGTGGCTATTACTACATGAAGTAATACAAAGTAGCTAAACTGTGGGGCCAGCAAGAAACATCTTCATGCAACATCCCTGAGGACTACCTTAGCCTTGCTCTGAGGTTGCCTGCAGGCAGTAGATGCAGGCAGAACCTATGGGCTGTTATTTTAGGCTCAGCCCCACCACACTCTCTTTGCAGGGCTAGTTATTCACAGGGAAGAAAAAGAAAGAGAGCTACATGAGACCTTTTGCCACTGCAGTAATGCAGCTGCAGAGATGTGGATTTTCTGGGTATATTCCATTGTGTTTGTGTTCCTCTTTTTTATCTCTGTCCTTGGAGAAATTTTAAGTGCTAGACAATGCTGGGAGCAGTCTGAGATCTTTAGTACAGAGTCCAAAGAGTTAAACTGATGATTCTTTGTTACCAGAATAGAAGTCTTCTGTAAGTAGGGATCACTTCACATTCTTTGTACTTATACCCCCAGAAGCTTGCCGAGTGTCTGGCAGATAGCATGCACTGAATAAATACTAATTAAGTCAACAACAACGTTCTGACACTACCTCTTAGTGCTTTCCTTGCATCCTCAGTATGCACCATGGAACACTGAGAGTGACTTTCAATTCACCCATGTGCCTACTGGTTTGTATATACTCACACATACAATTAGAATGTTCTAACAGGAAATGAGCATGTGTGTATTTACACACACACACACACATACACACACACACACACATATATATGTGTATATATATATATATATATATATATACACATCCACATATTTTATATATGTATGCCTTGAGAGTCTCCAAAGAGTAAGTTTATATTCCCTTAAATTATTTTCTCTTTCCAATTCAAATTGATACATTTCAATGGATTTTGGATCACTAAAGGGCTTCTTCCAAAATACATGGCATCACAGAACCATAGTTACAAGGAATCCTCAAGATCATCCAAGTACAAGTCCTCCCACCCCACCTACCCATTTTATATGTGAGAAAAAAAGACTGAGAGAGATGTGGGCCATGTCATAAGATATCAATTGAATTACTAGAGGTCACACAGCTAGTAAATGAAAAAATTGTGTCTTGTGATTCTCTATTTGCTGCTCTTACCATTACTCAACTATCACATAGTGAGTAGACCACCCTGCCTAAACGGGGACCCAGCTAGTTGGGAAACTCAGCTCATCCTGTCCCTCTCCTTCTTCTCTTTCTCCTCTCCAAAGAGAAATTTTGACACACATAGACACAGGCACACACACACACAGACACATGCACACGCACGTGTGCGCACACACACACACACACACACACACACACACACACACACACACACACACACACACACACACACACACACCCTCCTGTCTTAAAGTGGTAACTGTTTCTCTTTCGAACAGCAACCTTGAGGGAAGACCCTTGACTCACTTCTTCAAGAGGCCTATTCACTGAGTAGGCGTTACCTCACTTTAACTGAGTATGCTGAAAAGACCTTAGCTTAGAAGGGCCAGGGTCTCCCATTGCATCCTGGGTCATCTCCGGTCATCCTGATAAATATTTGGTCAGTGAATCCAGATGGCTCTGGAGGAGAAAGTGAGACTGGTGACTTTGCACTGTCTTCCCTCACTCAAATCTAAAACTGCAAGTCATGTCATCATTTCCCTGATGCCATGGTCCTCTTTGAAATGAAGGAGAAACACAATCTCATAACTGACATAAAATATCTGCTAAGCTAATTTTTGAGATTACTAATATGAATTCCAATAAAAAATGTGTACATAGCTTATTAACATAGCTTGAAATTACATAGGCACATACGGTGATTTATCATACCATGAGTGAAGACCAGTACTAGTCTAACAAATTCAACGAATTACTATTTGCAATCACTGAGAGAAGTACTAGGATGAAAAATCAACACAGCCCTTTAAGGAAAAGAACTTACAACCTAATAGGGAGAATATGGACGTAATATAGATACAAGTAAGCAAAAATAAAAAGGATTAAATGTGATAAACACAAAACAGAGTTCTAGACAAAGTACTTTAAGAAAATATAAGGAGGGAGAGAGATCACTTTCTTTTTTAAAATTATTTTCCCCCCAATTACACTTAAAAACAATTTTTAAGCATTCATTGATTTCCAATTTCTATCCCTCTCCCTCCCTGAGATAGTAAGCAATCTGATATATATGTGTATAATCACATAAAACACTTCCATATTAGTTATTTTATACAAGAAGACTCAAAAGAAAGGACGGAAGGAGGGAGAGAGAAAGGAAGGAAAGAAAAAAAGAAGGAAGGAATAAAGGATGGAAGGGAAGGAAGGAAGAAAGGAAGAAAGGAAGGAAGGATGGAAGGAAGGAAAGAAGGGAAGGAAGGAAGGAAAGAAGGGAAGGAAGGAAGGAAGGAAAGAAGGGAGGGAGGGAGGGAAAAATAGTATACTTCAGTCTATATTCTAACAATAGTTCTTTCTCTGGAGGCAGATTTTTCATCATGAGTCTTCTGAATTGTCTTGGATCACCATATTGCTGAGAACAGCTAAGTCATTCACAGTTGTTCATTGTACACTACTTCTGTAAGTGTGTACAATGTTCTCCTGGTTCTGCTCATTTTATTCTCTATCAGTTCATGTAAGTCTGGTTTTTCTGAAATCACCCTGCTTATCATTTCTTACTACAGCACAATAATATTCCATAATAATCATATGCCACAATTTCTTGGGTCATTCCCCAGTTGTTGGGCATCCTTTCAATTTCTGGTTCTCTGCCACCACAAAAAGATCTGCCATAAATATTTTTGTACATGCAGGTTCTTTTTTCCCTCCCCACCCCCCGTCTTTTTTAATCACTTTGGGATACAGACCTTATAGCCATAGTGCTGAATCAAAGGGTATGCAGAGTTTTATAGCCCTTTGAGCATAGTTCCAAACTGCTCTCCAAAATGCCTGGATCAGTTCACAACTCTACCAACAGTGTATTAGTGTCCTAGTTTTCCCACATTCCCTCCAACATTTGTCATTTTCATTTTCTGTCATATTAGTCAATCTGATGGGTTTGAGACGCTACCTCAGAGTTGTTTTGATCTGCATTTCAGAGATCATTTTCTGGGAAACAAAGAAGACTTCAAGGACTTCAACAGAAAATTCAAGGAAGTTAGCTTTGAACAGACAGAGTGAAAGAAACATATTTTAGGCATAGAAAATTGGATAGATGAAAGCACGGGTCAAAAAAAGCAGAACAGAGAATAGCTAGCACTCTAATCTAGCTGGAATAGACGAAGGGGAATAATGTCACATAATACTAAAAAAAAGGTTTGTTGAAATGAGCCTGTGGAAGGCCATAAATGCCGGGACAAGAGATTTGGATTTGATGCTTATCTTTAGGCTGCAGATCCAGATTCATTACACAGGGTCCCCTGCTACATACACAAACTCATAAATGATCAAGTATGCCTTCTATGGGCTAAATATTTTTCACATATGTGTACACTTACCCCAAATATATGAAGATGCTGTTGTGATTAAAAAACTATAAACTAATTTAAAAGTATTAGTGAATTCACAGCAGTTTTCCCCTCATGACATATTTTCTTAATCAATGGATACTAATAGTACTATTATCATGTGAAAGTCAATAATTTTTTTATATTAAAAAGATGTCTTCATACTGAAAAAGGTTGGGAACCACGGCTATTTTCAATAGGTTAACTTTAGGGATGTGTCTTAATGACTGCATGATGGATTAACAAGCATATTTCAAGATGACAGAATTGTTCCTGATGCCATGTACGCAGGTTGTTATTAGAAAATGGGAAATGCCACATTAGTGCAAGAACTCTAATGACAGAAACTGAAAACTGATCTTCTAAACATGTGCAACGTCAAGGTCACATGATAAATTGGTGCTGACACTATCTATAGTACTTCATTTCTAGGTAGGCATTCAATAAGTATTTGATGACTTGATTTGACATTCAAAGATTCTGAAAACTGATAGAACAAAGAGAAGATCTAAAAATGCTTCAGTGTGTGAGGTATTATCCTCAAAAATGTGAAGCCAGTGGCAAATGTTTTGAACATCTGCATCTATAAGTAAAGGTGTTAAAAATTTTCATATGTCAAATTTCATTATCAATATGTCATATATTAGCTTTCATTGTCAAAAAATACTGTTACATGAAAAAATGCTCTAAATTCTTATTGATTAGAGAAATGCAAATGAAAACAACTCTGAGGTACCACATCACATCTATCATATTGACTAACATGACAAAACAGGAAAATGATAAATGTTGGAGAAGGTGTGGGAAAACTGAAACACAAATGCATTGTTGGTGGAGTTGTAAACTAACCCAACCATTCTGGAGAGCAATCTTAAACTATGCCCAAAGGGCTATAAAAATGTGCATACCCTTTAACCCAGCAATAACACTTCTAGGTCTATATTCCAAAGAGATCATAAAAACAGTAAAAGGACCCACATGTACAAAAATATTTATGGTAGATCTTTTTGTGGTGACAAAGAATTGGAAATTGAGGGGATGCCGATCAATTGGGGAATGGCTAAACAAGTTGTGGCATATGAATGTAATGGAATACTATTGTGCTATAAGAAATGATGAACAGGTCGACTTCATAAAAACCTGGAAAGACTTACATGAACTGATACTGAGTGAAATGAGAAGAACCAGGAGAACGTTGTACACAGTAACAGCCACAGTGTGTGATGACTGACTAAGGTCTTCTCAGCAATGCAAGGATCTAAGACAACTCCGAAAGACTCATGACTGAGAATACTATCTACATCCTGAAAAAGAAATTTGGAGTCTGAATGTAGATGGAATCAGTCTATTTGCTCTACTTTTCTTTCATTGTTTTATTTCTTCTTTCTTATGATTCCTCCCAATAGTTCTAATTCTTCTTTACATCATGACCAATTTGTGAAAATACATTTAATATGAATGTATAAGTAGAGTCTATATCAGATTGCCTGCCATCTTGAGGAAGGATGGGGGCGGGGGAGGGATTTAAAACTCAAAATCTTATGCAAGTGAATGATGAAAACTAAAAATAAATAAATTTTTTAAAATAACCTTAAATGACAATTAAAATATATCAAACTGTGTACATAATCCTTAAAAAAAAAAACCTTGGGAAAAAATATTAAGTTACTAAAAAGTGTTTATATATTTCATTGATCCACCCTGTTTAGAGCAAAACAATTCCAATTCTGCCACTTTATTGACATCACACAAGTTTAAATAATTTACAAGCTTTCCACAAAATGTGAAAAAGTCAAGCAAACAGAATTAAAAAGTTAGGCCCCCCATGAGCATCAATAATTGGAATCAGCACTGTTTCCTAACTCCTTTTTTTCTCATCATCAAATTGTATGTGCACAATGAGCTGAATTACACAAATATGTCTAACATGGTATTATAGTCTCTATTTTGAATTTTAAAAATTAATCTTGATAAGAAGATCATAAACTAAAAGTCTAAAATAATCAAAGACCTAAAGAAATCATAAAAAACCCCTTACTCTCCTTTGTAAGATTTATATCTGAATTTTTATTTGTAAAATAATCTGACTGCACAACAATAAAACTACAAATATGATTGTCTTCTCTCCATCTTGTAGTATGGTAAAATGATGTAAAAAAAAATTAAGTGAGAAAACATTTAGATTTTACATTTAGAGTTTATGAATACATAAAGTTAAGTTCTAGGTTACTCCATTATTATAATTCCTTACCCTGTAATTCCTGTTCCAAATGGAAAAATAAGATGTACTCACACCTACTTCACATGACACCTAAAAATAGACTTACCTTTTAAGGCACAGCTGTATGAATTCATACAAAGAATTTTGAGCTGTTGGGGAAAAAAAATCTAGATACTAGTATAACAGTTTTTTTTTTTTTAACTTGGTAAGAACACAACTTCTTTTTAATGTTCCATCTAGTCCCTGACTATCATGTTACTTTATTAATTGAGGCTTTGAAGACAATAGTTAGTATGAGATCAAATGAAAATGAAAAGGCTCCACCATTGCCTAGAGCATCTCAATCAACTTGCTACAAAATGTCCTACCCCAGACTTAACAGGATTGTTTTATAAATGTTATGAGGAGTCTACATCGTTGATGGGAATAAAGTCATTTCCACACTAACTCTTGAGAACTCAACTATATGAATTCACTCCAATTGCTCTGACTCTCTGGCTATCTCTACTCCTTACTCTTTATTATGCTCCATGTAAAACTTACTTGGGAAGAAAGATGTCAGTCAACTATTCACTGTATCTTTTTTTCCCTGACACACTAGGTCTTCTTTCTTCGTTTAAATCAAAATTAGGTGGATCATTATCCACACTTTATAATCCTATGCATATCTTTTATCCTCTGTTTGAATGTGAACAGTCTGACTTAAAAATTTTTATCTTGATACTATATTAATAGTATGTTTTCCTTAACTTTTCTCTTTACTTCTTGCCAGTTTCAAAATCAGCTTTTCTACTTATTTTTTTTCACTTATTCCTTGCATGTTATCCTACCTCGAATGCTCCTGAGACCCAAGAAAATAAGAGATCATGTGATAGTGACATGATATAATACATACATAAATTTTTCCACAGGGGAAAACATTGTAAAGTACCTCTATCTTTAAATGATAATCTCTATCTCTGGCTTGAAAAATACAATTGACTGATTTGGCCATAAATAGCACATGGATTTCCTTGTTTGACAAACAGCAGAAATGAAGGAAAATCTGACTTCTTGTTTTTAAAGTACAAGTTACAGTAACAGTTTCTGTCCATCTGCAGTCAATCAAGGCTTTTCAATTCTATCTCCACAACACCTCTCACATCAGTCTCCTTTCCACTCATACAACCAACACCCTCATTCAGCCTTTCATTACTTCTCAGCAGGACCAGAACACTCTCTTTGCCTTCAATATTCTCTCCAATCTATCCTCTACATAGCTGCCACATTAAAGCTCCTAAATTACAGGTCTGGTCACGTCACTTTCATGCTCAAGATGCTTTTAGTTCCCTGCTGGATTTTGGTTAAAATATAAACAGTTCTATTTGTCACGTAAATCTTCAGCACCCCAAAGTATATATTTTGTCTAGAATAGGTAAGTCAATAGATTTATCTGTTTCATTTTTTGTCTTTGCATCTGCAACCCCTAGCATAATACAGGGACCTAGTAAGCAATTAATAAATGTTTGCTGAATGAATGAACTATTTCACACTTCCACTATAGAACCATTTCTCCTCAAAGTCTGAAGAATGACAATACCTGTCCTGAGACTATGATACAAAATAATTCTGCCCAAGACGCTAGATTGAAGAAGGCCAAGCTCCTAAATTTTCCTCTGCAGTCTTCAAGAACCTAAATAATGTAACACGTCTGGAAAGTTGCCCCTAGTCTAAGGAGTACACTTTCTTTATTTGTATATTATGTAAATATTTCATCTTTCCCATTCATGTTCCTATATAATACAAGTTATCTCAAAAGTCTTAATGTAGTTTTAAGTCTTAATAGCTACACTAACATTTTTGGGACACCTTGTGCTTATGTTCAAATAGATATTTGTCCATATATTTCTTTCTAGAGAGTAAAGACTGTGCCCATCAAATCTGTTCTGCATTATCTCCAACTTTAATTAAGGATTTTTAAATGATTATCATTCTGGAGATAATGATAAAAGTTTGAATCAACCCCGACATCCACTGGTTGCCCATTTCCATATCTGGCTCCCTAAAGCTATGAGCTTCTTTATATCTCCCTGTTTCCTATCACTCTGTTAACTTTTGTTTTATCCTATTAAGGTATTTGTCACTTCCCCCTCCCACTTATTACTGATCATTTAAATACAAAAATTAAAGTGATTTTGTTCAAATAATTTTATATCATATTCTTGTAAAAACTTAGTGAAACCAAAAACACAACAGAAATCTAAAATAAACTAGTTGCTAGAAAAGAAGACAGCTTTATTAAATGCCATTTCTAAACCTAAAAATACTTATGAATTGCTTCCCCTCACTTCAAGACAGGATTGAAGATCAATAACAACAAAATTAAAAAATATTATATCTTTTTCCTGGTTTGAGTCAGGACCTGAATGTCATCTCTAAATCTAGAGGAGCCTAGGCCTAGAGAAACAGTTATTATGAATTCCCAAAGCCCCTCAGTAGCAACATGTCCTCTCACAATGACAGGGCTGCTAAGTCAGTCCTGTAGCTAGCTAGCTGTTGTCTATCTTGCTACATAATTTCCAGCACCACCCAAAAAAGGAGATATTGGATGAAAAATTTCAACCAATGTTTCCTCACTCTCCACTATCTCAGGGTGGCTCATTATTCATTCATTCAGCCAAAGGCATTCATTAAGTTCTACCACATGCAAAACACTATCATATATTATGGGAAATATAAGATTGTTGAACTTGGATTCAAAGGACTTGGATTAAAATTCTGGCTCAGCTCTTTACTAGTTGTGTGCCCTTGGGCATATCAATTTACTTTTATGGGTCTCTGTTTCCTCTAAATCCTATGATCCTAGAAGTTACAATCCCTAATCTGAAGGAACCCATAGTATAATTGTGGCACAAAAAGATAAATGACAAACAAGAAAATAAATTCAAATCAATATAAGCAAATAAATGATATATGGTAAAAACTGAATACATAACTACTAAGGGAAAAGAAAAAAAGATCATCCTAGAAGTAGACTTAATCAACAAAGCTTCTTCAAAAGTCTTGAATGAAGCCGTTAAGGGTCAGATTCAGATTTCAAGGGAGGAGGGAGACAGTTAACTACGACATGTACAGGCAACAGTAAAGGGATGGAGCTAACTAAAATATCTATATCAAGAGGTTGTGAGAGATGTTGTTGGAGAGATGCTCTTTCTCCCTTCCTATTACTTTTTGAATATCATTCACTAGGTGGGCTGGTAAAATTCAAAACTCTTACTTTTGCAATTGTTTTTTTTTTAAACAGCTCAGGGAAGACTTTGTTGTAGAGAAAATTGAAGCAAACAACTAAAATGAGTTTGGGGATCATTCCTAGAACTCATTTGCCTACTTGACACCACTCTGTTACCCCACATAAAAAGTGATCACATTACATTCCATAGTGCTGGAGAATAAAACTAATTTATGCCATTTTCTAGTGATACACACACACACACACACACAGCATATGTTTGAAAAAAACCAAGATTCTTTTTGAATAATTAAAAAAAAAATAATGCTATAATCTTACCTTGGTTTTTAGCTGGTCTTAGGTTTGCTAAAGCTACAATCTGATGCCCAGCAGCAACACACTGCATCATATTATAGCAGCTGTCCTTCCCACCACTGAGGAAAAAAAAAAAGTAATAGTTATATAACAGGATTACTTCAAGAATAACTAAAACTAAGTATAGCAAAATTATTTAGCTTAGCTTTTCATAATTTTTCAGTGACTGCATCTGAATTAGAATGAATAAAAAACATTCAATTTCCAAATTATATACAACCTAAACAGTTGAATTTGGATGAATAAAGCTGATAACATACATATGAAATAATTAATCATTAATTTATAAAAAATCATTAATTTCTAAAAACACCCAAGATTTCTGATTCTAAGCTAAATCTGGTGTTTTATTTATGTCAGTAGTTTTATTTAATGTACAAAATATTTGATAAATAAAAGTCTTGATTTTTTTTAAATTTTAGCAAAATATTTTATCACATATGCTCTTTAAGTAAAATTTCCCTTGAAAAGTTAAAAAAAAAAAACAACTAAATAGCCCCAAACCAGAAAATCAACTAACTTTTCATCCCACCACAGTAAAATCTAACAACTGACAGCCATCAAGGATTAAAGGATTGAGTAAAATATTAGGTGTCCCAAAAGTCTTGGTACAGTTTTAAGCTATTAAAGCTTAAATACAAGGATACGTTGTATTTGAAAACTAGCAAAACAGTATTTGTTCATTTACTATATACATTGATAATACTTGATACTGATGATCTGTAAAGATGGGAAGCTAAACATTATCAACAGTTAGTTTAGCGGCTAGTTAGAGAAGTCAGGAAGCCTTGTTCACATCGGATACTAGCTGTTTGAAGAGAAAATCAGCAAGTTACTCCACCTAAGCAAGACTCAGTTTCCTCAGTTATAAAATGGGGATAATCATATTAGTAGTACCTACTTCATTAGGCCATTGTAAGGCTTTAGGGCAGCGGTTCTCAACCTGTGGGTTATGTTCAATTTGTAACAATGAAAATACATCCTGCATATCAGATATTTACATTATGATTCATAACAGTAGCACAATTACAGTTATGAAGTAGCAATGAAAATAATTTTATGGTTGGGGGTCACCACAACATGAGGAACTGTATTAAAGGGTCGTGGCATTAGGAAGGTTGAGAACCACTGCTTTAGGGCATCATGTATGTAAAGCACTTTCCAAACTTTAAAACACTTTATAGGTATCAATTATTATTGCTAATGTTTCTATTTCTGTACCACTAAAGAGCAGGCTAAAGTTCACTGCTCTGATAATATAGTATATGGACCTTGTTCATTTCAGTTCCAATTCCACCTTTGGCTCCCTCCATAGTCCACCTCAAATCCCTGCGCCCAGGCAATTGGGCAGACAACATATGCTATGGAGTGGCAATCTGGAAAGTTGCGGGAAATGATAGGGGAGGCATTTTTCCATCCTCCACTATACTGACCTGTTCTTTCACTATAATTCTCTCTTGCTCTTCTATTTCCTTTATTTTTCTCTCTCTTCACCTCCCTACACACTCATCCATGCCTTAGGACTGCCAGTATACCTATGACACCATGGGGAAAAGATGGTCCTGACTCTTGACCTATTCTTTCTCCCCATCCTCATTTGTGAGAATACTTAAGATGAGAATCTGTAGATCAGAGGCTATATAACCAAAATTAGAATCTACCCCTATACATGCTTGTTGCAAAACATTCTGATCTCTGTGTGTATGTTTTAAATAACAAAGGCTACTCAGGTTACCAGAAAGACTGACATTAGAATGACTCAATTAGTTTTCCACTTTTAAACAGCTATAATCAATTAATAAATAAACATTTATTAAGTACCAGGCACTATGCTAAGGCATTATGTCAGACACTAACAAATGCTAAAGCAGCAGCAAAGGGCATCTCATCAAGAAACAAAACTACATCCAGGATAAAAGAATTAATTAACCATCTTTAAGTTTCAACTAAATATTCAGGAGAGAAATGCAACCTAACAATTCATCTGAATTATGGATTTCTTCTATCTTTTTAGTCCAGAGTCACAAAGTCTTATTTCAAATGGTTTCCTTGTAGCCAAGTTTTACTTAAGTGTATGAAGCAGATTTTCTAATAGTACCTTAATATTCATACAGCACCTAATGGTTACAGTCATTTTCAGAAACTTATCTGAACTTCCCCCAAGCCTTGTAAGATAAGGTGGGTACTACACTACTATCTCCATTTTATAGATGAAAAAATTGTTTATATCATTAGAAAACTAGTATAACTAGTTTATATAACTAGTAAAATGGCAGAGCCAGAGCCTGAACTCAGGTCTTTTGACTCCAAGTTCAAAGTTGTCTATACTATACCACATTGCTCTTACTGTAACACATATACAATAGAAATACATGATGGAAATTGCATTGTCCAGAATAGCTGTATCATGCTACAATTAAATTTAAATTTTTATATTATTGT
>CM053589.1:35811525-35868914 GCA_028646515.1 Pseudochirops corinnae
TACTTTGCATCATGTTTTCAGAAAGCTGATTTTTTTTTATCCCCTAAGTAACAGTAAAATAATAAAGCAATGTCTAATCATAGCTCCAGATTATGGCTCTCTAGCTCATCAGGAATTAGAAATAATAAAATATATTTGGCATAATATCATTGTAGTAGTTAATTATCTTGAAAAAAAAAACAAACACTTTTAAATTCCATAACCTAAAGGCAGATCCCTACTCAAACATGTTTTCATATGCCCATGTGGAATGTAGCCAGCTCTATAAAAGTGGAACAGAGAAAATCTGAATTCCAGCTTTAAAGGGGTCAGATCAAAACTGGCTGAAGTTTCCTTGGTTAGAAGACAAACTAGTCACAATGTTGCACTATCAGCACTTTAAAGTATATCAGTCTCATTTCACTGGACTTGAATTTATTGTTAAATATTACTATTTTTATCATTTGTTACAACAGCAAAATACCCAGTTACAAAAGAGCATTGAGATTAAAAACAAAGAGAAAAATGTAAGATAATAGTTAAACACTGACAAAGTAATAACATAATTAGTTTGTATTCTGGTCAAGGGAATTTTAGTTTCTTAAAGCTTGCCTCCCCTGGAATTTAATTTTTGATCATATTGTTTAGATAGCAAATAAACCAATCAAATCACACTTTAGAACTTTCAAGATGTAATACAGAATATCTGTATCCAAAAGTTACTACATAAAATTTTAAGCCATAATGGAACACATGGAATGACTACCCATGGAAGGGATTGATAAAGTTAATCTTCATAATATATAATTAACAAACTAAAAACCTGTGCCTGATTTGGAAAAATAGCTAAGGTGATATAGTAGGATAAACATCAATCTTGGATAACAGTTTAATATGAAACTCTCCCCAAATGTGTCACTTTGATGAGTAAAAAATGTCTGGGTAATCAAAGGACTAGATGTTCAATTTATGACAAGTTTCAATAGATTTTCAATAAAATTTCCCATTTTTTGAAAGATCATGGAAACTGAAGTGTTCAAAGCCTACAAAGATTATCTGGTTCCTCTTTTTGCCTTTTAACTGATTTAATAATATCTAAATCTTCTGAGACAAAGAGTATTGTCAACCCATTTTTTTAAGTCTTGGTAGTTTGTACCAATTGTTGAATGCTCCTTTGCTCCACTTCAGACCTACTTCTTTTTACACATTCTTCTGCAGAAATCAAGAACCAAGAAGTGACCTCCATCTTATACTTTCAAAGAATTATTCCACTAACTGCTTTTGTCCCTTTATCAGGCAAAAAAAAAAAAACCCGACTCAAATTCAACAACTATAAAATCAAATTCAATCATTTTTCTTGCTGTCCCACTAAGATAATCTAAGCAATTAGTTATGCCTGCCTTTATGAAGTACTCAGTACTGTTATATATTATTACAAATTAAAGAAATCAAAAGAATTTATATTATAGAAAAATTCAGAATTCAAAATTTTGAATTCAAATTCAAAGATCACCTAGTCCAACCCTACAATTAAAAAGAGAAAACTGAGGCAGAGAGAGGTTAAGACTTGCCCACGGCCATTCAAGGAGAAAAAGAGGTCTGGAGAGATCTGAATGTAGATAGGGCTTCTAATGCAAAGCCTAAGGCTCTTTCTACTTTACCTTTATGCCCAGTAGATCTGATGGATAAGGAAATCCACCAATTTCTAAGACATTTCTTTGTATAATGGTATTGGTGTGCTGCATGATTCCAAATTTCATATTAGTCCTGGAATCAGTATGTCTAAGAACATTTAGTGGGAGCACCTTTTTGTTACCTTTTGCTCTATAATAATAATTATAGCTAACATTTATATTGCACTTAATAGCGTCAGGTGTTTTACAATTTCACATTTGATCTGCACAACAACCCTAGGAGGTAGGTGCTATTATTATCGCCATTTTACAGATGAGGAAACCGAAACAAACAGAAATTAAGCGATTTGTCCAAGGTCACACAGATAGTTAATTGTCAGAGGCTGAATTTGAATTCGGGTCTTCCTGACTCCAGGCCCTTAGCCTCTAACCATTGCTCTACCTAGCTGGTCCCAAGAGGATGGGAATATAAGGAAGGTAGGGAATGGGATCTGTTAGAGGAGAAAGATTTAGAGAAGAGGAAGAGGAAGGCAAGGGAGAAGTGGAGTAGGGAAGTGCAAAGAAGGGACTGTGAGCTAAAGGACCAGAAATTAACCAGAGGGAGGGGGGATCCAGGGAGAGTAAAGCAGTCTGGGTCGCGGAAGTACCAGCCGGGCACGAGAGACCACCTCGAAGCTCCGCCTCTTCCGGTCTCCGCCTAAGCCCCAGCTCCGACTGTGGATCCCGACACGGCACCAGGTCTCAGGGTAGGGACAGTGACCAGGCCCGGGGCGGCGGAGGTAGACACTTTCTCCCCAGTAGCAGGGTGAAGGAAGGCCGCGGCGGGGGCCACGTTACCTGATCAGAGCCGCGACCCTCATGTCAGGGTGCACAGCATGCGAGCGGAACGCGTGCGGGCAGGGAAAGATTGGAAACTCGCGCCGCCGGCGCCGCCGCTTCCGCCTTAAGGGGAGGGGTCCTTGTTTCCCAGCTTCGTGATTAGGACCCGCGCTGTAGCGTTGTTTGCCCAGCCTGCTCGGAAACCCCGGCAACCACGGTGTACTTGCTGGACATCTGTTCGTCGGGTCTTCTGGGAAATTGACTAGGACCATTTAGGCTTTTCGTCGCCGAAGTTGGCTTCTTCTTCCCGGGAAAGCGTGATTTTTTTTTTTTTTTTCCCTTTCAGGCGCGCTGTAGTCGCCTAAATAAGGGCAAAGAAGCTTCCCCAAGAAAGGGCGAAGCCTGTAAAATTCTGTAAAAGTAGAACCTGGATAAGCGCTGAGACTTCCAAGCCTTTTTGGAGAAAGTTGTTCGGTCAAACCCCATGGTTGACTTTTATTTATTTGTTTGTTTGTTTTTAATGCATATAGTAGTATAGCCCTCTAAACACAGGTAGAAATGCATTCCACTTCTTTCCCCTTAACACCCCCTTCCCTCCCGTTTCTTTTGCTTCTCCCCTTACCCCCCAAAAAGGCTGGAACTGATTTCTACCGTGCCCCCACCCCATTCCATTATAATTTATGTGACTGGTGAGAC
The DNA here is from genome assembly GCA_028646515.1 of Pseudochirops corinnae. Taxonomy (NCBI): domain Eukaryota; kingdom Metazoa; phylum Chordata; class Mammalia; order Diprotodontia; family Pseudocheiridae; genus Pseudochirops; species Pseudochirops corinnae. Next base: position 35,814,654 of record CM053589.1, read on the forward strand.
AGATTAATGGGATCATAGATTTAGAGGGCCTTGGGACTCAAAGCCGTCTAATTTATCTCCCTCGTTTTACTGTCAGTCCTCTAGCACTAAGTAAGCTCCTACTGTGTTATCAAGCACTTTGGTAAAAGAAGAGCATACAAAGTAAAGCAAAACAGCCATTACTGTTGAGGAGCTCTCGGTTTAATGAGGAAGACAGCATGCAAACAACTGCAAACTAGACAAACTATGTGTAAACTGTATGTGTGTGTGTGTGAAATGGGGAAGGTCACCGTGTCTTGTGTACTAAGAAATGTTTAATACCTAGCATTTCGGAAAACAGAAAACAGGCGTATTTTTAAAACTTAAAATGCATTATTTACGTTTTCTACACTTTTTTTTAGGGAGGGTCTGGAGACAAACCACAAAATAAGCCCTGATTGTACAGTTTACCATTCCCAGGTGTAATTACTCTGCCTGAAAATTTAACAATCAGCCCTCTCCCTTCTTCCTCCCTTCCTCGGATTGGATGACTCTTCCCAATATCTTACAAAGTGCAAGCGTGCCCAGGCGAACTCTCTCCAAGCTGCACTTTATACTTTCTACTATGCTACTAAACCCTCTTTAAGCTTCTTTTAATGTTTTGTCTTTTCCCATTAAAATTTAAGCTCTTTTAAGGCAGGGACTGTCAGCTGGTATAGCATTTGTATTCCTAGGGCTTAGCACTGTGAAAGAGGTAGCTCTTAGGTTAAAAACTTGAAGAAAAGAAAGGACTTTGGAAAACGGAGCTAGGGAAGGAGAGAAGAGGTTTATTCACACAGAGAGTGATGAGAGCAAAGATACAGAGATAGGACAGGGCAGGCGGTCCAGTGGGACTTCCCATTTTGATTTGACAGAGCTAGGACTAGAATCCAGATTTCCTGAATTCAGCTATGCACATGTATTTTGATGGGGATGATGGGGTTTGAGTAATAGTTGTGGGGCACATAAAAATGTTAAACTTGGGAACTTTTGGTAGAGACTCAAGTATATCACCAGATGAGCTGCTATCCCTAGATTCTCAAGGTTGATTATGACTCTGCTCTAAACTTCCAAACTTCTATTAGCTGTTGATCTTCCTGCTTCTCCTTGATTGTTTATATACGTTTATCCTTGCTTTATTCTGTGACATGGGGGCCATTTCCAGTTGTCTTGATCAGTATCTTGCCAGATGGCTCTAGAGGAGAGAGTAAGGTTAGTGACTTTGCACAGCCCTCTCTCATTTAAATCCAGTTCACTTGCAAGTCTTGGCATCACCTTCGTGATGTCATGGTCTTCTTCCAGAACAAAGGACAAATGACAACCTGTGAGCAGTAGTAGATGCCCTACTGGGGACCTACCTGGCCAGTTCCATTTGGGCAATGCAACTTGATTCATCCTTTCTTCCTTCCTTCCTTTCTTTTTCCTTCCTTCCTTCCTTCCCTCCTTCTCTCCTTCCTTCTTTCCTTCCTTCCTTCTTTCCTTCATACCTCCTCTCCCTCTGTCCACATAGGGTATCATACCCTTACCTGCGGATGCTGTAGCCAAAGAAATGTAAATTTTGATTGCTGAAACTTCCCAAGTTATCTTGGGGTTTACTGGCTAGATTTCTTTCTTGAGGACTATGCCTCAAACCCAAAGCACTGTGACTCTCATTGATCGACCAACAATAGGTCCCAGCCCAATCTGACTTGGTCATTATTCAGGTTTTGATGGCTCAGAGTGAGTATAAATAGAAATTGTTTCTGTTTTGACCAGAAACCCTGAAGGTCTTCCCCTCCCAGATTGATGTTTTTTCTTTTGATTAGATAAAAGAAGCCATTCTTGTCCTCATTTCTTACCTTGCCTTAGTCACTGAATGGGCATTGCCTCATTCACACTGAGACCAGGGGAAGACCTTAGCTTCAAAAGGCCAAGGTCCCCCATTGCATCCAGGGCCATCTCCAGTTGTCCTGATCTATATCTTGCCACTGTGCCAAGAAGGCTCTTGAGGAGAGAGTGAGGTTAGTGACTTTGCACAGCCTTCCCTCACTTAAATCCAATTCACTTGCAAGTCATGACATCACCTTCCTGATGTCACAGATCCTCTTTGAGAATGAAGGACAAAGAACAACAACTTAACACTGTTCCTGACACTTAATAAGTGCCTAATTAACGTATGTTGAACATTGTACTGTTGCCCCTGCTCCCCTCCTGTATTGTCTATCCACCAGTTTATTTCCAGATGCTTACAACATACTATTAGGATCTCCATGCCAAGACCACCGCTTTCTCTGTTCTCCTCTCTTTTTACTATTAGGAGACACCCTGTTTTCCAGAGTTCAGGCTCAGCAAACATGCTATGCCCTGAGCTTGGCATAACAACTATTCTTTGAGCTCACTCCCTGGATAATCTCAGCTGTAGCAAAATCCCAGAATTGTTTCACATGACCACCCGATGTTCTCTAAGCTCAAACAAGCAACTACAGTACCTTTCTTCCAGTTATGAAGTCCTGCTATGAAACAAATTGTTTCCTTGTTGCTATTACCTTTCATTGTCAGAGCTGCAGCTCATTGCGTAGCAGCTCTAATTTGTATTGGAGATTTGTCCACACCAAAGCAGGTCTCCTGGGTATCTGAGGAGGATGTTGCATATGTGTCTAGTTTCTCTCCTCCAACAGAATAATTAAAACTTTTTGCTTATAATTGCTGTTATCTCTTTGGTTTTGTTTTTATTGTATTTTTCAGAGTTAACTGTGGTTGTGATAACCTGTGTGAGGCTTTTATTATTTTTAAGAGTTAACAGCAGTTGCAAAACCTGTGTGACTCTTTGGTCATTTGTTTTCAGGGTTGACAATACTCAGTTCACCCCAATACTAAAATGACTCCTTAGCCATTCTACTCTATTCAGCTACCATCTTTTCTCTTCCTTTTCACTGATAAACTGTCTACAGAAACAGAGATATTGAAAACAAAACTCATTATCGTTTCTCCTTAAACCTACTCAACCATTGGATAGCCAGTTTTGTCTGTAGCACCATGATCTATCCTATCATACATGTTGAAAATCCTGGAGTTAATCTCTGATGATTTTCTTTCCTAATCCTCCAATAACCAATTTTTTTTTACCAAACCCTGTCTGCAGCATCTATCCTTCTCCTCTATTTTATTCCCTTTGCTACCACCTGGTATAGACCCTTGCTTAGGTTTTTGCATTGTCCTTCAAATGGGCCTTCCTATCTCCATCCTTCCCCTCCACTTCACATTGCTGCCAGAATAATCTTACATAAAAATCTTGTCATTTTACTTTCCTCAAAAGTCTTCAGTGGCTCTTTATTACCTCTCAAGTAAAAGTCAGATTCTGTTTCCTGACAAACAAGTGCCTTCCCAATCTAGTAATACTTTTCTAGCTTCATTGTATCTTACTGCTATTAAATACTCTCGCATTTCATCTCCACTGTTTTACTCTGTGTTCTTCAAATATGTCATGTACTCTCCTTCTGCCACTGTATCTTTACTTAAGCTGTTCCCCATGTTTAATTCTGTTTCCTTTCTGATGAATTTCTATTGAATTACCCACCTCAGCTTTAAGCTTTTAAAAAGGAAATTTCATCATCTCAGAGTTTCCTATACCAAGGAAATCACAGGTGCTATATCTATTTCTTATCTCCATCCCTATCCATAACCTTTGAAATCTCATAACCACAGTTCTGAACCTGACTGACTTTCATACGCTGCTATATTCTCTCCTTGGCCTGTCTCTGGAGTGAAAAATTCTACTTCCCAGCATTCAGCACCATTTCCCCCTGTTCCCCTGGGCTAAAGTAGGCCTCCTGTGGTACAGAGATTGTTTGTATTTGTGTTATGTCATTGTTCATAAAAAAAAAAAACAACCCAACTAGCAAAACCAACAAAAATACATGATTTACAGTGTTTATAGAATCACAGGAGGTCAGAGTTGGAAGCAACCTAAAATGCCATAGGTACCTGAATAAAAATCTCTACGACACCTGACAAATAGTTGTACATATTTATTTGCCAACTATATATGGTATTTTGTAGTCTTATAAATGACTCGGACTGGTTTTTTTTTTTTGTTTTTTTTGCAGAACCTTGTGCTTTTTGTAGACCTGTATTTGAATATGTGAATTTAATTTTTTCAATCTTAGATTCCTCTCTGCTTTGGATAATTAAGAGTTAACTTAAACCTCTGCCACTTTTTTTTTAAGACACAAAGGGAAGGTGTGCCAAGGGAGGAAATGTTGCTTTGGCTAAAACCTATCAACTTCAGAAGATAAAATTGCCAAAATGGGTACATTTCACCTACAAGAAACCTAAAACATGAGAGGGGTTTTCCACACAAGGGAAACATATTGGCAGTGAAGGAATTTTATATCTAGAAATTTACCAGTTCCAGTATTATCTTACAACACATGTCTATCAACAGTCCATAGGCCATTCTATCTCCTTAGTGAACTCTTACATTACCAAGCTAATAATGACTAAAAATGCAACTAATTTATAAGTTTGTGATGTGGGTAGAAGGAAGAATTTAGAGGACACAGGAAGGAATCCAGTTTACTGATGACTACTTCACTGTCAACCTCTGATTCTAGGCAGGTTACTAATTGAAGTTTAGGTTTTTGCATAAATAAAATGAGTAAAACCATTTCCCTTAGATATTTGAAATAATTATGTACTTCTAGTCCACCACTACTCCTATTACTTAAGAAAGTTAAACACTATCAACCAATAAAGAAATAAGGTGTATTAAAATTTAGTGAATGATTTAAGGAGAGATTTGATAGAAACAGGAATATTACCCTGAACTGCATTTGTGAGCCTATAAACAACCTCTTTATATCTTGAGATAATTATCACTGGTTTTCCTTCACACAAGACCTTTAGCCATAGAAATGCTCCACTGATACATCATTGTGGTATTGAAATGCCACCCTTCTCTCTACCCTCAGGTTCCCAAAAGTTGCTCCAGATAATCTCAAGCTCTGGCAGATTCTACCAGTACAAAAGGATTTGAGTATTAGGCTGGCAGTGAACTAGACTGTATGTTTGTGGTCTAAGTTAAAGAAATTCATCACCAGATTCTGACCACTAAGTGATAATTTTGACTAGAACAACTTTGAAGACCTTCTTATTCCAAAGTAGACTGCAGGGAGATGTATGGTAGCATGGGGTGCATAAGTAATCTCCTCGCCTGATTCTTAGACCAAGTCACATACATTAGTTGCCTCTACTCACTTTTCAATCCCTTGTAATCTTAATTTTCATGAATTCTAAAAGAAAAAAAAGTACCAAATGGTCTGATTCATGATTTGACTTCTTTTTATTTAGCACGTCACTCTCCAGAGCTAGTCTTTCATCTAATAAAGCTTGCTGTAGGTACGGTGAACAAAGTTAGTGTTCATTCAGGGCTCTTTCCTCTGCACCCCACATATTGGAATATCCTACATTTAAGACAAGGGCCAATAATTAGAATAGGCCATGTCACAAAGCATGAATTGTACAAGTGAACAATCATAAAGCTAAAATGGAAGTTATTTAAACAGACTTTGCGTTACATTTGGATTTTGTTTGTTTGTTTATTTATTTTTAGACTGGGTCTCCCTCTGTCACCTAGGCTGGCAGTTTCAGGGGTTATTCACTAATAAATCCCACTCTGATCAGCGTTGGAGCTTTGACCTGCTCGTTCCAGAGTAGGCCAGTTTGCCCCTACATAGGTAACCTTGTGGTGTCTACCTTTGGAGCTCACTCTATCATAACTGAATTTAATATGAATATTCATTGCAGGTCAGAAGTCCTGAACTAAAGAGATTCCCCAACCTTAACATCCCCAGGAGTACTGCCGTGATTACATCCAGCCATGGAATATGTTTCTAGGACATACTGAAATTGATCATTTATATCTGATAAGATTTCCAACTTTCTAATGTCTGTTTTATTGGTTCCCAGAATTAAATTAACTCTTGTCATACTGGAATATTCATCTTAAATACTTAGATAATTATTAACAGGAAGAAGAGCAGCAAAGTGTCTCCCAGACAAATGTTCCTACTAAATTTTAAAATTTTGTATAAATTCAGTATTTCACTCCCTTTTTGGTACATGGCATTTAATTTCTTTTTTTTATATGTATATTTTTAATTACATGTAATGGCAATTTTTAACTTTTTTTTTTTTTTTGCTTTTGAATTCCAAATTCTGTCCCCCTTTCCCTCATTAAGAAGGTAAGCAATTTGATATAGATTATATATGTGAGGTTGTCAGGGTTCTCTTTCAGAGTACCCTAACTACCAGCAGGGGCAACCAGTTACTCACCCAACTAATTAACGCTAGCGTACCTTTTAGAACAGAAGAATTATGGCCCTGAGGTCCAAACAGAAAAGTTTTATTAAGGTCTCTCTATGCTAAGGTAGGCTTCAAAGATATCTCCAAGGCTTAGATCTTAATATAACCCCCAGATTCACCTACCACATGTAACAGAGCCCAGCTGAACAGAATTGTGAGAGAGGGAGTGCAATTACAAGGGTATGAAGGCCCCAAGGTGTGGAGACGCCAATCAGGAACAGCAGGTAACCCCACGCAAGAGAATCTTGATGCAGTATACCCTGGCCGGGGACAGTGCAATATGCTCTGACCTCCACGTGACCCAACTAATTCCCAGGCTTCAAACACTTCCCTCTGCCATGACACAACCACTTGCAATCTTGCACATATTTTCTGAACCTCACATGTGGTCATGCAAAACATATTTCCATTTTAGACATATTGCAAAAGAAAACACAGAGCATTAAAAGAAGAAGAAAGTTAAAAAAAAAAAAAGTGCTGCAATCTACATTCAGAGTCCATCAGTTCTTTCCCTGGTGGTGAATAGCATTTTTTATCATAAGTTTTTTGTAACTGTCATGGATCATTGCATTGCTAAGAATAGCTAAGTCATTCACAATTGATCTTCATAAAATACTGCTGTTACTTAGTACAATGTTCTCCTGGTTCTGATCATTTTATTTTGCATCAAAATCAGTTCGTATAAGTCTTCCTAGGCTTTTCTGAAACCATCCTGCTTATCATTTGTTATAGCACAATAATGTATCACAACTTGTTTAGCCTTCCCCAATTGATGGGCATCGCCTCAGTTTCCAGTTCTTTGCCATCCCACATCCAAGACAAGGGCCAACAATTAGATTAGGCCATGGTACAAAACATCAGTTGTAAATGTGAACAATCATAAAGATAAAATGGAAGTCATTTAAACAAAAAAAGACTATGAGTAATAAATATGATAAAAAAGAGTATAAATATTTTTGTACACGTAGTTCGTTTTCCTTTTTTTTTAAACCTCTTTCGCATACAGACCTTTGTCATACAGCAGTGGTATTGCTGGATCAAAGGGTATGCACAGTTTTATGTACCTTTGGGTACAGTTCCAAATTATTCTCCAGAATGTTTGGATTAGTTCACAACTCCACAAACAATATATTAGTGTCACAATTTTTCCACGTTCCCTCCAATACTTGTCGTTTTCCTTTTCTGTCATGTTAGCCAATCTAATGAGTGGTAGGTGGCACCTCAGAGTTGTTTTAATTTGCTTTTCTCTAATCAATACTGATCTGGAGCATTTTTTCACATGACTTTAGAAAACCTTGATTTCTTCATCTGAAAATTGCCTGTTCATATCCTTTGACCATTTATCAATTGGAGAATGACTCACATTCTTATTAATTTGACTCAGTTCTCTATGTGTTTGAGAAATAATGCCCTTTTTAAAGAAACTTGCTTTAAAATTTTCCCTCCAGTTTTCTGCTCTCCTTTTAATCTTGGCTGAGTTAGTTTTGTTTGTGCAAAAACCTTTATTGTCATCAAAATGATCCATTTTACATCCCATAATACTCTCTGTCATTTATTTGGTCATGAATTCTTCCCTTCTCCTTGGATGTTTAATTTCTTAACCTTTTACTTCTCTGTTTCTGTATCATGTTTCAGGTTCCTATTTTGTTTTGTTTTGTTTTCCCCTTCTCACCCCACACTCCTCTCCCACTCCACCCACCTTTCTGAATCTGCCTGTATTGCAAAAACATGTGTATTGAATTAATAACAGTATCATATCTAATCATTATTTGGATGCTGGGTCATCAGATGAAATTGCCAGTTTATAGACATACTTTTTCTTTTTTCCACCTAAGTTATTTTCTAACTTGGTTTCTTTTGCTTAAAGACCTGCAAATGCTTGGTCTATTCTATACTTTACTTTCTGTCTAATTCCTATTAAGTCTCTTTGCTTCTAATTTAAGACAAATAAATTCCACCAAATCATTCAGATTAGCTCTTATGGTCAAGGTAAATCACATTCTTCAAATAAAAAATGGAATATTGTCTTTGCTACCAAAGGATTTGACTTGCCTTTTTCCTAAAGCAACTCCTTTTCCTCAGGCTATTTTCTAAGGATTAAAAAAAAAAAAAAAAAAAAAAAAATCAGCTTCCTTCATCAGTCCCAGCTGTGCTCAGCTTTTTAATCTGTCATTAGCTCCTCCCTGTTCTTCCTACCTCTTACATCCTTCCTGTTCCTATCTTTGGCAAGTCCTTCCCACTGTGGGATTCACAGGTTCTGTTTCTTAACAAAGACTTTATATAATCAGGACAAGGCTTAATGACACTTGAACTGAAACAAGGTGCTAAGTACTTCTTTGCTTGCCATTATAGGCCCTGCACACCAGTTCCATTTAACCACTTGCCTTTACAAAGGGATATTTACTTCAAGTGGCCCAGTGGATAGCAGATAGTGAATTTCACTTTCCACACTGCAAGTTATCCAGCAAGTCAACAACCTCCCCAAAATGAATAATATCATCTTCCTTCACTGTCCTTCCTACCTTTCCCTTTGCCCAATAGCTTTTGAACTTTCACCTGAGAGTCTAACCTGACTAGCACACATTGTAAAAATGGCTCTCACTTCCTCCTTTTCATCTACTAATATATTTTAAGTGTTTTTTGTGACTTTACTTGTCAAATTAAGTAGAAGCCAAACTGAAATGTTATACACAGTAAAGTTTTATTTATTCAGACTGTGCTAATTTTAAAAGATTATGTCATTTTTAACAAAAATCTACATTTTATTAAGGATTTTTATATTTATGATGAAGTTTTATGTAATATTAATATATTTTACTTATTAGTGCTCACTTGCTAATTGATAATATTTGCACTATCCAAAAGTAATTAAACTGTACTTATACAATACACTGCAAAAGAAAAAAAATCATTGGCTAGAGCACTGGGTTTGGAATCAGGAAGTCTTATCTTCATTCAAATCCAGCTACAAAAGCTTACAGAAGCTGTGTGACCCTGGGTAAGTCACTTAACCCTGTTTGCCTCAGTTTCTGATTTGTCAAATAAGCTGGAGAAGGAAATGACAAATCACTTCAGTATCTTTGTCAAGAAAACTCCCCAAAAGGGGTCACAAAGGGTGGGAAATAACTTAGCAACTGAACAGCAATAACAACATTTACTTCAAAGGCATAGCAAGAACAAACTAATAATCCCTGTCCCCCAATATCTAAAGAGCATAATTCTTTATAACTCCTGAGTCTCTGTGGAAGGGTGAGAGATTAGGTATACAGTTTAGCTCATTTCCTATACAGCATAGTCCCACCAACTTCCACGTCCAAAGGCCCCATGGGCTTGAATCTCAAGCATGCTGACTTCTCAGGGCTTTTTTTTGCTGGGCTGACCTAAAATTCAGCCTAAAACCTCAGATCGAAACCACTATGACCCAAGTTCCCAGGTCTGAGGATTTTACCACCTGCTTCTAGAATTGAAAAAAATGAACAAAACAGACCAAAACCCCAAGTCCTTTTCATGGGGTCACAAAGAAAAAACTCAGTCTGGTAATTTTTAACACGCAAATTTCTTCCGACTATATAACAGATGAAGAGAGGCTTCTCCCACACATGTGGTAGGGAAAAGCAAATCATCTTCTCCTGGAAGCAGGTCCCTCCTGCATATGGGTGCCCCAACTTTAGGTAATCTGAGCCTGCACCAAAGCCAGGTTACAGTTGTCTGCATGTTGTCTTCTCCATTAGATTGTGAGCTCCTTGAGGGCAAGTGTCTTTCTTTATATGCCTAATGTTTAGTCCCTGACACATAGTAGGTCTGTAATAAATGCTTGTTGTCTTGATTTGGTCTCAAAGTAGATAAATTATAACATTGTAAGGGAAAGCTTATACAGACATGAATTAGAGCCTATAATATGCAACAAACAAGGTAGTTCCAGGCATGAACATGGGCAGGTAGATTTGGCCTTTTCAGACAGTCAGATTCTTCGAGCATAAAACCAACAAGACTGGGCTGCTGTACTCTAAAGCACAGCAACAGTAACAAAACTCCTCGGATAATTCAAAAAGTCCCTTGTCTTTAGTTGTTGAATTGTTTTTTGTTTTGTTTTTCAAAAAGAAGTGGTCCAGAGACATGCCAGCTTCTATCAGGCATTGGAATCCAAGTCACAGCACCGTTGACCTGTGGAAAAAGAGTCTATACTTTGTGTATCTGTCAGAGACAATTTATTAATACATAAGCATTTCTGCTTGGAGAGAGAACTAGACTGGCAGAGTTCACCAGGCTAATTCAGATTCTTTATCTCACCCAAGCAATTTCCAACTTACATTTTATAGTAATCATAAAACCAAAAGAGAAAAAAGTCCTTAGCAAAATAATTTAACAGCAACATAGTTTAAGTCTGGGTTTCTAATTTGCCAAACAGAAAAATGGAAATGTTGGTATTAGGCTTGCCCTTGAGGAAAAACATCTTCCAAAACCCAACTATTCTCTTCTTATTCTTATTTCAGGCTGGTCAAAGGTAAACAAAAGGTACACCCCCCTCTTAACTGAATGAAACAAAAAGGTACCCCCCCCCCCCCTTAGCTTGGTCAGTACAAACAAGAGAATGTTCTCGTGATTTTTGTCTCAGGAAATTAAGATCCATCTCTGAAATTGATTAAGTCTTCCATTCCAGGAAGACTGATTAGCTGTTTAATTCAAGAACTTCAGACTAGGACGTTTTCATAATATCATTTCTTAATATTTTATGATACTACTGAGATCTTAGTGCTATACGCTTCCACATTCAGCCAGAAAGTCTGTTCAGTTCCCTCTTGGCTCCTCTATTCTCCCTCCCATATGAAAATGGAAGAAAAGGAAAGAACAATTCATGAAACTTCATCTTCATGTGGAAACTATAAACTTCCAAATAATAATTCTCTTTAATGACATAATTTTCATAGGATCCTGGGATTTATAAGTAGAAGGAATTTGGAGATCCCTCTCATTTTATAGAAGAAATTTGTGCCCAGAGAGGTTCATCTTCACTCTTCCAGTAAAAATAATGAAATAGCCCTTAGCTCTTTCTATCTGCTCTTTATATATACATATATATGTAATATATAATATCATATTATGTGTATTATATATAACTTCAATTAAATATAGAACTTCTAATATAAATTCAAAACCACCTTCTTTTTAGAGTTTCTTCTCACAAATCCATGGTTATATCAGAGCAACTTAAGGAAAGTTGAAAAAAATTAAAATAGTTTCATGATAATAGTAACCAGTTGCATGCTATGAAATTGACATATTGACTGGAGTGTGTGAGAGGAAAGAGTGTTGAATGACTGGCATACAATTAGGAAGGGAGTAATGACATTCATGACAAAAAGGCTAGTATATTAATAAGCTGCTATAGAATTCAAAAATAGCTTCAAATTTAGGGTGATATCACAAAACATTTATTTTCTACTTATTCATTTAGAAATTGATTACATACTCCTTGTAACATTACTTATGTTATTATGTTTTATTATTATTATAATGCATAAAAATTATTTCAACCTGTTCAAATCTCATCTTCAGAAGGCTCACTTAAAGCATCTTTAATATAACTCCAGTAAGAGATAAGAAAACAGGGATGATATGTACCTACTCCTAGGTTTTGATTTCTTTTAGGTCTCTGTATTTTGAAAGCTCTTAGTTTCATGCAGTTTGAAAATTATGAATATTAGAATATTATGGCCACATATATTAAAATGTTTTCCTTAAATTTTTATGCATCAGTATTGTTTATATCCAAGTGATTGTGGGCAACAAGCAGCTCAGTGTGTGATGATGTTCTAATTCCCAATATAATTTAGAGATTTCCTTTTCTTTCTTCTTGTCTGACTGCTCCTTCTCAGTCTCCTTTGTTAGTTCATCATTTGTATCATGCTTCGTAACTGTAGATATTTCCCAAAGCTCTATCTTGGGCCTTTCTTTACACTTTCTCTAGGTGAAATGGCAGTGCTCATAGACTTAATTATCATTTCTATGCAGATGCCTCTCCAGTCTATATATACAGCTGTATAATCTTTCTTTTCTGAGCTCCAGTCATGCCTATTGGATCATCACCTACCTATTGAATATTTCAAGCTGTATGTCCAAGCTGAAATCATTGTCTCTTCCCCAAAACCCACTTTTCCTCTGAATATCCCTATCTTTGTAGAGAGCGTCAACATATTTTTCAGTCACTCAGGTGTGACCTGAACCAAAGTAAAATATAATTGGAAGATATTTAAGAAAATTTAAAAATTTAATAAAATCTAGATAAAATTTGTTTCGTTTTCTAAGTCAGTCTGTGACCTTCAGGGATCCTTATGTATGATTTAGTAGCCCCCATTTCTGTTTGAGTTTGGCACCACTTCCTTAACAGTGAGATCATACTGTGAGAAGTGATGTAGGCATGAACTCCAGTGGCATCCATTTGAATAGAGAAAAGGTAGAGATGTGAGAGAAGTTATGGAGTCAGAAATGAAGACATTTGGCATAATAACTTACATAACCAAATATTAAATTTATCATTTTTATTGTACTTTTATTTATTTTGTTAAATATTTCCAAATTACATTTTAATCTGGGTCAGACCACACTTGGGAGCGTTGTGGGCTGCCTGAAGGCTGCAGGTAGTGTATCTGACAGCTTTGCTTTCGCTTACTGTTCTATGGACTCTTTCACAGTTGGCCAAAATAACTGCATAAGGATGTAAACTCATTCTCTATGCATTTACTCAAAGCATCTTGGGTTCAACATAAGTAAGAAAGGAAGACTGCGGAGAAGACGCACACTTGATTCTATTCCCACATACTTTTGATCCCTCTGCTAGGTCTTTATATTGCAGATTAATCATGGCCAATGGAAGGTTAGGTACAAGCTCCTTAATTGTACAGATAATTGGATTGTGAAATATGGAAATTTCTTTTGCACTTTCATTGAGGTCTGAAAAATGCTGCTGGAAACATAATTTGAGTTTAAGAAAAAAGTATAACTACTGCAAATTTGTGTGGGAATGAAGATCTCCTTCCTTGTTTTAATTTTTGACAACACAGGAGCTTGCCCTTTCTTGTGATTCAGATAACATTAGTTATCACTGAATGGACTTTACCACAGTATGTTTCACATAAAAACACTGTTTTGCTTTGTAATTTTAGGTTGAATTTATTAAAAAACATTATCAAGTCTGCAGTAAAAACTAATTTCCAAAGCCATTCTGTGTTCAGTAATTGAGGCTGACGGTGGTTTTTGTTCAGGAAAATTTCAGTATCAAAATATCATAATAAAACTCCCCTCCCCCCTTCTTTTCTTATCTTGATGTGATGCTTATGCAGTGGTACTTTTAAAAACATTCATGATATGGCAACAGTGTGGCACTCAAAATTATATCAAATTATAACTATGTTTCTGTAATTTGTAGTACATTGAGCAGTAGTGGGAAGTGATGAGAGTTCCATATATGTTTCTGTTTCAACTGCTCCACTCTGCTATTGTAGAGCAAGAGCAAGCATATACCCAAAAGAGTGAGTGTGGCTATGTTCAAGTAGAGCTTTATTTAAAAATGTAAAAACCATTCTTACCTTCTGGGGTAATAAAAGGCAGTGGGTAGAATTGGGACTACAGGCAATCGTTTGCCAACCCATGTTCTAGAGTTTCTGTTACCTCTTTTGTCTTTCCTTAATGTTGTGTAAGTTTTCTATTTCTCACTTTATCCAACTTGTATTTTCACTGTATTATTCTTCTCATTACTATATAAACAATTAGAAATATTGCCCATTTTCTGTCTTCTGAGATTCCTTCTGATTTACTTACATTTCAAGCTTCTACAGTAAAATTTTTATTGATATTGAATTATTTTGTTTTTCATTCTGCTTTGATTCCTTGTATTACTTTATCCTTTTGACTTTTAATTTTATTTGATGAATAAGGGAATCTAGAACTTCTTATATGCCTTTGTTTTGGGATTCCTTTTTGCTCATTTTTTTCTTTTTTTTTTTTTTTGGAGGGGGGCTTTAATTAGGCAAAATGTCCCTATGTACTAGTTAGATATAAAAATAATTTTCCAGTACTCTTCCATAAGTCTTCAGTAATTCTCCCAAGTTGCTTTTGCAATTTGATACTTATCCTTAGTGGTATTCCTTGATAATTCCACCTTTTCTTGTTAAGGTGTATAACTTTAACAATGGCGGCTAACCATTTGTTATGGTATGCAGGTTCTCAAATTATTTTATGCTTTTTGCCAACTGCTGTAAGAAATTTGTTCATGATGGTTATAGCAGATACCAGCTATACTGACCTACTTAGTTTTGGTAAAATTTGTCTGCTAGTTGAATTTGTGCCATTTTACTCAAATAGGTTTTTTGAAATTCTAGTCCAGGTTTTCCCATTTCCTTTTCAAAATCATTTGATATATTCATGCTGTTTTACCAGGAAATAGCCTCATGGAGATTTCTTCAGCTTTGACACCTAAACTTCATTAGTACCCTTGAGTTTCTCTAAGCCCCTCTGAAGAAGGGGCTGATATCTGGAAGAGGAGTAAAAAAAACTCCTCCCAAAGTCTTCCTTTAAAGAGGGCTCAGAAGCCCTTCCACCATTTTCCTTTCTTCCCTTCCCCCACTTCATCTTCTTTTTGTGTTGTCTTCCCCATTAGATTGTAAACTCCTTGAAGGGTTATCTTTTTTTGTTGTTCTTATTTGGACTGTATCATATTATATTGTATTGCATTGCATTGCATTGCACTATATTGTATTGCATTGTAAAATTTGTCATCTGTTTCATTATTAGGTTGAATATCTGGTATTTGCATTAAGCAAAGATGTTCAGTGATCTTAAGGAATATCTTCATTTTTTTCTCTTTTTTACATTTTAGTAGCTCTTCAATTTCATTTCTTATTTTTGTCTAATTTGGCATAAGGCGGATATTATTTTTTATAACTCCTTTATTAGTCAGCAGTACATTATTTTATTATTTGGAGCTGTGACTACCTTTGACAAAAAGTAATATACAAGATTTCTTCCCACCTTTTTATGACCTAGAATAGATAAATACTGAAAAGATTCATGTCTTAAGTTCATTTCATGTGCATTCACTATTTGTGGCTTTAATGGTCAATGTCATTTTTACTGAAGCATTTCCAAAGCAGGTGAAATATTCATATTTCTGACTTTTTCTATGTATCTTGTATTTTTGTGGTACCTGAACACAAAGGAGTATAACTGTTCTTTTGTAACTCTCTTTTCTGGTAAATTGATCATCATACGAATCCAATAAGGCCAGTCTGTAATCCCATGCTGATTTACCTATTTCTTACATTCATAGGAGCAGTTTAATCACATTGACTGGAATCCTTACCGAATCAGAAGTATTAGTAGATCCCAAATGACCCACATTTCAGAGTTCCTACCAGGAGTTCATCACAGCAATTGTAATGGTTTCAGAACATGTATAATCCCATTAAACATCACTCTGATTGGAATTCTCTTACTTTGTCATTGTTTTCCCACAGCCATCTACACCCATGATATAGATAACGGGTTAGATTTTGAAGAGCTATCATTATTTTTGGTTTTTTGCTCTGACCTGTGATTTCATCCATATAGGGAACTGCCTATAAAGAACTCTCTTTACCAAAACAATAAATTGCCTAGAACACTGAAAGTTTGTGTATGTGATTTGTCCAAGGTGATATGTTTGAGGCCAGTATATGTTTGAGCCAGACTTGAACTCACGACTTACTAATTCCATGGTCATTTCTCTATCCACTTCTTATCATTATTGTTCCTTTTAATATTATTCTTGTTCTTTTTTTAGAAAAAAGTTTTATTGATGTGTTTTTTTCATTTTAAAAAATTTTTACATTATAAACATTTGCAGATTACTACTGCTTTGTGACAGGTTACATAAAAAAAGTAAAACAGTTAAATAAAACTATTAATAGAATGGCATCATCTGAAAGTGTATGCAACATTTTCCATCAGTAACATCCTTCATCTCCATTTTTTGAAAAAATAACAGAAATACACACACGTGCACACATACACACACACACATATATATAATTTTCTACTAATCTAATGTATAGCATGTTTTAGTCCTCTGGAATGATAAATCTTCATTGCGTTGACATAGTCTTATTCTTATTATTTAGCTTTTCATATATTTATACTTTGATTTCCCCACTAGATTATAGACCCCTTAATGATAAGAACATTATATATGTTTCCTTTTATCCTTTTCTTCTCTACAATATACCCATCTCCAGGGCCCTAAGATAGTGTCTTACTTTCTGATTGATCAAATATTTCTGAGTTCTCCCTTGACTTTACCTATTGGAACTGATGTGTCTCTCAGCCTTTTTTAGAGATGCCTTATGGAATATATAATTGTCATTCTACCTCCCCTCCAGAATAATGGCTTCCATCTACTCTCATGGGTGGTGGTGGGATAAGTGGGAAAGAATCCCAAAGGAATAAAAAGAGTAGCGTTAACCTCTAATAGACTGAGTATCAGACTCTCATCTTAATTCCTTTCTAAGAGAGATGTATCATAGAGTTAATGACTGATATAATCTGAATGAGGAAGTCCTTGTCATTAACCTGAGGCAACTGTCATTTATGTACAGTGCCAGTATCCATAGTCACATTGTTTAAACTGTGTAACTGTATCAAGAAAAAAATCTTTGGGGGAAGCTAGGTGGCACAATGAATAGTGCACCAGCCCTGGAGTCAGGAGGACCAGAGTTTTAATTCAGCCTCAGCCACTTAATACTTGCTAACTGTGTGACCTTGGGCAAGTCACTTAAGCCCAATTGTCCTGCCTTCCCCACTCCAAAAAAAAAAAATCTTCGTAGTTATACAAATATAATATGAAATATTTAGTCTTTTCCATCCCCTAAATTTATTTCTAAACTTTTTTTTTCTAAATTCTTTCTTGATAACTTACCTTTCTTCATTTCTAGGAAAGAAAATTCCTATGAAATACAATGAAGTCTGTATTATAGCATAGAATTATATCTTTTCCCTGAATCAATCAAAACAATCTGACAATCATTATTTCATCTTATCTTATAGCAGCCCTATGAAACCCAGTTTTATAAATGATGAAACAGAGGCATGAAAAAGTTAAGTAATGGGACTGTGGTCACATAAAGAATTAGTGGCAGAAACCAGATTTCCTGACATTTAACTGTGGACTGAGTCAGATTATGTCAGAGTTGCAGAACCATAAAACTGTCTTCTTTGAAGTATTGAAAGAGAAATATCATTTCCCCCTACACATTCTGAATTTCCAGATCTATGATAATCATACATAATAAAAAGAAAAAAAGCCACTTCTTCTCCAGAACTTATTTGAAAAGAACATTTTGCAGGAAATGTATAGAGGTGATTCCATTCAGCCATTGCTTCTTTTCAACAACTTCTGTATAAAACTAGTCTAAAATGAGATGACATCAGGCTCAATGTTACACCTATTTTGATTTCACTCAAATATTTGCCAAACATCTCAGTGCTTCTGGACCCTAGATCAATCATTTGAAGCTGGTCGACTGAAGCTTTGTAAATATTGGAATCATCATGAACACCATGCCCATCTGTCATTGCTTTTTCATCATGAAGCACATATAGCCTGCATTCATATATAGAAATGTCTCATGACTATGGCAAAACCTAATGTATAGTCCCTTGCTCAGCTGTATATTTCAGATCTTCTGGATAAATTAAAAATTATAAGAAAAGAATTTTTAAAAGGAGTCTTAATGGCCAAAGGAGTAGTTGAGTAGGTTATTGTACTCAAATGGAAAATACAGACCCCTCCAGAGTCTAATGATTAGTTAGAATTTTCCAGGGCTGTACTCATGGAGAAACTAACCCTGGGAAACAAATTCAGACTTGGTTGGAAAAAAGTTAATTCTATTTGAGGCAATATATTAGAATTACATAGCACAGTATCACAATTATTGCTATTTTATCCATAAGGTTTTTTTTGAGCAACACATAACTCTTTCTGCACTGGCTATTCTATTCTTATTATCCCTGAAAATCTGGGTGGTGGTAGGACTTATTGAATCATAGAATCATAAAATTTTAGGTTTGAAGGGACCTTAGAAATCATCCAACACCTTTATTTCACAGCAGAGAAAACTGAACCACACACAATGTAAGTGATTTGCCAAAAATTATGCTATTTGTTGTAGAGCTGGAATTAGAACTCAGGTCTCCTGACTCCTACTCCAATGTGTTTTTTTCAAGTTTCTTCTTCTAGCTCATTGACTTGATTTGTCTTCTCTCTTTACAATTTGCCAAGATATCCAGAATGAAGAGGAGCAGAGAGAGCAGTGTTATTGTACCCCTTTCAACTCAATTCCATTCAGCCCTACCGTCCTCCCTATAATGTTAATGGAAGTTGAAGATCTTCCCCACCCATTAATAGGCCTCACTTGTAGCCCAACAAGAGAAACTTGCTTAGGGGAGGCTTGATTTTCAGGAAGGCCCATACCTTTTGCTACTTTGTAATTAGGCAGTGAGTCATGAAGGTTATAATGTCCTCTGCTCCTGAAGAAGGGTATATATACTCTGAGGTGGGGTTTGGTTTTGGGGCTTGCTTATGGGAAGAATGTTCAAGCGATGTAGCCAAATGAGACTCTGGGTAGCCATTGAGCTCCCCAGCTTTGAAAACCCAGATGTTGGTGCTTCTCTCTCTGTTAACTAACACTGTATGTCTGTGATGGTCAGACAGCTGGAAGCCCTGTCTGTTGTTCTATTGAATTGTGTTATTTTCTCTGTATTTTTTGTCTGCTTGTAATTTCTGTTTGTATTTTCTGAAGTTCAGGGGGCTGACTTTTTCCCCTAAACTAAGTGGATTACACACTCACACACACACACACACACATACACACACACATATATGTATATATACATACACACACGTATATGTTTAATTAAAGATTGTTGACCCCTTTAAAATTGCTTTTCTTTAGTAAAGCAGATCGAAGAACCTGTGCTAGCAGCACAGGTATGGGTGCTAGGGTGCTTGCTGATACACTCCCTCAGAGATACATGCTAGGCTCTTCCAACTTTCCCTTCCCATCTACTGTAATCATAAATGCCTACAAGATTTGGGTAATCTCAATGTAATGGGGTCTGGTGCTAGTTCTGAGTGTTTCAGATGGGGTCTATCCATGTGGAAAAGGACAGACTTGAAATGACGAGGGGTGGAAATGCCTTGGAGACAATGTGGAGCATATCTTAGCATTTTGTAACTGGTTCTGGTCAGCTAAACACATGTCAGTGAGCAGGTAGTTTGATTGACCATGGAGATACTCAAAGAGGCCTGTCAACTTTAGCCATTTCATTTTTGCCTCATTCGATGACTCCTTTATTAATGCTATTTATTGAGGAACCATACTGTAAGGAAAGAAACATAGGACTTTCTCCTTTCTGCAGCTATGGTCTGGAAAAAAATGGGCCACGCTTCTTTTGCCCTCTGAACTTTTTTCTTTTCTATTTTAAGTGATTGGAATGGAATCTCTATGACCTTTGCTGTCTTAGCATTCTGGGCAAGGTTTTACAGCGAGCCTAGCATCAATGCCATAGAACCAAGGAGCAGCCTTATAGAGCCAATCCAACAGAAACAGAGATGAAGACTAATCTGGGAATCGTGGCATACCTAGACATGAACTTGATGGGACCAGGCTCTTGTAGGTGAACCAAGTTGAGCTTCTCCCCAGACACAAAGGTCATGTAGGGGAGAATATATACCTAAGGTTTTGGAGGAAATCTTTGTATGTTTGTTTTTGCTGTATCTGTAAAATAAATATCTCATTATAAAGATAATTGATGTTAAATCATTAAATGGAACTGGGACACTTGTCATTGGCTCCTACCAATGATAGGGAACCCACTGTGGGGCTCAAGCAGAGCCAACTGTACGAATCTTTTGGGTATCCTAGCTTATTATGGGGAGATAGAAACAATCTGGCTCTGGAAAAGTGAACAGGAAGTACAGTCTTCATCAAGAATTTGAGAAAAAAACCAAACAACTCCCTCCTAAAAAAAAATTTGAGGTTGACCTGATCTAGGATAATGTAAAGTCCAACTATTAGAATCATTTGTAACTGTTGCAGTTTATATATGAAAGAGCTATGTGCAGCATAGGATCATAAGATCAAAGTATTATTGACTTATAGACTTTCAAGGTTATCTTCTAGTCCAATCAATCAACATTTAAGTTCCTACTAAGTGCCAGGCATTGTATTAAGCATGGAGGGGGGGAGATATAAAAAGAGACAAAAAGACAGTCACTGCCCTCAGAGAATTTACAATCTAATGGGGAAGACACACACACACACACAGAGCAAGCTATGTAGGATATAGGAAAGTTATATAGGATAAAAAAGGAAATAATTCAAAGAGGGGGAGCACTGACATTAAGGGGGGTTAGGAAAGTATTCCTGCAGAAAGTGGGATTTTAGTTGGGACTTAAAGCAAACCATGGATGTCAATAGTTAGAGTGAAAGAGGGAGAACATGCCAGGCATTGGGGCCAGCTAGAGAAAATGACTGAAGCATAGAGCGGGAGTATCTTATCAGAACAGCCAGGAAACTCTTGTCACTGGTAGGAAAAGTGCCTGTTGGGGAGTACGGTGTAAGAGGACTGAAAAGGTAGGAGGGGGATAGGCTATGAAGGGCTTTGAATGCCAAGCAGAGCATTTTGTATTTGTTCCTGGAGTCAGTAGGAAGCCACTGGAGTATATTGAGTAGGGGAGTGACATGATTAGACCTGCATTTTAGGAAATTCATTTTAGTATCTGAATAGCAATGACTTGGCTTGGAAAGAGACTTGAGGCAGGCACACCCACCAGCAGGTTATTGCATTAATCAAGGTGTGAGATGTTGGAAGGTTGCACTAAATGTGGCAATATCAGAGAAGAGAAGGGAGTATATTGGAAAGATGCCACAAAGGTGAAATCAGGAAGCCTTGATAGCTGCTTATATATGGGGTGAAAGATAGTGAGGAGTCCTGGATGATTCCTAAGTTGCAAGCCTGAGAGTATAGAGGATGAGGTTGGCCTCTAATCTAAAGTAATAGGGAAAGTAGAATGGGAGAAAGATTTAGGGGGAAAGATAACGAATTCTATTTCAGACATACTGAGTTTAAGATGTCTATTGGACATCCATTCTGAGAGGTCTAAAAGGTATTTGGAGGTGAGTAATTAGGACAGGTAAGATACATTTGAGAATCTATCAGCATAGAAATGGTGATTAAATCCATGGGGGCTGATAATAAGCCAAGTTCTATACTGTCTGCAAAGCTCTGAGATGCAGTCGTACAGATTAAATGTAATTGGGAATTGTATAACAGAATAAGTAAAAATGTAATACAGTATACATAATGTTAATTTGTGATTTTCTAAGAAAATATGCAGCTCACAGGGGTCCATTTCTATTTGAGTTTGATACTACTAATCTAGTACAATATCTTCCTTTTACAGCGGAGGAAACTAAAGTCTAGAGAGATTAAATGACTGACCAATGTCAGACACGTAGTAAGTGACAGAGCAAGGATTAGAATAAGGTCTTCTAAATCCAAATCCTTCACTCCTTCAAATTTAATACAGAAGAAAGTATGTAGGAGAATGTGTTGGAAAATATAGTTTAGGCTCAGGAAATAAGAGTGGCCAAAAGTTTATGGATTACATGGGACCTTCACTTCTATGTATCTTTTTTTTTTTGAGGAAAGGGTCAGAAGACATTTGATATGCATGGTAAGCACCAGATAACATATAAAAAATTTATATTTCTTTAAATTTTTTTTTATTTTTTTAATCAATAGGAAATAATTTATTGCTGATATTGGAGTTATTTCCAAATCAGCTAAGTACAGTCAGACTTCTGAGTTCTTAAAACAAAGATAAAAACTAGAAGAAAGGAGAAAATGAGAAAATACATAGCATATAATTAAAACAACACCAATTTGATCTACTTTAATGAGATTTTGATGCCCAAAATGGGAAATAAATGGAGTAATAGACATCAAAACAGATTAAAACCCATTTCCTAAAATTCAGGGAGGAGTGGAGGAGGGAGAGAATTCCAGATAAGGAGGATAGCCAGGGGAAATGGCTGGAACCTAGAGATGGAACAGCCAAGAAGTCAGTGTCACTGGTAGGAAAAGTGTATATTGGGGAGTAAGGAGTAAGAAAGCTAGAAAGGTAGGAGGGGGCTTGTTTCTGAAAGGCTGAAAAGGGTTATGAATCTTAAAGAAGATAAAATAATGTAAATCCATTGCCATGATAAAGAGACCAAAAGAACCTAGAAAATTCTTCAGCCAATAAGCATTGGATCTTGCCAAGTGAGAGATAGCAGCCAAGGAAACTTAGTTTAGAATATAAACTCATTTGTAAAATTTTATGTAGGAAGATGGTAAAAGATTATAAGCAGCATCACAACAGCAAGAATCAGTAGAAAGAAAAAAGGAATTTAAAGAAATACAAGAAACCCAACTAAGTTACATAATCTCAAATCAATCAAAAAGAAGAAAAATGGAAAATATTTAGAGAATTTTATAACAAATTCTTTTTCAACCCAAGGACAGTAGAGCCACTACATTGGGAATCAAATGCCACAATTTCTGATGTGCTGCAGGAAGAAAAAGGAAATGGCACCACAGAGAACATCTTAGAACAACTGGAATAGACCAAATACACATGGGGGAGGAACATCAGTTTGAGGACATTGAGGAATTGATTCTCAATGTATCTGAAAAAAGAGAGACTAACAAAAGTATGGAAAACATCCTGGCTTTGTTAGGAAATAAAAAGTAATGAGAAAATATCAATAACTACTAACTTATATGCCTGCTTTCCTCTCCATATATAATTTTTTGTGGGAAGAACCTATGTACTTATTAAATATATTCTTGTTAAAGGTGTAAGAAGGATGGGCAAATTTTCATAAATGATGTTCTAGAGCAGACTGCATTTGACAGTCACACAATAGATTCAGAGGTATAAAGATTGCATATCACACAGTGCTTCAGTGATTTTTCTAAATGAGCATTTGATTCAACAGAGCAAAACATTCCTTTAAAAACCTTCATTCAATAAGAAGTATCCCATATATATGTTGCAGTCATATGCTTCTTCAAAGCATGTAATAAAATAAATAACTATATGTAATAGACATTCACAGTTTCAAACACAAACCTCTTTCTGTTCTTTACGTAATAAAGTATTAATGTTTGTTGATACTTTTCAAGTTCACAAAAAAAGTTCTAAATAGGTACATTTGCCTACATAAAATGGTATATAAACCAAAAAATGCATGAAATTCAGTTACTATTATTATTTCTATTACTGAGTCAGCTGTAATTTGGATTCTTCTGACATGATATTCCATGACTTATAGCTATACAGTGCTATTGGGAAAATCCTGGTGTTTAAAAACATATTAACTTTTGTGTCAGTAAACAGATTGGGGTAATCAAAAACACTGTACACTTTCCCAAATACATTTCAGACAGATTTCCTCTTGTTATTCAGTTTTGTACCTAATTCATTATCCATCTATATCCCTAATCTACAGTATATTCTTTCATGAAATAACTCAATCATCTGCCCATCCAACTGCATATAATAATGCAGGCAAAGTGGAGAATGCATCCAATTTGCTTTTCCGTTGTAGAGAGACCATTCTCTTTTGATCAAACATGGATTTCATCAGAGACCTTGTAGAACTGAATCAAGTCAGCAAACTATTATCCTCAAATAGGATGGCACTGTTTTAAGCTTTAGGCTTTTTTCACATTGTTGTTTTCAGTTAGTTTTGGGGATTTGGAAGTTTTCAGTGCTTCCAAGGTGGTGTGATCTCAGGAGAAGTGTGGTTAGCGCTATCCTGGTCTGCACCCTGATTCTTACCCAGGAAAGGTAAAAACCTGATCTCTTGGGATTGCAGTCAGTACTGATCCTCAGGTTCCCTGATCCCTTGGGACCAGAAGTGATATTGCCCCTCAGCACTTCCACTTGCTCTTGACCAAAAATCTCCTCTCTAACCATAAGCTATTACTCAGAAGTAGGTATAGACAATAGAGTTGCTAAATAGCTATCCTTTAGGACTTCCATTCTATCTTGACAGAAAGTGCTCCTCCCTGTCCTTGAACTGTGACCCAGAAGTGGGTATCAGCAATGGAATTTCCAAATAATGTCCCGTTCTGTGTCCAGTGCTAGCACAGGGATCCCCTGTAGTCTCTTTCTGACCATTTGCCAGGTCCCCTTACCATCTCTGGCTTGAGAACTCCCAAAGCTGCTGATTGCTTCTATTACCATCATCTACTTCCACCACTGATGTTTTGTCCAAGTGGGCTCCAGGCCAGCATCCACCACTGTGTCACACATCTCTCTTTTTGAATTACCAGGTTAGGTTGTCTTGAGCTGGAAGAAAGTCTTACAATGACCTTTTGTCATATCTGCCACTCCTAAATTTGATTTGAGTCATTATTTTAAAGTTGTTTGGAGGGCTCAGCTAAGCACGTTTTCTACTCCACAATCTTAGCTCCAAAGGATAAATTTTTACTCTTATATTCTCTCATTTAATCGTGTGACTGTAAAAATGTAGGCTGCTACAGAAAATAATGACTGTTAGTATTTTTTTCATCAGGAATCCTATAGACTATTTAAACAAAGATTTTTAAAAGAGAAGAATATAGGCATGTGGATTAGTAGTTAACTGGTATTTTCTTAGTTTGTCAGTTGCCCTTTTTCAGTAATATTATAATATTTTCCATTCTTTTGGAATTTTTCTTTCTTTAATTTTGAAAAATGAACCCCTGGGTGCCTTTAAAATTGCAGTGCTTTCAGGAAAGATTTTTTTCTGTGTCAGAATTTATTTACTTTCCCCAACTTCATCTTCTTAGGTGTCATCAATATTGATTTATATACTTCATTATCTGATGAGCTGTTGTAGTACATACTTGGCTGGTCTACTATTACCAGAAGATCTGTTATGTTTCACATTTGTTTGTTATTCTCCTTCTAGTTTCTTATACACAAAATTAACTATGATGCAATAGCTCTACAGGAACAATCAAAGGACAAGGTCATTTATGGCAAGTACACTGATCTGGTTCCCAAAGAAGTTATGAATGCAGATGACCCAGACCTGCAAAGAACTGACAAAGAAGCCATTAAAGAGATTACAGAAAAGACACGGGTAGCCCTAGAGAAATCTGTATGTCAGAAGGTTGCTGCTGCTATGCCAGTTCAAGCTGCAGATAAACTAGCTCCAGCTCAATATATTCGGTATACATCATCTCAGCAAGGAGTAGCTTTCAATTCTGGAGCTAAGCAAAGAGTTATTCAGATGGTGGAGATGCAGAAAGATCCAATGGAGCCTCCAAGATTCAAAGTTAACAAGAAATTTGGAATGATTTGATAAAAGCTAAGTTTTATGTCAAATCCCTGGCAGGTTTATTTTTAGTTTAACTGCTTTACTCTATTTAGTGAGTTGATTTTTGGTGTTGTTTTTGGGTCTTTTTAGCTATATCTTATTCTTTATGACCTCATTTGTTGGGTTTTGTTTTTGTTTTTGTTTGTTTTGGTAAAGATCCTACAGTGGTTTACCATTTCCTTCTCTAGCTCATTTTACAGATGACAAAAGTGTAGCCAATGACTTGTCCAGGATCACACAACTAGTAAGTGTCTGAGGCCAGATATGAACTCAAATCTTCTTGACTGCATGCCTAGTGCTCTATTCACTAAGCAACCTAGCCTCTTTTCTTCCCCCTACTACTCAAGTTGATATTGCTATCCAACCTTTCACCCTCCTTCTCTGCAAGGTTTTACAAATGAATTTGCCTTCTAAAGTAGTATCATCTGTAATAAACATATCTTCCCTTTTTTTCAAGAGATCATTGTTTACTGCTGTTTTGGTAGATTCTGGTTTCTTCCAATCTTTTCATGTAGTGACTATTTTTATTAGTTAAACTTCTCAAAATATGGTAAAAATCAGATTCTAGTAGAGCTTGGGTGACTATTTGTAAATAATATTGTAGGATATATTCTTGGTCACATACAAGTTGAACTGGATGGTCTCTGGTACCTTTTCCAACTTGGTCTGTGGTTCAATGTCTCTGTTTTTGCGTATTCCCACTTTTTGCCCCATAAATTGACAGGTCATTCAAGCTAGTCAGATTGGAATTTCTGGACAGAAAGAGGTAATATAAAAGGAGTTTGGAAAACAGATAACATGCTTGTTCCAGAGATATGAATAATAATGATAAGGATCATTAATAATCTAGACATCTGGAGTCATCTTTTTGCCAAAAACAGAATAGCTAATAATTTCTTGCCTTGCTTTATGATATCCTTCAAGAGATGGAAGAATCAATTAAGATAATGCTTATTCTGGACCTGATTCTCATCAACAAGGAGAAACTGATTACTGAAGTAGAAATGTTAGGAGCCCTGGACAATGGGAAGGAGAGGGACCAGTCTATTTACAATTTGTGGCAGAGATGAAAAGCTGAGCATATTCAGTCATGCATCCTAAACATTTGGAGAGCAGATTTTGAACAGTTCAGAGAAAGGATAGATAAAATTCAGTGGAATAGAATTAATAGAGACATTTAGCTCAGAAAAGATGGGAAATTCTCAAGAATAAAATTCTGAAGATGCAAAAGAGGAACAATTCTGATGAGAAGAAAAAGAAAAGTTAGCTAAAGAGATTAATATGGATACATAGAGAAGTCATCAACCAACTTAGATATAAAAGGGAGTTAAGAGTGTGTGTGTGTGTGTGTGTGTGTGAGAGAGAGAGAGAGAGAGAGAGAGAGAGAGAAGGAAGAGGTTGATGGGTAGTGATTGTGAAGAAAAAAAGGAGAAGAGAGGAGGACTGGAAAGGAGAGAAGAGGAGGGGATAGGAGACAAAAACAGAAAGGGAGAGGAATGGAAAAGAAAGGAGGCAAGGGGAGAGAAGAGGAGGGGACCCAGGAACACAGACAAATATAGAATTGTTATTACTATCATGTCAAATGTGGCATACACTTAAAAAATTTACATAATAGAAACTCCTAGTCTTATACAGAACTCTTTTTTCCTGTTCTTCATATATGAAGAAGTTTGCATTTTTTATGCTTTTCAAATTCATAATAAAAAATAAAATTTGAAAAAAATCCTAATATTAAGAAGTTTACCCTTAGTAGCTGATTTTTTTTCCTTCCACTTTCAATGCAATGAAAATAACTGGCATTTTGGCAAGGATGCCATTATGTTCAGGGAAGAAGCCCCATATTCTTTGAGATTTTAGCATGGTTTTCTTGTCTTTGGAAGAAATATTAAGGACAAACAAGATCAGCTTCCCTGATTCCTCTTCCATGGTCCCAGCTCCTACCTGAATTCACCAAACTGTCACCTGAGTTCAAAGGCAGACAGTTCGCAGCTCCTTATCCAGCTCTCTGTGCAGTTGCTGTTCCACACTGAAGCTCCCAGTGTCAAGTCCACCTTAAATCCTTCACAGTCTCTATTCCTGGGAAGTCAAGGCTTAACAAAGCCACAAACAGACAAAGTACCAATACCATAGTCATGCTTCCTCTGGTAACTACGTCTGGCCCTTGGAAGGAGCTGCGACCATGGAAGTGGAACAGGGAAGCTGATCTTGTTTGTCCTTAATATTCACACTAATGTTATTTGGGGGGACTGATTCTATGATTTCTTTAAGTATAAGGAACTCCTGTTTGGAAAGTCCTTCTAGTGAGGTAAAGCAGCAACTGTTCTGCAATTTAGGGGCTTGGAGCCTTTCTGGGGGGCAATAAGAGGCTAAGTAACTTGCTGATGGTCACACAACTAGTATATGTCAGAGGTAGGACTCGAACCCAGGTCTTCTTGATTCTTAGACTGACCTTCTATATACCGTGCTGTCCTGCCTTTAAGTATAATATCAATTCTAAAATTTAAATCTGTTTCCATTCTGCAGTATATTATTTGCAGTGGCCTTTAAAGTAGTTTTAAAAAACCATTTGCCAAACTTATTTTCTTTGGAAGTTTGACCTCACCTTATCTACTCTAACCATAAAAGTCTGTCCTTTCTTATATGAACTGATACAAAGTGAAGTGGGAAGAACCAGGAGATCATTGTGCATGGTAACAGCAATGTTGTAATGATGATCAACTGCAAAAGACTTGGTTTCACTGATCAGTACAATGATACAGGATGATTCCAAAGGACTCATGATGAAAAAATGACATCCTTTTCCAGGGAGAGAGCAGATGAACTCTTGAGTTCAAACTGAAGTATCATTTTCTCACTCTTAATTTTTCTTGCTTTTTTTTGGTACCATGGCAGATATGGAACTATGTTTTGCATGATTTCACATGTATAATTGAATGTCATATTGCTTGTCTTCTCAATGAGTGAAGGAAAGGGGTAGGAGGAGGGAGAAAATTGGGAAATCAAAATTAAAAAAATAAAAGAATGCTAAAAATAAGTAAATAATAAATTTTTAAAGAAATAAAAAAAAAAGTCTGTCACTGCCCAGACATTATTATAACTCATTTATATAGTGCTTTAAGTTTTCCAAAGTACTTTTCTCACAATTCTGATGTGGGTAGTGAAAATATGAATCACATTTTAAAGAAGCTAGGTGGTGTAATGTTCCATTTGGAGTCAGGAAGACCTGTGTTCAAATTTTGCCTTAGATACTTACTAGCAGCATAAGACACTGGGTAAATCATTATTTTCTCTCCCGGTCTTCACTTGTCAAAAGAGAATAATAGCGACTATCTCACAGGGTATAATGGTAATGAAATTTGAAGATCCCTTTGTATTGCTAAGCTGACAGTACTTAGCACCCAGTTTCAAACTAAGCCTCTGTTAAAGAAACAGAACCCCTGTTGCTGACTTAATAGGAAGGGGCTGAACAGGGAGGAGCAATACTGTATATGTGATAAGTTGTAACATTGTGAATGCTGTATTTTGATTTTCTGTGATAAATTGTAACATTCTGAATGCTGTACCTTGATTTACTGTGAATGTTTTGCTCTGATTTGTTATTGAATAAATAGAGTTTGCTATACTATGTAATCAGAACCTTGAAAGCTGTTCACACAGCAACATTCTTCTGGAATGTTGGTCTTTCATGGCTTTACACAGGTTGTTGGGAGGATAAAAAAACATATAGGAAACACTGCAAACATTAACATGTTATACAAGTGCTAGCTATTATTATTACTATTATTTTACAGATGATGAACCTTGTACTGTGATGATTAAAAAGGTTTGAGAGACATGGTTTCTGGGTAATTTAATTGTTGTATTAATTAAGTCAGCAGGTTATTAATAAAAGGATGATCATTTGGCCATCTTAGACCAAAGACAATCATGGTGGTGTTCTATGTGGTGTTCAATGAGGGCCTGAGGCTGACATCAGTCACTCTTGGACAAAGAAATTATCTCTATACTTAGACCACCAAAAGCCTTGTGCTGTTTAGACAAAAGGATCTGTCTGCACCCAAGTTTGAGTAGAACACAGGGACTTCCCCACCTTAGATTAAATTCCTTCTAAGGTTGGGTGGGATCTGACTACCCAACTGAGTTAATTCAATCTCAATATAGGTAATGTCCTCTACTGAACTTTTTAAAATGAGGAATTTGAAAGAAGGAGAGGGATCTGAATCTTCCCAAGATATTGGTTTTTGTTAATAATTTTTCTCAGTACTCAGAGATGTTAGATGATTTACTCAGGGTCTCATAACCAGAGATGATTTGAACTTAGGTTTCCTGTTTCCAGATTCAGCACCTTTTGCTTTATACCATGCTAGCTTCCCACGTCTATGCACATAGAGGCATACATATCTGATTCCTTGTTCAGGGCAATGAATAGCTAAGCGACTATTTTCAGGGAATGTTAACCTGCCTTGAGTAGAGGATATGTACATAAGCAGTTTACAGATAGAATCTAGCTCATTCAAAAATGTTTTATTCATTTAGAATTCAATTCAACAAGGTAGGGTGGGAGGGTACAGTAGAATTTAATTTAAAAAATAGTCTGATTATCCAGCTAATTTCTCATTAATAATAAAAAAACCCTAGGAGTTTCTTTTCTGTCTTAATTGGCAGTTTCATTGGCATAAAGCTGACAACAGTATTCATTAACACAACATTCACACTACTGAAAGAAACTTAATATGGTATGCTGCGGGGTGGTAAAAATATCTCAAATAATTTCATGCATTTTTCACAACCTTAGTAATTGGTAAAATCAGAAAGTTTAGTGATGAATTAATAAGATGGGAGAAATCCATCAGCATTCCAAAAGCAACATTGAATCACTAATGACTCTGACCTATTAATTAAGTTTTCTCTCTCTCCTCTTTCATACACACAGATGTGTGTACATGCATATAGTCTAAATATAAAAATTTCCACATATTCTGGAAGACATTCACCTCTACAGATCTAGGCTGTCTTACCTATCACAAAAAAGGGGACTGAATGATCTTGAAAATTATTGAATGATTTGTGATGAAAACTGAACCACCAAACCTGTTATTTTTTTTTAAAAACTGTTTCATTCAAAACTCCAAATGGGTTATAAAACATCATGACTAAATATGAAACAGAAAAAAAATCACAAACCCATTTATTTCTTGAAATCCAAAGCATTATTGGAAATCTGTTCCCCACTCACCTGCCAAATTCCAAGATCAGAGATCTTTGTTTTCTCTGCAACAGTTGATGCTGCTACAAACTGCTAAGCCAATAGAGGAACTTGCCCCCTTTTCAATTTTAGATGTTTATTCTTGATCAATTTTTTAAATAAAAAGCTTTGCTGTTCACCTTCAACTTCTAGTTACAAGAATATTTCCCAGATTCTTTTTTTCCTCTCTCTGTATTTTGAATATTACAGAATTGTAGTGTTCAAAGGTACCTCAAAGGCCAACTAGTTCAATTCTTATCAGAACAAGAATTCCTTTACAGTATGCCTAATGAGTAATCCTACAGCCTTTACTTGAAGACTTTCAATGAGAAAGAAGCATAGTACTTCATAGGATGGCCTATTACACTCTGGGATACCTTTAATTGTTAGTTAGTTTTTCCTAATATCAAGCCCACATTTATTTATTCGAAGCTCCCACCCATTGCTGCCCTCTGGGCATGTCTCAGTTTAAAGCAACACCCATTCAATGATGTAGGACATCATCCTCCTGATGTCATGGATTCTCTTCAAGAATGAAAGAAGAACAACAACAAAAGTCTTCTGGGTTCAAGCAGAACAAGCCTGTTCTTTCTTTCATTTGTTGGCTCTTCATGTACGCTCCTTGTGTCTTCTCTAAGTTAAACATCCCAAACTCACTTAAACGATCCTTATGAGCTTGAAGTCTGGCTGCCTTTCTTTGCATACTATCTGGCTTATCAAATCCTTTCTAAGATGTGGTACATCTTTACAATACATAGCTAGCTGGCTAGGTATAGGAGAGCGCTGGTAAATGTTTAACAATCAACTTGCTGAAAGAATATATGCAGGACACACTTTATGTTTAATCTGCTTTATATTTTCCCCCTTTACTTTCTTAAATCTAGACAGTCAACAACAACAACAAAAGAAAAAGAAGTCCTAGTTTGACTTTTCACACAAATAAAGTCAGATCTAAATAATTGGAAGTTTTTCATTAGTTTTCATTAGTTGCTCATGGCTAGGTCAAGCTAATATAATAAAAATGACAATTTTACCTAAATTAATTTACATATTTAGTACCATACCAATCAATCTACCAAAAAATTATTTTGTAAAACTAGAAAAAATAGTAACAAAATTCATTTGGAAGAACAAAAGGTTCAGAATATCAAGGGAATTAATGAAAAGAAATGCTAGGGAAGGTGGCCTAGCCATACCGGATTTTAATCTATATTATAAAGCAGCAGTCATCAAAACTGCTTAGTACTGGCTGAGGAACAGAGTAGTGGATCAGTGGAAGTAGATTAGGTACATGAGACACAGCAGTCAGTAACTATAATAATCTACTGTTTCATAAAACCAAAGACCCCAGCTTTTGGGATAAGAACTCACTATTTGACAAAAACTGTTGGGAAAACTGGAAAATAGTATGGCAGAAACTGGGCATAGACCATTATCTTACACCGTTTACCTAAATAAAGTCTAAAAGATCTAAATCTTAAATGATCTACGTATAAAGGCTGATACTGTAAACAATCTGGGAGAGCAAGGAATAGTTTACCTGTCAGATTAATGGAGAAGGGCAGATTTTATGACCAAACAAAAATTCGAGAACATTATGAAATGCAAAATGGATGATTTTCATTACATTAAATTGAGAAGTTTATGTACAAATTAAGCCAATGTAACCAAGATTAGGAGGGAAGTGGAAAATTGGAAAAGAAATTTTACAAGCAGTGTCTCTGATAAAGACCTCATTTCTAAAATATGCAGAGAACTGAGTCAAATCTATAAGAATACAAGTCATTCCCCAATTGATAAATGGTCAAAGGATATGAACAGGCAGTTTCCAGAGGAAGAAATTAAAGATATCTATTTGAAAAAATGATCTAAATCACTGTTGATTAGAGAAATGCAAATCAAAACAACTCTTAGGTACCACATCTTATCAGTCAGATTGGCTAAGATGACAAAACAGGAGAATGATAAATGCTGGAGAGGATGTGGAAAAATTGGACCATTAATACATTGTTGGTGGGATTGTGAACTAATTCAACCATTCTGGAGAGCAATCTGGAACTATGCCCAAAGGGCTATAAATAGGTACATGCACTTTGACCCAGCAATACCACTTCTAGGGCTTTATCCCAAAGAGATCATAGAAGTAGGAAAAAAGACCCACATGTACAAAAATATTTATAGCAGCTCTATCTGTGGTGGCAAAGAATTGGAAATCGCAGGGATACCCATCAAATGGGGAATGGCTAAACAACTTGTGGTTTATGAATTAAATGGAATACTATTGTGCCATAAGAAATGAGGAGCAGATGAACTTCATAATAACCTGGAGAGACTTATATAAACTGATGCTGAGTGAGGAGAGCAGAACCAGGAGAACTTTGTACATAATTACTGACACATCATATGTTTGATGACTAACTTTGATAGACTGGGGTCCTCTCAGCAATTCAAGGTTGTAAGACAACTCCAAAAGACTAATGATGGGAAAGGCCATCCACATCCAGAGAAAGAACTACAGAGTCTGAATGCATATTGAAGCAAACCACTTGCTCTTTCTCCTTTTGTTTTGTTTTGTTTTGTTTTATTTCTTCTTTCTCATTGTTCACTCCATTGGTTAAAATCCCTTTTTACAACTTGACTAATGTTTAATGTGAAGGTATTTGTAGATACTATATTTGATTGCATGCAACCATGGGGGAAGGGGGGAAGAGAGTGAACAGGAGAAAATTTGAAACTCAAGGGATTGAGGAACTGAATGCTGTAAACTAAAATTAAATAAAGAAATTAAAATAAAGAAAAAAATAGAAGTCCTGGTTTGTAGTTTGCTCATATCTGAGGTGTAAATGATCATTCACAAAATTTACCAATCCACTCAGGAAGTATGGGAGGGAGGGAAGAAAATGATATCCTATAAAACACTGAAATTGTTGGAAATATCTTTTGATGCTTGATACTAAGTTCTACTATCTTTTGGTGGGTCTCAGATTGGAGAGAAAGGATGTGTTCAGGTTCATCACAGTTTCATAATTTTGTAGGTTTTGATCTAGAAAGGACGTCCTCATTTTACCAATAAGGGAACTGAGGCCCCAAAAGATTGTGATTTTCCTAAATTCACATAGATAGTAAAGTGGCAGGGTTGGGACTTGAAATCTAATTTTGAACTTGAAACTACAGTGGGCTCTGATTGGCATGTGTTAGTCTTCTGTTACCTGGTTCTAGAATCTCATCTCGCTTCTTGGCCATCTCCAAGCTGTTCCTCAACAGGCTCCCTGAACCTTTTAGCTTTTCTTTACATTTTGTTTTTCCCCCATTAGGATAGGGGATATCTTACTTGTTTATACTACTTGTATTCCCAGCTCTTAGCACTGTGTGCTCTTAGCACAATAAACTCTATCTATCTATCTATCTATCTATCTATCTATCTATCTATCTACCTATCTATCCATCATCTTTCTATCCACCTATCCATAATTCTATCTTTCTCCAGAGTTCTTTTCCATTCAGTGAACTAACATCTCTTGGTTTTCTGATTATCTTGTGAATTTTCCTTATTTCTTTCAGTTCAGCTCTAAACTTACTGGCTGTCTGGCTTGCATAATATTTAATGCAGTTCATGTAATCACTTCATAATCTCTAAATGTCTGAGGAAAAGAAGGAACTTACGGAAGTAAAGAAATGCAAATTTAAAATGAGATCAACTTTTTTTTAAAGGTTCATTTTAATTATCCTTGACTATCACTATTTATTATTATCTTTAGTTACAATCTAATGGCACATTTTTTCCCCCATTCATGAGGTCTATCCTTTACCAGAATTAGCCTTAATAGAGGTGGAATAAGCAGCTACCATGTTATAAAATGCAAGAGGTCCTGAAATATCAATTATGCTACCTCCCCAAAAGAAAAACAAATCCCCAACTCCCAAACCTCTTCTTCATCAAATGAGATAATATTTGCAAAATGCTTAGGAAAGTGCCTGGCACATAGTAGGTACTTAATAAGTGTTTATTTCTTTCTCCCTGCCCATTTCAATTAACTATAAAATTCCCATTATTAGAGTCACTTGCTGATCTTAACAGAAAGTCTTGGTTAAAATGCAAAGATGTTATCTGCATGGGAATGCATAAAACAACAATAGTACTCATTAACAAATCAGCTTGTAGTAGTTTATCAGACTATCCAGTTGCCAACTAGCAGAGAGCAACATCTTTAGGGAAAAGAGAAAGACTCTCTTCAGGGGATCAGAAGAGGAAATGTTAATATCTTAGCGCTGAACTCTAAGCAGATGAGAACTCTGAACATCTAGGTGATGGCAGTGGCCAAAAAAGAATGGGTGGCGTATGATATAAACTTCCTCTTATTCATAGAAAGTGTGAGTAACACTGATGTTGTATACACACGACTGCTTTGAACACCAGTGTCTATGGAAGCTAGACTTTACCTCTACATTGTAAGGATCTGCAAAATTTGTGTCCTTTGTGTATTTCAGGTTTGTTAATCAATATGCTAAAAAGATAAAAGAAATTACTCAGCTTCCAACATTTCTGTGAATATTAGGGGGGGAAAGTCTAAAGATTAAGGAATGTGTATAACTAATCTTAAATGTTAGTGTTAAATCCCACTTTCCCCCTAAAATTTAAAACCCAAGGGAACAGTTAGGTACAGAGGCTGCATTTAGTAGCAGAATGGAGTTCTTTAAAATGCTTTTGATGTGCAAATAATTTAGTAAAAGAAACACATTTCCCTTCTAAACTTGTAAGAAGTTTTTTGAAAAACCAAAGCAACAAAAAAAGGACTTTAAACTTAAAGTCTTTTTCTAACCCAGAGAAGTCTTTTAAGTTAAAAATTAAGTTTTGTCTTTTAAATTAAGCATATAGCTGAATTTCCTTATCTACCTCTTACTGCTTTGGTAGCAGATAGAATATTTGGTCTTTGTGTTCTTTGAATGAAAGGCCCTATATATTTCTTTAAAAAGTATTATTATTGGTGGCAGAATTAGATTCCAAGGGTTTATTACTTAATAACCATCCCAAGCAAGTAAATTCCAAAGCAAACAAATTAAAGTTTGTCTGAAAAGAAAATTAGATCTTGTCTTTCATATAATGAACATACTGTGTCTACAATTCAGTAAGCCAGCAATCAGGATTACTCAGGCCCAAAGAAAACACCTTTCCCTCAATAGCAGATTTTTTGTGCTTAAATTACCTGGATAATTGCCTTGAACCACCATTTTGCCTTGGAAAGGAACTATATGAAATATTGCATCCTTACAAAGTTTATCATTACCATCTTTGGATGGAGAAAAATAGGTTTGGAAAGAAGCTGTGTTTATGCAGGCAAAGCAAAGACAAACCTATTGGCCTAAATGACACAAATTGATTTTGCAGGTTTCCCCCCCACTGTCACTAGACAGTACATCGCATTTGACTTTCCTTTAAAAGGGACAAAGTCATTTCAAGTCATTGCAATTCTGCCACTACAGAATTATGAAAGGAAATCTACCTTCTTATTACCCTTCCAATTCTTTATCTACTAGGCCAAGTAGGAATATGTGTACACATGCACATACACACAGAGACACAGACACATGTACATATCTGTACATGTATGTTTATTGCATATATACATATTATACACACATAGAGTGTGTTCTTAAAGTCTTTGTGCAGTTTTTAAGCTTTGATATCTTAAATATATACATATAGACACAAATTACTACTAACTTGAATTTCAGTATCTCCAGAAATATATTTTTTGGAGGTTAGTGTTCTTTCTTTTTCACTTGAAGATATTAAAAGAGATGTGTGATACTCCATTTAATATTTTTCAGAAATAAGCCCAATCCAAGTTAGTAATCAAGTATACAGATGCACTTGACCAAGTTGATAGACAGATCAGATATAAATGAATCACCAGAAAAGGGTGACATTCATTAACAAGTTTTAAAGGAAAAGATAAGAATGTAGAAGTGTTGAGAAAAGGTACAAATGACTGTCCAAATAGCCAGTCTGCGATAGTACTGGTGGTTTGCTAACATTTCAGATTGTTGCCTCCTAGAGCAGGGATTCTCTACCTGGGATCTGTGGACCTGGGAATAACCTCCAGGGAGCTCATAAAAGTGGATGGGAAAAAATTACATCTTTATTTTTTTTTAACCTCCAACTGAATTTTTAACATTTTATTCAATTTATTTTCTATACTTAGATATGTTACTTTTAGAAAGGGTCCATAAACTTTACCAGATTGGAGGGATCTAAGACATAAAAAAAGACAAGAACCCCTGTCCAGAGGAAGGCCTTGAAAGATTGCCCTGGGATCAATAGACCAGTGACTCTCGTTTTCAACTTGGTAAACTATAAATAAAAGGTATGATCAGTAAGCTATAAACAAACATAACTTTTTGGTGTAAAGACATGTTTTCTAAGAAGGAAAATTTGCTGATCTACTACTTCCACCTTTGGTGTCCCCCTGAATCACTCAACTCTTATATGTGGCCCCAAAAAGCTGTAACATGCTAAGTGGCCAAAACCAGTGATTTTTTGGCAAGTAGAGTATATCTACATTTGGACAATTGCAAACTAGTCTGTTCACTAACACTAAGTAGTCATTAGTAGAATTGAAAAAGGTGCAGACAAGGGCACATAGCTTGCCTGAGGGGATAATTCAGTTACTCTGAGAACAGATAAAAAGGATTAAGACTCACAACAAAAAACAAAGTCAAATTGATGTTTTAGAAGTTAGGGATAGTATGGAGAAGGTGAATATGAATTTTCAGAAGTCCAGAGTAACAGACTACAGTGAAGTCTGATGGAACTTTTCTGAACTCCTGTTCCTTGACTAAAATAGGGATGATAATCCTTTAGTGCTTACCTCAAAATGTTGTGAAAACCAAAGGGAGTAACGCATGCAAAGCACTTAATAAATCTCAATGTGCTGTATAAATGTAATGTCCTTCTTCTTTTAGACTTTGTATAATGCAGTACAAAAACATTGAACTTGGAGTCAAGAGGACCTTTATTTCAAATGCTTCCTCAGACACTTATTAGATGTGTGATCATGGGAAAGTCACAATCTCTTTTTTGCCTCAGTTTCCTTGGTGATTAAATGGAACCAATAATACTTTCAGTACTTATCTCATAGATTCTTTGTAAGGATCCATACAAAATATCATATAAAGCATGTTGAAGAGACCTTGATGCTAATATCATCTGTTATTACTAGGGAGGGAGATTTGGAAAAGTAATAGAACATGCTATATGACACAAAGAATACTCAGTACAGGCATACCTTGGAGATATTGTGGGTTTGGTTCCAGACCACCACAATAAAGCAAATACTGCAATAAAGTAAGTCACATGAATTTTTTGGTTTCACATGTGGCCCTCTAGGTCCTCAAGGGCAGCCCCTTGACTAAAACCAAACTTCAACAGAAAAAATCACCTTAATAAAAGGATTTGTTCTGTAAAACTTGAGCTCAGTCTAAAGGTCACACCAAAGGACCTAGAAGACCACATGTGACCTTTGAGGCCACAAGTTCCCCACCTTTGCTGTTGATTGTTAAGTGTGAAATAGTATTGTGTCTAAAAATGTGTATACCTTAATTAAAAATACTTTATTGTTAAAAATGCTCATCCTCATCTGAGCCTTCAACTAGTCAAAATCTTAGGTTTCATATACTATTGTTTATTCAGCCACTCCACATTCAATGGATGTTCCCTTGTTTTCCAATTCTTTACCATAACAAAAAGAAATACTATAAATATTTTTACACCAATGGAAACTTTTCTTCTTTCTTTGTTCTCTTTAAGGTTATGGGCCTACTAGAAGTATTAGTGCATCAATGGCCATGCACTGTACAGAAATTTGGGGGCA
This sequence comes from Pseudochirops corinnae, assembly GCA_028646515.1. Classification (NCBI taxonomy): domain Eukaryota; kingdom Metazoa; phylum Chordata; class Mammalia; order Diprotodontia; family Pseudocheiridae; genus Pseudochirops; species Pseudochirops corinnae. The sequence continues at coordinate 35,853,557 of CM053589.1, forward strand.
TAATTCCAAATTGCTTTCCAGAATGGCTGGACCAATTCACCTCTCCACCAATAAATCTTCAATATGTCTGTTTTCCTGTACCCCCTTCCACATTTGTTATGTTCTTTTCTTTTTCTTTTTGACAGTTTAGTTAATCTGAGAAGTATGAGGTAGAAATTCACATTGCTTTCATTTGTGTTTTTCTAATTTTTAGTGATTTTAGTATTTTTTTTTTCATTTGACTATAAATAGCTTGGCTAGCTTTCCTTCAGAACTGCCTGTTCATATCTTTCTCCTATTGATCAGTAGGGGAATGACTCATTCTTTTAAAATTGATTCAGTTCCTTACATTTCTTGGAAATAAGATCTTTATCAGAGAAAATTGCTATAAAAATGTTTTTTTTGCAGTTAACTGTTTCCTTTCTAATCTTAGTCACATTAGATTAGATTACACAAAACCTGTTTTAATTTTATGTAATCAAAATTGTCATATTGTCTCTTATGATCCTCTCTATCCCTTGTTTGGTCATAAATTCTTTCTCTTGCCATAGATCTGGCATGTAATTTCCTCTTTGTTTCTATAATTTGTTTATGATGTGACCTTTTATATTTAGGTCATATATCCATTTGGAGCTTATCTTAGTATAAATTGTGAGGTGAATACAATTACAAAACATTGTTTTCAGGTATAAAGATAGATTTAAATAATTGGAAAAATATTTGCTGTCCACGGGTTGGTCAAGGCAACCAATAAGACTATCAAGATTATTTTATAGAACTAGAATAAATACTAATAAAATTCATCTGGAGTTATACAAGAGTAAGGATATCAAGGAAAATAATGAAAAAAATGGGAAGGAATGGAGTCTTGCAATACTAGATCTCAAACCATTCTATAAAGGAGCAATTCTCGAACAGTTTGGTGTGGTAAAAAACAAACAAAAACCAAAAGTATATCTGTCAGTTAAATAGAGTACATATACAGCAATAGAAGTGAATGTACCTGGTAATCTATTATTTAAAAAACCCCAATACCTCAGCTCCTGGGATAAGAACACACTATTTGATAAATACTGCTGGGGAAACTGGATAGCAATCTGGCAGAAATTAGCCAGGGCTGGGGAACCTGTGAGTTGGAGGCCACATGTGATCCTTCAGGTCCTCAAATGCGGCCTTTTGACTGAATCCAAATTTCACAGAACAAATCCCCTTGATGAAAGGATTTGTTCTGTGAAATTTGGGCTCAGTCAAAAGGCTGCACCCAAGGACCTAGAAGGCCATGTGTGGCCTTGAGGCTGCAGCTTCTCCATCCCTAGTTTAGAGCAATTCCCTAACCCTTATGCCAAGATGAGATAGTTTGCCATCTGCATGGCTAAATGGAGCACCCACATTGATAAGATAAAATATCCCCTGAGGGTTTAGAGTTGTCCATTGTCCATCTCATATTAAACAAATGACAATTGGTCAAGAAGCATGTATTAAGCTTTTACTGTATGCTCTGCACTGTGTAGGCACTAAGAATACACATATAAAAGATGATACAATCCCCACTCTAAAAGAACTTCCCTTCTAGCAAACCAGATTCAATTTAATTTAATAAACATATATTAAAAGTGCCTACTGTGTGTAGAAAATTATGCCAGATACTTGGAAATATACAAAGTTCAGATAAGATACAACCTCTGCCTTCATGGGATCATAATGCTTAAACTAGAAAAGAGTCACCTAGTCCAACCCCCTTTTTGTAGGTGAGGAAATTGAGTGAGGTGCACAGAGACTGAGTAATTTGTCCAAAACCACAAGGCGGGGAGGTTAACTAAACCCCCTCACCACCACTCTTTATACAATACTATAGACCTATTACTATCCTCTAGAGTTATCTCATACATACACAGATGGTTATAGTCGGAGATAATATGCAATGAATATGTTGTGAGCCACACGTGAGAAAACATCATTTCTAACTGGGGAGATTAGGAGGCACCTTGTGGAAGAGGTAGGATCAGATTGGTACATTAAAAGATGAGTAGAAGGGGCAGTTAGGTGGTGCAGTGAATTAGAGCACTGGCTGTGCAGTCAGGAGGACCTGAGTTCAAATAGGCCTCAGACACTCAACACACACACACACACACACACACACACACACACACACACACACACACACACCTAGCCGTGTGACCTTGGACAAGTCACTTAACCCCAATTGCCCTACCTTCCCCCCTCCAAAAAGCAAAAAAAAAAAAGATGAGTAGAAATTCAACATGCAAAGGGTTGGGAAGAGCAATATTCTAGCCGCACATGGGATAGCATGAGCAAAAGCAGAAAAACATAGGGCATGTTTAGAAACTGTATACTTTAATTTGATTTCAGCAATCAGATCAAAAAACAGTTAAGTGTCTACAATGCGTCAGGCATCTTGCTATATGCTGTGGATACAAAGAAGGTTATAAGACAGTTCTTTCCCTCAAAGAGCTCACAGTCTAAGGGGGAAAGACAGCACACAAAAAGGAAGCTGAAAAGAAGGGAGCATGGGAAATTGATGGGGGAAGAGGCATGATGAAGTACTACAACTGGGGTAGGAAGAGATCTGAGGAGGTAAGAGTTTCAGCATTGATCTGTCATCTTGAATGAGGAGTTTCTGGAGATGACAAAGTCCAGAAAAGCATTCAGGTGAGAAATAAGGAGAATTCTCTTGTTTTCCTTCCTTAAATGATGGAAGACGCAGGAGGAGCTCGCAGATGGCTTGCCTATGCAGGCACTCTCTCCAGCCCAGGGGGTCAGGTGGGAGAGGGGAGGTGTGTGGGGGTTCCGGGAATGGGGGATTCGAAGAAGGTATGAGTTTCACAGTTCATCTCATCAGCAAAGAATATGTAGAATGGAGTGATATGCAGTAAGATTGGAAATAGCAATGTAAATTTTTTTTAAAAATCAAATATAAAGTCCTCTGCCTTTGAAAGTTTTTTAAAACCTTGTGCGTACACACCCTTCTACTTTTCTTACACATTCCCTTCCTCTGTGAATTCTACCTATGGTCCACCTCCATTGACTTCCTTGTGGTTCCTTGAGCATGATGCTCCATCTCCTGTGTCTTGCAGATATTGAAACAGAGTATGAAGACAAAAAAAAAATAAGTAAGGCTATGGAATTTGATGTTTAGCTTATAGGTGTCCTCAGAGAGACAGAGAGAGAGAGAGAGAGAGAAAAAAAAACCTTTACTTTAGAGTAGTTGGGTTAGAAACTAGACTGTTATGCTGTAACTATGTGAACTGAAAAGAATTTTTCCATTTGGGGTGAGTTTGAATTTTATACCACCATAAATGTCAAACTCCCTGAAGTCAGTTGCTTTATATATTGTCAATCTGGTTTGGTTCTTAAGATGGCCAAAAATCAGTGGTTGACTCAGTGCTATAAATAGATAGCATTTTCCACTTACATTGTGTAATGGCTGAACTTACCTGCCTCTGTTTGCTTCTTAAAGTATAAAAAAAATATTGACAAGTAGTGTAGTTCTATTGGAAAACATGTTGAATTTGCCGCCAGGAGACCTGGTTTTGAATTCTGTTTCTGATGCTTATTATGTCACATTATGCAAGTCATACCACATTTCAGAGCCTCAATTTGCTCATCTGAAACATGGGAATAATAATCTTTGTTTCATATCCCTAACAGAGCTGTTGTGATGAAAGCCTTTCATGAACTTTTGTTAAAGCCCTATACATCTGTGAGCGATTAACTCACCAATCCAAATTTTCATAGTTGTTGAATTATCCTACAGGATCATGACATGGTATGAGAATTACACTCAGGTTTCTTAAGTTACTGGTGTCCATAAAGCTGGCAATGGCTAATTTGTGGTCTGAAGCAAGCAACCATAGACTAAAAGGTTTTAAAAAGTAAAAATGGTAATGTCTAGAGTTTTAAGAGCCTGCTTTGCTATTAAATCTCTTCTTGGACCAGGTAACGTAAATATTTAATATCTGGTTTTGAAAAGATTTATAATATTTGCTTAATTGTTATGTTTGCTTCTCATACAGTGGAACTGGTGTACAGATTGTTCTGGGGAATATGGGGACTTAACAAATGATATTTTAATCCTCACCACGGCAACTGATTTTGCTATGTTACAAACATATCAATAATACATTTGCAAATCTGCCAGCTGGGGATGAAAACTGCAAGGGAAAAGAATCGGTGAGGTTTACTCTACAATAGCCTAAAAGATCAAACATTAGACATCATTTAGAAATAGTGCCTTTTTACTCTGTCTTTCAGTATTAAACCAACCTCCTCAAATAAAACATCTTATATTGGTCTGCATGCAGAAATGACAAAAGGAGAATGCAGTAGGGGGAAAAAAAATTATACAGCTTAAGCTTGGACACAAATCCAAAGGAAATAAAATTAATATTGGATCCTAAAATGGTAAATATTTGGGTGATAAATCTTTAAATTCCAAGGTTACCAGGAGGTCAACTTCCAGAGTTTACAAAAGATTCTAAAAAGTGGCCAATCCAGGATCTTCCTCTCCCTTCACCAAATATCTTCACTAAGAGAGAAAACCCCTGTTTTGTGAGAATTCAATGTTTTCCACTTTTTTTCCTGTGTGCAACCAGTGTTTGTGCAACATTCAAACCATTTAGACCCAGAAAACATGTAAAACATCAGCACAATTTTAACCCTCTTGCATACTGCATTAGATCAGCAACAGAAATAATTGCTGTCAGTTTGTACATTTTTGACCAATAATTCTCTGTTTTTCCTGCAAGTAACTTGAGTGATGCAAATGACCTTATTTTTACAGCATGCTTTTATTAAATAGTTTATTATTTTGGCAGACTAATAAAGATTTGGGTATTTGCTTTTATTTGCAATAATATTACCACCACATAAAAAAGGATTTTATGTTCTTTTTGAGGAACAAGGAGGATAAAAGTGGTGATGGATAGCGCAACTGAGGCATCAGCAATGAGCTGGAAATGAGACACATAAATATGAAAGCAGAGCTAAGAAAATAGAACTGCACCCTTGGCCTTTCTTAAAAGAACACGCACATGCCATGGTTCATTCACACTGTTACAGAAACTCCTTTTGTTTCCAGAAAGTCAGGGGCTGCACGTAAAGTCTGAAAGACGACTTTGGACTCAAAACTGCCTGACTCTCCTATTTAATTAGTTTCATTTAAGAAAATATTTTCCAAGATTTCTGATGGGGTGGTTCTGATTGGAGAGGGGAGTGGATAAGGGGGAGTGCAGAAACATTTAACTGAAGACACTTGGCGTGGACTGAGGCTGAGGGAGAATTTTTCAAAAGATGTAATCTTTTAGTCATTACTTAGCACATTCTTCTGAAATCAAGGCATTCTGACACAATAGTGTCTTCAGAAATGATAGAGCAATTGTTCATGTATTAAGAGGTGCAAGACAGATGACTGGACTATCAGACGTGTCTTTAAGGACATATGATACAGTGGTGTATAGAAAAACATTGGTCTCACTGGTGGGAGTGGATGTGTGGAGTTGTAGATTGCAGCATTTGTTGTGCCAATAAAGGCACTTGTTTATTTTTAAGCAATGGTTGTGTGTTTGTGATTATGTCTTTCCATGTAACAGTCAAATGGGAACATTTACATATAAACGTATTCCACTAGGGAAAAAATATATATGTAAGATCCTTAATGTAACTCTTAAATTCTTTTCTAATAGCTCCTTTCTCTTTCCTGTGGCACATTATTAATTACCACAAATGTAAATTAGCTGATGAAGAAATCAAAAAGGAAGGATGAATCAAATGGATCATCAGATGTCCAGCTCTTGTTCTTGGGGGAAAGAAACTTGTGATTCAGTACTCAGGCATGAAATGAGTAGACTTTGTGTGCATGTGGGTACAATCAATAACTGGGGTTGGAGGACATAATATAGTGTAAAACAGAGAAATGTACTGGTTCATTATTGATTCCAGGATCTTCTTCAGGGAGTACCCATGCCACCTTTCTTGCTACCATTCAGGTTCCTATTGGAAAGGCTAACAATAGATACGAGTCTGATGAGAGGTTGGTGGTAACAGAACAGGTTTAACGATTAATGATATGCCAAGGCTGGGTTCAGAGAATTGCTTCACCCAATGCCAATCATTCACTTCCTGCCAGTAGCACTTCACATCTTTCCTGGGATACCATCCAACCACAGTGGCATCTAAAATATAGCAAGCAGTGTTGTTACAGTTAGAGGTGAAATGGAAAGTTCCGCCAAACAGAAGTGACAAATTCACATGGCTGAGTGTTGCCTAGCAATGGGGCTGAGGGGGATGTGGCAAGGCTGACTTCACCCAGAAGGGTGCAAAGGAAGGGGGCAGGGAAATATTCCCATCGAGGCTTAGGTGGCCTCGCACCTTGAGCAAGATGTATACAATGTGTTGGTTGTTGTCATTTGAAGGGGTGACATGGAGAAGGTAGAGCAGAAACAGGAAGGGACAGCAGCTGAGTGAATAAGATAGCTAGTTTTAGAGGGGGAGGTCCTCAGCAATTAAAAAACTGAAGTAGGGGATGGGGAAGGGGGAGAGTAGCAAGATGCCAAGATGCCAGACTTTCTGCAGAAACTGATGGCAAGGGGCCATCCTGCTGCCTTTTGACTGCAGTCCTCTTGGTGCACCTCTATTCAGCTGGCACTTGGCGGCTATGTGGCCCCAGGGTAAAACTGGCAAATGTTGGCTTTTTCTTCCCAGAAATCCACCTGATACCAAAGCTCATGATGGGCAGTTTGACTCAAGAGATTAAAAGAGACTGAAATGTCCAAAGCTAAAATCTCCTGGTCTCATTCTCTCTGTCTCTGTCTGTCTTTGTCTCTCTCATTTATTTCATAAACGAAGAAAGAAAGGTATCATGATAGTAACTCTAGATAAGAGGTAGAGGCTTCTTGTCCTGTGAATTTCTTGAGATGATTTGGGGTCAAGTGATCTAGATTGTTCATTATCCATTCTTATATTAAGAAAGTACAAGGTTGGGCATATACATAATGGAATCAGCTGGATGACAGGTGATACATTTGGAAATGACAATTACCTTGGAGCTCTCTCTCTCTTTATTCATCTCTCTGACTCCCTTTCTGTATAAGAGACATGGACCCCTTAAATTCATAAACCTACTGTCTGCTGACAAATCCTAGCCTTGGCTAATCAACTTCAGAATTTATAATTCCAAGGCAATGTGGAGCCTCAGAAAGATCTGAGGTAAAGTCCCACCTGTGATCTTTTACTGGCTTTCTGATCCTAGGTAGATCACTTAACTACAAACCACCCTGTAAGACTGTACTTCGCACAACAGTTGAAAGTCTGCATTGGTAGAGAGACTGGGAGTTCTCTATGCCAATGAAACCAACTTTCCCTCCATCTCAAATCCCAATATACCTGATAGATAATTTTTACCCCACAAATCTCTCTTGATGAATCTAAATCCAGAACTGTAGCACCCTTAATAGCTACATTAATATTAATAACCCATTAAGAAGAAATCTTCAGTAATGCTGAATGACATGAAAATTTTGCCATTGAAAAGAAAAGGAGAAAATTATACAGAGACAATTTTAGTTGCCAAAATGAATGTCAAGTTCATAAGGTGAAACTGAGAATGTTGGCCTCTCGTAGTTCTAGGCTTGCTCACATATTTTTCCCCATTTCCACCAAGGAAGACAAGATCAGGGCTGATCCTAGAGGAGTGACTATCAATCTTTTTGGAACTCAGATGACATATTGTAGTTCTTTTGAAGTTTGTCATTCTTCTTTCCTATTTCTTCTTCAAATCTTCCTATCATTAAAAAAAATGCTATCTGCTAAATGTATATTTTTGGAATAAAAGTTAATTAAAACAAATCGGGAAGGATTTTTTCCTATACCTTAATTCTACATACTGTTTAAGAACAGTTTGACAAAACCAGTGTTAGTCAGTGTTCTATCATTTCTAAAGCACAGATTTATTTTAAAAGCATTAATTTAGTAAACAAATATTTATTAAGTTTCTCCACTATGCTAGGTACTAGAGGCCATATTCAGGTATTTAAGATCATAGGGTCATAGATATAGAACTAGAAAGAATCTTTTGTTCAATCATGTTTCAGTCATGCTGATGACCCCATTTGGTATTTTCTTGGCAAAGATACTGGAATGTTCTGCTATTTCCTTCTCCATCTCATTTTTCAGATGAGGAATTAAAGCAAACAGGGTTAAGTGACTTGCCCAGGGTCATACAGCTAGTACGTGTCTAAGGCCAGATTTGAACTCAGAAAGAACTCCAGTCCTTACTCTCTAACCACTGTGCAACCTACTTGCTCCTAAGAAAGGAACATTAGAGATCATATACATATAATAGAACTCCCTTGTTTTATAGAAAAAGAAAGTAAACCCTAGAAGTTAAGCAACTCTCCCAAAGTCACATGGTTAGTCAGGATTTCAACCGAAAACCAATGCTTTTTTCAATATTCCATGCTATTCCCTATTTTCAGGATATTGCAGGACACTTTGAAAACTTTAAAACACCATATAAGTATCTTTATAATCAGCATTAACAGCAATACTAAGGTACTGAAATATTTCAAGTGATGTCATGTACATATATAGACACCACAAAACAGAAAATGATTCACAGCGGCATTACAAAGATCTCTAAGGTCAAAGGAAGAAAATAGCATTTATGCCTGGGGGTATTAGGGAAAGCTTCATAAAACAGGTGTCATTATGGTTTGGGGTTGTCCTTCCTTCTCAAAGAAGACCAAAATGACATCACTACATTGAGGTCAAGTTGCAGTGTGTCTGACTGTGGCTGATCAGACCAGTATGAGCTCAGAAGGCTCTACCACAGGTCGAGTACAAATAGTTCATGTGAACATTTGGAGTTGAGATGTCTCTCAGTTTGCACATCTCACGTTTCTTTTGAGATACTGCAGTTCTGCTTTGCTCATAGAGCATAGTGCCTTCTCTGATGGAGACTAGGAGGTTCCATGTCTCACAATCAATTCCAAAGTTCTTCAGAAAGAACCTTGAGAATGCCCTTGTATTGCTTCTTCTGACCTCTGTGTGAGAGCTTGCCTTGTGTAAGTACTTTGTGAAATCCTCATTTAGGCAAATGTGCATTTGGCATTTGAACAACATGGCCAGCCCATCAGAGTTGGACTCTCTTCAGTAGAGGTTGAATGCCTGGCAGTTCAGCTAGAGACAGGACCTCAGTGTTCAGTACTAGAGCAGTACAAGTACACTATTGCCAGGTCATCTTCAGAATCTTCCCAAGATAATTCAAATGGAAGTGATTCATTTCCTGACATGGAGCAGGTATACTGTTCAAGTTTCACAGGTATGCAACAATGACATCAGCAAAATGGCTCTGTAGACTTCATTTTGGTAGGTAGCATTATATAGGTAGGGCTTGAAGGAAAGGTAGGATGTCAATAGGTGAGCATATATGGGGAATAGGGCAAGAATGACAGTCCAGGTAAGGGAAACTGCCATTTTTTTATGTGATCTCCAAAGAAAGCATCCTTGGAAGGACTTCTCTTGTAACCAAAATTTCAACAACATTTTATTGAGTAAGAATATTGCTTACTTGACCAAGGAAGGGGGATAAGGAGAGTTACAGAGGAAATGATAGATATGGCCCCTTTCCCTGAGAACTGTCAACCTAATGTGCTACCCAGATCTGTAGACAGATAGTTTGGTTTAATTACTACTAGTTGTAGGTCCATTGTACATATTTTAAATGTACTTTTATGTATTTGTTTGTCTGTCTATAGCACTTTGTATCACTTATACTCTTAACCGTGCCTTACTTTGCACGGAAATTATTCATATATGTGTCCCCTCCCCCCTTCTAGACTGTGAGCTCCATAAGGGCAAGGATTAAATCTTCCCCAGGTCTCAGTACAGTGATCTATATAATAATGATGATGAAGATGATGATGATAACTAGCATTTATAGAGTCCTTTAAGTTTCGCAAAGTGCTTTATCTCATTAGCTCATATTATCTCATTTGATCCTTAAAACACCCCTGGAAGGTACATGATATTATTTTCCAGTGAGGAAACAGAGGAAACAGAAGTTAAGAAACTTGCCTAGGATTGCCCCGTTATTAAGTGTCTGAGACTGGATTTGAACTCAGGTCTTGACTCTAAGTTCAGATATATATATGAGGTGATTCATGTTTCCTAATGTGTTAAATTGCCACATGTTCACCCTAACCAGGTCTGCTGATTCCCAATCACATTCATTATGTGCTTGAATACCTAATTTCTGTAATCAGCAGAATTCCCTGATTCTTTTCTTATCTTTTTCTGTCTTTGGTTGTCTGTATTGCTTGTGTCCATCACAGTTTCTAGCATATAGGTGCTTAATATGTGCTTGTTGAATTGAACTGTCCAATGAGCTCATTTTACTGATGAGGAAACTGAGGCCCAGAGATGCAACATGACTTGCAGACACATTGAGTCAGTGACAGACTTCAGACGCCTCTGGGGCTCAGATATCTTTTATCTCTAGCATTAGAATCACTATTACTAATGGTGAAAGTAAACTCTCTCAGAAGAGAAATAGATAGCTGTTAGTTGAAACATAAAAAAAAAGAGTAGGCACTTATTCTGCTTTTGACACATCAAAGCTTGTAAGAAAAATCTCTCTCTCTTTCTCTTTTTTTGGTTTTCTTTTAAAGAGGAAGAGATAAGAAAGAAGGGTCAAGAGCCAGATTTTTCAGCTCCTGTGGGGATCCTACTGACTAAAATATTTACAAGTGTGGAAATGGCACAGAGGAAATCCACTCAGTGATGGAGAAGAAAAGTCAGTATTAGGCTCCCAGCATTCTCAGTAATTCAGTTAGTTCAGAAAGCTTCTTGGCCCCAACCTAGCTAGAGGCATGTTGCTATTAGGCCCTGTTGGGGTAAGTGATACAAGAAAGATAAAGCTTCAGCAATAGTTTTGTGTCAGAGTTGCCTCCTGAGGTGCCTAGTTCCCAGATGAACACTGTTAGCTTATTTTGGAAGGGATTTTACCAGATGAAAATTGTGAAAAGGTATATTGAAAAAGCTAAAGGGATGAAATATACATGTTTAGACTCCAAACATAGGGCAAACCCAGTAGAACGGATCTGTTTCATCTACTTTTTGACTAAAGGCTTTAGTCTGAATAGATAACAGCAGCCAGTACTTATATAGCACACTAAGGTCAGTAAATGCTTTACACACATCCTCTCACTTAATCTTCAAAACAATTCTGAGAGGTAGGAAGTTGTCCACTAAATATCAGCAACTGCATGAAAACCTCTCCAGGACATTTCCATAAAGCAGAGGACAAGGCCAAGTCAGGACTACAACATAGAAGCTGCATTGGAAATATTAGGGCACTTGCTGGTAGGGATAGAAATAAAACCAGTCCCCTTCAACAACCTCAACACTTCCCAGATAGAGAACTCTTCCCCCATTTTGTATGTACTTCAATGGCCCTGGGTCAAGCCACCATAACAAGGGAAGGGAATGTTTATGTGTTTGTCCTGACGGAGAGTAATAAATAAACATGGAGTCATTTGTAAGCTGTAATATAAAGCACGCGTTTCGCTGTGACTTTCAAGTCCATGTCTGATTCATACAACAGATAGCAAGAATTTATTCCAATGTTAGCCGTGAGGATAGTGTGACACAGTAGAGAGCATAAGGCATTTAAAATTAGAATATCTGGGTTTGAATCTTAAGTGGCCACGTGACTAGAGGCAAATCACAATCTCCCTGGACTTGAATGTCCTTATCTGGAGTTTTGGATAATAATAATTATACCCCTTATATTATGGCATTAATATATGGAAAGTACTTTTCAGAACCTCAAGTGCTATATAAATATGAGTAATTAGGGGCAGCTAGGTGGCCCAGTGAATAGAGAGCACCGGCCCTGGAGTCAGAAGGACCTGAGTTCAAATTCAGCCTCAGACACTCAACCCAAAACTAGCTGTGTGACTTTGGGCAAGTCACTTAACCCCAATTGCCCTGCCTTCCCCCCTCCAAAAAGCAAAAAGTAAATAAATACATATGAATAATTATCATCAGATAGTACTCTTTTCCCCCTCTTTAAAGTGGCATTGTTTGAATAAAAAAGTATTCAAAAAAGAGAGCTCTTTAAAATTTTCCTAGCACTTCACACAGACTATTTCCTTTGAATCTCACAACAAGCTTATGAGGGAAGTAGTACAGTTATTCTGATTCCCATTTATAGAAAAGCAAACTAAGGCTCAGAGATGTTAAAAAACTTGTCTGTGTTAAATAACTAATAAGTAGAAGAAGCAGAATTCAAACCCAGGTCTTTCTAACTCCTAGTCCAATAATCTTTTCCTGTTGCATACTATCCTTCTGCACCAGTGTTTCCCAAAGTTTGGTTCAGGAACCCCTGGGTTTCCTTAAAACCATTTAATGGGGTCCATGAGGTCAAAACTATTTTTATAATAATACTAAGACATTTTTTTATTTCTGATACAATAAATATTGATCGATATAAGCCACATGAACAAAAGGTCGTGTTCAAATCCTGCATCAGACACTCACTAGCTGTGCAGCAGTCACTAAACCTCTCTTTGCCTCGGTTTCCTCATCTGTAAAATGGGGATAATAATAATACCTGCTTCCCTGTGTTGTTGTAATAATAATAATAATAATAATAATTATAATAATAATAACAATATTTGTAAAGTGTTTTGTATACTTTAATGCACTATGCAAATGCTAATAATGATGCAAATCTTTCATAGATATTCTCTCATGTTTTTTTTTCCTATACACTATCCCCTGTATGAATGGATAGAAGTCAAGATTTTACATAGAGAAATAAATTGAGACACCTGGAGATTGGGAATTGCCTCCAGATTCTCTGATTTAAAGGCTACTAGGACCTAAATTTCCAGACTCTCAGCTCAATGTTTTATCTACTGACTTTAAGGAAGGTAGGAGCCTGAATTTAACAGCAACGCTAACAAAGGCCTCTCTCTCTGTGTATATGTGTGTATGTATACACACACACACACACACACACACGTTACTTTCAAAATCTGAAAACTTGAATTATGTTTATACTAAGTCCTGGATCTTGTAATGCCATTTAAGTCTTTCCAAGGATATTGGATCACTTTTAATCACAGAATTGATATAATTCAAAATGATAATTTTGATGCAGTGGGAAGAGAATTGGATTAACTTAGATTCAAATTGTGGCTCTGCTGTATGACTGTGGTCAAATCATTTAACTTTTCTAGTTCTCAGGGTCCTCATCTATAAAATGAGGGTGATGAATGGAGATAAGCTTTGAGGTTCCTTGCAGTTCTAAGTCTGTGATCTTATTACATATGCACACATATACAATATGTACACATATTTCATTATGATTATTTCAACATAATATTCTAAAAAACCAAATGTGGTCTCATGACAATGGGTTGGACAGTCCTCTATACGAGAAATGTAAGACAGATCGATGAGATTGCCTGAAAAAATAAAGCAAATGAGTTACTTCCCAACCACTATGCAAAACATAGAAAATCACCATTCAGCTTACTTCTGTATGATCTTCTCTGGAGGAAATATGCCATCTTTCAATCTGGCTCCCACTTACCTTTCCAGGCTATATTTCTTTTCTCACAGTCTCCTTTCCAGTAAAACTAGCCTGCCAGCTATTCCACATACATGACACTCCATTTCTTACTTTGGTGCCTTTGCCCAAGTGGACTCAAATACTCAGAATTCAGTTTAACTCAACCAGCATTTATTAAACACATACTGCATGCTAGGAACTGTACTAGCTAATGAGTATACCAAAGACAAAAATGAAATAATTTCCTGCCCTCAAGGATCCTACTTAAGTCCTGCTGAGAAATATCCTCTTTCTTCCCTTCCATCTCATCAAATCCCTGACTTTCTTCAAAACACAACTCATGTGCCACAGTCTCTTGGAGATCTCTCCCGATCCTCCCAGCCATGACCATTAATGGACAAGAGACTCAGTCAGTCAGAAAATCAAAAAATATTTATTAAGCATATACCAGGCACTATGCTAAGTGCTGGCATTACAAAGAAAGGTAAAAGACATTCCCTGCTTTTTTGTGATTTATCCCTTTTGTTCTGTTTCTTCTTTCACCATTTGACCAACGTGGAATGTGTTTCTAAGATTGCACATACATAACCCATATCAAATTGCTTGCCATCTTGGGAAGGAAGGTTAAGAAGGGGAGGGAGAAAAATTTGGAACTCAAAATCTTAGGAAAATGAGTGTTGAAAACTGTCTTTCCATGTAATTGGAAAAAAATAAAATACTATTTACAAAAAAAAAAGACATTCCTTGCTCTCGAGATTTCCCTATCTAATGGAAGAGACAACATGCAAAAAATTAACTTTTTTGTGTGCATGTTGTATCCCTCCAGGAGAACGTAAGCTTCTTGAGAGCAGAGACATTAAAAAAAAGTGTGTGTGTGTGTGTGTGTGTGTGTGTGTGTGTGTGTGGTCCCCAGTGGCTAGAACAGTGCTTTCCTCATACATATTAAGCATTTAATAAATGTAGAATTGCATTGTTGAATTGAGTTGTACTGTTAATCTTCTTTGCAGGGAGAAACACTTTTGGGTTACATTCAAGGCAGGCATTCAAATGGAACCCTTCAGGACCAGACCAAACAAATGTGTGCATTCTTACATACACTCAAACACATATGCATACATGTTTAATATTCAAGTAAAAAAAAAAAAGGAATCCATGGAGACTCCTAGATCTTGTATTCCAATGTAAGTGCATACATTTTGTGTTTTTATACTCACATACAGCCCTGATACCATCAACACTTTGTATTCAAATAGGACAAGCTGGTGTCACCAAACAGGGAAATTAACTCACTCAATTCTCATGGAAACTATACAATTCATTATAACCATATTGCCAATATGAAGACAAATAAACAGCATGTGTATTCTATTAGATTTAAATCATAGCAGGGAGCCGAGCTGGTGGAAAATATAGTGCAAACAGCCTTGCACATTTGGAGCCCTATTCATGAATGACTTACTATGTTCCCAGGTTCTATTCCAGTTTCTTATAATTTACACAGGATTACTAGAGACTATGTGTCTCTCCCCAAATCAGTTATCTCAATTTAAGTGGCCAGGGGAGAGATCCAGGCAAATCAAAGTGAGTTCTTTGTCCATCGGGGGATAAATGGAAATCAAAAGCTGGTCCCTAACTAAATGCACAAAGAAGAGTGATTCATATACTGCAAAATATTCTCCAAACCTGAGGCAGAGACAACCTCATTTCTGGTCTGAAGTTTTCAACCAGTAGTTATGGGGCAGATAATTCAAGCTGTCATGAAGTTGTACAGTTTGGCTAGTT
>CM053589.1:35869414-35895226 GCA_028646515.1 Pseudochirops corinnae
AACTTGTTTAGCCATTCCCCAATTGATGGGCATCCCCTTAATTTCCAGTTTTTTGCCACCACAAAGAGAGCTGCAATAAATATTTTTGTACATATGGGTCTTCCTCCTGCTTCTATGATCTCTTTGGGATACAACCCCAGAAGTGTTAACCAATATTAGAGTATGCCTAGAACTTCACTTTCACTGCTATCCTTCACACTCCTTGTCTGCCTTCAAGGTAGAACTCAGATCCCACCTTCTCCATTGCAGCCTTCCTTGATCCTCCCTTTTATTTTCTTAGCTGTATACATGTTGTATTTTCCTCAGTAGAATAGAATCTTTTTAAGGAAAGGAGCTCTTTTCTCATTGTCTTTGCCTAGCATACTACTAAGCATATTGTTTGGTACTTAATTATTTAGTTAAAATGAAGTCATTCTCCAAAGATTAAGTGAATGAAGGAAAAATATTTATAATGTGCCATGAACTGTGCTTAATGATGTGGACATAAATTGAAAACAGGAAGTTCATTTTCTCAAGGAGTTCATGTTATAACTAGAAGAGACAAGACATATAGGAAGATTCCGCTGTAGAGTGGATAGAAAGGCCCAGTGGTCTTCAGGGCTCAGTGACAGGAAAAAGTGGTAAGGCCTAATAATCCTCCATCTTATCAGAAAGATTATAGGTTGTGACTCCCTGCTTCTTTCATTGGTGGAAGCTGCAATGTTTTTTCTGCAGGGTATTGGAGAGGCCTGGTCCATGACCAATGGGAAGGAGGGTGTAGACCTGAGGAACAGATTGGAATGGGGGCCTTTGCATTTCTTCCTGTGTGGATGGAAGTGTTGGGACCTAAGAGTTAATGTCAAACTGTTCCCATCTCTGAGCAGTTTCTCAAATATAACATTCCATCTCCCATCCCTGCATTTTTCCTCTATCTGTCCCCTATGCCTGGAATGTTGCACCCTTCCCTTTTGCCTCTCAATTTTCTGGGCTTCCTTCAAGATTCAAATCTTATCTTCTTCAAGAGGCCTTTTCTGATCTGACCAGACGCTAATACCATCTCCTTTCAGATTATTTTATATCTGCTATGCATATGCTATATCTATTTTGAAGCACCCACAAGTCCATGGTGCTGATGTGGCTACTTAGATGAGAATAAGGCTTTGCTTTTCCCTGCTCTGAGCTCCCCACCTAAATCCTATCCAACCATCCACCAGCTAAAATAGACATGGATATACATAAACAGATCAAAGGACATATGGATAATACAACTACCCCAATAACAAATGCACAAATTAAATCAAGTTGTTTGAACTCTTGGAAGTTTGTATTTGGGCTGCAGCAGGAGTCAGGTTAGTGAATGCAGGTGTCTCGGTGTTCATGCATCACTTAAATTCCTTGGGGCCAAGGACTGTTCTTATCTCTCTTTTCATTACCAGGGCTTTGCCCCTTGCCTTACACATAATGAAAACTCTAAAAATGCCTATTAAAAGGGGCAGCTAGGTGACACAGTGAATAGAGCACAGGCCCTGGAGTCAGGAAGACCTGAGTTCAAGTCTGGCTTCAGATACTTGACACTTACTAGCTGTGTGACCTTGGGCAAGTCAACCCCAATTGTCCTGCCTTCCCCCCTCCAAAAAGACCTAAATAAATAGATGCCTATTAAAGTTTAGGGAGAAAGGTTCTTTGTAGTCCCTGTTCCACTGGGACATTTGGTGCCAATCGACAAATCAATATTGTGCCTGATAAACTCAGACTGAATTTCATGACAGTTTCCTCAATTTGTCCAAACCAGATGGACTCCTTAAGATCATTCATTTAAATCTTGTAACACTGTTAGAGAAGGTGGATTCATTAATTTTAAGGCCAGATCTTCAAAGACGTGAACACCTATGATGCATGAACACCAAGACACCTGAATTCACTAACCTGGCTCCTGCTGCAGCCCAAATACAGTCTTCCAAGAGTTCAAACATTTATTTAATTAATACGTTTGTTATTGGGGTAGTTGGATATCCACATGTCCTTTGATCTGTTTGTGTATATCCCTATCTGTTTTAGGTGGCAGACTGTTGAACACAATTTAGGTGGGAAGCTCACAGCTGGGAGAAGCAGAGAGCCTTAATCTCATCTAAGTACCCACATCAGCACGAGGCACTTGTGGGTGTCTCATAATTGCTTTGTGGAGGTAATTATGATGGTAGTAAGGCAGTAATCCAAGGCATTAATCCTCACAACATCAGTGTGGTAGCAACCTAGGCCCCGAAGAGAAGAATAACTGGCTACCCCCAGGGCACCCAAAAGAGCAAAAGCAAGCAAAGGAATAAACCTTTGAAGTACTCCCAGATCAAGGACCTTTCTGGCATGAATCAGTTCAGTGCATGTGCTTGCTGTCTCTGCAACTGGCAACTTCATTGCTTGGGACACAACATTCCATTTCTAGGGACGGGCCAGAGTGTGCTCCTTCCCCCAGAGAAAGAGGGACAGCCTTGGACAGAGGCAGCTAGAGGGACTGACGAGTAGATCTGGGTGCAGCTCAAGATCCCCAAGGGATTCCCTCACTGCCCTCTCTTTCAGCCTCATCTGTTTTTGAGACCTACCATTTTCTCAATTACTGTGTGCCAAGATACCAGAAGAAAACAAGCATTTGTTAAGTGCCTACTGTATGCCAGGCACTGTGTTAAGTGCTCTGTAAATATGATCCCATGTAATCCTCACAATATTCCTGGGAGGTAGGTGCCATTATCATTATCCCTATTTTCCAGTTGAGGACACTGGGGCATAGAGGTTAATGACTTGTCCAGGGACACACAGCTAGTGTCAAAGACCAGATTTGAACTCAGGTCTTCCTGACTCCAGGCCCAGTGCTCTGTCCACTGAATTGTCAAGCAGCCTGAGATTTACTCAAGTTGGGTTGGTGTATTTGCAAAGAGCTCTATCTCTTTGTCTACCTGCTATGAAATAATATAGGTCCTAATAATAATAGCTAACATTTATATAACACTTACTATGTGCCAGAAACTGTGCTAAGTCCTTTACAATTACCCTGTGAGGCAGGTGGTATTGGTATCTCATTTTACAGTTAAGGAAACTGAGGCAGATAGAGTTTAAGTGACTTGCCCAAGGTCACATAGCTAGTAAGTATCTGAGGCTGGATTTGAACTCAGGTCTTCTTGACTTTAGGCCTGGAGGTCTATCCTAGTTGCCACTAATGGTTCGTTGGACTGTGTCTGGACAGAGATGACTTCCTGGGAATATGTATATGCATGCATGGTGTCCTTTCCCTTCAACAGACAAAGTTAGGGACCCAACAGGTGTCAGTGAATCAGAGTTCATGTCTTTTTGTAACCTTTTTTCATAAGTATGTGCATAGAATTGATTTGTATTCTATTAAGAGATTGTAGTTACATCACCTGAATGTGAAACTTTTCCTCTTATCTTTGAAATACTGGACCTGATTAGTCTGCTATCTCTTGTGCCTAACCTTTGATGTCATAATATTTACAATTCTTAAATTTTATTTCCCTCCACCGTGTTTAAAGACTCTGGGTGTTTAAATGTGTCTCTCACCCTTCCATCCCCACTTACCTGTATACTATTACTTAAGCATATGAAGTAGATGGTATAAATAACCTGGTCTGTTTACATTCTGAATTCATTGAAAGGCTAAAAAAAAAAACAACCTAGGCAACCTGCTGCTTTTTTGGATATAGCATACTACTCAGTGTCAGGAAAACTTTTCAATAATTAGAACTTTGCAAAAATGGAATAAGCTGCCTATCAGTCAATCAACAAACATTTATTATGGCAGACACTGTTCTAAGTGATGGGGAAACAGAAAGAGACAAAAGATAGTCCCTGCCCCCAAGGAGTTTGCACTTTAATTGGGGAGATGACATGAAGCAAGTATGTACAAAGCAGGCTCCATACAGGACAAATAGGAAATGAGTAATAGGGAAGCTACTAGGATGAGGAGGGGTTGGAAAAGGATTCCAGTAAAAGATGGGATTTTAGTTGGGAGGAAGCCAGAGAGGTAAGTAGTCAGAGTTGAGGAATGAGAGCTTTTCAGGCATGGAGGACAGCCAGAGAAAATCCCACTGGGTGAAATATGGAGTGTCTTGGTAGTGGAACAGCCAGGAGGCCAGTTTCACTGGCTTGAAGAGTATACATTGGAGAAGTAAAGTGTGAGACTGATTAGAAAGGTGATGGGTTTCCCCTCCTTGTAGTTCTTCAAGTAGAAGTTGGAAGACCATTTACTTTTTGGAGATGTCATAATGGGAATTGCTTCTCTATATGGGTTGAACTAAGTGGCCACTGAGGTCCCTCCCAATTCTCAAATTCTGTAATTTGATGATTTTGAGTCATGATAGCAAAGCCTGGTTAGGAAAACTGGTAATGACCTGGTTAAGAATTTTTATGCCTAGCAGAGAATATTGTTTGAAAAACTATGATCTTTTCTTATCTCTAGATAAGAGTTTTTGTGATTTATTATGTTTATATTAACTCTATTTAAGAAATATGAAAAGCAAAAGGGAAGCCAGTCAGAAAAAGAGATTCCAAGTTGAATTTTTGCTGCAGAAATAATTTGGTGATGCTTTATTTGTGACTAGCTTTCAAATGATCTTTTTCACGTAACATAATTTGAAGTTAGAAATACGGTATTCTTCATGATGAAAAGTGCCAGCCACATCCATAAAAAGAACTATGGAGTTGGAATGTAGAACAAAGCAAACTATTTTCTTTTTGGTTTTAGTTTTTTTTATTTCCTGTGTTGTTTCTCATTCGTTATAATTCTTCTGTGCAACATGACTGATGTGAAAATTTGTTTAATAGGAATGTATGTGTAGAAACTGTATCAGATTACAAACTCTCTTGGGGAGGGAGGGGCGAGGAAGGGGAAAAAAATTTAAAACTTATGGAAGTGAATGTTGAAAACTAAAAATAAATAATTTAATAAAAATAAAGAAATATAGTGTTCTTGATAGTTACCTAGTAAAGAAATGATGTAATTGTGCCAACTTTTGCCAGCATTAGATGTAGCTTATAGTTAAGGAGGGGAGGCAGTTAAAAATAATCTCAACTATGGCTTCCTCATTTAACTCAGGAGTCAAACTATATAGGGTTATTGCCATGAGCCAGCACTAAGGTGAACATAATCTTTGTGCCTACCCCTTGAATGTTTATCTTTCTGCCGCTTGGGATGCATGGCCCATCCTATCCACCTTATAGTTATCATGACTTTCAAAAGGTTCCTAAACCCTAACTTCCTCCAGGAAACCTTCTGAAGAAGACATGGGAAATAATAATTACTAACATAGGAGCGATTTCAGATTCAGCCATTTGTATGCATTCAGATCATTGACTAGCTAAAGTAAAGGTCAAAATCAATCCTTGTCAAGTGGAAGAGACGTGGCAGTCAAGGTCGAGACTTGTCTAGAGTACAAGTTCATTTGATAAACACCACAGAGGATGATGACAGAATATTATGAACGGCATCGTTTCATTAAACATTGAAAAACAGTTGAAGGGGAAAAGGAAAGAAAAGAGAACTTGATGTTAGAAAACATCATTCCAAGAACATTTGTAGATTGTAAAATAAGGTTAAGGGAGAAAGACAAAAAATAGTCATGAAAAAGAACACATCATTACCAACAATTGAACAATAGTGAAACCACTCTTTGGGCAGGTAGGTGGTGCAGTGGTTAGGGATTTGGACTTGGCATCAGAAAAACTCGATTTGGAAGTGTGCCTCCTCTACTTACTACCTGAGCCAGTCATGTTACCTCTCTCACTCCCAGTTTCCTTATTAGGGATAATAATATCAACTAGCTCACTGGGTTGGGGTGATAATCAAGTGAGATAATATATGGAAAGTGCTTTGTAAACTTTAAAGTTCTATATGAATGTTAATTATTGTTATTATTATCATTACATTTGAACTTCCTCAGTATTTCATGTATTATATAAAGAAGTGATAATATCAACAAAGAATATAAAGTTGGGAAGAACAAGTGGACCTAAACAAATATTAATTTTAAAGGCACTTAGGGGAAAAATTCAAACTATCAGAAAGAGGGGGAAGTCTAAAAGAACATAAAGAAATGGGAGAGCATTCTGGGAAGATTGGTAGAATAGGTCAGAAAATTCCAAACTCTCAAGATTTTCCCCCACAAAAGAGTTAAAATAGCACCTTAAGGCGAACAAAGTGTAGCTGGAGATATGTAAGAATACTGGCATAACCACGGTCCTCCTGGTTGGAAGAAAAATCTCAGGATGAGGTTTGCTCCCAGTGAAGAATAAAGAGCTCCAGGCTGGGTTCCATTTTAACAAGCAGCAAGCCTCCAAAACAACAAGCAGCAAGCCTCCAAAACAACAAGCAGCAAGCCTTGGAGTTGGTTGGTTTGAGAGGCTGCCTTGGCCCCAGCCACTGGAAATTTTACCCCCCAGATTGTGAGGGGAGTTGGGTGTTTAAGCCTGGGAAGATGGATGGAACCTCTGCTGATAAGGAACACCAGACCCAGCTGTGCTACGAAGAGCAGCTGGGGCGAGAAAGAACCAGCACATACCCAGCAAGTGCAGAAGCCATGGGGCAGACAGCCCCTGGCTGTGGGCACTTATAGGAGATTAGAGGTTTGGATTTTGTTCCAGGGTTGGGGGGGAAGAACTGAAAATCTGGGGCAAGAAGCACCATTTCCCATAATCCAAGGTTAGAGGTGATTACAAAAATTAAGTTGTTAACAAAAAAAAAAATGCACTGGCAAAGGAGAAATTGTATTCAACCATAGAGATGGAATAGTGGTGACCAGGGGGTTCATCTTCAGAGAAGGATATTGAAGTAAAGAAACCTCCAAACAGTGACATTGAATGGTCACTTGCCCAAAAAGAATTCATAGAAGATCTTAAGAAAGACTTTAAATAAATGACAAAGACGGAGGAAAAAACTTAAAAAAAAATAAGCCAAGAAAAACAAAAAGGATATGAAAGGAAAGTCAACCAGTTAGAAAAGGAGATCCAGAATCTTTTTTTTTAATTAATTAATTTATTTAATTTCTTGTTTACATCATTCATTTCCATGAGATTTTGAGTTACAAATTTTCTCCCCATCTTTCCCCTATCCAACACCTCAAAACAGCCATCCCACTGTATAACCCCTCCCCTAATCTGCTCTCTCCTATGTCCTTCCCCTCACCCCTCTGACTTTCCGGTAGGGCAGGATGAGATCCAGAATCTTAAGGAAGAAAATAACACCTTGAAAATTTAAAATTGGGCAAAGCCAAGCCAATGAAATTATAAGAGATCAAGAAATAATTAAACAAAATATGAATAATGAAAAAATAGAAGAGAAAGTGAAACATCTTGTAAGAAAAACAATATATTTGGAGAATAGATCAAGAAAAGAAAACATAAAAATAATCAAACTACCTGAAAGTTGTGATCAAAAAAAAGAATCTTGATACATTAATACAAGAAAAATTAAAGAAAATTGTCCTTTTGCATCAGAACAAGGAAGGAAAATAGAAATGTAAAAAAACCATCAATCACCACTTAAAAGAGATTCTATTGGGAAAACTCATAGGAATACCATAGTCAAATTTCAAAACTCCCAGCTCAAGGATAAAATATTAAAAGCATCAAGATTAAAATAATTTAAATATGATGGTGCCACAATTAGAGTTATACAAGACTTAGCAGAAGAGACATTAAAGGACTCCAGGTCTTGGAACACAACAATATCAAAGAGCTAAAGAACTGGGACTCTGGCTGAAAATATCATACCCTACAAAGTTAAGTATTATCCTGAATGAAAAAAAAAGGTCATTTGATAAACTCTCAGACTTTCAAGACTTTGCTTAAAAAAAAAAATCCTGAATAGAAGATTCAACATACAAGAACCAAGAGAAATGTAAGGTACATACCAAAGACTAATTATAAGGGATTCATAAAGACAGACTGTTTATTTTTTATATATATAAAATGTAAAATGTTTCACTGAGATTCTTATTAATAATTAGGTAGCTCATAAGAAAGATTGGGGCAACTCTGAGCATGATATGAATTTAAAAAGTAAAACCATTTAGGAACAACTTAAAAGAGTAATTATTTTATACAAATGAGATACAAGAGGAAGAATTGATACAGAGGACTTAGAAGGGGGAGGAGGGCTGGTAGTTCTGGTAACCTGCTTTCATTGGGAATGGGTTTAAGAGGGAACAATACATATATATTTAGAAGAGTATAAACATTTTCTAAATTCAGAAGAAATAAAATGATAGGGGCATAGGGAATGGGGTAGGACAAGGGAGGGATCTTTAGAGGAGAGACTGAGGGAATAGGTAAAAGGGTGGTATAGAAAGGTGTTTAGATTTATGGGAATGGGAGGTTAGGAGAGAGATCTTTGGATGGGGGTAGGCAGATAATAGGTGAGGACAAGGTAGTGGGTTGAAGTAAAGTAGAGGAGGTAGGAAGGATAGGAAACAAAAGATATGCACAAACATAAAAGCAAAGATCAGGAGTACAATATGTATGGGAAAGTATATGTATGTATACATATATGTGTATGTATATATCTATAGCTATGGAAAAACATATCTAAACTTTATTGTAGCCTTCTGGGGGGAGAAGGGAGTAGGGGAAAAAAACAAAGTAAAAGGAGACAGCTAGGTGGCAGAATGAATAGAGCATCAGCCCTGGATTCAAGAAGACCTGAGTTCAAGTGTGGACTCAGACACTTGACACTAGCTGTGTGGCCTTGGGCAAGTCACTTAACCCCAATTGCCTTGTCTTGCCCCCTCCAAAAAAATAAAAAGGAACATAAAAATAATCACGCATAGTACTTTTACCATAAGAAAGTGACAGACCAGATATTAGTAGCTATTGATTCATATGCTCAATTTCTCATATCAATGAGAATAGTCTGTGCAGACATCTAAGATATCCTTGATTAAAATATAAGAAAGCAGACATTCATAGACAATTTTTTATAGCAGATCATATCTTAACAGTCTTGTAACTAACTGAGAGGTATAGAGAATGTAAGATGTAGCTAGGTCTACTTTTTGGTGATTTAAAAAAAAAGTGTTTTAACTAATCAGTCAGTCAACAAACATTTACTAGCACTTATTAAATATCAGCATGTGGTTGGTACTTGGAATACAAATATGGAAATATTTCAGCCCCTGTCATCAAATAGCTTATATTCTATTAGGATACAATATGTACTGGAGGGTGGTGGTTTGAAAGGTGAACTTAATCGTTCTTTCCAGTAGCAGTGGTAAAATTGATTTAGTTACTGTTTCCTGAAAGGAGAGGAGGGGCAGGGGGTACACATCTCATCAGGGTAGATGGTAAGATGCCCACACTAACTAGCCTTGGCATCCTGATAGTTGGTTGAGTGAGAGGAAGTATAGTCTGGGCTTGGCTAGGTATACAGGACTGATGAGAAAATTGATTTGTTCATCTTCCAATCTAAAGCATTTCTCTTAGGTTGAGGCCTAAAGCTGGGTGGGTTTGTTCCCCTAAGGGAAAAGGGCAGAGTCTCTAGAGGACCAGGTATTAGCCCTGAAATGTAGACTTAAGGGGGCAGCTAGGTGGCGCAGCGAATAGAGCACCAGCTCTGGAGTCAGGAGGACCTGAGTTCAAATCTGTCCTCAGACACTTAACACTTACTAGCTGTGTGACCTTGGGCAAGTCACTTAACCCCAATTGCCCTGCATTTCCCCCTCTAAAAAGCAAAAAAAAAAAAAAAAAAGCAATATAGCCCTAAGACGTGACTTTAATCATGTCTCCTTCATCATTTCTTATGGCCCAATAGTATTCTACCACATTGATGATGATGATGATCGTTAGCATTTATATAGTGCTTTAAAGTTTTCAGAACTCTTTGCATGTTAAGTCATTTGAGTTAGCTCATATACTGTAACTTGTTCATCTATTCCTCAGTTGATGGGCACCTTCCCAATTTCTAATTCATTGCCACAATGAAAAGAGGTACTATAAATATTTTTGTATTTATGAGTCTTTTACTCTTCCTTTGATCCTTTTTTGGTATATGCCTAGTAACGATACCACCAGGTCAAAGAGTATGAAAACCTTAATAACTGAAATCTATCAGATTTAAAGAAAAAGATATGGCTTGAAGGAAGGAATCTGTGTCCTAACACTATGTCCAGTATACATTTTCTATATGGTCTTGCTTTTGTCCTAGTGGTTCACTTGGAAAATTGAATGATTTTGAAGGAGGCTGGTGATGGTAATGTATTTTCCGTGAACAAAATGCTTTGTAAATGGAAATTTGAAATGTGCCATTTTGATTGATTCAGTAAAAGGAAACTCCAGCTGTGAGTCCCATGTCTCAGAGAAGTAAGTAATATGATCTAATGTTGTACAAATGTATATGAATGTTGACATTCATTCTTCTATAATTCCTAGCAAAAACAAAGTATAAGGGGAAAAAGATAGAGGTGAAGATAAGATCTGGCCCAGGTAGCACACCAGGCCCTGAAAGGAAGGAGAAGCAGATGTCCAGTCCTCTATCTCTCACTTCATAGAATTTATTACCTACTGAACTATGCTGCTTTTCTAAAATGGAGCTTGTAATCAGAGGGATCCATAGCATTAAGGGGAAAGTTCAATCTGAACTGGAGGAAAAGGAGAAGCCGTTGACTTAGTTCAGAGCAGAAAGGAAACAAAAGCTCTGTGGCAGAATGAGTGGCTGTTCCACCTGTTCCAAGCAATTTTGTTTTGGGTAATATCTAGTACCAGATGCTTCAAGGGAAAATGGAAAACCTTTCTCTGTACCTGGCCAATCATGCAGTGTTACACCAAGAAGAAACATTCTTCCAACTATCCATTTAGGAATCATAGACTACCCAGAGACTAGGGACTTTCAGTTTTCTAAAAATGGAATGAAAAAAAAATTTTTTCTCCTTGTACACATGACTCCTGGAGACAAGAGTTATAAGGAGTGCAGACTTGGAGGTGATAGCAGTGTTTGTCAAGCAGTTAAGCATTGCTAGGACAAAGGCAATCTTAAGAGACAGGGAAGGTTTGAAGGAAGGAAAACAAGGCAACTTGAAAAGAGCTTATGGTGCCAGTTAGGCCACCAGGTATAAGATTCTGAGCAGTAAATTGATTTTCATTGAATTAACTATGCTATAGTCTCTTTACTATACCCTGTGTTATTTTAATATGGGGAATAGAGCATAAATATATATATATGTCAATGGATAAAGGCAGTTATGCAAAAGTGAAGTAAAAGGTGATGAATCTGAGTTGGAAGAGCCTTTAGAGGTTATTGATCTAACCCATAACTAAACAAATTATCTTCTTTATAGTATTCCTGTTAAGTGATCTTATAATTGCCAGTTGAAGACTTTCATTGATGAGGGACTCACTACTTGTCAACCAAGTCCATTCCAGTTTTAGACTGCTCTTTTAGAAAGTTGTTCCTCTGTGCTTGCTGAAATTTTACCTCTGAAACTTCCCTCCCCTCTCCCTCTCTGTGTTTTGTCTTCCCTTAGAATGAAAGTTTCTTGAGATCAGGGGCTACATTGCTTTGGAAACTCCAGGATTTAGCACAGTGTCTACCACATAATCAACACTTAATAAATGCCATCTATCTATCTATCTATCTATCTATCTATCTATCTATCTATCTATCATCTATCTATCATCTATCTATCTATCTGTCTGTCTGTCTGTCTATCTATCTATCTTCTATCTATCTATCTATCTATCTATCTATCTATCTATCTATCTGCCTGCCTGCCTGTCTGTCTGTCTGTCTGTCTGTCTGTCTGTCTCTCTCTCTCTCTCTCTCTCTATCTATCTATCTATTTTCTACTCATTGCTCTCAGTTTTGCCCTCTGGGGCCAAGAAGAGTATGTCTAATCTTTCTTTCACTTGATAGTCTATCAAATACTTCAAGATGCCCATCATGTCCTCAATTCTGCTTCAATATATGGCACTAATAGAACAACTTTTGCCCTCCATATTTATTAATTTGGAATACTAGTGTAATAAAGGAAGCCAATGGCAATATCCATTTTAATAACAAAATTATAATAACAGTAATGTCAGACAATAATGGCTAGCATTTGTATCTTCCCTTTGAACTCTGAGGATGTCTGGTTCAGGTTATTCAAGAATGTTTAACTTCTAGGTAGAATAGGGGAAATTGGGGTAACAGACTGAGAGGGGATGGATTTCAGAGGAGCTGATGCATTTCCTAGCTAGGAAATTCAGAGTGACTACAGTTTAGGCAGGAGTGGTGAACCCTTATGGCCCTTTAGGTCCTTAATCCATTTGGATTCAGTCAAAGGGTTACACTTGAAGACCTAGAGGGCCACATGTGACCTCGAGCCTGCAGGTTCCCTACCCTTAGTTTAGGGTTTAGCATTAATGCTTAATGGATTTTATTCTTCAGAGACATCAAGGATTTCTGCATGGGTACTTCCACAGTTATTGCAACCCTTCTGTAACCTATTATATTGTCTTCAAGAGTTGCCATGATTGAAAAAAATCACAATCTTGGGCTGGCCAATTTATGTGCTATTTTAGAAAAAAAGTCAGTGGGTAATATTTTGTAGATTCACAAATATCAAAACTAAAAAGTACTTTAGAAATAATTTAGCGCAACACTTTCATTTTCTAATTAAGGAAATCAAGGCCTAGTCAGGTTAGTTGTACTGTCTATATTCATACATTATTATCCAGTTAATAATAGCAAGGGTGAGATTAGAAGATTCTCTCATTCTAGTGGTCTTTCCATTTAACTAATGCCTACTCCTTTATGCTTTATTTCTTCCTTTCTTTAAGCAAAATAACGTAAGCTTCTTGAAGACAGGGGTTGTTTTACTTTTGTGTTTTTATCCATACAGTGCTTAACTATAATGTTAATGGAATAGGAAGATTTTCCCCCCAAATTAATAGGCCTATGTGACCATGTGGCCCCTTTTTCCTTGGAATAGGAGCCATATTCCCAGGTCTAAAGGTACACAGGTATTTCAATCATAGCTGTGATACATCCTAAGTCACATAGAGCCCATTGGGGGAGGAACTTGTCTAAGAAGGAGCTTGCTTAGGGGGAGGCTTG
This sequence comes from Pseudochirops corinnae, assembly GCA_028646515.1. NCBI lineage: Eukaryota > Metazoa > Chordata > Mammalia > Diprotodontia > Pseudocheiridae > Pseudochirops > Pseudochirops corinnae. The sequence continues at coordinate 35,882,484 of CM053589.1, forward strand.
CTTGTAGGAAGGCTTTCACACCTTTTAGTACTAAGCTAATCAGGCACTGAGTCAGAGGATTGTGGTACTTTCTGGTTCTGAGTCTATTAGTTGAAAACTATATATACTAGGAGGATGGTATTTTACTTTGGGAGTTCACTTATGAGAGGGACCTTTTGATTCCCTGGACAGGACTCTGAGTAGCCCTTTGTTAAGAGTCCCCTGACTACTCAGAGGTTTGTGTTTGCCCAGTCTGGTGGTGTATATAGGTGGTCGTATTACTTTGTTCAGATAATAGGAACCTTGTCTGTCAAATCTCTGTGCTAATTTCTCGGCTTGTATTTTCTACTTATCTGTAATTAAAACAAGATTATTGACTCCTTTAAAAGTTGTCTTTCCTAGCAAAGAACCTTTGCTAGCAGGTCATCCTGGGTGTGCTAGAATGCTTGCTAAAACAGTAACATATTAAAAGATCCATTAATAAATACTTGATTGATTGATTGAGCTCTTTTGGAAAAAGTGAACCAAGAAAAATATAGATTAGGATCAAATGAGCTTACTTGTGAAAAGTGTTTTACATATCTTAAAGCTATATAAAAATTCTAGCTATTATCATTATTAGTAAAAATTCTAGTCAAATGCTTTTATGTGTATATCTAATTCATAAGACTTTATATCTGTAATCTCTTTCAGGGTGAGCACCACATCTTTCTTTCTATCCATCCATATATGGTGAGACTGACATGAGGACTCCTTAAAAACTATCACAGGTAGAGCCTATATAAGATTGTACACCATTTTGGGGAGTGGGAGGAGGAATGGAGGGGGAGAAAATTTGGAACTCAAAAGCTTGTGGAACTGAATGTTATAAACTGAAAATAGATTTTAAAAACAACAACAACAAAAAACAACTATAGGCAGAAAAGTACTCATCGTAATAGTCAAGCTTGCTCCAGACCAGACCATGCTTTCAATAACATAGAGTGTGAAAGGAAAATTGTGAGATTAGAGAATGGAAGAGTAAAGTAAAAGGAGGAACAAGAAGCCAAAAAACAAATTAGGAAGATAATAAAAGATGATTTGTTCTTTTAACAACTGTGGGCTAATTAGGAATGCTTCCTGATGTTAAAGACTTGCGTCCAATTTTTTTTTTCCCATTAGAAAATGCAAAGATAGCAGCTTCTTCCAAGACTCTGAGCCATCCCCTGTGGACTGCCCTCTGCTTTCATAGACCATAACTTGAAAAAGAAAAATGACAGGAAGGAGGAAAGGCCCTTAACAGCTGGAGCTTTAATTTACCTACATGGGAAAAAAAAAAAAAGTGCTCCATTTCAGAGATTTCTCTTGGGTTGCCCTATTTGGAGGAAAGAAAAAATCCAGAGAAAATAACCAAAAAAAAGAAAGAAAGGAGGAAAGAAAGGAAGAAAGGAAGAAAGAAAAATGCTTTTCAAAAGAGATCGTATGAAAAGAGCAAATCTTGAAAATTGTGTTTAATAACAGTGAATGTTGAATTTCCTGGCAGTCATTACTGAGCAGTTAAAGACCAGCCAGCATATGAAAGAGTCTGAATTAGTTAGGACAGTCTAGAGCTGACAAATATATTGCAAGAAGATTTATTCTTTCTCACCTATGATTTTGAAATCTGAATGATTTGGTGTTTAAGGAAGGTGAGGCAACTATTGCATTCATTTGTGCTGAGGGTTTCTAGCTAGACTTGGAGCTGGGTCTGCAAAAATGGAAGAACAATGCTCCCAAGCTACCAAGTTAGTGTCCCACAGAATATTTTTAAATTATTTAACACACATCATCTCAATGTCAACAACTCATCAGAGATAAACTATCTAATTAACAGAACCCTTCATAGTATTTGATAACTGAGTCTTGGCTCAGTTATTACACCAGAAGGGCAATCCTTGATAAGCAGAAATTATAAAAGCAGATTTTTAGAAGCATTAATGCAGAAATAGAATCAAGTTAGTTTGGAATTAACCCCCTGTTAGAATTTAAAACATTTGAAAGTAATCCGATTGCCAGTTATAACATGGTAGGATCTCTTTGACTCTAAGGTTTTTGTCTAACTGCCAACATCTGTACTTGGATTGCTTTGTAGTATATTCGATTCTAAATATCTAGGGTAACCAACATGGTGGATCCCATTAAAGGAACAAATGAGTTTATCTTGTCATTAGAGTCTCCCACAACAGCCTTTAATAATTACAACTAATTATGAGATTGTGTTCTATATCCTGCTTAGGAAGTCCAGATTTTTTCTCTCTTCAATTCCATGTTGGCAAGAATTCTAGAGAAATAGAATAAAATTAAGTGTAGAAATAATTGTTAGAATAATTCACCAGTTGCCCAAATTTGGCTCTCAGTAGTCATTCTGATAGAGGAGAAAGAAAGAAGACTAATCATAATGATAACTACTATTCCAACAGGCTTTTCATTCTAGAAGCTCCATCGTGCTACAAATTACATTGATAAGGAACAAAGGCCCAAGGAAAAAATGAAGCAGTAAGTAGAAAATTAAGTGTCATTAATTCCTGTAGAGTTTTAGGTTTTTGGCTTACACCTCACTCCCTTCCCACTGTGAATAGTAAATTACATTACTAATTTATGAGTTTCACTCAATAAGCATTAAACACCTACTATGTGCAAGGCACCTTCCTAGGCATTAAGGATAGACAGAGAAAAATAAGGCAACCTTCCCTTCAAGGAAAATGGGAATTCTGTTGGAAATTAATAACTTACAATAAGGAAGTGGCTTCTATACAACAATTTCAATTAAAGAACATAATCACTGTAAAACCTTGATAAACTTTTAAAGGTATAAAGAGGATGGTTTGTACCTTGTGATCTCTTTTCTAGGTAGAGATATCCTGGATTGGATCAAGAAGGGAAAATCGAGATAGACCAAGCAAACTGTGCCTCTGGGGGCTTTATATAGCTAGTGGAACTTCAGCAGTTACTCAGGCTAATGGCAAACCAGCCAAGTGGTAGAGGACTCCAGGCTCAGATGTGTCTTGCAAAGTCAGAACCTTGCACTTATACTGGAGGACAGCAGGTTGGGTGGAGTGTGAGCCTGGAGGGAATATTATAGACCCCCTTTCCAACTTCATTACTAGGCCTGTATTTGAAAGAGATCAAAAAAAGAAGAGAAGAGCCAATATGTGCAAAAATATTTGTAGCAGTTCTTTTTGTAACAGCAAAGAACTGAAAAGTAAGAGGTTGCTTATCATTTGGAGTACAGATGAACAAATTAAGGCATATAAATGTAACGCAATACTATTGTGTGAATAAAAATTATCCAAAGGATAATTTCAGTCAAAGCATGGTTTCAATGAAATCTGGGAAATCTTATGAACCAAGGCAGAGAGAAGTGAGCAGAACAAGGGAACAATTTCTACAATAAAAACAACACGGTTAAAACTAACAACTTCAAAAACCTTAAGAACTCTGATCAACCCAAAGACCATCCATGATTCCAGAGGACCAGTGATTAAGTATATTATTCACCTCTCAACAAAGAGATGATGGACTCATGGCTAATTTGGAAATTTGTGTTACTTGAGTATATATATTTGTTTTAAAGGTTTTGCTTTTTCTCTTTTTTTTTAAAGTGGGAGATGGGGTGGAAGAAGAGAATACAGATTTTTCTTAATTTTTAAAAGTAATTTTAAAAAAAAGAATGCAAATTCCTTGAGGGTAGAGACTGTTTTGATTTTTTGATTTTATATTTATATTACTAAGGCCTGCCATAATGCTTTTTTATGTACTAAGAGTTTAAGAAATACTTTTCATTCATTCAGCAGAGTATGAACATTCAAGACAAACTCCTGCACTTGTGGTTCTCCTGATTCTTCCTTTTCTCTCCTCCACTTTCTCCTCATGTCCACCTCTTTAAAGTCTTAGCCTCACAGAGCAGCTAGAGCACCAGCCCTGGAATTAGGCAGACCTGACTTTAATCTGGTCTCAGACACTTACTAGTTATGTGACCCTGGGCAAGTCACCTAACCCCAATTGCCTGAAAAAAAAAAAATCTTGGCCTCCTTCACAGCTAAGTTCAGGTGTCACGTCTTACAGAAGGAATCCATTCTTCCTCCTAGTCCTCTGCTCTTTCTCAAATTATTTTGTGTTTGCCTTACTTTTTGCATGTTATATATAAAGTTGTTGAGGTTAGGAATTTTGTCCAGGGTCTTACATAATGTCTTCCATGCAGCACATAATAAATACCTATTTAATTAATAAATTATAAATTTATAAATTGAATTAAATATATTAGGTATATGACTTTCTCTATGTCTTCATCTGTGAAGTGGTAAGAATAATCCTTGTACTACACAGTTTTTGTTTTTAAGAAAGCAGCTTGTGAAGTATAAAAGAGTTGTAGAAATGTGATTTTTTTTTTTCATTTTAATCTTATAAATGTTAGAAGTAGTCCTGGAACAAATTATTAAAGAATGTTGAATTTGACTGGCAAAATATGACACCTCAGGACCCGAGTTCCAATCCCAGCTCTGCCACTATGTATCATGATCTTGGGGAAGTTGCTCACTTTAATATCTCTGAGTCTCATTTTCCTCATCTGTAAATGAGGAGATCGGCCCAGAGGACCTCTGAGGTTTCTTCTAGCTCTAGATTTATTAACCTATAATTCCATTTTTGGCAAATTATCGTATCGCCTCACTTTTCTTTCTGGACTTATAATTGGATAAAATGATTGCTTTTGGTAATTGACTAAAAACATTGGGATATTGGCTCATCTACTGAAAGCATCTTCCCTTAAAATATCTTCAGGATGACTCCAGCAGTAAACAAGGTGATGGGGATGATGTTTACTTTGTCCTGTTTTCACATTGTTCTGATTTCTTTTGTTCAGTCTTTAGATATTGGGTGGTTTTCATTCTATCTAGACTGGAGGTTATAAGAATTTGGTATGACAGATTTTATATCTTGTGAAAATTCTATTTGTTCTTAAAACTCTTGGGTAAGAGTGGGGCCTAATCTATAAACTACCAGCATATTCCACTGGTGTCCTCACAATGTTACGAGATTGTTAGGAAGATTCTCAGCATTTTAGGCAGACTCCCTGTGGCAAATTTATGGGAGAAAACACACAGAAGTTACATTAGAGTGGCAGGCATGCATGAGTTGAAATCTGCTCCATCAGAGGAATACTGATACTAACAAGTTCACACATGTCCTGGAATTTAAAAGACCACATAAGCCAACCCAGGTAGGTGATAATCTTGCCTGTTTTTAATGACTATAAAAGGAGATTCCCTAACTTTCCCATGGGGACCCATTTGTATTTAACAACTCACTATCTAGAAATTATTTTATTTAATGTAATCTAATTTTATCTCATTTAAGTGTTATCCAGTTTAAATTTCTCGTGTTGCAGTTTAAGTCAATTTTTTCTTTTGTGTTCATGACCCTTGTATAAAGATTCATCTTGTACCTGATGTCTATTAACTCATCCCCAAGCTATAAAATATTAAGGCTGGAAGGGTGTTTCAAGATAATCTAGTCCAATTTATTCATTTTGCAGAGGAGGAAACTGCGGCCTAGAGAATCTAGGTGACCCATTGAAGGTCACACTGCTAGCAGTCAAGTTGACTAGAACTCAGGTCTCTGAACTTATAGTCTGTGGTTCTTTCCACTTAACACATTACCAAGACTTCTTGTTGTTATTGTTATTCCAAGGTAAATAATTGGTCCTACAATTTTTAATCTCATATGTCCATTTTCTAAATCTTTGTGATTCTCTTACCCGTTGAGCAGAGTAGATGATCACTCATGTTTGCAATTTCAGGGAAATAGAATGAGCAACCCCTCATGTATACACACATATACACTACCAGTATTTTAGGTTTGGGAGGACATATGATAATGTAAATACATATACATGTCTATGATGTGTGTGTGTGTATGTATGTATGTAGAGATAGCACTTAATCTGTGATTTCTATAGTGTGGAGAATTTTGTTGTTCAGTCATTTTTTAGTTGTATCCAACTCTCTTGACCCATTCTTGGGGTTTTCTTGGCAAAGATAACTACAGTGGTTTGCCATTTCCTTCTCCAGATTAGAAAACTGAGGCAAACAGAATTAAGTGACTTTGCCAGTGTCACACAGCTAGTAAGTGTCTGAGGCTGGATTTGAACTCAGGAAGATGAGTCTTCCTGACTCTCAGCCCATCTATTGTGCCACTTAACTGCCTCAGTATAGGGAATTACCAGATGAGAAAATTCCCCGATCATTACAGCTCACCACCTTGTCTGTAATTTATATCTTATATATAATCATGCATCTTCTGTAATTCTAACCAATAGATCCTTTAATGACTCAGGTAAGAAAGAAGGGAATATGTATTGTTAGCATGCCACAGTTAAAATTATATACATATTACATGTTTTTGGAGTAGTTTTAAAATTTTCTTCCATTAGGTCAGAGAAGTTTATTGGATTAGCTAGAAGAGCTTTGGGCTCTAGGGGAATAAGATATGAGATAGAAATATTTATTTATTAAAAAAAAAACTTTTACAAAGGGATATTAACTCTGAAGATATAATAAGAAAAAAAGTAACAAACATTCCTCCTTAATGCCTCAAGGGCATACTTCACCCTGTATTACTGTAGCTTCTCAGAGGGAGGTAGATCCAAACTTTTCTCAGTTTGTGTTTAGCATTGGTCCCACCACGTTCACATTCAAAGATAGTATTGCTGCTGCATGAATCCTTGTCTCAGCTATTGCTGGTCTGGGTCCTGAAGGCCACTCCTGAAAGCCACTCCGTGTTCCTTGGGTCATCCATGCTATCCTATTTGCAAACCCAAACTTCAGCATAATGGAATGCCAGAGGGTCCTCCTGACCTTTTGAAATTCACAAGACCAGAGGCTCCAATTCCTTCACCTAGAACAGTGGTTCTCAACCTTCTTAATGCCATGACCCTTTAATACAGTTGTGGTGACCCCCAACCATAAAATTATTTTCGTTGCTACTTCATAACTATAATTTTGCTACTGTTAAGAATCTTAATGTAAATGTCTGATATGCAGGATGTATTTTCATTGTTACAAATTGAACATAGCCCACAGGTTGAGAACCGCTGACTTAGTAGGAAAAAGAAACAAATAGACACTGAGGTCAGGGAATGAGGCCTGCTTTTCAGGACCATGTGACCTCAAGGGAAATGAAGACAAGTATATTTCACAGAAGAATACCAGATTGCCTGGCTAGGTGCTGTTGAAATAGAGTGCTAGATAAAAGTTACATGGGCCTAGGGTGAAAGGATTCCCAGAGAGGAACATTGAGAGGAGAGGGGAAGGAATGCCAAAGTTAAATGAAGCCTATATCATGATTTTGTCTGATGCAGTCTCTGAATCCCCTTACAGGCCGATTCAAGAAACAGATTTCAGTTGGAGGCAGAATGTGCAATAGGAATAGCCTTGGCTCTGGAGCCATCAGCTGGAGGTTCAAATCCTGCCTCTGATGCTAACTTCCTGTGGGACAATGGGCAAATTACTTAATCTCCCTGGGCTTCAATTTTCTCATCTGCAAAAGGAGGAGATTGGACTGGGTGGTCTCTGAGGTCCCTTCCCTCCATAAATCTATAATCCTATGAGCAAAAGGGAAAGATACAGGCCGTTGTATTCTACTCTGAGGCCAAAGGAACAAGCACATTGCCCAGTCTCATTGAGAAGACACTAAGGTGAGGAAGGAACCAGGATCCAATCCCTGCCTTATGAAGAAAGTGCTGACCAAATGCCACAGGTTATGGTTGGTATTAAGGTGGAGGAAAGGAGGTGATTAGGTCACAACTCAACTCACTTTTTATTAGGAATGAGTTCAGAAGGCAATGGAGAGGAACAATAATCCAGAAGCCAGGTGAATTCTCATATGTCTTCCAATCCCTTTCCCTGTCCCCTGCTTTTCTTTAGTAATGCATACAGAACTGTACTAACTGGTGCTGAATACAGCAGAAGGATCACCTGAGAGGAAAATCAAAGTCTCATGTTTGGAGAGTTATGGTCAATAAATTAAAATAACCCACTGAAACTTTGATTTCATAGGGCATTGAAGGGTCAGTAGAACTCATTGAAATACTTCTTTCAAATTTGTTTCTCCTATTAAGCCCAACTGATTCACTCCAGTGAATCTATCAGGGCTTTTTATATTTTGGGTGACTCTCCTCAGCTAAGATCTAAGTGAAAGAAGGTTGTGTGTTTGGATGATTAAGTGATGTAGGTCAAAATGCTCGAGAGGAAAGATGGAGAAACAAGAGATGTAAATCCTGTTTTACCTAGTATTCTCCTGGCCAAGCTATGGGCACTTATACTGCATCTCCTTATGAAATCAAGCATAACTTTTCTCTCTGTGGAAGGTAAAAGGAAAATCTCACTTTGAAATATTTTATGTCTCAATCCCGTGAATTGTGTCCACCTGGCTTCCTTGAATACCTCTTTCCCCTTTGGGTACTTCACTTTACAAAATTTATTTGTTGCAAAAACATTTTGAGTGAGAAGTTATTACTTAAAGACAGACATATTATTACTTAGGAGATAACATTAAATTGAAATCAGGATTCAGAGTAGCAATATATTTTTAAATTAATATGATGAAATAAAAACAGTCCCTATATTGCTTTCTGTTTCTGTCTTTGAACAATGTGACATCTTATTACCTTTTTAAAAAGACAGCTTATGATTTGTTCAGTGAATGACTACACTGACTACCATCTACATTGTGTTCTTAAGAGATTACAGCTGATTCAGAACCTACCAAGAGCATACAAATAGTTTCAGTTGCTTCTGCAGATGTGTATTGCCTTCTATTTACCTACATGTAATTTGCCTTGTCACTCCAACTTTCCAATTTACCTAGTTTTCTTAAGGTCTTCCTAGAGTCCATTCTCTGTCTCTCTGCTTTCACTAAAATAATTTTATTTTCAGCACTTTTCCCATTTGAATGGCCTATCATATCTGTGAATTTGTGTATTTATATGTATAAACATATATACATACATATGCAACATATATATGTAATCTCTAGAGAAACTTAGAGAATTGAGTGTATATAATATTCTTTGGTTACACTAAGTATAATAATATACATATTACACACTCAAGTCTCTAAGATCCCTTCTAGGTTTAACGAATGAAAAAAAAATTGTTAAGCACTTACTATGTGTCAAGCATTGTATTAAGTCTTAGTAATAATAAGATAAAAGTAAGATAGTTCTTGCTCTCCATGAGCTCAAGTTAGAAATAGAGAAGTCAACAAAAAAGATGGTTCAGCTGGAGGGCAGGTGAAAGGATCCAGTGGTTTTAAGAGGTCAACTGGAAGGTGGATGGCAAGACTTCAGGAATTCTTTGTTAAGTCAAGTCAGATGGCAGTGTCTAGGGCTCTGGAGGGTGTAGCAAGTCTGTACACTTATTGTACAAATATATTCATATGTTATATACATTCACATATAAAATATATAGATATATAGATATACACACTCAAACCGAACAGGGAGTAGCGGGTAGAGTTCTGGGTTTTCAGAGTCAGGAAGGTCCTACTCTGACAATTGTTTCATGACTATGACCAATCACTTAAATGTCTATGTGCCTTAGGCAATTTCCTAGACCATATCAGCTGTCATAGCCAGGTTATGGTGTGTATTAAGGGAAGAAGTTCCCACAGAGTACCATATATCCATAAAATTACAGATCCAATATATATTTAGAAATACAGTATCCATTTAAATGTACATGCTTAGTATTTTTTAAAAAAATATTTACTATTAGTTTATAACATTCAGTTCCACAAGTTTTTGAGTTCCAAATTTACTCCCCCCACCATTGTGGCATGTAATCTGATATAGGTTCTACATATATCTTCACATTAAACATTAGTCAAGTTGTAAAGAAGAAATAACCAATGGAATGAATAACAAGAAAGAAGAAATGAAACAAAACAAAATGAAAAAGAGAGAATAATTAGTTTGCTTCAATCTGCTTTCAGACTCTGTAATTCTTTCTTTGAATGTGGATAGACTTTTCAATAATGAATCCTTTGGAGTTGTCTTATAACCTTGCATTCCTGAGGGGAGCCCAGTCTATCAAAGTCATGCTTAGTATTACTGGCCTTGACACTAATTGCTTCCTCATAGAACACCCTACTGCCAACCTTGTTCCAACACGAAAGTTAGTATTCATTCCTATCCTTTGCTCCTTATTTCTTTGCTGATGCTACCAATCAATTGATAATTTGTGGCTTAGTATCTTCTGTTTGGGCAACTACAATTTAATATAATGGTAAGAACATTGGACTAAATCAGAAGACTTAGATTCTATTTCCAGTTCTATCACTGCATGTTACTCGAAGGGAGCCATATAACATCTCTAGGACTGTTTCTTCATCCCAAACATTATGAATGTTCTTTAATGCAACTTCCTGCCCAGCACTGATTTTTATGGTGTTCATGAGGCATATCCCTAAAGGAATTGGATTGACTGATTTATTCTATAGAAAACCACATTCGTGGTGGTATAATTATCTCACCCATACTGATGTATCAAATGCATATGGTCATAGATGTAAAGACATTTTGCTAAGAGAACAGTCTTTTCAGTAATTGCTTCACTCAATATAACAAAGGAAAAATGGATAATAGGGTATGGATGGTGCAATGCAAGTTGTCCCCAACAATAATTTGCACATAAATTTTGCTTCCAATGCCAATGGGAATAGTTCAAAATTTTATTTTGCTCATGATTGACCTGGACATGCCTTTTTAGAGGGGATTCATTTCAGGATATGGATTGGATGAAATGACCACTGACCACCACCTTTCCTGCTTTTAAAATCCTGTCACTCTGTGGCCCCTAAGTTAAAGATACGCATTTCTTGACCAAAGAGTCAACCATTTTTTCTCCTCATTTCCTTATTAAGTGCTTTATTGGTCATATAAAGAAATGCTGATGATTTATGTGGATTTATCTTACGTTCTTCAACTTTCTTAAAGTTGTTCATTATTTCAAGCAATTTTTTAGTTGATTCTCTAGGGTTCTCTAAGTATAACATCATATTGTCTGCAAAGAGTAGTAGTTTTGTTTCCTCATTGTTTATTCTAATTCCTTCAATTTCTTTTTCTCTTATTGCTAACACTAACATTTCTAATACTACATTGAGTAATCGTGGTGATAATTGGAAATCTTGCTTCACCCCTGATCTTATAGGCAAGCCTTCTAGCTTATTCCCACAGACAGATCCTGCTTATCATCTTAAAGAATGATTCCTTTATTCCTATGTTCTCTGGTGTTTTTAATAGGAATGGGTACTATATTTTGTCCAAAGCTTTTTCAGTATCTGTTGAGATAAATAATCATATGATTTCTGTTGGTTTTGTTATTGATATGGTCAATTATGTTGATAGTTTTACTAATATTAAGCCAGCACTGAATTCCTGGTATAAATTCCACCTGATCAAAATGAATAAATCCTCATGATATATTGCTATATTTGCCATGCTAGTATTTTGTTCAAATTTTTTTGCATTGATATTCATTAGGGAAACTGGTCTATAATTTTCTTTCTCTGTTTTGGCTCTTCCTGTTTTAGGTTTCAGTAACATATTTGTGTCATAAAAAGAGTTTGGTAGGACTTCTTCACTTATTTTCCCAAATAGTTTATATAGTATTGGAATTAATTGTTTTTTGAATATTTGGTAGAATTCACTTGTGAACCCATCTGACCTGGAAATTTTTTTTCTTAGGGAGGTCATTAATGGCTTGTTCTATTTCTTTTTTAAGATGGGGTTATTTAGGCATTCTATTTCCCAATTTGTTAATCTAGGTAATTTATATTTTCATAAATATTCATCAATTTTGCTCAGATAGATTTATTGGCATGTAACTGGACAAAACATTTCTTAATGATTGCTTTAATTTCTTCTTCATCGGTGGTGACTTCATCCTTTTCATTTTTGATATTGGATATCTGGTTTTCCTCTTTTTTAAAAAAACAAATTAATCAATGGTTTAACTGTCTTATTGTTTTTTTTTCATAAAACCAAATACTAGTTTAATTTAGTAGTTGAGTTGCTTTATGCTTTCAATTTTATTAATCTCACCTTTTATAATTCAGGATTTCCAATTTATTGCTCAATTGAGGATTTTTAATTTGTATTTTTTTCTATTTTTTTTTTTTAGTTGTGTGCACAATTCACTGATCTTCTCTTTCTCTATTTTGTTGATGTAAGAATTTAGAGAAATGAATTTACCCCTAAGTACTCCTTTGGCTGCATCCCATAAATTTTGGGAAGTTATCTCATTGTTGTCATTCTCTTTAATGAAATTATTTTTTCTATGATTTGTTCTTTGACCCACTTATTCTTTAGCATTAGATTATTTAGTTACCAATTAATTTTTACTATACCTTTCTACTGCCCTTTGTTCAATATAATTTTTTTGCATTATGATCTAGAAAGAATACATTAGATGTTTCTGCCTTTCTATACTTAATTTTGAGGTTTTTATGCCTTGATACTGTATCAACAATGCAGTATTCACAATGCCTAAAGTAACTATAAATATGCTGATATAGTTATTAATCACAAAATGGAACAGGCTCTCTACATAAGAAATATAGATAGTGCATTCATTTAAATACCAGAAGACTGAGTCCCAAAACCAGAAAGTCAAAGCCAACCCAGTAGTGATGAAGTTGGCACATGTGGTCAAAGTAGTAAACACCCACATCCTCAAGCCTTCAAACAG
>CM053589.1:35895726-35930117 GCA_028646515.1 Pseudochirops corinnae
TCAAGCCTTCAAACAGGACAGGCTACCTCAGGCAAAGATCCTCCTCTCCTCATGCACGCAACTGCTCAGCGTCCAGACAGCTTGGTCCCAGCAGCTCCAGCCCCTGGCAGTTCCTGCCCCAGGCAGTCCTCAGCAGGAGTCCTTAGCAGAGATTCTGGCCCTCTCAAAGCAAAAGGAGTTTGCAGCCGCAGCCACTGCCTCTGACGCCGCTTCCAGTCCACACCGCACGGAGACTAGCTTGGTTCCGGCGTTCTCTTGTTCCACCCCTTCCTGCTACATCAGCAAGCTCAAGGGGCATGGAAGATCTTCAAATCCCAGTATTATTACAGATACATGATTAATTTTTGAGTAGGTGCTAGGTGCTGCTGAGGAAAAGGTGTATTCCTTTCTGTTCCCATTCAGTTTTCTCCAAAAGTCTGTCATATCTAACTTTTAAAAATATGCTTTTCACCTCCTTAGTTTCTTTCTTGTTTATTTTTTAGTTAGATTCATCAAATTCTGAGAGGGGACAATTCAATTTTGTTGTTTATTTCTTCCTGTAACCCACTTAGCTTCACCTTTAAGAATTTGGATGCTATATCATTTGATGCACACACACACACACACACACGCACACACAAATACATGTGTATTTATCTTTATATATGTTTAGTATTAATATTGTTTCATTGTCTTTCAGGAAGATATAGGTTCCTTCCTTATCTCTTTTAATTAAGTCTATTTTTGATTTACTTCATCAGAGATCAGGATTGCTATTCCTACTTTTTTTTTTCACTTCAGCTGAAACATAATAAATTCTGCTCTAGCCCTTACCTTTACTCTGTGTGAGTCTCTCTGCTTCAAGTGTGTTTCTTGGAAACAACATATTGTAGGATTCTGGTTTTTGATCCATTCTGCTATACATTTCTGTTTTATGGGAGAGTTCATTCCATTCACATTCACAGTTACGATTACTGTGTATTTCCCTCCATTCTATTTTTTCTTCCCATTTGTCCTCTCTTTCCTTTCAGCCTCTCCCTCTTCAACAATGTTTTGCTTGTGTTTACCACCTCCCTGATATGCCCTCTCTTCTGTCAGTCCCTTCACCCCCACCTTTACTTAATCTTCTCCCTTCCTACTTTCCTGTTGGGTAAGAGAGATTTCTATATTCAATTGATTGTGTATATTATTTCGTCTTTGAGGCAACATGGGTGAGAGTAAGGTTCAAGAGATGCCCATTGTTCACCCTCCCATCTTTCCCTCCAGTGTAATAGTCTTTTTGTGCCTCTTCATGTGAAATAATTTAACCTCTTCTACCTCTCCCTTCTCCACCTAGCATATTTCTCTTTCTCATCCCTTATTTTTTTTTGTTATTCCCTCAAATTCACTTTATACCCATACCCTCTATGTATATTACTTCTAGCTGTACTATCAATGGTACATTTTTAAAGAATTACAAGTATCAACTTCCCATATAGGGATAAATAGTTCAGCTGCATTGAATGTCTTATCTTTTCCCTTTTTATTCTTTTAGGCTTCTCTTGGGTCTTGATATTGGAGATCAAATAGTTTGTTCAGTTCTGGTCTTGTTATGAAAGCTTGAAATCCTTCTATTTCATTTGATGAACATTTTTTCTCTTGAAGTATCATACTTAATTTTGCTTAGTAGATGATTCTTGATTGTAGTTCTAGCTCCTTTGCTTCCTGGAATATCATGTTACGTGATCTCTGATCCTTTAATATAGCAGCTGCTAAATCCTATGTAATCCTGATTGTGGCTCCCTGAAATTTGAATTGTTTCTTTCTGGCCACTTGCAGTAATTTGCTTGACCTGATAGTTCTGAAATTTGGCTATAATATTCCTTGGGGTTTTTATTTTGGGATCTCTCTTCTGAGATGGTCAGTGGATTCTTTCAATGAATATTTTGCCTTCTGGTTCCAGGACATCACAGCAGTTTTTCTTGATAATTTCTTGAAAGATGCTGTCCAAATCCTCCCTTTGATTATGGCTTTCAGCTAGTCCAGTGATTCTGACATTGTCTCTCCTGGGTCTGTTTTCCAGGTCAGCTGGTTTTTTCTTCTACTTTTTTGTTCTTTTGAATTTGTTTGCTTGATTCTTGATATTTCATAGAGTCATTAGCTTCCACTTGCCCAATTCTAGCTTTTAAGGAACTATTTTCTTCAGTTAGATTTTGTACTTCCTTTTACATTTAACAAATTGTATTTTTTTTTTAAGCAGTTGTTTTCTTTTTCCAGGCCACTGACTCTTTTTTTTTTCATAATGCTCTTGAATCATTCTCATTTCTTTTCCAAATTTTTCTTCCACTTCTTTTATGTGATTTCAGAGTTCCTTTTTGAGCCCTTCCGTGAGTTATTTCTGGGCTTTAGACCACTTCTCATTTTTCTTTGGTGTCCTGACATTCTTGTCCTCTTTGTGTCTTGCTCTTTCCTGTCACCATATTAATTTTCTAAGGTCAGATTCTTTTGTTGTTTTTTTCTCATCTTTTTTGACCTTTTCCCTTTCTTTTAAATTTGAGCTCTGCTCCTAGAATGGAAGGGAGCACTGTCTCAGACTTCTTGTGCCAGTGGCTGCAGGTCCTGGCTGTTTACCTGGTGCTGCATTGATGTTGACCTGAGGCCCATGGGGCACCCTTGTGTCTGGTGCTGCACTGAGGTGGTGGGATGGGGATTGCTTGGCACTTCTGGAAGCCTTAAGGGTCTGGCAGCTTACTTGGTATTGAGCCAGGATCCTAGTGCTGGTGTCTGGTGTGTGCTGAGTCCAGTAGGGGTGCTTCTGCATTTCCCTGGGGCTACAGTGAAGCACATGGTAGTCTGCCTGCTGGAGGTTGCCTATTTGCCTGGGGCTATATTGAAACATGTGGTGGTTCTCAGAGCTGGAGTATGCCAGTTCCCCCTGGCTATGCTGAGGCAAGTGGTGGTGGTGGGGAAGGTAAGGGGGATGGGTGACTAGTATTGGCATTTGCCTATTCCACCACACTGGGCTCAGGATCTCCCACCAGCTTGCTGAGGTGGAGCTTACTGCTGGCTTGCTGGGATGCTTCCTGTTCTGGACTGTGCTTTCCTTTTACCAAGTGAGACACATTTATTTCTGATCATCCAAGTTTCTTGGGCTAAAAGATTGTTGAACCCCATTTTTTCACTGGTTCTACTGTCCCAGGATTTGTTTTGGGGCAGTATTTTATGATTGTTTGGAGATGATTATGGGAGAGGTATGGCGATTTACTGTTTACTCCAATATCTTGGCTTCTGAAAGTTTCCACATTAGATATTTTTAAAGCCACTATCTGATCTTCCTACTGATGATTAGAGGAGAGAGTGAGGCTGGTAACTTTGCACAGCCCTTTCTCACTTAAATTCAATTTACTTCTAAGTCATGGTATCACCTTCCTGATGTTATGGTCTTCTTTGATAATAAGGACAAACAAAAATATGTGAGTAGTAGGAGTTGCCCCACTGGGGACCCAACTGGCCAGTGCCAGTTGGGTAACACAGTTCCCCATTCCTTCCTTCCTTCCTTCCTTCCTTCCTTCCTTCCTTCCTTCCTTCCTTCCTTCCTTCCTTCCTTCCTCTCCCTCCTTTCCTTCCCTCCTCTAACTCTGTCCACTTAGGGTATTATAGCCTTACCTGTGGGCGTTCTGCCCAAAAGAATGTAAGTTTTGATTGCTGAAACCTTGCAAGATGTCTTGGGGTTTATGGTCTAGATTTCTTTCTTAAGGACTGTGCCTTAAACCCAAATGGCTCTGGATCTCACTGATCAGCCAAGAATGGGTGACTACCCAAGCCTTACTTGGTCATTTTTGGTCCCTCATGGACCACAGTGAGTCTAAATAGTAATTATTTCTGTTTTGGCCAGAAACCCTGAGGGTCTTCCTTTTCCAGATTGATTTTTTTTTTTGTTTTACCTAGGTAAAAAAGGCCATTGTTTGCCTCATTTTTCACCTAG
Organism: Pseudochirops corinnae; assembly: GCA_028646515.1. Taxonomy (NCBI): domain Eukaryota; kingdom Metazoa; phylum Chordata; class Mammalia; order Diprotodontia; family Pseudocheiridae; genus Pseudochirops; species Pseudochirops corinnae. The sequence continues at coordinate 35,899,670 of CM053589.1, forward strand.
TCTTAATTGCTGAATGGGCATTGCCTCAGTCAGACTGAGACCTGGAAAAAACCTTGGCTTTTAAAAGGCCAAGTTTTCTTACTGCATCCAGGGTCTTCTCCAGTTGTTCTTATCCATATCTTGCCACTAGACCCAGATGATTCTGGACGAGACAGTGAGGCTGGTAATTTTGTGTAGTCCTCCTTCACTTAAATCCAATGTGAATTGGATTTTAAGTCATTCCATCATGTTCCTGATGTCATGGTTCTCTTCAAGAACAAAGGACAAATAATAGCTTTCTGATCTAAAATACAGCCTGTTAGGCACTGGCCAGTTGTGAAATAGGTTGACAGCATTTCTAACTCCGTTTAAAAACTGTGAACCCAAGCAACTGTGGGAAATTGTTGCTAAATCTCTTGAGCTGGACTTCACCAATCTGTGATTAAGATGATGGCTAGAGCTGGCATTGGGGCATCTCTGAATTCTCTTCAAAAGGAAAATGCAAGCCTTTTTTTTTTAATAGAACTCGAGAAAAAGGCAAAGGGGAGCGATTGTCACATTTCCTCTAGTGCTCCCAAATGCCACTTGCAAATGAGCTGTATTTGGTTTTAAACAAATTTCCTGAAGTAAACAGTATATTCCCCTGATTTTTGTCTCTCCTGGTGTGCTTCCAAAAAACTTGGAAGTGAATTAGTGAGCAATTTGCATCCAAATCTTAGCCAAGGGGATGTGGTTTATTATAATACATGGTCCTCCTAATTATTGAACAGCCCAAGAAAACGAGGCACACTGTGCATCTGTTAGTGCTTGACCACACTGCCAAACATAATTTGGCAAGCACAGAAATGTACATTGAGCAGACCTACAGTCTAATTTGCATTAGAGTTTGCGGTAATTATATGAAAGCTATAACTGAACGAGCTTGTCCTCTCTTCTTTAGATCACTTCATTCCTCAAAAATAAACAAAAAGCAATGCACCATGCCCTCCCTCCAAGAATTTCCTCCTTTATGTGGTTTCTCAACACAATTCAACCATTGCCCAAGTGTTATTTCTACTTCTACTGGAGGAAGAAAGCTGCTTGTTACCACATATTTTACACAGATTTGACTCCATTTTTCTTGATTTCCATTCTTAGACAGTAGATGTTTCAGGATGTATTTGGTATTGTTACTCCTAACACAGTGAAAATGCACTGCTGGCCAGATGTTGGCATTATTTAGGAATGTGCATCCAGGAAACAACCATTGCAGAAGGTTAAAATAAAGGATTTATCTCAGAATTGTTTCAGGAAGAAGTGACAAAATGGAAAGGACAATTATAAGGGATATGAGGGTAGGTGAGTTCTAGCTCTGCCGCTGTTGGCTCATACCTTGGCCAAGTCATTTGGATGATAGCAACCATTCTACATGTAAGCTAAGTGACACAAGTTAGGTGGCATTCTGGATCTGGAGTCAGGAAGACCTGAGTTCAAGTCTAGCCTCAGATTCTTCCTAGCTGTGTAACCCTAGGCAATTCACTTAACCTCTGCCTGCCTCAGTCTCCTCAGTAAAATGATAATAATAGCATCTATCTCTCTGGATCATTATGAGGATAAAATGAGATAGTAGTTGGTAAGTGCTGTGTAAACCTTAATGTGCTATATAAACGTTAGATATTGTTATTATTACTTCCCTCATGAAGTTGGTGAAATAATAATAGTTTAAAGAAAATTATGGATTTGAAAGTAATTGGAGAAAAAAAGCAAAAATTATACATGAACTTAAGATCAGTGTTTTCATTGGCATAAAGAACTCCTGGTGAGTGTGATTATTCCACCACTTTAGATTGCATTCATTTGTCACTTAATAGATATATCCTAGAGAATTGTTCTAGGTACACAGAGATTAATTGACTCATTCAAGGTTACGTGGCATCAGAGGCTGGATTTTAACCTATGTCTTTTCTCTAGATCTCTAGCTACACCACACTGTCTATCTAAATTGTACATTAGATCATAGATGTAGAGATGGAAGGAACCCTTAAAGATCGTCCAGTTCAAGATTTCCCAACCTAAGGTACATGTACCTCCAGGAGGTATCAGAATCTCATCAATGGGAATGGGGATTTTAAAAAATAAATAATTATATTATCCTACTGAAATTAATTTACCTCTTTGTCTTATTTCCTATGTGCTCATGAATGGTAAATTCTACAATTTACTTACTATATATTGAAAAAGTATATAGAAAAAAAGAACAAAGTAAAAAGTGCACAGCAGGGAACAAAAGAAAAAAAGAAAGCAAAGGAAAAATGGACAGCACTCAACACAATGTATAGTTATTTATCATACAGACTTTCTTGAAATGAAAATTTATCTACATATTTTGAATCCTCTTATGTTCTCCTATGCACATGACATGATTCCCCCCCACCCCCCCCTTTTCTTACTTTGTGTTTGTTTTAGTATTCAGGTTTGTTATTTTTTCTTTTCTCTATTCTATATTTGTGTTCTGATGTTTGAGTCTAAAATTTAAAAATTAAAAAAAAAAAAAAGAAAAGTTACAGGAATGGGAAAGCCAAAGGAGACGAGGACCAAAAAATGTTGGGTACATTTTATCTAATCTAGGCTTCTCGTCTCACAGATGAAGAAACTGAGGTATACTGAGGTTAACTGACTAGTCCAAATTAAGTTCACATAGCCAGTTATATGATCAAATGAGACAATATATGTAAAGTGCTTCGTAAATTTTTAAGTGCTATATGTTTATCATTATTATTGTTATGCTAGAATTTGAACCCAGATCCTCTTTCTATTTTAGTAGTACAATTGTAATTTTAAAAAGATGCTATGGTAGAGTAGAACTATTCTTTTGCTCGTTAAATGGTACTTCAGTGCTGCAATCTACAACTAGATTTCATCATGATCTCTAGAAATTCATCATCCTTCAAGATCATATCAACTCTGAAATTCATACCTTACCAGCATCTCCTGTCCCTGCGGCTCCCTCCTTCTGTTTGGAAAGGGTGGAGAGTGAACCTTGGACAACTCCTCCCAGATGTTCCATTAAAGGAGTGCCTCCTGGGTAGCCATCTCATCAACTGCAATCCTCTGGACTATGTCTCTCCCTTTCCCACCACACTTACTCTCCCTGCTTTCACCTTGCAACCACAACTCTCTTCAGCTTTTTAAAAATATGTTTTATTTCCCCATTAGATTGTGAGCTTCTCGAGGGCAAGAACTATCCTTTTCATTTCTTTGTATCCTCAGTGCTTAGCATGGTATCTGAAACATATATATGCCTAATAAATATTTATTAACTGATCTACTAACTTCATCATAGCACAGTGGTGACTGTGGGTTCTCACAAACTGACTGTTATTCCCCCAGTGCAGTATATCTGTTATCTAAGCTGAATGATAGTGCAGCACAGCATTACTCATAATAAAATTAACACAGCAAGATCTTGACTCTCAGAATCTTCAGTTATTCCTAACTTTATACAAAGATTGTAAAGAATACAGAATATATTGGACATAATTTAACTTTTTCTTGATTATTGGTGGGAGTGGAGAGGGCAAGGAGTGAGATTCCCATTATTATGAATATCAGCTGTTGTACTTCAGGAACCACTGCATTAAATGACCTGGCGATGATTTTCTCTATTAGTTTCTGCATTGACTTTATAGTTTCCCCCCCTACTTGTTTGTTAGCTGTTGTCATATTTAACTTCTATCAGTGTGCCTTCATGTAGCAGCCCCATCCCTCTCTCCAAATTTGCTACCCCCTGTTCTCTGTTTCCTTGGAACTCATAGAACAAAAATTTATTAGCGTTGTATACAGAATAAACATCAGTAAGATTTTGTTGGAGGTCTAATAAATTCTCCTTCTGCATGAACTTCAGCACATGGGCTTTGTGGAATTTAATTTGAGGTTTTTTGTTTTTTCGTTTATCTTAGTTTTTGCCTGTTTCAGATAGGTGAGGTTGCTTGAATAGCTGAGTTCCAAGTAGGTGACAAATGACAGTAAGAGAGTTCACTGTTATTTGCAGTTTACAATAATGAACATGCTCTTGCTGGTAAGAAGGAAATTCACTTTCTGGTATTTGGAGGTACATGTCACTTTTTCCCCCTGGCGTCCAAAACTTAATCACTTATATGACCCCAACCTCATATGTTCAATTAAGACTCAGTTGTTTTCCAGAACTTCATATACAGTTACATAGCAATTTTTGTAAAATGAAGTGATAGAAAAAGGAAGAAAGAACAGTGGGAGAATATTCCTGACAAGCAAGTGACCGGGACCTCAGAAATCAGAATTATCGAATGGGATCAGCTAAAATCATTAGCTTGATGGAATGGGAAGAGTGCTGGATTTGGAATTAGAAGACAGGGATTCAAATCCTTCCTCTGCCATTTACTATCTGTGCCCTTGGGCAATGTAGTTAATCTTTCTGGGGCTCTGTTTCCTCATTTGTAAAATGATGAAGTTGGACCAAGTGATCTTCAAATTCTCTTTCAGCTCAAAATAGCGTATGTTATAGGCAGCTAGATGGTGCAATGGATAGAGTGGAGGGTTTGGAGTTAGGAAGACCTGAATTTAATTCTATGTTCAGATACTTACTAGATATGTGACCCTAGGGCAACTCACTTAACCTCTATCTGCCTCAGTTTCTCCAACTGTAAAATGGGAATAATAATAGCACCTACTTCTCAGGGTTGTTGCAAGTCTTAAATGACACAATATTTGTTTACAGTATACTTATATATTATACCAAAATACTTAGCAAAGTTCCTATCACAGAACAGATACTTAACAAATGCTGGAGTACCTCCTATGTATCTATTGCAAAACATAAAAGGCAAGATAATTCTTTAGATAGCAAGAATAAATATGTCATATTGCATACACACATGGCAAATATAATGATTCAATTTTACAAATAAATGTTTATTAACTGATCTACTGACTTCATCATAGCACAGTGGTGACTGTGGGTTCTCACAGGCTGTGCCAATGAATCTCCATCTGGTATGGCCAAACCAAAAAAATTGACTGTTATTCCCCCAGTGCAGTATATCTGTTATCTAAGCTGAAATGATAGTGTAGCACAGCATTACTCATAATAAAATTAACACAGCAAGATCTTGAGTACCTGCTGCATGGAAGAGACTATACTGGGGTTACATAAGACATGCTTGCCCTTAAGAAACTTGTGTTCTACCGTTCTTGACTTGTCAAAGGCTAGACTAGATTTTGGCTTCTTAACTCTTTGTTAAATAGTTGGCTACAAGATGGCTACATTAGTGTGTGTATGTATATACATATACACACATGTGTATGTATGTATTTTCATCCATACATATATTCACAATGCCCCTATATATGCATATGTATATAGATGTATACACTTTTATAACACAAACACATATCTATAAAATATATACAACATGTATACATATATACATACATATAGCTGTATTTTTATAATGTATATCAGTATATACACATACATATAGGATGTCCCAAAAGTCTTAGTGCAATTTTAAGCTTTAATAACCTAAGCTATTATTTTAAACCTTTTCCACAAATAATTAGGTGGAAACTTACCATTAGGTTATTTGATTCTAAGAGTAAGATGGTAAAAAAAAACCATCATGCTAGATTAAGGGAAAGTTTTACAATAAAAAAAAAATGTCAATTGCCCACTTACTGTATATTTCAGAATTGGCCCTGACACATACATGCTATTTGAAAAACCAAAACCATAAACAAAAGTTAATTAAAAAAAATAAATTCATGCTAAAAAAAAAAAAAAGAAAAAAAAAAAACCCAAACCACTAAGAGCAAAGTTTGAGAACACAGCCAATTTGCTGAAATACATCCACTACCATTTAGCTGCGTGGAATTAGATGCATGCAAAGAATGTGAAGGAACGATAGTAGGGTGTTAGGTAAAGCCATGCAAGATGGCCCAGAGAAGTACTAACGAGACTCTGAAGCTCTTTGTTAAACAAACTATGAATTGTTGACCACTGAAAGGTAAAGCCAGGTTGACTGCTGATATGGAACAATCAGCTCCATTTTTGGCAAAGATGAGCTGTTGCCTGTGTGACAAAAAGGGAATGGTGTGGTTGCTGACAAATCCCTTGAGCAGTGACTGTGACCTCTATCCAGAAAACAGACCACACATTCACATACTGTAGGAAATATTTTAGTCATGAACCAATTTCTCAGGCACAAGAAATTACAGGATGATTAATGTTACCAGAAACCCACACTTTGACTAAATAACTAAAGATAAAATATATATGTCATATTAGATATAAAAAAAGTTTAAAGTGGCTAAAATAAAGTCAACCGGTATTCACTAAGCACTTTCCTTGTACCAGGCACTGTGCTAAGTGTCAGAGATACAAAGAAAGGAAAAACAAGGTCCTCATCCTTAAGAAACTCACATGTTCCTAGGGGAGACAACATGCAAACAACTATGTACAAACAAGAAACATACAGGGCAAATGGGAGGTAATTTTAATAGGAGGGGCAGCTGGGTGGTGCAGTGGATATAGTGCTGGGCCTGAAGAAAGGAAGATTCATCTTTCTGAGTTCAAATCCAGCTTCAGTTATATGATCCTGGGCAAATCACTTGACCCTGTTTGCCTCAGTTTCTTCAATTGTAAAATGAGCTAGCGAAGGAAATGGCAAACCACTCCAGTATCTGTGCCAAGAAAACTCCAAATGGGGTCATGAAGAGCTGGACACTACTGGAATGACAGAATAGCGACAGAAGGTCTTGGAGGGAAGACATTAGTAGTGGGAGAGCCTGTATGGGAAAGTCCTTTTGCAGAAGATGGGTTTTGAGTTGAGTCCTAAATAGTTTTAATCAGTTTCCTAATTGATTTCTAATTCCTAATTCCTAATCTAATTCCTAATTAGAGGCAGCATGGCATAATAGATTAAGGGCCAGCTTTTGAATTAGCAAAATCTAAGTTAAAGTCCCACCTTGGACACATGTTTGGAGTGTGAGCATGGGCAAATCACTTCACCCTTCTGTGTCCTACAAACTCTCTCAGACTATAACTTGCCTATGAGTTGTTGTTCTGCATCAGTGAAATGAATTTCCATACTAAGTATCCTCTTTTTCCAATGAAATCACAGTAATGAACCAACAAATTCAAATAAAATAAAATTTAGAAACACTGATCTAACTGATCATTTTTCCTCCCCTCCTATATTTCTTTTCATTTTCTAGTATAAAATTTGGAGGGATAATTGTAGCTAGTATTTATATGCTTATAAAATTAGATAAAAGGGGCATTCTGTTCTATGATCTTTTGAAAGGGACTCCTACATTTTTCAGAGGTGTTTATGGAGATCAGCAACCCTCATTGCTTTGCATTTGAGAAGAAAATAAAAATCTTGCAATGATATGGACCACATTTGAAAGTCTGAATGATTCAACTAAAGGGAGAGACAGGGGAAAATTGAGGATTGCGACCTGTGCCTGACAATCTCATTCACTCAGTTGCTTTGCTGGGAAGCAAAAACACTCTCTCCAGTACTCCCTAATTCCTGTGCCAAAACCCTGCCATGAGTGTCCTTAACCTATAGTGCAGTGCCAAGAAACCAAGAATATCCCAGACTGCTGCTGCAGACACTAAGTTAACATCCTGCCACGAGGCACTTGATGTGTGGTTGGAGGTGCCGATGTGGAGACTCAGAGTGGTGAATGGGAGTCAAGATCAACACTCCCCAAGGCATGTGTGCAAGGAGATGGCAGCTTTGGGAAGTGGGGGGTCAGAGTGCTCACTGCTTTATTTAACTCCCTGCTTGTTGTTGTCGGTTTTTTCTTTTAGTTTATCTAAAGTAGATATATTTTGCATTACTTTGGTGTCATACGGTTGATTCAGGTTTGGTTGTGGGATAGTTGGTGTAAATTTGGACTTTGAAAGGTACATTTACATAAATGACCCATGTAGTGTGAGAAACCTGTGAAGAGCCAGAAGGTGGTACCTGAGGGGCCCTTGATGCTTCATAAGCTTTACAAAGTGCTTTCCTTAAAACTACTTCGGGAAATAGTGTAAATAATGTTCCTATTTTTCAGATAAGGAAACTGAGAATCAAGGAAGTTAAGTGACTTGTTAACAACTTGTTCCTGTTGTTTTTCAGTCATGTCTGACTCTTCTTGGAAAGGATATTGAAGTTGTCTGCCATTTCTTTCTCCAGCTTGTTTTACAGGTAAGGAAACTGAGGCAAACAGGGTTAAGTGACTTGTCTAGGGTCATACAGCTATAAGTGTCTGAGATAAAATTTGAACTCAGGAAGATGAATCTTCTTGATTCTAGGCCTGCTGTGATAATCACTGGGCCACCTAGCTGCCCCTATATTAATAGCTACAAAGTTTGTAAATGTCAGAAATAAAATTTGAACTCCAACATTCCTATTAGAGAATCAGCATTCTTTATACTATGCCAGAACTCCTCCATAGAGAAGTAAAGATCAAGCATTCATGTTAAGATGTTTTCTAAAAATAGATAACATTTATATATTGTCTACCATGGGCCAGGCATTATTGCTTGATCAATGGGATCTTTCTGTGTAATAATAGATACTTGAAAGCACCAGCCATTCCAGCAATACTGTGGTCTGATAGAACCAGACTGTCTTTTATCAGTTGAACTCAGGCTAATTCGCAGAACAGTTCTGATTTTGTACAGGGATACTTCAAGATAGCATTCCACTGCAATAATATGAATATTTCAATTAAGCAAGTCACATGAAATTTTTTGGTTTCCAACTGCATATAAAAGTTATGTTTACACCATCGTCTATTAGGTGTACAATAGTAACATGTCTAAAAAATGTACATACTTTAATTAAAAATATTTTATTGCTAAAAAAACCCAAAACACTAACCATCATCTGAGCTGTCAGCAAGTTGTAATCATTTTGCTGGCGAAGGGTCTTGCCTCAATATTGACCACCCTGACCAATGAGGGTGGTAGTTGCTGAAGGATGAGGTGGCTGTGGCAGTTTCTTAAAATGAGACAATGAAGTTTGCTGTGTCCATTAACTCTTCCTTTCGTGAAAGATTCCTCTGTAGCATGCAGTGCTGCTTGATAGCATTTTACCCACAGTAGAATTTCTCTCAAAATTAGAGTCAATCCTCTCAAACATTGCTTCTGCTTTATCAGCTAAGTTTATGCAATGTTATTCAATGTTGTTGTATCTCAGGGAATAGGAAGGTCTGAGGAGAGGGAGAGAGATGGGGGAATGACCTGTCATTGGAGCAGTTGGAACACATACAATGTTTATTGATTAAGTTCACTGTCTTATATTAACACGGTTTGTGGCGCCCCAAAATAAGGACAATAGTAGCATCAAAGATCATTGATTAGAGATCACTATAAGAGATATAATAATTATAATGAAAACATCGAAAAATTGTGAGAATTAGCAAAATGTGACAGAGACACCATGTGAGCACATGCTGTTGGAAAAATGGCACTGATAGACTTGCTGTTCTACATAGGGTTGCCACAAACCTTCAATTTGTTAAAAAAAAAGAAACAACAAAAAGCAATATTTGCAAAATGAAGTATAATAGAATCAGCGATGCGTGTGTGTGTGTGTGTGTGAATAGTCAATTTTCTATCTACCCACATCCCAGAGAAGAAATTGGTAATGAGGCTTACCCAGATAATGACACTATCTCCTAAAATATTTTTATTATCTAATGTTTGGCTGCTATTATCACTTCTGACCCTTTCTAGCTGTGTGATCCTGTGCAAATTTCTTAACTTCTGTTTGCCTCAGACTTCTAAGACTTACCTTAGACTTCTAAGTCATAAACAAATTCTAGCCAAACTGAAGGCAATTCTGATGCTGATTTTTCCCATGCTGAAGATATATATATCCTGAGGATATATATATATTCCTCTTATCTCTTCATTAATTACTTCCAGTTCTTTCTCGAAGGTGAATTAAATGATAGTTCATAGGAAGTTATCAAAGTCCACTAGATCCTAATAGCCAACACTATTCAGTAGCTACAATAAAGTTAATGATAACAGTGATGATAATAGACATTTTGCATATTCTCTCCCCTATTAGATTGAAAGTTCCTTGTTGGCAGGGATTGTTTGAATCTCCAGCATTTAATATGGTCCCTGGCACATAATAAGTGCTTGTTGAGTTGAATCAACATTGATATTGAGGGACAGAGCTCCAGCCTTGGAGTCAGAAAGACCTGGGTTCAAATGTGACTTCAGAACCTTACTAGCTGTATGTCCCTGGGCAAGTCACTTAGCCTATTTGCCTCAATTTTCTCATCTGTAAAACAGTATTTTATATACATATATATATATATATATATATATATATAATAAAATAGTATAATACTCTCCCTCCACCATCATCCCCCCACCAGGGTTATTGTGAGGACCAAATGAGATAATAATTGTGAAGCACTTAACACAGTGCCTGGCACATATAAATGTTAAGTATTTTTATTATTATCATGATCATCATATAGTATTGTAAGATTGGCAAAGTTTTTTACATACATTATCTCATTTATTATTACCAACATATCTGACCTTAGGGAAGCTAGGTGGTACGGTGGACAGAGTGCTGGTCCTGGAGTTAACTCATTTTCCTGAATTCAAATCTGGCCTCAGACACTTACTCTCTGTGTGACCCTCGGCAAATCATTTAACCCTGTTTGCCTCTGTTTCCTCACCTATAAAATGAGCTGGAGAAGGGAATAGCAAATCTCTCTAGTATCTTTGCTAAGAAAATTCCAAATGGGGTCGTGAAGACATGACTGAAAAAAAGACATGACTGAAAAACAACAGAACAACAAAATTTGACCTTATCAGACTCTCATTTCTCTCTTTGATAACACATCAGAACTTCATTATACATTTTTAATGAGTTATGTCTATCTCATTTGTTATATAAAATTTTTTATCAATTTCTATATCACTTACGCATGTATTAGACATATATATGTATATGTACTTTTATCTAGACCTATGATTTTATCTCTGTGGGGAACTCCCAATCTAGAAATTCCCCTGCCCCTGGCAATTCAGGTGAGCTACTTATATGTAGCTTATAGTTTTAATGAGTTGTCTAGGGTATTGAGAGAGTCAGTGACTCAATCTGGGTCATAGGGTTAATGTGTGACCAAGGCAAGTTTTGAGCCTATATATTCCTGCCATCAAAGCTGGCCTTCTTCCTACAAAACCACATTGACTATCCTACAGCAACACTCACTAGAGATCCAGGATGAAATCTGAAGTGATTTGAATTACTTGGAGTCAAGTTCTATTTTATAGAAATATGACTCTTTAGGAAATTGAGATCAAAAAGGCTGAAAGTTGAGATGTCACACCACTCAGCAATACCCTGGAATGAAATCAGGTTTCCTCTATGAACTCCAAATGTAAACACTCATATCGGAATCTAATATCTAAGTGATACCTAGAATGGGGTCTGTAGCTGGAGGGCAGACAGAAAGAAAAAAAATTTCTTTATACACATACTGCATAACACTCCAGGATTTCACATATTTCTTGGAAGACTTATTTAATCCACCTTGTCATGTGTTGACATTTAATAAACACCTCATTCCTCTCCAGGTAGTCTAACAGTGAGCTGTAGGATAGTAAATCCTACTCAGTGTATTCCATTCAGTTAACTGAATAGAAATGACCATACATTTATATAGCTTCCCCCGTGAAATATAAGGTGGAAAGAATTCTTAATTTCGCATCATTATTTCATTTATCTTGTCTCCTACATGCCTGCATACACCTGCATGGACTCTGATTTCTCTGTTGGACACCCATTTTTCTGGAAAGGTAATGTTGGCTATATAACAACACAATGCATATGTTCTCATTTGCATACCACGTGATTCATTACTCCCTTTTATTGGTTTGCATTTTTTTATGGGGAGGTTTCTCCTTCTAGCCTTCTTTCTCCCATCCAGACCTTTACGGTAACCTTAAATATGCCTCCATGTGGATGGCAGAGATCTTCTGAGGGTGCTAGCCATGTACAATCCTGCTGTCTAACGTGTGATGTGTAGAGTGTCCAACTCCTCTCCCAAACATGAGCTCACTTCAGGAAATCACTTCTAATCTGTCTATCGGATCTGACACTGGTGGTATCCAAGCAGCCCTTCCTAACTTACGCTTTGCTTTGAAAGGTCTTCCCATCCCTGGTATTGGTCTCACAGATGATGCAGTGTGACACTCCATAAACAATGAGCTGGGCCTTTTGTAGGCTGCCTTGCTTTTTTTGGCTTCAGCCTGCCACTGAATGTCAAATCAATTTGGCTCTCATTAGAACAGCTTTATATGTGCAAATGTATTTGGGTCTGGTTGCCACTTTTTTCTCCTCTTTTTTTCTTTCCTTCCCACCCCCCCTCCTCTTTTCAGATGATGTAATTTTTCTCTAATCAATGCCAACACCTGTTTCTTTAACAGAGTGAGAGGGGAGAGAGAGGGAGGGAGGGAGGGAAGAAGAGAGAGAGAAGGAGAGAGAAAGAGAGAGAGAGGGAGGGAGAGAGAGAGAGAGAGAGGGAGAGAGAGAGAGAGAGAGAGAGAGAGAGAAAGAGAGAGAGAGAGAGAGAGAGAGAGAAGGAGGAGGAGGAGGAAGAAAAGGAAAGGTCCGTTTATGTGTTGTTCCTTATCGTAATTGGCATGCACACTAGGCTGGAATATTATGCCTTGAGTTTCCCCCAGAACAAAGAGGAAGTGCCTTATTGGCATGGTATTGTACATCACACAGCCTGGATAAAGTCAAGAGCCTATGTAAACCCTGGTTCCTGACATGTAGAGAGACGGCTGTCGAGATAGAGCTGATTGTATGAACTGTTTTTATTGATAAGTGATAAAGCAGGTAATAAATCTGATGTAGGGATTAAGCCAGGCTGAACCACAGTGAGACATTTGATGGAAAACTCTTCCTGTTGAGTTGGGACAAATACAGAGTTATATCTTAGAGTAGAACCACAGATTTAAAGAGACAGGAAACAGGCAGAAAGATGGACAGAGATGAATGGAGCCAGGTAAATGGACAGGTAAGCTAGATTCTGACCTATGACTAAATGCTAAACCATACAGTTTTCAATTTACAGAGGAGTATTTTCCCCATAATGTATACTTGAGTTGTTTGGGTATTTATAGAAATCATTTAATGCATTCAAAACAAATGTACAAAAGGCTAGATAGAATTTGGGAAGATATTGTGCAGTAAAATATTTGGATATAGAATATTGAATTCCTCTGTGGCTTCATCATTTCCACAGAAAATTGTTGACAGAATCAAAATTCACGAACCAAGACAATGACTATAGTTTTTAATTCCATGCTAACTTGTTATTTCTGAAAATGTACTGGTGTTTTTGAGGGGTGAAATGCTGCAGACCCAGTGAATGTCTATGTGGGAAGTGTGAGTTTTGGTTGTAGGGAGAGACTTTATTTAGAAGGCTGCTATATGTAAAGCAGGAATGACCTATATTCCTTGCAGACTCCTATAGATCTGCAGTAAACTTCTCGAGTCTTGATATGAACCTCAGTAAATGGGAAACAAGACTGGTTTAGGACTAAGGGAACTCCAAGTCAAGTTACTTTTCTTTGACACTTCAGCCCACCATTTACCTTCAAGGCATTGAAGAGGTATTCCTGATATACAAAGCTCCAAGCCACTCCATCATTGTTGGAGAGTGCTACCAAAGCCTTCTTAACCTATCTCAAATTGCTTAAAATAGGATCTTCCTAACCATACCATGCTACATGGCAGCTGTCTCTTCTTCCTCTCCTACTCCAAGCTCATGAAATGACTTCATGTGTGATTGGTGACATTCATACATGATGAGCTGTTTGATCTATTCTCCTTAAACTGAGTACCCTAATGTAAAATGGTTCTGTGCCCTCAGGCAAGTCACTTAATTACTGGGTCTCAGTTTCTTCATTTGTAAAAAAAAAAAAATGGAGATAATATTCTCACTGTCTTCCTTATCAGGTTTCTGTGATGCTCCAATGAATTATTATTATTATTAGTAGTAACAGCAATAATAATTCACATTTATACACCACTTTAATGTATGTAAAGTGCCTCATAAAGCATAAAGCGCTATATAAATGTGAGCCATTATTAATATTTATTAAGAATCAATAACTGGTATTGAACATACCTGAGAGAGAGCTTCTAGTTGACTAGAATGTGGTCAGGTTTTATGATATCTTAGATGAAAATAAACATGAAGAGTAGACTAGTTGTTATTTGGATGTTGTTGATGATATTTCAAAGGGAATCACCATCATCCATAATGATACATATTCCTAGATAACGTTTCATTCTCCTTGGGATGATTTCCACCAGATAGGTTGGGGTGAAAGGCAATAATCAAAGAATTTCTTTAGTCATTGACAATGAAGGATCATGTGCTTTAATCCAGTATTTTTCACAAGACAGAGAGAAGGTGCTTTACTAAAGTTTTACTTTACTAAAGCTTTACTAAAAAGAAGAGAAATTAAATGAGCTATCTAAGGAAGAAAAGAGTAGCAAAAATAATATTGAGAAGATATAATGGGGAACAAGAGCATTCCTTTAAATCTCTGGGTCCCATGAGCAAGATTTTAGAAGTGTGCAAGTAAAACATATTGATTGGCACCAAGCTATAAGATCTTTGTCACCATCTGTTTCCTGATTGTGTCAGCAACTATTTTTTTCCCATGAGACTGTGAGAATGCACTATAGTCTAAAAGTATCACAGTGTCAATTATGCACCACATTGAAAAGTTGGAAGCCCAGTTCATGAGAGTTATTGACAAAAGGTGCTGATTTCTGCTCCTCCCCTCAGTGAATGCTTTTCCTTTCACTCTTTCCATCATTCATTATGTAGTGGAATTATGTCTGAGCAAGGCTAGAAAATTCAGCAAAAAGTAGGGGCAGAGAAATTGTCATCGTCATCCTCATCAAATTTTTTTAAATACCTCTTAAATGAAGAGCACTGGGCTAAATAATGGAGAAATAAAATTATGCTATGATTAATAGAAATCTCTGCATTTAGTGGGAAAAGATATGAAAGTAAGGAAGCAAGTATTTATTAAGCACCCATTCTATGTTGGGGTATCCAGGTGGCACAGTGGGTAGAGTGTCAGGCCTGGAGTCAGGAAGACTCATCTTCCTGAGTTCAAATCTGACCTTAGACACTTGCTAGCTGTGTGACCCTGGGCAAGTCACTTAACCCTCTTTGCCTCAGTTTCCTCATTTATAAAATGTTCTGGAAAAGGAACTGGCAAACCACTCCAGTATCTTTGTCGAGAAAACCTCAAATGGGGTCATGAGGAGTTGGACATGACTGAAATGACTGAACGAGAAAAAAATGTGCCATGTGTACTATTGTACTATTGTACTGAATACTTTATAAATATTATCTCTTTTGATAAACAATTCTGGGAGGCAGGTACTATTATCATCCCAATTTTATAGCTGAAAAAATGGCGGCAAAAAAGATGTTACATATCCAAGGCTGAATTTGAACTCAGGTCTTTCCAATTTTAGGACCTGTGTCCTATTCACTGGGCCATCCTAGGGCTAATAAAGAAGAGAATATACTGAGCATACTTTTGAAGTGATAGAGGAGGCATTATAGAACCAAACACTAGCGTTTGGAGTTCTAGGACTAGGGTTCAAACCTCATCTCCAACACTATGTATATGACTCTGAGCGAGTTTCTTGATTTGGAAAGTGAGAGGGGCTTTGAGGGTCATCTTCTAGCTCCAGCTCTGTGATCCTCTGACTTTCTCATGTGAGGTCACTGGATTTAGCTCTGAGAGGGATCTCAGAGATCAGATAATCCATCTCTCGAATCTTACAGATACTGTAAATGAGATTCTGAGAAGTTTAACAACCCATTCAAGACCACATAGGTAGTGAGTAATGAGGTAAGGGTTCAAATCTAGGTCTTGTGATGTTAACTTTAGTTCTCTGTCCACCACAAACTACTCTATCCCAGAATGCAAGTCATGCAAACCTAAAAATTATTATTGCAATTTAGATATTCTGGGCTCTTTATATCAGGGGCAATGGAATAATTTGGAACTTGTAATCTTTTAGAGAGGTCCCAGTATTATACCATTTATTTAGCTTAAATACATAAAGATTTTTCATTCTTTCTTTTCTGATAACACAAAGCTTATGTGTGTGATTGCTAACACATTGTATGATAGAGTCAAGAAAATTTTAGATAGACTGTAACAGTGGGCAGTAGTGATGCATTTCCTACACTGACAATTTTTTCCAGGTAAAGGCATTTTGGGATAACACAACACAACACAACACAACATAACACAACACAACACAACACACACCAAGCAGGCTCTTTTGTCCCTGAAGGTAGACACAGCTAAATGGAGACCAACCCCAGCTTAAGGGTGTTTAAGGGAGACTTCAAGGGAGAGGCTCCCCCAAAGGAAGATGACTTCTTCAGGGAGATGCCCCATCAAGGGAAACCCTAGATTAAGGGGGACATCCTCTGATTAAGGAAGATGTTTCTTACCCAGGAGATGTTAGGGATTCTTTTTTTGCTTTTTGGAGGGCAGGACAATTGGGGTTAAGTGACTTGCCCAAGGTCACATGGCTAGTAAGTGTTAAGTGTCTGAGGTTAGATCTTAGCTCTGGCCCTCCTGACTCCAGGGCTAGTACTCTATTCAAGGGCCACCTAGCCACCCCAAGGCTAGGGATTCTTATAGAGTAAAACCTACCGTGGGTGGGGAGATGAGGTGACCAGGGAGCTTGACCATTATCTATTCCCTTGTTCAGCCCAGGGTGAAGGGGTAGAGGGTCTCTGGTTAGTTTCAGTATTTCATTGACTAGCCTGCTTGAACCCAGCATCTGCTAAAGTGGCTTTAAGTGATACTGGAGATAATAGACTTCTCATTGACTACTTTATTTGAATCTCATCATCTCCACCCCTCCTCCCAAGAAGTAGATACCCAAATTCATTTGGGAAAAAGGGCAATAATAATGCATTTCCCATCAATCCTCCCTCAAGCAGTGGGGACCCAAATTCATTTGGTTCATGGGCAGAGGCATCATCTTCTGGAACTACTTCAGGCTAACAAGGGGTATAGAGCTATCCCTACCTCACTGGGTCCCAGGGGGAGGTTGACTGGAACTAAGCATAGGCCAAGTTCAGGGGATGATGAGTGGGTTTGGGCTAGATTCCTTCTGACTGGGCCATCTGAAATTTGACTGAAGTTAGCCTGGACCAAATTAGGTTAGAAGGTTCAACGGGCAAGGTCTGAACCTCAAAAGCAAATAGACTATGGGGGTGGGAGGGTAAAGAGTAATGACAGGAGAGTTGAAATGTTAAAAAGCAGGAATCCCAGCTCGGTGATCCAGAGGGGAACAGCTGGCTGTCGACTTCCTATATCCATTGGGCCTTCTCCAGAATGTTCACAACTCTATCTTGTCCTGTTTATTGATATAAACACAGGATGATGTGTTAAGAGACCAGACTCCCTGCCCACTCCCACGCCCCATAACTGAACAAGAAGGGCTTGAAACATGGGGTGTCCTCCATTTTGACGCCTCCTACTTTTCTATACCTTTAGACTGACAAAATTTTAATAGACCTTAGAGATCATTTGGGCAGCTGGGTGGTGCAGTGAATAGAATGATAGACCTGAAATTGAGGAAGACTAATCTTCCTGAATTCAAATCTGGCCACTTACTAGCTGTGTGACTCTGGGCAAGTGACTTAACCCTGTTTGCCTCAGTTTCCTCATCTGTAAAATGAGATGGAGAAGGAAATGGCAAACCACTCCAGTATCTTTGCTAAGAATACCCCAGGTGGGGTCACAAAGAGTTGGACACGACTGAAACAACTGAAGAACAACAGCAAAAAGAAATCATTTGGTCCGACTACATCATTTTACAGATTTCAAATTCCTTGCAAAATACAAAATTAGATATGGACTCTATGGGGCATTCCGCTCTGTAAATGCAGTGATTGTGGTTTCCATTTTGCTTCCATTTAAATTCAGCAACTGTAAGTGTTGTTAATATGTACAAAGATCAAGAGATATGCCCAAGGTAACACAACTAGTAATTTACAGAGCTAGGACTAGAATCTAGAACTTTTAGTGCCCAATTAGGTATACTTTCCACTATATCACATTGCCTCTGGTATACAAATGTGTGAAGCCATAAATAGTGTTTCTGACCACCTTTTGTTGTTTTACCCAGAGTTATTGGAGTGAACTCATACTGTTTTCTTCAATTAGACCTCTTTGATTTGAATGGAAAGACATAACTTCCCGTTATTGAACGTCTTTTCCACCATCATTCCTTTCTTGATGACAAAGATTCTAAGACTCAGTTTCCATATCTTTAGCATGAGTACAATAATACTTACACTGTTCCACTGACATCCTGATTAAGTGTCTGACTGTGGTATGGAGGAGACCTTAACTTCTCAAAAGCTATGCCAATGGAATATAAGTTCTGAAAGTTCTTACGGATTAGAATAGTTGATTTATGACATCCTGTATGTTTGTTGTCTGGTGACTAGCCTTATCAACAGGTTGACTATCAGATGATATGAAGTTGTCAAAGACAATAGGCCAAACCATCATGGAGTTACGCTCTGAATTGGGGAGGAAGTACTTATGTTGACAAAACCACATATCTTTTGAGTATGGAAGTAAGACAATGATGTTATTACCTACCTCATAGTGATATTGTGAGAACCAGAGAAAATAATGAGATGAAGTGCTTGGTAACCATGAAGTACTGCAGAAATGTAAGCTGCCATTAGCATCATCTTCATCATCATCATCATCATCATCACAGAATTGTATAAACTCAGAATCAGAAGGCACATCAGAGGCCATCTAGCATAGAGGTTGGCAAACTATGGTCTTTAGGCCATATTTGGCCCACTCCTTGTTTTTATAAAGCCAGCAATACAAAAACAGCGAGCCAGCCACATCTGGCCTTCAAGATATAGTTTGCCAACTTGTTTTTTTGAGGGGGAGGGTTAAGTGATTTGCTCAATGTCACATAGCTAGTTAGTGTGTCAAGGGTCTGAGATCACATTTGAACTCAGGTCCTTCTGACTCCAGGACTGGTGCTCTATTCACTGCGCCACCTAGCCACCCAACTTTTAATTCTGGTCTACCAAACCCTAAAATAAATCAACACTCTGGTATACCTGATAAGTAGTCATCTAGCCTCTGATTGAAGGTAACCTACCATCTGATGAAGCAGCTCATTCTACTTTTTAGGCAGTCTTAATTGTTAGGTAATTTCCCCTGACATCAAGCCTAAACTTGCATCTTGACAGCTTCTAACTCTTCTCCTACTTCTGTCTTCTGGACAAAAAATATCTTTTTTTTTTCCCTTCCACATAACAGTTCTTCAAATACTTGAAGATGGCTATCATGGAAGCCTTGAGTCTTCCCTTTTCCAAACTAGATATCTTCAGCCCTCTCAATCTTTCTTCAAATGGCCCTTCACCATCCTATTGTCCTCATTAGCATGCTGTCTGTATTATTATATGCTTCATGTATTGTCCTCTGTAGTATCTAGTTTTTATTATTTAGGCAAAGGTCACGGAAGCTCTTTCCACCATAAATATTCCAAATTCCTTGCAAAATACAAAATTAGATATGGATTCTATAGGGCATTTTGCTCTGTAAATGCAGTGATTGTGGTTTCCATTTTGCTTACATTTAAATTCAGCACTGTAAGTGTTGTTAATATGTACTTAATTAATAATTTGGTTGATACCATGGAGACTTGACATGTTGAGAACAGAAAAAAATTATTAATGAAAAATGCATTTCTTCTTCACATATTAAAAAATAGACCCAGTATGAATATGGTACAGAACAAGAATACCTCCTCTCATGCTTTTTGCATGTAATAACTGCATTTATAACAATATAATATTGAAATATGCTTATACTTCAGTCACACCTCTTAAAATGGGAGTATTCATTACCAGTTCTCTATCACAGCTCAAATTCTACCTTCTTGGCACAATATTTCTTGATTACATGTAACAAAAAGTATTTTACCATTCTATGACTTAGACTGTTATTATGATCTGTACTACTCATTTGGCACTAACCAATCTGTTTGACATTTTTATAATAGGCTGGACCATGCCCTCTCACATTTGGGCTCCTGGAAAAGCTATTGTATGTTTGATGTACTCTGTGAGTCAACACTAAAGGTGATTAAAACCATGGCTTGTGAGACTCCACCAATGTGTTTATTTTTAGCAGTCAGTTAATAAATTTGTTAAGCACCTACCGTGTGCCAGAGTTGCCAGGCAGTTAGTTGATACATGAGATCACACGAGAGACTTTTAATCAAAGGACATATCAAATAAAGTAAAAAGAGTTTTCCTCCTCGATGTACATATAGGACATGTCTTCTTACCACTTGCCACACAATCAATAGTGGGGACACAATGCAGAGAAGACATAAGCAGGTTCATGTGTGAAGGGCATGCACACTTTGAGCATGTATGGCCAGTTGGGGTACGAGAAGAGTTACATGCCAGGAACCTGTGTGGACAGGAATATGCAATGTATGGGCACAAATGTAAGGTGCACATGTGGCCAGGGTAACTCATGCCTCCAATTCTCTTATGGCTGCCAACATTCTCTGGTGATTTCATCATGTGTTGGCACCACATTGTTCTCTACTGTTCTCCTTTGGATATCTGACCATTTTTGGTGTCTTCTAGGTGTGTGCTTGCTTTGGTTCTCTTTGTCTCCAGATTCCTGGCTTCATGATTTTAAGGCCATTTGCTGGTCTTCTTAGTTCCCATCTGCTAAGGTACAGTGACTAGAAAACTTCTCTGTGATGAGGTTAGGCCTCTCATATGATGATGTTCCTTTAGTCCATAGACAAGGTTATGAGCCACTATATATAGCTATGAACAAGTGAACAAAAAGTGAGGAAGAATATACCTTGGGTTTAATCTTAATTAATTTTATGCTTTTTGATTACCAGTCTCTAAAATCAATTCAAAACCCACTGTCTTAGAGAATCTTCTTACTTAGAGTTAGAAATTCCCTATAACCCTTATTTAACCTTTTACAGGATTTAAATAGGGAAACTATGCCCCAGAGTCTATACTGATGGTCCCTTTCAAAGAAGTCCCGTAGGAGCTGAATGGAGAGTGGAACTTCAAAGCCCACTTTACTCCCAAGATCCATTTTTTATTGCCATGAAAATGAATCTGAGCAGGAACAAAAACCAAGCAAAGAAGATAATTGTTCTCTGCCATACTGATTTACTCTTTTGACTTTATGATGCATTTCTGTCAGCAGCAAAATGAACAAACAACAGTAACCCGAGAACAAAATAAACTCGACTCTGGCTTTTGTGCTGTATTCTGGCCAGTGATAAACTTCACTCTCATTTTATATTATCATTGACTTGGAGAAGGCATAGGGGATATACTTATCAAATTTGCAGATGACCTAAAGCCAAAGAAGAAGTGAGTACTAAAAGCCTGAATTGGGATCCAAAAAGACCTCAATAAGCTGAAATAATAGGCAGAAGCTAATAAAGTGAACTTTAATAAGAATAAATGTAAAGTCTTGGATTTAGGTTGAAAATAAGTATGGGATGGGGGTGGGGGGGGGATGTGACTATACAAAAACTCATATAAGAAAAAACCTCGGGGATTTTAGTGGATTGTAAGGTCATTATAAATCTATGGTATAGAGGCAGCTAAGAGGTACAATGGTTACAACTCTGGACCTGGAGTCAGGAAGATGAATTAAAATCTGGCCTCAGACAATTTTACTAGCTCTGTGACCCTGGGACAATTCACTTAATTTCTATCTGCCTGAGTTTCCTCATCTGAAAAATGAAGGCAGTAATAGCACTTACTTCTCAGGGTTGTTGTGAGGATCAAGTGAGATAATATTTATAAGAAGTACTTAGCACAGAGTCTTCTAACACACAGTAGGCACTCTATAAATGCTAGCCATTATTATTAAGATGCTGTGGCATCTTTCCTCCGCCATACCCCCCCCGCCAAAAAAAAAAGTGAATCCAATTTTAAGTTTTAATAAATGTCCAGAATGAGAGAGAAAATTCTGTTTGCCCTTGGTCAGGCCACATCTGTAGTAGCTTGTTCATTTCTGCAGGCCACATTTTAGGAGGGGCATCCTCCAAAAGCAGTGTGTATATTTGGAGGAGTTAAGAGACAATCTCACCATAGGAGAATCACTTAAATCTTTATTTATTCATTTGTTCATTCATCGTTCATTCATTCATTTTTCTATTTATTCATTTCTTTCTTTCTTTCTTCATTCGTTCATTCATTTATCTATCCATTCATTCATTTATTTATGTATTTATTCATTTCTTTCTTCTTTCTTTCCTTCTTTCTTTCTTTCTCTCTCTCTCTCTCTCTCTCTCTCTCTCTTTCTTTCTTTCTTTCTTTTGTCTGGCATTCTGGCCAATGATAATATTAAATGACAAATAAATCTTTATTTAACCTGAAAAAGAGAAGGAATGATCAAGGTTCCTGCCAATTCTAAATCTGTGATCCCATGATAAAAACAATGGAGTGAGAGTGTAAGAACGCTACATTCAACTGTCTGTGCTCCTTGTTTTTTTTTTCCCCTATATCTAATAATATATTTTTAGTATTTTAATTATTTATCAAAGAAGTTCTTCCCTCCTTATTGCCTACAGACTTTGTGACACAGGTAAATGAAATAAAGCTGCTTTTAGAAATAATGAGCACTGGTTCTGCATCATAGGACCGAGGTCTTGGGTCAAAAGACCAATTAGATGGAGGATGAAACATGTTCATGGATTCTCATGACCTCTGTGGCCTCTCTAAAATGGGAATTATGTGCAAATAGTTGTAGCTCTGTCCATGGTACAACACCAAGAGCTCTAATGATGTAACAACTTGATGAATTCATAGCCAAGAAGGCTAATTCATAATCCTAAATTACACTTAAGCTTGCTTGGCCTGTTTCCTCATCTGTAAAATGGGGATAGTACCTATGAGATGCGGGATAGTTGTGAGGATGACATGAGATTATACATACAGACACATATACACAAATACATATATTTTGCTTTGTAAAATTCAAGAGTATCATATTCATGCTAGTTCTTGTTATTATTAAACCTAGCAATTGAACACTCAAGTGCTTAGAATCTCATAAAGCAAGTTTTCATAAAAAGTTGCCAGTATAGCCCATCTCTACCTCTTATGGTCTTATTTTCAGACCTTAAGAAAGGGCTTTCCACACTTAACTCATCCTTGGCTGACTTGATCTCAGAATTCCAAGGAGCTGGCCTCAGCTATTGGCCTTAGTTCCTCTCTCCCAGGAATCATCTTCCTCTTCACTTTGAAGTCATCTCTTTCAGACTGAATCTGTTTTAACCCCCTCTAGACTGAAGATCTCATCAAATTCCAGCTCCCCATTCTAGTAATTCTTTGATCACAATTACTTAGGTATCCTCTAACTTTACTCATTTATAATAGAGATTTTTCCTTTCTATTTTTTTTCCTCTGAACTCTCTTACTTAAGAACCTTATTATGAATGGAATAGTTTGGTTACTTATTTGCTGATACCTTAGAGAGCTGTTTTAAAGACTATTTTAAGCTATAGGGAGAAATATGTCAAAAGTTACATAACATACTCGCTTTATGGTAAAATAAAAGTTACCAGTTATGTTTATGGGGCAGAAAAGAAGAGAACAAACAGCTGTGGCTATAGTAGAATGATAAAATAAGGTTTTGCTGGAAAATGAAGTAAAATCAGGAAAGCAATATAAACAATGCCTGCAATGGTAAAAATGGAACAAGGACAATAAAACCATTGGAACTGAATGCTATGAAATTACAAGGACCAAATTTGGCCCCAAAGAAGAGATAGGAAAAGGCATGTGCTCTCCACTGTCTTTGAATAGGTAAGGTGCCATGGGTATGATACACTACATAATGTTAGACAGTTTCATTTTGTTGGTTAGTTTTGCTGAAATAGTCCTCCCTCCCTTTTTGTAATTTTTTTTTTTTTGTATAAAGCATAGCTCTCTGGGAAAGGAAGGAAAGAATATCAAATTGGTAAATGTATGAGCTATAAAAATAAAATATAATAAAGATTTATTTTGAAAAAAAGATTTTGCTGGGAAAAGGCAAGGAAAGGATAGTTAGAATATGTGCAGATTCGAGGTTCTGTTAGTTAATTGTGGAGATATAAAGAATAAAAACTATTTAATTAATTTAGGACATTTCCACTAAGGTGTCTCCCATGCATATATAAGATCATAATTATTTAATAGATGCAGATATAAAAATAACTTCTGGGATCAACTATTATCAATAAAAATGAGATATAAATTGGAGATATATATTCTTGCTGAAGAGGTGGTAGAAATAGATCTAAAGGTAACAATGACAAGAAAAGCAACTTGTTTGCATCAAAAATACGTTGAATAGATGATTCAATTATAAAGACAATAAGAAGCCAATTTACAAGACATCTAATGAAGGGAAGATACTAAAGGCATGGGAAAAAAAAAATCTCAGACCTTATTTGACCGAAACAAAGGTGACTGAGAAAACACCTACCAACTTATACTCCTACTATTCCAATTATACAGCATTCTTATGAGGGTCACCTATATATTATTGAGGGCATCCTCAATGGGGGTAAAAATAAATATTCTAAACAATATTCATCAATGGACCATATCTTTCTAGTCACACAATTGAAGGAAAGGTACAGAAAGCACAAAATCTCATTATACTTCTTGTTTGCACAAAAAGGCATTCAACTTGGTTGAACGAAGTGCCACTTTACAAGCTCTTGTGAAACAAGAAGTTTCCCATCCATATATTGTTGTCGTTTAGTTGCTTGCAGCTGTGTCTGCCTCTTTGTGTTCCCTTTTGGAGCTTTTCTTGACAAAGATACTGGAGTGGTTTGCCATTTCCTTCTCCAGCTCATTTTACAGATGAGGAAGCTGAGGCAAATAGGATGAAGTGACTTTTCAAGAGTCACACTGCTAGTAAATGTCTGAGGCCAAATTTGAGCTCAGGTCTTCCTGACACCAGGCCTGGAATTCTATACACTCTATCCACAATGCCACTTAGCTGCCCCCCCACCCCCCATACATTAGTATCATTCAAAATTCCTGGGAGGATAGAACAATGGAATAATTCTGTATGGTTACTCAGAGATAATAAACATTAGGTAAGGCATAACAAAGGGAAATGGATATTTGCCAAAAGTGTTTGCCCCTTTCGACACAGAGTCCAAGGTGAAGAGGGATTCTGTGGATACTGAGGACCTCTGGATGCTTCTGCTTATACACAATGTGGTGCAGATAGCATTTAGCCCCAGGTCATTGAAGAACCTCCTGAAAGAGAGATGTGATCACTTAAAGGAGCTTGGTTTGTCTAGCCACACAGGAAAGCCAAAAATGGATAAAGAATGTTTATTGTCTATATTTCAGCATATAACTGAACACCTTATAGCTCTTGTCCAACAGTTTGTATATCTGGGATAGATAATACAGATGGATAATGACATGGGCCCAGATTTGAAAAGGAGAACATTCTGGTTTGTCTTTGGAAAATGGTAAATCACTTCTACTAGTGCCAGGCTTACTATAACAGCAAAGACTCATCTTTTCAGTATAAATGTTTTATGGGTATAATGAGAGCAAGACCTGGAATGGCAGAGCCTCTTAAGTACTGAAAATGAACATCACAAAAATGGAAGGACACAGGGAGGAAGTGAACATCCTGCAACATATAAATCAATAAACATTTATTAAGTACCTGCCTTGTTCCAGGCACTGTGCTAAGGACTGGGGATACAAAAAGAGGCAAAAGACAGATCCCACCCACGAGAAGCTCACAATCTAATGGAGGAGATAATACGCAAACAAATGTATACAAAGTAAGCTATGTATAGGATAAATAGGAAATAATAGAGAATTCACTAGAATTGGAGGGGTGGGGTGTGGAAACGGTTTCACATAAAAGATAAGATTTTAGGTGATATTTAAAGAAAGCCAGGGAAAGCAGTAAGCAACATTGAGGAGAGAGAGCATTCCAGGGATGAGGGACATCATGAATCCACTTAGTATTTGAGTATATTTTATATTTGGTTATAGATGTATACATTTTCCCCTAGTAGAATGTAAGCTTCCCCAGAGTAGGGGTGGTTTCATTTTGTCTTTGTATTCCCAGTGTTTAGCACAGTGTCTGGTACGTAGTAGGTGCTAAAAAAAAATTGTTGATTGATTGATTTAAATTTATCCAAGAGCTTGATCCAATTTTTTTTTTCTTAAGGAAATGGCATGATGAAAAATGTGTTTTAACATATTCAATCTCACACAATATATCAGATGGCCTGGTGTTGGGCAGGGAAGTGGTGGGGGGGAGGACAATTGTAGCTAGGGAGATCAGTTAGAAGACTATTAAAATAATCCATAAGTGAGTGAAGTTGGCTGAGGTTAGGGTGGTGACAGAGGGAATGAAGAAGGGATAAATGCAACAGACATTTTGAAGGATAAGTGGTGAGTGAATATAGGCAAAGGAAAGAAAGGAGGAAAAGCATATAGTGTTAACAGCACTGAACTTGGAGTTAGAAAAAATGGACTCTCTTTGGGTCTTGGTTTCCTCATTTGTAAAATGATGGAGTTAGCCTCAGGGGGTTGGAAAATTATTGCCTGTGAAGGCCCAAACAAGCCTGCTACCTGTTTTTGTGCAAATTTTTAGTTAAGAATGTTTTTTTACATTTTAAAATTAAAGAAAGATAAAAAAAAAAACCATTCTTACCTTGAGACCCATACAAAAAGAGATAGCAGGCTGGATTTGGCCCGTGGAATGTAGGTTGTCAACCCTTGTAGAAGATTTCTAAGATCCTTTCCCGTTGTAAATCTATGAATCTTCTTAATATGTAATGATATATGGTATATAAAAAAATCTATATATTCTTCATATACATTATCCACTATACTCTCTTCCTCCCCTAAACAGACACACACACACACACACACACACACACGCATTCTTATACATTACCTGTCTTGTCACTTTTGAATAAGTTTCAGTGGTACCAATAATGTCAAATTTGCCTCCTTGCAGTGAGACTCCTACTTTGCCTTGTTTACTATCCATATTGTGTGGATTTGCTCATAGTACTCTTTCTGAGATCACCCCCAAACTATGCCAGCACAAGCAAATTGGTACTATTCTGAGATTCTAGGGTAACTTTGTAAGTAGCTAACCTCCTATCAATCAAACCCCCATAGCTCTGCTTCCCCTTAGCAATCATCTAGTAGACTAATTTCTTTAGAAGAGGCATTTACTTAAAGGACATAGCAAAAATAGTAGTAAAGCATTTCTGTTTGAACCAGGGACTTACTAACCTCCACAAATACAAACAAGATCCTTGGGCAAAAGGATGGGCCTGAATTTAAAGTGAAATGGTGTTGAGACACACACGTAAGGAAGGCACATAATTGAGGGCAACTCACAACTCTGGAATTGCCTTGATGATGTTTCTTTTTCTAGAGCAGCAGTTCTCAACCTGTGGGTTGTGACCCCTCTGGGTATCAAATGACCCTTTCACAGGGGTCACAGGAGTCACTTAAGACCATCAGAAAACACATATTTCCGATGGTCTTAGGAACCGAGACACCGCTCCTCTATCTGTCTCCAGGTGGGTCCACCCGCATGCAGATACGCCCACATATGAGTATTAAAGGGTCATGGCATTAGGAAGGTTGAGAATCACTGCTCTAGAGAGTTGTCATAAAATTCACTGCAGGGAATAGTGCTGGCCATTTGACAAGAAACTCTGCTGCTCATCTTGGCTGGTTTTTTGCTAGGTACCTTGTTTCTGTTAGCTTGCCTCAGCATGGTATCATTGCTAGAGGGGTCAATTCACTGCTGGTTTGGGGCAAGTAAATCACCTAGTTCCTGAGCTGGTTCCTACCAGGCTCAGCTGGACTGGGTTAGAGAAATCACTCAGCCACTACACTGCTACCAGACTTGGCTAAGCAAATCACTTAGGTGCAAGGCAGCTGATTTTGGATTGGGTCAGTCACACTATTATACTTCCTTTCTGCTTGGTTGCTGCTGCCAGATGGGATCAGGGAGATTTCTCTGCCTCTGGGCTCTTCTTCTAATATGGTGTCTGATGAATGAGCCAATCCTCAGGACTTCCTAAATTCACTCTTTGGTGAGCATATATAGACTTTTACAGGAATCTAGGTGACTCAGTGGATAGAGTGTAGGGCCTGGAGTCAGGAAGACTCATGAAATCTGGCTTCTACTAGTTGTGTGACCCTGGGCAAGTCACTCAACCCTGTTTGCCTTAGTTCCTCATCTATAAAATGAGCTGGAGAATGAAATGGCGAACCCCTCCAGTATCTTTGCCAAGAAAACCCCAAACACAGTCATGGAGAGTCAGACAGGACTGAAATGACTGAACACACACAGATTTTCACCGCTTTTGGTCATTGCTTGGCTGGATGGTACTGAGCTCTCTTCAGCTGGAGTGTTACAGTGGTCTTTTTAGTTAAAAGGCTATGGTACTAGCTCTCCAGCTAGGGCAACTGCCTAGTGTTGTCAGAAAGCTCTCCTTTTTGATTCCCTCTACAAGGCTCAGTTCTGGAGTTTGTTTCCTCTAGGCAAGAGGGGAGACAGTTCTTTCTTATCCCTGCTCACCCATTCTTTCTTGTTCAAAGTTACTTTCCTCAGGAAGGTACTCCAACTTGACTTATAGTAATTAGTTCCAAATCAGTTATTCTTCCCTGACTCCTTTTAGGGTCTTATACAAGTGAGTATCTAGGGGCAAAGATTAGAATGAGGCCTGTATCCTCGAATCAAGTCCATTTTTTTTATTGACTGATTCATATGAATTCTTTTATTCAAGCCTCAGAGTTTTCCTAAATTAAGAGATCTATTTTGTTTCTGAAGGCCATTCTTTTCACATTTCAAAGTGTCTATCTTTTTTGCCCCTTGTGATCTTCATCTTTTAAGAAAGTCTTTTTGGGGTATACCCTGTTCCATGTGTATAGATATCTAAGGCCACAAGTTTTACTGTTGACTCCTTTCTTGAATTATCTTCTGTAAATATCTGGGTATCTCCACCACTATTCTGCCTAAATTGTAGGTGCTCTCTATGACACCTAGTTTTATAAAATACACTTAGGTAGTTTTCTTTCTCCTCATTGAGTTTCACTTTAAAACTCTTTTTTTGCATTAGATTTGCAAGACTTCATGAAATATATATTCTTACTTATGCTTATTATGTGAAGTCTTTATAGCTAGAAGTCCTTAATTCACATATTTTAAGTTGTGTTCCAGAAATTCCAATCTCATTCTCTGACATCATCTTCATAACCATCTCTTTGTCAAGTATGCCTTTGTCTTTTCAATTCCTTTCCTTTGATCAGTATCAGTTCTGAAAACACTATCTGTACTCCTAAGGTCTTCAGCTTCCTGCCAAAATTTTCATAATTTCTTCTGGCAGAATCATTAATCTTCTCATGAATCACCAAAAGTGGACTTACTCAAATTTGTCTTGGACTCAGGTCCCAAGAAAGATGGCAGATATCTTTACTGATAATCAAAGTATGACTTGATAGTCAAAAAGGCTAAAACTGTTGAAAAGAGTACTGCATTTAGAGTCAGGGGGATCTGGGTTTGAATCACAGCCCCACTACTTAATAGCTATGTGACCTCGTAGTTAAATAACCTTTCTGAATCTCAGTTTACTAATCTGTAAAATTAAGAGGTTGGATTCAATGTTCTCCAACATCCCTTCAATCTTATAATTTGTGATCTTATGACCATATCTAAAGTATTACCTAAAGTTCTGAGCTGCATATTTTTGAATGAGAACTGACAAACAGGAGTGCATTCAGAAGAGGGTGACTAGAATACTTAGAGAACAGTAGATGGTGCTAGTAAAGGATTAGTTGAAAGAATTGGACTTGTTTCACCTGCAAAAGAGAAAACTGGGTGGGGGTGGGGTGGAGTTGAATGATAGCATTGTCAGAAATTCAAAGAGCTGTCTTGTAGAAAAAGGATTTGACTTATTTTGCTTGCTCTGAAATTTTAATGACTAGAAATTATAGGAGGGTGTGCTACGGAAAAATGTCTTTTTGATTTTATTCCAAATGCATCTATTAGGGACCTGCTGCATACTAGAAACAAATGAAAGGCAGTATTGCACAATTGATAGAGAGTTGGCCAAGATGGCGGCGTAGCAGCAGCAATATATCGCAGCTCTCACATAGCCACCCCCAAATACCCATGGAATAGGACTCTGGACCAACCTAGAACTTCAAAAACGCACACAGATACTTCCCACTAAAGTCAGCTCGGCTACGAGGAACTATCAGCACTGCAAACCGAAACCAGCCTGGCCTGAAGCTCCGGCTGTGCCCC
>CM053589.1:35930617-35994243 GCA_028646515.1 Pseudochirops corinnae
GGGAGGGGGGACACACTGGGTTGGCTGTTTTGGGGTGGTGGGTAGGGGGAAGAGGGGGAGAAAATATGTAACTCAAAATCTTGTGGAAATGAATGATGCAAACTATAATAAAATTAAAAAAAAAAAAACAATTGATAGAGAGTTGACCTTAGGATCAGAAAAACCTATGTTCAAGTCTTACATCTGATACCTACAGAATGCAGGGTGACCCTGAGAAAATCCCTTACCATCTCAGGAAAGATGCTAAGACTCTTAAGCTGCAGAACAGGTGCTAGTCTGTGTTAGTAGAAGGAATTTGGTCACTGGGGGTTTTCCATAAAACAATGAAATTACAAATTTCATTAAAGAAAAACTTCTTAATAGTTAAAGCCATTCACAAATGGTAGGGGATGCCTTAACTTCACCTTTATTAGAGATCTTGCAAAAGTTGACACTTCTTGGCAGTGTTGGTAAGGGTTCGTTTTGGATAAGGCATTGGAGTAAGCTCTGTCTGAAGTCTCTTCCAACTTTTCTAGCCTGTGATTATGTGATTTTGGTTGGTTGGTTGGTTGTCAAAGAGGACCAAAATGAGATCACTGTGTTAGAGTCAAGTAACAATGTGATTTTAACTAATAATATTTCCCAACTACATTTTAAAAAGGAGTCCTTTATATACAGCCTAAAACTCAACTGTGTCACCCTATAGCACCCCAAAGCATTTGTCTCTATTTTTTCCAGTCAAAGCATGTCTCATAACTATTAACATCTCACACTCAGGAAATTTTAAACAAGGCTTTGCTTACAAGCAAAATTGATTTCTGTAATTCTCTCTAGCATGGCATTCTGACAAGGCTATTTTAGATTACCGAGTGTTTAGAGTTGGCTAGCATTGCTTATACAACTTTAATTCTTGCCTTTAAGCTGCAACATGGCCTGGCTGCCAATCATGGTTGTAAGTATCCTATGTTATGGACCTTTACATCAACTGGGATCTACCAATCACTACTATCGACCTCTTACTTCTCATAAAATAAAAGCAGAGACCTGGAGGGCCTTTTGACATTTTGCTATGGTTCCCCGAGGGCCCATCCAGGACAGCTCCATGGATCTGCTTTCCACTGTAAAGATGATCTATACCACAAAGATCCTACCATAACTCAGGGTAGTCTTTAAAATAAACCTTGCAGAGTAGGATAGGCCATATTGATCACCTATCTTCCACACTCTGGTCCTGGATAGATGCCAACGAGGCTCCTGTGAATTCTGGACACATATCCTTCTAACTAGGGAGCTGGAAAGCATCATGAGGCCAATACCAGAAATGAGACAAGGATTATAAATTGTGTGATCCTATGCAGCATTAAAATTCCATTCACCCTTGTTTTGAAGGATATAGAAATTCAGTCCCACAGATGCATATGGGAAAAAGATGTTGTAAACTCTCCTAAATCATTATTATATTCCTACTTGACTATTTTTTTGGTTTGATTTTGACTTGTGATTTCGTCAGATTAGAGAAATTCTGGTATAAAAGCTCCTTTCTCTGATGTTAATCAGCAACTCATCTTCAAATTATAGTTTTAGAGTTGCTTGGGGCACTGAGAGATTTGCCAGTGGACACACAAGTATTGTGTCAAAGGTTGAACTTGGACCCAGTTCTCCCTGGCTCCAAGACCAACCCTCTTTCCATTATAACTTCAATTTTTTTTTAAGGGGCTAGGGAGTAGATTTGTGATCTCTTTGGTTTAGGAAACTCCTGAACTAGGAAATTCCTTTTATCAATTCAGATTGTCACCTTCTTTGCAAGTTGTAGTAGCATAAAGCAATAAGTACAGTGACTTGCCCAGGGTCATGAGACCAGTTTTTGTAGGAAGGTCCATTTCTGAATTTATGGGGTCATCAAAATATGAGAGAATTGAGAATCAAGTTTACTTAGATGTGGATACTTGGTGATTTTCTATATTCTAGAGACAGATGTGTGTAGGGAGTAGCAGTGAGCTTTCTTTTTCTTTTTGCTGAAAGGAAAAAGGTACAGATCAAGCATTCTGCTGACTGAGTATAAGCAGCAGCTTGGCCTGCCTCCCTCTGACATTTATTACTTGTGTTACCTTGGGAAAATCATTTAACCTGTCTAGGTTTCTGTTTTCTCATCTGCAAAATGAGGGGGCTGGACTAGATCAGGAGTTTTTAATCTAGTGTCCATAGATTCCCAAAGAATCTATGGATAGATTTTAAGGTTTGTGAACTTGGAAGGGGAAAAATATACCTTTAATTCAATGCAACAGGTTTCCTTTGCAATCTATTTTATTCTATGCATTTAAAACATTTTGAGAAGGCTCTCATGGCTTTTTTTTTTTTGAGTCACAGGGTTAAGTGACTTGCCTAGGATCACACAGCTAGTAAGTGCCTGAGGTCAAATTTGAACTCAGGTCCTCCTGCCTGCAGGGTATGGTCTATCCATTGCACCACCTAGCTGCCCCAGCTCCATGATTTTCACCAGACTTCTAGAGTGGTCCATGAAAAAAAAAAAAACTGGTTAAAAACCTCTGGACCCCTGTACTAGATGGTCTCTGAGGTCCCTTCTGGTTCCAGACCTAAAATCCTATGACTAGAGAGGCAAATGGTAAAGGGGTCAGGGCAGAAGATGTTTGAGACCAGAATGGCCAGTAGCAGCACAAGTTGGGGAGGGCTGCCCTAATGAAAATGGTGATGTCAGCAAAATTTGTCTGTGGAACCTTTTCTACTTGTCTGCACCCTCACGTCCCTTTTCCTGTATGTTTCCCACACTTGGTTTTCTCATGTTTGTAGAAGGTGTTATGTGTCACGTCATGTGCATGCTAGAGTGGGGTGGAGAGGCAGAATATATGAAAAACTCCTTTATTGTACATTAGAAAAGAGAAGAGGACCATTCAAATCTTAAGGAAAATCCATGTTTTAAAGCTTTAAAAAAATAGTAAGTTAGATGAAACTATTTAATCTGTCAATCAATAAACATTTATTAAACTCCCACTGTGTGGGCAGCTAGGTAGTACAGTGGATAAAGCACCAAGGCCTGCAGTTAGGAAGACCCTAGTTCAAATCTGGCCTCAGACACTTGCTACCTGTGTGTCCCTGGGTAAGTCACTTAACCTCTGCTGGCCTCATTTTCCTCATCTATAAAATGGGGATGATAATAGCATCCAGGGTTGTTGTAAGGATCAAATAAGTAGGTAATTTTAAATTACTTAGCACAGTGCCTGGTATGTGGTAGGTGCTCTGTCAATTTTAGCTTTTATTCCTGTTGTTATTGTTCTGTGTCATGTATGGAGTTAGACAGCGCAGAGAGAGAGAGAACCACAAAGCAGGTCCTTTCCTGGAGGAGTCTGGGGGAGACAATTGGGGGAGACAATATGTACATATATACGAAGTAGGTTGAAAATCATTTGGGGACAAAGGCACCAGCAGCTGAGAGGAATCAGGAAAGGCTTCAAATAGGAGGCGGCATTTAAACTGAGTTTTAAAGGAAATTAAATATTCTAAGGGCAGAGGTGAGTAGGGAGTGCGTTTTAGGCATGATGCCAACCAATGCAAAGAAAAGCAAGGGAATGGAAGATTGAGCGTGATTGAGCGTGATGTATGAGGGACTGTATGAAAGGCAAGTTAGCTGTATGTATGTATGTATGTATGTATGAATGTGTGTGAATGATAGACACAAAGTTTGAATAATGTTGGAAATATAGATTGACATCTGGGGGTGAAGGCCTTTTAATGACAGACTGAGGATATTTGATCCTAGGTTGTAGAGGAGTGACATGGTTACACTTGCCCTTTATTTCTACAGTTTATTATGGAGGGTAGTACGATGTCACAGAAAGAGCACCAGATTTGAAATCTACTGCCACTTATTATCTATATGAACTTTAGCAAATCACATTTCCTCAGTTTCCTCTTCTGTAAAATGAGGAAGTAGGGCAAGGTGATGGATCTCAAAGGTGTTTTGTAGGTTTATGTTTCCTAGGTTTTAGAGAAAGAGGCGTATGCATTTCTGTAATATTGTTCCTTTGCTTTATTGTTTGTGAAACAAAATAGCTACAGTGAAGGTACCTAATATTTTAGAGAATTAAAAAAAAAACTTATTTTAGAGAAAATCTTCTTCAAATAACTTGTTGCTTTTTGGAAGCAAAGAGAGCAGTAGAGAACAATGCTTAAAGGACACTGTCTACTGTATACACTCTTCTCTGAAGGGACTGTGGGACAGGGGAAATTCCCAAATTTTGAAATGATCAAATCAGATATGAGAATAAAGAAGTACATATGGAAGCCAGGAAAAGGTCAAGCAATGCTGGAGAAATTGAGAACTTTTACCTAAAGACTAAGAATATCATGGAAATCAAGAAGGAATGGTATTTTAGAAATGTAGTGAACTATCAGTGAAGGAGAAACAGTGGTACATTAAGGTTTTGTGTTGTTGTCATGAGTGGATGGGTGTAGTGCCAATGCAATATTCACAGCACCACAGTTACTATAAATATACCTGCATAGTGCTCAATCACAAAATATTACAGACTCTTCATATAGAAGACAGACTCAAAACATTTATTCGGATACCAGGAAACCAAATCCATCATAACAACACAGAAGTTAATGTACCACAATGTAGCAGAGAGCCACATCATCCTTTAGCCTTCCCACAAACCAACACAAGCTTAGTTATCACAGTAGGTGGCAAAAAACCAACTTTTACTCACAAACCAGTCTGACTCCCTCAGAAGCTTACTCTCATCCCAACTGTCTAGTTTAGCTTTGACTCCCAGCTTCCTGTGGGCTCTGCTCCACCTTTCAGCAAACTCCTCCCACCACAGGCTCCATGTGATTACATTCAGCCTATTAGGGGACATGGTTCATTTTCAAAGCAGGGGAGGTCTTCAAATTCCCTTAGGCTTATTAAGGAGAAGGGAAGACCTTCAAATTCCCATTACCATTACAATGGGCTGCTGAGAGTTAAGTAAAAATTGTTGCAAAATAGATACCAATGTGTTCTCAAAGAGGATCTCAAATCAGAATAAGTTGAATTATTGTTTCTAAGCTTAGGATGAGGCCTTATGGTTTACTCTTCAATACAATTCAATTTAGCTAACATTTATTAAGCATTTACTATAGGCCATGTTCTTTGCTAAGCAGTAGATCAGAGATTCTTAACCTTTTCTGTGTCATAAACCCCTTTGGAAGTTTGATTATGTTTCTAAAAATAATGATGTTTCCCTAAAAATTCATAATTGAAGAAAATACTAAATTTCAGTTAAAATTTAATGAAAATAAAGCTCTAATTTTTTTTTCTCCCAACCTAGTTCACAGACCCCGTGAAATGTTCCCTTGGAGGAATGTGAATCCCAGGTTAAGAATCCCTATACTAGAGATACAAAGACAAAAATGAAATAGTCCCTCATCTCAAGTTGTTTGCATTTTTTTGGGTTAGGATGAGGATCGGGAAAGTGGAAAAAACATAAATAAATAGCAGATATATATATATATAGATAGATAGATATAGATATATCAATATATATGTATACCAAATCCATTCATCCTTTATTTCCTCAATTTCTATTAATATCATCATCATTGTCATTGTCATTGTCATCATCATCAATCATCATCCCTTAGTCTTCTAGATTCATCACCTTGAAATTAACCAACCTTGTTTCTCTGAAGATCCCTTATATCCATCCCCTTTTCCCCTGTAAATCCCAATACATGCCTGAATTTGAGTCCTCAGTTCTTCTTGCTGAGACTATCATAATAGCCTTTTAATTGGTTTTCTTGCCTCCAGTCTATCCTTCTTCCAATTCATCCTTCCCTGTTTTGACAGTGCATTGCTGTGATTCTATTCCTCTGCTAATGAACCTGGGGTGATTTCTTATTGCTTTACTAAATGAAGTATACTCCTTACATTGACATTCAAGACCCTCCAACAGATGGTTCCCATCTTTCTGACCAGTCTTATTTCATATTACTCTCCTTCATGAGGGCTACATTGCAGTTAAGCTAGATGACTCTCTTGCCTCTAATGCTGTCTTGCCATCTTTTTTTCTCTATACCTTTGCTCTCGCTATCTCCAATGCTTGAAATCGATTCCCAGGCTACCATCTCCACTAGAGTATCTTCCTGAAATGCCTAACTCACATACCATTCCTTCCATTAAGCTTTCCTTGTTCATCTCCAGGTGAGAGTGATCTCTATCTCTATAAATTTCACATAACTCTTTGCTTAGACTTTTCTTACATGCTTATTTTTACTTCTCACTTTCACTAGACTTTATTTGTATCTTCATCCTTCCTTAAATTAGACAGTAAGTTTCTTGGAAAGTAGGGGTGGGTGGGCTGTGTTACACAGAGAATCCTAAAAATCTTAGTGCAATTTTAAGCTACAGAGTCTGAATTTATCTTTGTGGATCCTACACTCAGTGCGGTGTCTTAAAGGGTACTATCTCTAGTAATCCTGATCTATATTTTGTCGCTGGACCCAGATGGCTCCAGAGGATAAAGTGAGGCTGGTGATTTGCTCAGCCCTGCCTCACTAAAATCCAATTCATGTGCAAGTCATAGTATCACCTTCCTGATGTCATAGTTTTATATATATATATATATATATATATAATATATATATATATATATATATATACACACACATATATATGTATATATATATATATACACACACACACACACACACATACATACATACATATATATGTATATATACATATATGCCAAAAGTTTTATATATAATAGAGTTTTAGTGACTTTGTTGAAATGAATTGTTAATGCTCTGAGGACAAGGTAAAGCAGATGCTATATAGTTTTAATAAATGGCTGCAAAATACCCAATTCATATTATATATTTCTATTCATGGAGGCTGCACAATTCTAGAAGAAGTTATAACCATGTTTAAGGGGAATGGGTGAGTGAGAGCTCATAGTTCCCTTATATTTGTTAAACACCTGTGCCACACTCTATGCTTAATAGTAGACATACAAAAACAAAAATGAAATACATCTTTAACTTGATTGAGTTCACATTCTCATGGAGCATATGATGATGGTACAAGGATGGAAATTTCATATACATAGATAAGTCAATACAAAACATACAGAGCGCACACAAAAAAGTCATTATCTGGGATTAGGGAGAGCATTGATCAGAAATGTTCTTATGGAGGAAATATCTCTGGAGTTGAGGCCAGAAAGGAGTTAGGGGTTCCCTAGAGGTCAAGGTGAGGAGAGAGGACACTCTAGGAATGGAGGATTGCCTGTTCAAAAGCCACAGAATTAGAAGGAATGTCACATGCCCTTAAAAGGCCAGATTGACTGGAATTTAGAGTGAATGAGGGGCAGCAACTGAAATCAGTTTTGAAGGATAGGTTAGAACTAGATATTGAAGCATTTAAAGGACAGAAGAGTTTTATCCTAGAAGCAAAATAAGAAGCCACTGAACCTTTTAGAGCAAAGGAGTGACAGTCATACCTGTGCTCCAGGAATACCAATGTGACTATTGTGCGGAAGATGGATTGGAGAGAGGAGAGACTAGAGACAGAAAGCTCATTTAGAATGCTGTTACTAAATTTCCAATGAGAAGTGATGAACATCTGAACTAGGTAGGTAGCCTTGGGAATGGAGAGAAGGGGACCAATGAGAGAAATGTTTGTGGAAGTAGAATTATGGAAACTTGACAATTGAATAGATATGGGAGATTGAACAAGAGTGAAGGATTGAGGATGATTCTGAGGCTGTATACCTGGTGACTAGAAATATAGTGGTACCCTTGACAGAAATAAAGAAGTTAAGATAACTGTGTACTAAAATATTCCCTGGAAGGAAATAACATTTTCCTTCTTTTAGTAGCTCAGGCAGGATTAGTCATGGAGTGAGGAGATCATTGGGAACAGTGTTGCTGGAGGTGGTGGTAGTGGAGGTAGCAGGAATGAAGGCGTTTGTAAGAAAACACAGTGAGCTTTCTCTTGCATTCAGAAGGGAATAATTGCATGCTCAAATATTTAGCAAAGCATGCTAAATTCTATATCCAAGAATCAGATTGTGTCCTATTTAAGTTGACCAGATGCTGGAGAGTGTGGATATACTCTTGGATTTTTTTTTTTGGAAGCATAAAGCTTAATACTTCTACACTTTGAAGTTTCATCTTGCATTATGACTACAGCTTAGACTCACATCCATGGGCATATTTTCTTTGCTAAAGGCAAAAGATGTTGGGCAGATCACAAAACAAATGGAAAGCTAATCATAATTTTGTAAAATCTACAAGGCAATTCAATGTTCAGCACATTTCCTAAAATGCGTCCAGATTCATGGCTAGGATGGGGGCCAAATGAATTCTGCTCCATTATAGAACTCTCTATCACACACACATTTTACCATATTTCTTAGCTCACCCAAAGACAATTGTTAGCTAGCTTTGAATTTTTGTTAGAAAAGATCAAGAGCTTTAGGAGGCTTAAGATTACGTGGCCCAACTCCAACTTCCTAATCCAATTCATAGCTTCCCCAACAAGAACTTTTCTGTTTTATAGTTAATTATGTCTGAATTGGAACAATATTATTGTGGATAACATCTTGAGCTAAGACCAAAGGAAAGTGGGAAGGACTTTGACTTAAAGAAATATTGGGGGGCGGGGGAGAACAGAGCCAAGATGGCAGAGTAGAAAAAACCCTCATTTGAGTTCTACCTCAGATTGAATTTTGGGGTGACACAGACTACAAAAGGTCAGAGTGAGACATTTTTCCTGTCCAAGATAACTTAAGAGTTTAGATACAGAGAGAGAGATCAGTAATACAATGGGATAGGGTAGGGAGGTGTGTGTGAGGGGTGTGGAAGCTGTCCTGGAAGCCCCATGAATGAAATTAGTGGTGGAACTAAGTGGTAGCAATAGAAGCAGCAGCAGCTTCTGGTACTTCCAAGCTAGAGACAGTAAAGGGAATCCATCAACTGGTGAGAAAGAGACCGTAGGGTGCTAGCACTAGATGCAAGATCAGATGCTGTTTGTCAACTCAATTGCCTATACCCACTTCTGGGTCCTGATTCAGAGACAGGAAGGAGTGCTTTGAGTCAAGAGTGATGGTGAGCCATGAGGAGCAGCATTGCTTTTTATTCCAAGGAAGTGGGGACCCTGAGGAGCAGTTATCAGTTGCAATCCCAAGGAATCAGGGACCTTTCCTAGGCAAGGATAAGAGTATAGAACAGGAGAACAGTGACCACACCTTTCCCCAGATCACATCACCTTGGAAGCATCAAGAATTTCCAAACTCTCAGAATTAGCTTTGAAAAACAACTAAAAACTTTAGCAAAGTTGGAGGATAGAAAATAAAGCCACATAACTCTTCACCATTTCTGTATCCTGCCAACAAAACCCAGCAGCAAGACATAGAGAAATTCCATTTAAAATAACTTCAGATGGTGAAAAATACTTGGGAGTCTACCTGCCAAGACAAACCCAGGGATTATATGAACTCAACTGCAAACCAGTTCACACAAATAAAGACAGATCAAAGCAATTGGAGAAACATTAATTGCTCATGGATAGGTCAAACCAATATAATAGAAATAATAATTCTGCCTAAGTTAATTTGCTTATTCAGTGCTGTATCAAACTACTGAAGACTTATTTTATAATTCTAGGAAAAATAATCACAAAATTTATCTGGTAAAACAAAGGGTCAAATAAGAGAATCCATGGAAAAATATAAAGAAAGGTAGCCTAGCAGTACTGGATTTAAAACTATATCACAAAGTGGTAATCATCCAAACAATCTGATACTGGCTAAGAAATAGAGCAGTGTATCCGTGAAATATACAATACACGATAGTAAATGACCATAGTAATTTAGTGTTTGATACCAAAGATCTAAACTTTTTGGGGCAAGAGTTTACCATTTGACAAAAGTTGCTGGGAAAACAGGAAAGCAGTTTGGCAGAAGGTAGGCATAGACCAACACTTCATACCATTACACATACACACATACACACAAACACATACACATTCATGTATATGTATAGAATTGAGCCAAATTTATAAAAATAAAAGCCATTCCCAAGTTGATAAATGGTCAAAGGATATAAATAGGCAATGTTCAGAAGAAATCAAGGTTGTTAACAGTCACATGAAAAAATGCTCTACATCACTACTGATTAGTAGAGAAATGTAAATTAAAACAACTCTGAGATATCCCTTCTACCTATCAGATTGGCTAACATGACAGAAAAAGAAAATGATAAATTCTGGAGGGGATGTGGAAAAATGGGATGCTAATGCACTGATTGAAACACTACTCTATTGTCTTTGGTTTCCTGAACAAGACTTCATAATCCTAGCCAGTGATACTCCCATCCATTTCTGAAATTCTGGGATTCTATAAGATTTGAGGGCATAGAAAATGGCTGTTAAATCAACAATACTTCCGTATTTTCCATCTCCTTTGGAGGAGGCATTTTTATTTGATGATCAACGATTTGTAGCTGCCTCATGGAGTTAATTATGAGAGAGGCTAAGGACGAAGTCAGTTGAAGGAAACCATCCTTTACTCTCAAACTACCTTGACTATCCCTCTCTACCTTTTCCAACTTCCTCCTTTCCACAGTTTTTTTTTAAAAGTGTCTATCATGTGGATCATAGTGGGGTAGTTGCCACAAAGCAACATTATCATTGTGTGGAACTTACAGTCTAATGGGGGAAATGAGAGAGCAACTTTAATGCAGCATAAATTGTGAGAAGAGAAGAAAGTGAAAACCCACAGGTCTGAGGAAGGAAGAAATTATCTTAGTAGGGGATCAGGGAAGGCTTTACAAAGGAAATATTACTTTATCAATTGCAGTAAGAATATGAAATACCATGTAAACTGAAAACTTTCACTAAAAAATCCTGAAATATGAAATGGAGACGTGAATTCCCAGACAATTCAATCATACTTCTTTAATGTCCCACAGTTCAACAGCCAATATCTTCATCCAAGGAAATATTTGTTCCTTAATTTATTATGATTACATATAATCTGGCAGAGAAGGATAATGAAATAATTCCCAGTACTAATTACCTTTTTTTTTTTTTATAAAAAGAGCAAGACAAATTATCTCAGATACGATTGCCTTCATTGCTGAGTTTATAACCTATATCAATTCATCCTACTTGTCTTGGGTGGTGGTGGTAATCTGCCACCAGGAAGAACGGACCACAAAACAATATGGATGGAATTGTGGCTGTGTAATATCTGAAGATAGCATCAAATAGAGAAGATACAGGCCAATTAGTATAGCATTTAGCTTTAAAGTTAATATCAAGTAGTGAGATGAAATTATAGAATAGACAAAAATGACTGCTATGCAAATTATGAAAACAATAAAGATAGATAATAATAATTCTTATTGTAGCTAATTTATTGTGTGCCAGGCACTGTGCTAAACAATTCACAATTATTATCTCATTTAATTCTCACAACAACCCTGGGAGGTAGGTACCTTTATTAGCCTCGTTTGCAGATGTGGAAACTTAGACGAATAGCGGTGAAGTGACTTGCCTAGAGTCACATAGCTAGTGTCTGAGGCTGAAACATACCAGCATAG
The DNA here is from genome assembly GCA_028646515.1 of Pseudochirops corinnae. Taxonomy (NCBI): domain Eukaryota; kingdom Metazoa; phylum Chordata; class Mammalia; order Diprotodontia; family Pseudocheiridae; genus Pseudochirops; species Pseudochirops corinnae. Next base: position 35,942,201 of record CM053589.1, read on the forward strand.
ATCCAGAAAAACATTTAGAAGTAATCTAGTCCAACCTCCTTCCTCATTTTACAGTGAGGAGACTGAGACCCAGGGAGCTTATATCACTTGACCAAATCACACTGCTAGTAAATGGCAGAGCTAAAATTTGGACTTCAAAGTTTAGCATTCCAATTTCAATCTGATTTTCACTGCATCATACTTGGATGAAAACTGAATACACACACACACACACACACACACACACACGACAGAGTCTTCCATTTTTATCCCCTATGTTATTTGAGTTAGACATTAAAGGGAGACAAAGTTGAGAAAGCAAGAATTTTCTAGCAAAAAAAAAAAAAATTCCTTTAATCTTTTTCATTTATAGATTACATATAGGATCATAGTAGCTTCGAATCAGAAATGGAAGGGATCTCAGAGGCCATTTAGTCCAACCCCACATTTCATAAATGAGGATCCTGAGGCTCAAGGTAGTTAACGACCAGCATAAAAAAGGTCACAAACGCAGTAATCCTCAGAGGCAGGATTTGAATCCAGATCCTGCCTCTGACTGTTAAGTCACTTCTCTTTTTATTGTATCATGCAACTTCACTGAAAAAGAAATATTTTAAAGTGCTATCCTAAGCATGATCACGTTTGTTCTTCATAAAGAACCCTGAGAGGAAAATCAGGGCTGATATTATCCTCCCCATTTGTATAGATTAGGAGATTGTAGCATGAAAAATTTCATGACTTAGCTGGATTTGTTAGTGTAGCCCTGGAGTCTTTGCTACTGGGGAGGTTGAGGCCATTATATCATCATTAGCATTCAGAAGCTCTGAGTTGCCTTATTTTGAGCCCTGGGGGAGAGAGGAACAGGCCAGGATGGGGGGGGATAGGGAGAGGGGAAGGGAGAGAGTACCAGGCTGTTTTGGGCAGGATGGGGATGAGGGGTGAGGGTGGTGGTGAAAGGTAGACCTGATCAAGTTGGAAACAGAATAGATCAAAACCTTGAAGCTTATTAGCAAAGGAGTGTGGTCCATGAATAGCTACTGTACTTCAGTCTGAGTGAGATAGAGATACTCAGCCACAGAAGGAAAAGAGAAAAGAAAGGAAGAAAGGAGGAAACAAAGAGAGGAAGGAAGGAAGGAGGGAAGGAAGGAAGGAAAGAAAGAAAGAAAGAAAGAAAGAAAGAAAGAAAGAAAGAAAGAAAGAAAAAAGAAAGGAAGGAAGGAAGACAGGAGGAAAGAAAGGAAGGAAGGAAGGAAAGAAGGAAGGAAGGGAGGAGAAAGGAATGATGAATAAAAAGAAAGAAAGAGAAGGAAGGAAGGAGAAAGGAAAGAAGAATAGAGAAAGAGAAGGAAAGAAAGAAAGAAATGAAGTGATTTATTCAATTGTTACTCAGTTAATACCAGAATAAGAACTTGACTCCATTTCTATTTTTTATTTTTTGTTTAATTTTAAGAAAATTTCCTTCACATTGAAATTATTTTTTAAAATTAAATTTTATTTTCTGTTTATTTCTAGTCGTTATTTTTTTCTATGCCACACCTTAAATTTATTTGAAGATTTTTCTCCAAGGTCAGTGACAAATATGACAGTATTAAAAAAAAAAAAAAGAAAAATCAAAGACTAAGACACAGTGATTTACTGACAACTTGAAACTCCCTAATAGCTCATTCAGTGAAGAACATGTTTAAAATAACCAAGTCACCCTGCTCCGATCCATCCTTCTGATTGATTCAGACACGGCCCTCCTTGACAATCAAGTCCAAAACGTTTTCTTGCATAGTGGATAGCCTTTTCTGAAGGCTATCAAGCAGATCTGCTGAGATAGCAAGAAACAAAATGGCTGTCACCAAACCATCTGGCCCAATGGAGCTTTGGATTATTATTTTTTTTAGGTGCAAGTTTTCAGTTTGTGCAGCACTTCAAATCCTTAATATACTTGACTAAGTCATTAATATTTCACTTTCGTTATCATGTATTAATAACATGATCTCTCAGAATGATCATGTATATCTTCTTCCTAGAAAACAAATAATTACATTCATGCATATTGTCAGATAACTAAAGATGTTTTGCCTAGAGCTGTGTGAAATCCACCAGCAGGCCCAGCTTTGGTGATTAGCTGTGTCAAGAGCATAGCATGCTGAAGCCCATGGAGAACTGGGAGCAGGAGAAAGGACCAGGGAGACAGAGAAATATGGTCCCCATCCTGGAACCCCAATCATCCATGCTCATGCATGCCAGGGTGGGTGATTTGGTAGGGAAGCAGAGGTCCCTACTGCCTGAGGGTAGAATTTATGAAAGAAAGGGTGTAGTTGAGGCTTTTGTTGCCATTGGTTTGTTAATGTGCCTCTTAAAATAGAATTAGAAATTTGATGTATTTTTTCAGATGTTCTGTAACTAGGGCAGAGGATATCTCCTTTAATCTGAACACATCCATTAATGCAACCCAAAAATAATATTTGATTTTAGCTGCTATGTGATATTTGATGTAATTTTTCCAGTTCATCATTTCCATTCTGGTCTTACTTCATAGTCTTGAGCCTATAATTAAATAGTTCAATGAGGCTGTCTTCATCTTTGAACCCTGTGCTATGTTAATTTTCAGCTTTGTGTAACAATCACAATTCTCCTTGCCTCCTATTACAAGGCTGCTGAATTCTACTGGAAGAAGTTAGGAACATGTGTAGACTAGACACACTATAAATTGATGTTTTATAACTTCTACAGTCCTTTCATTCACCTCTAATTGACTCCTTAATACATTCCTCACCATGTTTATTCCAATTGTTCTCTTCTTTCTCTTTCTTCAAACCCCTAACATCCTCCATTTCTCAGCAAATGACTTTATCTCCTACTTTAATGAGAAGATTAAGGATATCTGCTGGGTACTCCATCATTTCCCCTCTTCTATACCTTTACACCTCTCCTCAGTTTTTTTTAATCCTTTCTTCATCTGGTTTACTCTTTGAGAATGAGGTAGTCCTCCTCTTTCACAAGGCTTTTTCCCTGCCTTGATCCCTTGATTCCATGCCCCACATTACCTTGTTCCATTGGTCATTTATTTGGTTTCTTCCTCTTCTACTTTTCTTCCACTTCCCTTCTCTTTCTCTGTCTCTCATAATCAGTTGCTAATTATCTACTGACTCTTTCCCCAATGACTGAAAATATTCTTCTCTTCTTAAAAAGCCTCTTGTTGATTCTGATATCTCTTTTAAGTAATCAATCTTTCCTTCCTTTCACTATAAAAATTCCTGGAAAGAATAGTTTACACAGAGTTCTGGGTTTGGATTTAGGAAGACCTAAATTCAAATTCTCTCTCAGATACTTATAAGCTTTGTGATCCTGGATCCAGTCACCCTGTGCCACTCTCAGCCTCGGTTTCCATATTTGTGAAATAGAGATAATAATAGAACCTACCTCACACAGTTGTGAATATCAAACGAGAACACACATACACATATATACACATCACATGTGTATATACATATCTACATCTATATCTACCTATCTATCTGTCCATCCGTCCATCCATCTATCTATCTATCTCTCTATCTATCCATCCATCTATCCATTCATCTATCTATCTATCTATCTATCTATCTATCTGTCTGTCTGTCTGTCTGTCTGTCTGTCTATCTATCTATCTATCCATCTATCCATCCATCTATCCATTCTTCTATCTATCTATCTATCTATCTATCTATCTATCCATACATCCATCCATCCATTTATGGAAAACATTCTGTAAAATCTTATTTACTTTTCAAGCCCTGAAATCTGGCATTTGACATTATCTGAAACCACTGACCACAAAGTTCCTAGTGACTTCAGTTTCCATGACCTCTTATCAGTTTTCCTTCTCCATGCGCCTTCTGTAGCAATGCCTATCCTGAACTCCTGTATACTCTTTACCCCCAAGGCTCCGAAGACACTGCTCTCTGTCCTAATTATCTTCTTATCAATCAATCAATAAACATTTATTAAGTATCCACTCTGTGTCAGGTGCTATGGTGAATGCTGGGGATATGAAAAGTGGCAAAAGGCAGTTCCTGTCTTCAAGGAGTTTAAAATCTACTGGAGGATACAATATGCAAACAAATATATACAAAGCAAGCTATATACAGAATAAATAGGAAATAATTAACAGAGGGAAGACACTAGAATTAAGAGAGGTTGGGGAATACTTCCTACAGGGTATCATTGGGACCACTCTTCATTTTACTTTGCTAGTTTATCTCCTCCTCCCACCTCCTTATACATAGAATCCCTTCAAAGTGCTTCCATTGGCTCCACGATCACTTCTGTGCAGATAATGCTTACTTTTATATATCCATACCAAGTCTCTCTCCTGAACTCCAGCCTTGCATCTCCATTTGCCTGATAGTCCTGGATGTTCCTTGAACTCAACATGTCCAAAACTGAACTCAACATTTTCACTCCTGAAACCTACCTTTTAAAATAATAATAGCTAGCATTTAAATAGTGCCTTAAAATTTGCAAAGCATCATCCATAAATTATCTCATTTGATCCTCCTGAAAACCCAGTGTAGTAAGTAATATTATCCCCATTTCACAGATGAGGAAACTGAGACAGAAAGAGATTAAGTCACTTGCTCAAGGTCACACAGGTAGTAAACATGTCAGATGAGAATTAAACTATGGGCTTCCTCACTCCCAAGTCCAGCGCTGTCACCCACTGTACTACCTACCTGTTTTCTTCCCAGTTTCCTTAGTTCTATTTAGGGTACCATCATCCTGCCAATCCTCCAAACCTTGAGGTTATCTGACTCATATCATTCTTTTATTTCCTATAATGAATTAGTTTTAAAATCTACCTGAATCTCTCTGCATCTCTCTTGTCTGTCCCCTTCTCTTCACAAACAAAAACATTCGGTCCATTGTAACTTCTTGAAATTTTCTCTTATCCGGTCTTTCTGCCTTTGGGCTTTCCACTTCTCCAATTCATCCTTCACACAGCTGCCAGAATACTTTTCTAAGACATAATTCTGACCAAGTCACTTACCTTCAATGTTCTCCTACTTTATAGCCTGGTATTTAAGACTCCTTATAGTCTGACTTGATACTTTTCCAACCTTATTTCTTAAAATGATTTTTAATGTACCTACATTCTAGCCAAATTGTACTACTAGACTTTCCCTGAACTTGACATACCATCTTCTGCCTGGGCATTTCTTCAGGCTCTCCCATTATGGCAGGGATAGACTCTCTTCTCATTTCCATCTTTCAGAACCCTTTTTTCCTTCTAGGCTCAGCTTAGGTATCCCCTTCTCCATGAAGTTTTCCATGATTCCCTTATCTAAAAGTATTTTCTGTATCTTTTAATTTTTGTGGTGAGTGTATTTTTATTTTCTAGATTTTTCTTTTACCTAACTCTATCTTGCATTGTATATGTCATATCTCTGTCACCAACACAGAAGGCTGGGGAAGCTGACCCATTACCCTATTCTACAAAAGCACAGCCTTCTTGGATTTTCCCAGTGAGCTTTCTTCTTACTAAAGCCATAATAAAAAAGCAAGAAAAGTTGCCTAATGCAGGAATAGAGAGCTGGCTTTGGGATCTGAAGTTCTGGGTTCAAGTCCTCTCTCTAACACATAGTAGCCGTGTGTTACTTAGCCTCTAGGTGTCCCTAGTCAAATATTAGAGACCAAATGTAATTAGTCTTGAATTTGGAGTCAGAGGACCTGGGTTGAAATTCTGGCTCTGCCATTTATAAATTGTGTGACTTTGGGTCATCACTTAGCCTTTCTGGTTCCTTATTTACTCACCTGTAAAATGAAAGAGTTGAACTCTAATATCCTTCCAGCTCTAAATCTGTGATTTTAGGAGAAGGTAGAATAGTATTGACTCTGAAGTCAAAGGACTTCTTCAGATCTTTCCTCTCTTGGTTAAATCACTTACCCTTCAATGGGCCTCAGTTTCTTAATATGTAAAAGCAGGGACTTGGATTAGATGGCCTTAAGTCCTTTGTTGTTCAGTTGTTTTTCATTCTTGTTTGACTCTATGTGAGCCCATTTGGGGTTTTCTTGGCAAAGATATTGGAGTGGCTTGCTTTTTCGTTCTCCAAATCATTTTACAGATGAGGAAACTGAGGCAAACAGGGTGAAGTGACTTGCTCAGGGTCACAGATGAATCTTCCTGATTCCAGGTCTGGCACTGTATCTAAAGTCTCTTCCATGTCTTTAAATCTGCATCTGTAGAGGAAGCTTTCACATAACAGTGCAATTAGAGATCCAGTCTCCCTCCCCTCTCCTCCCATTCAAGGTGTTTTGGGGAAAACAACTGCAAAGTCAGAAAGAGATTTGCCTAGAATCCTGTAGCCAGCATTTGGAATCAGGACTCCTACCCAGGGTCTCAAGACTCTTAACATGATTCTAACTCCTGTATTGCATGTCTGGAGAAAACTAGGGCTATGCAAGTCCTCGTGGGTTTTCACCTCCATCTCCTCCTCATGTACACATGAAGGGTATTTTCTACTTATCCCAAAGACAGCAGTCCAGCTCTGAGAATGCTTTTGCTTGGAGACCAAGACAGCAGCTTTTTCTTCCCCAGAGTCTGTGGAGCTCTGGCGGGGAGAAGGCTTCCTGCAAGAAAGTTGGCTTCGAGTAGAGGAGCACACTATTTTTAATAAGCAGATGGTCTCTATATATCAGGGAGTGCTAACATTAAAAACATATGCTCAGTACCAGAGGAAAAAAAAACAGTGAAGGAGCCTCACTAGGCACATGGTCTCTGTAAATAAGTAGTCTCTGAGGAAGTTTCCACTGTGAGGGAAACAGGATGGATAGTATGAAGAAACTGAGGAATTCTGACTTCATCTCCAAGTCTGTTTACCTGATATGAATTATAATTGCTTTCATAACTAAGAAGTGACATCTGCAGAGATGATAGCTAGATGAGCTTTTGTTTGTTTGTTTTGTTTTGTTTTGTTTTCAAACCTGTTTGATGAAATAAAAGCACTAGAAAGTGGGCACAGAGATCTCACACTCAGTGTTCGTGTTTTGTTTCAGAGAAGCCGTTAAATGTCTTCTGCTGGTAGTGGCGTTCTGTTGTGAATGTGTCAGACAAATACAGAAGAAGGAAATGGGCTTGAAGATGGTCCATGTTTCTTTGCTAATACAGTTACTGTGCTATTTAGGTTGGAGTAGCAGGAATGCAGCTAGAGGCTTGGTCTTGGAGTCTGGAAGAACTAGGCTCCAATCTGGATTCTGTCACTTACTAGTTCTGTGACTGAGCAAGTAACTGAATCTCTTTCAGCCTTGACTTCTTCATTTGTAAAAAGCGAATAATAAAACCCAGAGACCCTACCTAATAAGCTTGTTCTGAAGCTCATGGGAGGATAATGATATAAATTCTCTATTAAAGTCAGTTGCTGCTTTTCACTTGAGTATAGGATTCAGGACCGAATTGTGTGAGCATCCAAATATGCCATATAAAAAACATAATGGGGGGGGGGGGAAGTTAATAAACTCAATACTGTTTATTCAAGGAGGGAACATGGTAAAGCAGAATGTGTACTGGCTCTGGAGACAAATAACCTGGGTTCAAATTCATCCTCTGTCACTTAATGTGGCCTTGGACTTCAGTTTTGTCATCTGTAAAGTGAGGGAGTTGGACGAAAAGGCCTTTGAGGTTCCTTTAAGCCCTAGCTCTATAATTCTAGAACTTCTATTGTGTGTAAGAGACACAGAGTATGGATATCTGGAGACATAATCTGACTCAGGATGGAGTGAATTCCTTCTGATTTTAAAGATCGAAGAATAAAACAAGTTATGGGAATGGGAAAATGCACTGAGTTGATAAGCAGCATGGGAGGAAAATAAAATTACTGTGCGTAGGTCAGATGTTAGGAGACTTGGGTTCTATTCTCTACTTTGCCACAAATTGTACTAATAGCTAAAATTCATGTTTGACCTATGAGAGAGGTGTGCCATGTTTGATGAGTCATTCAGCTTTCATATCTAGAACCAGAATGGGACACCTATATAATCCTTAAGGTGACTTCCATCTCTGACATCCTATGAGTTTATCAAAAGACGAAGGGGTGCACTTTCTGCAGATAGATAGAAAACCCCCAGCTTTAAATTCCCTTTGTCTTGTTCTCTTTTCTTTCTCTGTCTGCCTTTCTCACTTTTATCTTAATAGGCTCAGGTACTCAAGAGAAATGGGTTGACATGTGGGGTGGGGGAGCAAGAGCAACTAAGGAGGACAGAAGGAGGAGAGGGAAGCAAGGGGAGTTGGATTACCTGCAGATGCTGTAGTCAGTAAAGTCTGTTATTTCAGGCCTGATTTATCTTTACTGTGGACATAAAATATGATCGGGGAGTATGATGTCAGTGCATCCACTCTCAATAATTGATATGATGAATAATCTCAACCTTCCAACACCTTCTGTATCTCCCCACATCTTGAGAAACTTCATTCATCAGCCACGTTTGAAATGTTTAAGTAATCTCAGTGATGTATGGAACCCTGACACTCCCTTGTTAGAAATCTGTGCTACTAACATTCTATCAAATTAAAAAGCCACTGAGCTCTTGTGCATAAAATTATCATAAATTATCTCTGAAGGTTCATTGCTGTTTGGAATGTTTAATTGCTCACTTGGCTGAACTTTAGCAGCTCAGGGTTATTAATCAACTTGTCACAGGATTTTTCATTACCTGGCCTTCAGAAGGGACTCAGCAAGGTGGCAAACCTATGTTCTAGTTAGCCTGGTGGGCAGTGAGTGGATCACAAGTTCTATGTGCCGTTTGACACCATTTGTCCTCAAAGTGTATTATGTTGTTTCACGCCAGATTCTTGGGGGCTCTGGGTCTTACTACAGAGCCTGGTAAAGCATCTCATTCCACAACCATTTTCATCAGTGGAGAACTAGACTGCTCAAAGAGACCAAAGAATGCTGATGGTGGAATGATGGGCAGGGTGATGACTTTTATGAATCATTTTGCATGTTATTCATAGGCTACTGATAAGACTGATGGATCCCATCCATTTTAATAGATGGTATACTTAGAGAAATATCCTTGATGGCTCTACAGCTTAATATTAGAGTAAGTCCTGGGTTAAAAGTGGGGATGGGACGAGTGAGGCTATTGAAGTTTCTAACTAACATTAACAAAAACCTTCATATTTGAATACTTTTTTGGTTGAAAAGGTTTCTAAAATATATAATAGTGAGGTTCTAATATTTGTGAATAATGAATCCCCTGAAGTTGTATTATTTGAATTTGCAATGTATATTTTCATTAGATTAGAAACAATGAGCATATTTTACATAATTATGATTGAATAGTGTGAGTTTGAATATGTGTGACCACTTCAGGGGTTCATTATTTGCACTAATTTAGACCTATTTGTATACTTTTTTTTTTAAACCTCCATGAGTACATAATAAACATAACCTAGCTTGTAAGCTCCTCAGGGGAAGAGATTTGTCTTAATTCTTCTTTTTTAAGACTCGAATATAAAAGAAATTAAAGTGGTAAAAAGATGAACCAAGGTGAGAGATAGCATGGGAGAAAAAGCCCACTGGCATAAATGTTAGGAGACATGGGTTCTAGCTTCTAGACTAGTACAGTTTTTCTGCATGTTTGTTGTTCTGTTGTGTCTGACTCTTCATGACTCCATTGACCATGCTGACCATGGGGATTTCTTGGCAAAGATAGTGGAGTGGTTTGTCATTTCCTTCTGCAGTGGATTAAGGGAAACAGAGGTTAGATGACTTTCCCAGAGTCACACAGCTAGTAAGTGTCTGAAGCCAGATTTGAACTCAGATTTTCCTGACCCAAGGCTTAGTGATCTATCCACTGAACCACCCAGCTGCCTTTTTTCTGCACATAGTAGATAGTAAATATTGGTTAAATGAATGAATAATACTAACTCACATTTTTATAGCACTTTAAAGTTTACGAAGTGTTTTCTTTACAACTACTTTGTAAAGCAATTAGTGTAAATATCAGGATTCCAACTTTTACAGAGGAGGAGACTGAGACTCAAAAGGGTTGTGAGGGATTTACATATTACTATATGACCTAATAAGAATCAGAGCTGGAACTTGAACCCAGGTCTAATGATTCCAACCCTAATCCATTCTCTCTCTCTCTCTCTCTCTCTCTCATTAATTTAACCTTATTTGTTTGATGTTTTATCTCATTAAGTCAGTATTCTAAATATCATTTTGATTTTATATTTGTAAATATCAATATAGTAAATTGAGGTGGAAATTCCATGTAAACAATTTTTATTTCTCTCAGGTAAACCCTTGATATGAATTCATTTTTGCGATATGTACTTGCACCCTTCATCTCATCTCCTCCAGATTCCCTCAAGAAATATTTGCTTCTTCATTTCTCCTTTCTTTGTCTGGCATCTTTGGTCTCACTGTCTCACTGACTTCTTTCCATTGGTACTCAAAAATCAATTAAACAAAAAAACCTCAGGTTTTCTGAGTCCTAAAAAGCTTTCCTCTTACCCTTTTATACCACTCAGATACCATCCATGACTCATTGCTCTCCTAACAGCTTCTAATTTTTAAATTAAAATTTTATTTTTTTCAGAAATTAACACATATCCAACAGAATGGACATTTGAACATATGTAACAAGACAGTAAGAGAAAATTACACATGAAATTGTAGATCTCTGTCATGTACACCTTGATTTTTTGTTTAAAGTACATGCTAATAATAATATTGACCTGAAGCTTTTAAAGCTGTTCTGCTTGTCTGGCCTTCCTTCTCTTCTTCACTAAAGAGAAAAACAAAGAAACAAACACAAAAACCAAACCCAAAGATCTCTCAATGACCTTTCTCCCTCCTTCTTTCTTCCCTCCCTCCCTCCCTCCCTTCCTTCCTTCCTTTCTTCCTTCCTTCCTTGCTTCCTTCATTCTTTCCTTCCTTCTTTTCTCCCTTCCTTCCTTTCTTCCTTTCTTCCTTCCTTCCTTTTTTCCTTCCTTCCTTGATTCTTTCCTTCCTTCTTTCCTTCCTTCCTTTTTTCCCTCCCTCTCTCCATCCCTTCCCTTTCTCTCATTGGCTCCTTTCCTTCCGTCCTTTTCCTCCCTCTCTCTCTTGCCTGTACATATTCCATGTTTCTCTGTCTTCATGCCTTTGCTTATTTTCTTCCCTATGACCAGAATGTTCTTCCTTTCCACTTATTTAGTTGTTACTGATCCCTTAAACTCAATTCAAATGTGCTTTTTTTCCATAAAGCCTTCTCCAATTTTCCTCTTTTTTATTATGAATTCATCAATCATTTACAAATAAAAAGATTTCAGTATACAAAGAAAATTAGCAATGAAAAGATTGCATGTGAAACTAGAAAATGTTATTATGTAGTTTGGCTAAAATCAAAATGTATAATAAATTTGATCAGGTAGCAATTAATTTGTTCTATTTATATATCTTTTAGAGACTTTTGTGTTTTTTTCTGTTTTTTTTGATTTACTTTTCTTTTTAAAAAATTTGTTTGCACCTCTAGCACTATCCACTAATTTGCCTCCCCCCTCCAAGATAAGCCTTCCCTTGCATCAAATAAGTCAAGCATAACAAATCAACATGTCAGACTTGCCTGAAAATGCATGTCTCATTCTGTACCTCTAACCCATCGCCTCTCTTCCAAGAGATGCTTTACCCAATCTTTCCAGGGAATAATGATCTTTCTTTTCCTGGCCTCACATAAAACTTTATACTCATACAATACTTTGTATAATAATTTTTTGGGTATGTTCCATACCTCCTCCCCCTATCTTCTTAAAATCTTTCCAATTCTGACCCCTTTTTGTTTTTTAGCAGCATTCATTGGCATTGCATAGCCTGAGGGCATGTGCAGTGCAAAGTGCGCATGCTTTGTGTCCAAAACCAAGGCTTCAATGAAGTTGCATGATACAACATGGGCAAGTGCTGCCAGAAACACCTTGAATTCATTATGCAATTGATTTTTAATCAATTTTTGGTTGTTGTGTTTTCAGAAACCTTTTACTGTTGCCAAATTTTTTGCAACCCATGTAGGGTCATGACCCACAGTTTAAGAAGTACTGTGAGACTGTAAGTTCAGGGAAGGCAAAATCTGTCTTTTAAGATATTTATTATATATTTTTATGTTACTTTAATTTTAAAATATAATCCCCTCTTGTCCTCTTCCTTCCCCAGGGAGCCATCCCCTGTAGCAAAGAATTTAAAAAGAGGAAAGAAAAGGAAAGGCACTTCAGCAGATAACCAGCACATCAACTGAGTCTGGCAATAGATAGATGCATTATTTGACACCTTAGGAATGAATCCTGTCTTATCAAATGAGAAAATATATAGAAAGTGCTTTGAAAATATTGAAGTACTATGTAAGTAGTATATAAAGTACTATATAAGTACCATATATATGCTTTTATTTAAATATTAAATATCCCCTATTTTTTTTTTTTTTTTTGCTTTTTGGAGGGCAATTGGGGTTAAGTGACTTGCCCAAAGTCACAGGGCTAGTAAGTGTGTCAAGTGTCTGAGGTCGGATTTGAACTCAGGTCCTCCTGACTCCAGGGCCAGTGCTCTATTCACTACACCACCTAGCCACCCCCTATATCCTCTATTTGTACCTTGAACTGTGTCTATACACTACAGGAACTTAATCAATGTTGGCCTATCTAAATTAAATAAAACTAAAAATAGAAGGGGTAAGAATATGATTTACTTAATTGAGAGATCTAATTAATGAAAGTTTTATTGTATTTTACTTGTGTTTCTTAAATGTCAATATGCTATTGAATCATAACTACAGAGATTTTGGCCTTTTCTCCACATCATACTTTTCAGTGGCCTCTAAAAAGTTGGCTTTGTCAAATGAGGTTCTAACTTACCTTAGTGACTAAAGTCACTTCCCAAAGGGATGAGTTTCTTTCATTTAAAATACTAGATTCATCTCCTAGGTGAAAAGAGCTTCCCTGAGTCTCAGTGTGTTCATTGTTCGTCCTCTAAAAACAAACAGCTTTCTTATTTGGAGATCAATATAAAGCTGGTGGTTACTTTCACCAATCAGAGTCTATGATAGGCTGGAGTTACTTTTATATAAATTGAACAAAAGCCTGAAACTTTACGATGCACATAATTATTTTATAATCTTCAGTGATTTCCTCCACTTAACTAAAGAAAAGGTAGGTAGGATTTTCTATTATCAACGGTTTTTACTTTTATAAGGTAGATACTATGACCAATCACTGTAACAATAAATAATACTAAAATACAGTAACAATGCATAGCAATACATTAATACAAGAATATATAATATAATAATATTTACACAGTAATAATAGAATAACAATAAATGCTGTCATACATATAAATAATAATAGATACTGTGATTAATAACAGTAAAACAACTCAACAAATGCTTAATAAGTGTTTAAGCTAGGAACAGCCAGATGCTGATGAGACAAAGAAGAAAAAGTGACAGAGTTTCTGTCCTCAAGAAGCTCAAAATGAGAAAGTTGGAGTGTGATTTATAAGTTGCTATGAAAAAAGATAAAATATGATTAGGACAAAAGAGATATTTGAGCACAAGGTCCTAAGAAAATTTGAAGTGGGAGAGATAATTTTTTATTTGTGGAAGGCTTCCCAGGAGATATGGCACCTTAACTATGCCTACAAGGAAAAGAAGGATTTGACAGGTAGAAATGAAAGAAAAACATTTGCCCATCCAGATAACAATAATAATTCACCTTAGATAAAGCTTTAAAATTTTCAGTAATTTATTTGAATCTCATAAGAGCTTTGTATTTTGTATTTGTATTTTAAATTTAAAATTTACAAAGTAGATGCTATCATTATGCCCATTTTACAGATGAAGAACCCAAAGTTCAGAGAGACTGTAACTTTGACCAGGGTTTTATAATCAATAAGTGTCTGAGGTGGGATTAGAAACCAGGTCTTCCCAATCCCAAGTCCAGCCTTCTACCTTTTATACCACTCTACCTCAAAAAATCAAGGATGGAGTTACAAGGACTTTCTTCTGCCATTGAGAACAATGAGCACCCTGGGAGCTGTCCAGTTGAAGACATATCAGAAGAAACTGGAAGGAGACTGATCAGGATTAGGTATAGAAAGTTTGCAACTGCCCATAGACCAACCGAATATAGTAAATTGAGATTTTTTATTTTTGGTCTAGCTTGACATTGTTACTTGTCTGACATGGAATTAGGCATTCTCATCTCTGAATTTCATTTCTTACTGCCTTCCTTTATGTACTGGAGACTGTGAACAGGTTTTTAAAAATTACATTTAGACAATACTATTTCAATATAATTGGCAGTCTAGTGAAGTCTATGGACCCTTTCTCAGAATAATGTTTTCAAATGCAAAAGATAAAGTGCATAGGATTATAAAGGCAATACATTTTATTGAAATACAGTTATCAAAAAATTTAAAAACAAAAGACAAGTTCACAAACCCCAAGTTAAGAAACTCTGCCTTAAAGGAAACTAACTCCCACCAACTTCCACAACAGTTAACATTTATATAGCTTTAAGGTTTACAAAACACTTTACATACATCATCTCATTTCATTGTTTTAACAACCTTGTGAGATAGGAGTAATTATGATCCCACTTTTGTAAGGTGAGGAAACAAACAGATGCTGATTTGCTAATTACTATGTGCCCAGCACTACTCTAGATTCTACATAAAAAGATCTCTCCAGTAGTTCCTGCTTTCAAGGAGTTTATATACAGAGATGTAATTTGTATGTAGATAAAAAAATGCAAAATATGTAGGGAAAGAGGAAGGGAACAAAAATTTAAGGGCCTACAAGGTGCCAGGAACTATGCTCAGCACTTTACAAATACGATCTTATATTATGCTTATAGTTTATGGTATTTACTTACATAGTAAGCAAGTCCTAAGTAGTTGGAGTTGGGGGGAAAGTGCTAATGAAGGAGGCGCCAAGAAAGTCCTTGATTGTCTAGGAACATGCACTTGGGCTCAGGTTTGAAGCAAATTAGGGATTCCTAGGGGCAAAGGAAAGAAGAAAACATTTTAGACTTGGGGGACAGCCTGGTCAAAATCAGGGAGGTGGGAGATGTAATATCAAGTCTAGGGAAGAGAAAGTCGGCTGGTTTTTACTAAAATATAGAGTACAAGAAATGAAATACTGTGAAATCCATTTAGAACAGGGGTTTTTCATCTGGGGCCTGTGATAACTGTTTTTTAATATAGTCACTCTATTTTGTAATCCTATGTACTTTATCTTATGAATTGAAAAACATTTTCCTGAGAAAGGGTCCCTAAGCTTCAACAGACTGCCAAAGAAGTTGATGGCACAAAAAAGTTAAAAACAACTGTTCTGGAAAAAAAAAAAAGTTGGGATGAATGTGAAGAGCTTTAAATGTCAAACAGAAAAGTTTGTATTTTATTTTTACAGTTATGTGGAACAAAGGATAGAGTGCTGGACTTAGAGTCAGGAAGATCTGAGTTCAAATCTTGCCTTAGACACTTCCTGAGTGAACTTGTTATTTCCCTTCTCATCCTCAGTTTTCTCTTCTGTAAAATGAGTATAATAGTACCTACTTCACACTGTTGTGAATATTAGATGAGATAACCCATGTAAAGCATTTTTGCAAACTTTAAAGTACTATATAAATATATATATATTTAATTTAAAAATTTTTTTTATATTTTTTTATAAATAAACATTTTTTATAGAATTGCACTTGAGCACAGGAGTGATATGACTAGTCCTGTGCTTTAGGAACATCCATTTGGAAGTAGTATAGAAAATGGATTGGAGAGGGGGAAAAGACTGGAAGCAGGCAGGCAAATTGAAGGCTATTACAATGTATCAGAAATGGGAACAAGGTATTGATCCTAAACTTTTCTCCTTCACTGAAGACAGAATAGAAGAAACCAAGATTGTAAGGGGAAGTAATTTTGTTTGTAATGAGATAGAACCAATTGGTAATATGTATTGTTGGTCACCACAATGAGTAACTTTTGTCTAGATGACTTTAAAAATTCATTCAGCAAACAATGTTTAAGTTCTTATTATGTACTATTAGATGCTGGAAGGGTAGAATTCAAAAAAAAAAAAGTTTACAATCTATTAGGTCCGGTAATGCATGTTCACAGATACAAGTCAGAATTAGATAAATACATAGTAGAGATCCAACAGAGATATATTAAAAATTATGTTTAGTTGGGGAGATCAGAGGAGACTTCATGGAGGAGGATGAATCACAGCTAGACCTTGAAAGGAAGGGAAAGCAGAGGAATCTGATGCTTGAATTAATTTGTGACTATGGGAGATGACAGGATAGAATCAGGGAATGAATAATAGTCTACTGGAATAAAGGGGTCTTGAAGGGAGGTGATGTAAAATGAAGCTGGCAAAGTAATTTGGAGTCAAATTCTTGAAGGCCTTGAATGCCAGGAAGAGAATTCCTATTTTATACCTTAAGTGCTACAGGATAAAATTTCCTACAATGAAGGAAATGGGGAGATACAGAAGGGTTTGGATCCCAGAAGGAAGATAGATTGTAATCTGTTTATGGTGATTTAGGTAAACTTTTCTTAGAGATAGGGCATTTAATTAGAAGGTCTCTGGAGGTCCCTTCCCATACAATGTCTCCATGGTCCTATGATTCTAAATATTGGTATGATTAACTACAGAGCCTTACTAATATATATCCCAGTCATCAATTTGCAAAGCTTTGTAGCCAGATTCAGGTATTGCTTGAAAAAGAATCAGACATTATCTCTTTATGTACCAGTTACAGCAGCTGAAATTTTTTTTTAAACAAGTTTTGTAGGGATTCTTATAGGAGAATAGGATTGAGCCTACAGTGTAAATTCTCCTTAGTGCATGGATTATTGATTTAATAGATCATGACAATCTATTTTTTTCAGGCCAGCTACCACATGTGTTCTGAGTCAGCAGACAGAAGAATCCTATGAAATATTTGCTGTGAAGCCATTTACTGCAGACTAGCATGAAATGAAATTTAAAGCTCCATAGTGAGGTTATATTTGGTTTTCAGATAACTAATAGGATCATGATCTATAAAACTAGTGAGCTTGCTTTTAGAGTAATTAAGCAACAAAACAAAAGAGCCATTTTGATTTGAGTTTTAAATCCCAGGGACTGAAAGTCAAATTGTAACCTGGGAGGAATTGGGGTGGGGTGGGGGGTGGAACACACTTTTAAACTCTGGAATTAAGAATTTATCATGCAAATAACCTAAATGGTATCCTAATCTAAATCTAATGGTAATCTAAATGGATTTTCAGTCCTGAATTTTCTGTGTGTGTGGGTAAGATCCTACACTACTTTGCAGTCAGAAGATAGGGGATCTAGTCTACTCATTAATGACACCTTGGACAAGTCTTTTAATTTCTCTCAAACTCATTTGGGGACTTTGGTTTAGAGAATAAACACTCTGGAGAGACAAGATATCTTGGAGAGAGGAGCTCAGAGTTTTTCTATGTGACTTCAGAGAGCAGAATGAGGACCAACCTACCAGTAAAAGTTACAAAGAAGCAGATAATGATTTAACATAAGGATTAATTTTCTAGCAGTTATCTATTATTTTAAAATGGAAAGTAATGGCTCATGAGATAATGAGTTCTTCATCAATGGAAGTATTTAACTGTAAAACTGACCATAGGACCCCAGCCCATAGAGCAGCGGTTCTCAACCTGTGGGTTGTGACCCCTTTGGGGGTCGAATGACCCTTTCACAGGGGTCGCCTAAGGCCATCAGAAAACACATATTTCCGATGGTCTTAGGAACCAAGACACCCCTCCTCTATCCATCTCCAGGTGGGTCCACCTACATGCAGATATGCCCACATATGAGTATCAAAGAGTCGTGGCATTAGGAAGGTTGAGAATCACTGCTATAGTGGGAGTAGAGTCGGGAACAACTTGTATAGGGCTCAATCAATCAATTAATCAATACAAACATATTAAGCACCTATTATATGATAAGTTGGCTCAGTGGATAGAGTAACTGGGCTGGGAATCAGGGAGACTCATCTTCATGAGTTCAAATCCTGCGACAGACACTTACTAGCTATGTGACTCTGTGCAAGTCACTTAACCCTATTTGCCTAAGTTTCTCATCTGTAAAATGAACTGGAGAAGGAAATGGCAAACCACTCCTGTATCTCTGCCAAGAAAACTCTGAATAGGGTCATGAAGCATCAGATTTGACTAAAACAACTTAACGACCAATGTAACAAGAACTATTCTAGGCACCAAGGATACAAATGCAAAGAAAGACACTTAATCACTTTGTAAAAAAGATTATGTGCTGGTAGGGAAGACAAGTGTATATATAAGTATATACAGAATAAACATAAAGAGGTTGGAGGCTAATAAATACATGGTAATTGTGTAAAAGGTCATTTAAGAAGGAGGGCACTTAAATTTGGGAGATCAGGAAAGGTTTCATGTAACAAGGTAGTACTTGATCTGTTTCTTGAAGAAAAAGCAATTCTATAAGTCAGAAGTGAGGGGGAAATGCATTGGAGGCATGAGGCAAAGACACGGAGTGTGGAGATGGAGTACTTTGTATGAGGAATAGAGAAGACCAGTTTGGCTACATCACAGAGTAAGGGGATTTGTACAATGATGCTGGAGAGATAGGTTGGGGCCAGGTTGCAAAGGGCTTTAAAAGCCAAACAGAGAAATTAATATTTTATTTTAGAGACAACATAGAACCACTCCAGTTGATTGAGCAGGGAAATTACATCGTCATAACTGCTTTTAAGAAAATCAATTTGGCAGCAGCTTTGGATGGACCAGCATGGGAAAAGACTTAAGACTGTGAGACCAATTAGGAGGCTGTTGCAATAATCTGGGAAAGGGATGATAAGAGCCTGAGCTAAAATGTGATGCTGAGAGAAGGGGTCAGCTCCAAGAAACATTGAAAAGGTAGGAAGGCAAGATTTGGCAACTGATGGTGAGGGAAAGCAGGGAGTTCAAGAAAATACTAAGGTAATATACCTGTGTACTGGAAGGATGGTGATAGCTTTAACAGAAGTAATGAAGTTGGAAGGGGAGAGATTTTTTGGGAAAAGATGATGAGTTCAATTTTGAAAATACTGAGTTTGAGATGTCTCCTGGATATCCATTTTGAAATATCTAGCAGGTGATGTGACACTAAAACTCAGGGAAGAGTAGGGTTACATAAGTAGACCTTTGAGTCATATGCAAAGAGTTGATAATTAAACCCACAGAAGCCAATGAAATTATTGAGAGATAGAGTAAAGAGGAAGAAGAAAAGAGTTCCTGAGACAGACCCTTGAGTTCTATATACAGGGTATGATATGGATGATGAGCCACCGAAAGGGATGGAGAAGTGATCAGATAGACAGAAGAAGAACCAGGAGAGAGAGTAATGTCACAAAAACTTAGAGTATACAGAACAGATAGGAAAAAAGGCTATCATACTATCAAATACAGTAGGTAGGTCAAAGAGGATGAAAAATGAGGAAAAAACTCATCCAATTTGGCAAGTTATAGACCACTGCTAACTTTGGAGAGAATAGTTTCAGTCGAGAGATGAAGTCAAAGCTAGACTCTTGGAGAGGATGGAAGAGGATGGCAGCAAGTGCACATATAAAGGGATTGGCCTTGGAAAGAATGAGGGCCACCTCTCTTTAAATCACAGGGGAAAGGAAGAAAGAGTAGGGGATGATGTCCAGGAGTTTCAAAATGAAGAATAAGAGAGAAGACGAAGCTTACTACAATTGGCCTTACTTTCCTTAGTAAAGTTAAGAGGCAAGATCCTCAGCTGAGAGACAAGGAGGAAAGGGGAAGCATGAGAAATTTGAGTACTTCTGTGCAAGATGAAATAGGGAATCAATTGTGGAAGAATGGAAGGATTGTCTTACTATTGTGAAGGCCCTGTTTAAATTGGAAACCATGAATTTTCTGAGAGATTGCCTCCAATTCCAGTAGCATATGAGTCAGAACAGAGGATGCAGCTGGTGGGAGCAATCCAGGACAGGTATGATGAGAGATGAGCAGTGATGGGGAGGAGAAAAGGAAACAAGCATTTGTTATCACCTACTATGTGCCAGACACTATGTCAAGTGCTTTACAACAAATTGTACCTCATTTGATCCTCATAACAACCCTGGGAGGTAGATCTCATATTCTCATTTTACAGTTGAGGAGATTGAGTTGAATTAGAGGTTAAAATACTTGCCAAGAATCACATAGCTGTTAAGTTCTGAAGTCTGGATTTGAACTCAGGTCTTTCTGACTCTAGGTTTAGCATTCTATCCATTGGGCCACCTAGCTTCCTAGGAGAGATAATGACCTTGGGGATGGTATTACAGCATCCCTGGAAAAGACAACTGGGGAAATAAGGTCATCAGTGAAAAGAAAGATCTCAGTGAGAGCCAGTAGATGGGAAGAATGTGAGAAAAAGAAATCTAGATTGAAGGAAGTTTGCTTATTTTGGAACAGCAATTCCAGATGGCATAAAGGGAGTGGTAAATGGGGTTGTAGTGGGTTATGGGAGATATAGGTTGAGGAGGATGAAGATGTGAGACTGAGATGTGGGAATTAAGAATAGTTTTCTCCTATATGGCTAGTGATCACAGGGATTAACAAAAGGGATACCCAGAGAAATAGGAGGTATAACAGGGGTAATGGTGTATAGCACTATTTCCATTGGACCTCCTTTTTCTCCAAGGGCTGCTTCAGAAAGCGTTGAGCTGGGCCCAGCTCTGGGTCTAGGTTTCGCCTGATCTGCTCCAACAGTAGCTCCTTCACCAGTGGCTGAGTAACAGGAAGTACAGTGGGATGTGTTAAGTTGTGATCTTCCATGCAGGCAAAAGGATCTGGTCAGGTCTGGGTTTGGTTCCAGTTTCAGATGCTGGCTTGCTTCTGCATGGATAAATAAATGCAAAATAAAGACAAAAAAACACAATATAATTTTGGGAGGAGGAAGAGGAGCAATAACAACTGGAAGAACTGAGAAAGCCTTCTGAGCCTTAAAGGGATCTAGGAGATCCAACAGATAAGGAGAGAAAGCATTAATTCATGGGAGATAACCCACACAAAAGTATGGAAATGGGAGATGGAATGGTGTAGATGGGGACCAGTAAGTAAGTTAGTCTGGCTGGATCACAGAATACATTCAGAGAATAATGTGTAACCAGCCTAGCAAGATAGGTTGGAGCCAGATCATGAAGGGCTTTAGATGCTAAGCAGGAGTTTTTATTCTAGGATGAAATGAAATAAATAATGCACACAAAAGTCTTTTGAAAGGTTATAAAAGATTGTACACATATAAGGTATTATTAATTATTAGATCATCACCAAATTTACACTTCACTTTTTGTCTCATGGTACCTGGTCTAAAATATAATTTCAGTGCTTGCTTGACCCATGAACATGGTTCGTCCCTATGTTTGGGTCCAGACTGTGCAAGTCATAGAGATTTGGTTTAACTTTTTGCCTATTGTGGGTATGGAAAATGCTGATCATGATAGTGGTTGTATTCTTTTAGTCACTGAATTCCTCCTTATAAGACTGTCAATATCCTCACACGTATATTGCAAAATAATAAGGTCCAGAAAGTTCTCTCTCTCCAAGCACACATTAGTTTAGTAGTTGGCAGTTTATTGGGCCCAGTTCATTCATTTCCCTAGATACAGCAGGGTAGCAAAAATAAACTATCTCTGGAGGTGAGTAGGAGTAAATTAGTTGGTCCATGGGCAAAGACAATGTGGCAAGCATGTATGCATGACACTCAGAAGGCTGAGTACTCTTCAATCCTTGTTTTTAAGTGAGACCTGTAAAAGTCAAAGAGATAATAAAATAAAAATCCAGAAGCAAATTCTTGGCCACCTCTGCCATTCATATACCCCAGTGTTTCTAGCAGGGACTTTAGTGGCATCTATTAAACTGACAAAGAACAGGTTTTATTTTACCAGCCAGGAAAAAAAAAAGGAAAGTTTCCAAGGATATTAACAATGAAACATGAATTGCAGAATTAAGTGCCTTCAAATGAGCAGTTGGGGGGCAATGCAAAACACCTGGTAGGCAGGTAAATCAGGAGAAAGATGCATCATGAATCCCCAAAACCTATTGTAGTAAGCAAAACCTAAATTGAGGCTGGCTTAAGAACCTAGGGCCTGGGCTTTGAGAAAGCTTCCTTTAAGGCTCAGCTGAGGTACCAGCTCCTGTGAGATGCTTTTCCTGATCCCCTCCAGTAACTGGGGGTGTATATAGGGGACAGATTCTCAAATCTAATTGTATTTACTTGTTGGTGGCAATATGTAGTGGAACAAAGCACTTGGGAGTCACAGTGGAAAAGTTTTTGGAGTCAGAAGACCTGAGTTTGAATTTCAACTGTCATTTACTACCAATGTGACCTTGAACAAGTCATTTATACTCTCCAGGATTCAGTTTCCTGATTTGTTAAATGGAGGGGTCAGGCTAGATGACTTTGAAGATCCCTTCACCTCCAAATCTCTGTTGCATTCACCCAGTAGCCTTGAGTAACCTTGAAGTCAGGGACTGCTTTTGGTTTTCTCTCTGTAGGACCTACATAGCACAGTGGCTATTAGGTGGTATAGTTGTATACAGAGTCCTGAGCTTCAAATCAGGAAGACTTGAGTTTAAATCCTGCCTTAGACACTTACTAGCTGTGTGACACCATGCAAGTTGCTTAAATTGTCATCTTTAATTTTCTCATCTGTAAAAATGGTATAATAGCTCACAGGCTTGTCCTGAGGATCCAGTGTAATAATATATGTAAAACACTTTGTAAACCTTAAAAAGGCATATACATATTAGCTTTTATTATTGTATATAGTAAATCCTCTTAGAAGTGAATTAAATATAAGGTAAGGTCATGAAGATTACCTGAGTTCAAATCCATCTTCAGACACTTATTAGCTGTGTGACCCTGGGCAAGTCACTTAACAGTTTTTCTCAGTTTTCTCATCTGTAAAATGAGCTGGAAAAGGAAACGACAAAACACTCCATTATCTTTGTCAAGAAAATCCCAGATAGGGTCATGAAGAGATAGACATGACTCAAACGACTGAACAAAAACAATGAAAATAAAAATGGTTGAATTTCCTTGCTCTTTAGAGTATTTATTTCTGCGTGAAATCCTGCTTTCCTTTGATTTGATTATATCAAAGAGATGGAACATTTTATCTTTTAGAGAGAATAATTCATGATTATTCTTTATGTAATAAATAAAATTCATTATTATGTTTCAGAGAATTATTGTTGAGTCTCAATTATGCATTTGTTGAATAGGCGTGATAATACAAAAACAACTCTTATCACTTAGATTTAGATTTCCAATCATCATAATCTCTCTCCCTCAGTCTCTTTCTATTTCTCTGTCCTTAGTGAACAGTCAACAGCCCCTAACCTTTGCACTCTAGTGCCAGTGGCCTGAGATTTGGCCATGTCGTGGTGTGTAGTCTCAGGTTATCCTTGGATAACAATTCACATTTCTTTGGTACTTTAAGATTTATAATTGGTTTCCCCATAGTTTTGTTGTGAACCAGATAGTATGGGCATTATTATTCCCATTTCACAGATGAGAAGAGGGAGGCAGAGAAGTTAAGTGACTTGTCTATGGCCATGTAGTACATGGCAAAGCCAAGATTTAAATCCAGATCTCCTGATTCCAACACTCTTTGTGTTATAATAATGGTGAATGCTGGGATGTTGCCTTTTTCTAGTAAACAGGAGGATAGTTTTGGAGTCAGAAAGATTGGAGTTCAAATTCTGCCTCTGACATATACCAGTTGTGAGAACTTGAACAAAGTCACTTAAATTTTCAGTGTCCTACAACTCCTTAAGGAGTTGCTGATCTTCCTCTGTGGAGGGAGTTTCCATGCTAGGAATTTCCATGTGAGAACCTGGAAGAAATCATCTCTCTCCCCAACGCACCCGCCCCAATTACATTTCATTTGTGCTTTATGCTTACACAGCACTATACATTTGTTCTCTTACTTGATTCTCAGAAAAATTCTCATTAGTAGACTGATGAAAGTAATTATTAGCTCTTTAAAAAAATGATTAGAAAACTGAAACTCAGAGAGATTAAGTTATTTGTTGATGGTACCACAACTAGTTAGTATCAGAGGCAAGAAGTGATCACAGTTCTCTTCTGGCATCAATTATACTGTCATTTGTATTTCATGAGCTCGCTATGGTGTGATTATAACTTTTAGGCATGATAGTCAATACATTTACTTAAAAGAGAGCAATGGTTTTTCAAATAATTGTCCCTTGAAATGAATACACTGTCATGGGTATATGGAGTGTTCAGGGTGGCCTAGACCTCTGGTTCAAGGACTTGCTGAATTCTTTTCAGGGTTGCTCATCCACCTTTAGTGTCCATCTCTCAATCATCTCTCGCCTGTGGCTCCAAGAAGTTGTAGCAAAATTGAGATGATGCCCAGCAATTGGGGAATGGCTGAATAAATTATGGTGTATGATGGTGATAGAATACAATTGTGCTATAAGAAATGACAAGCAGAATGCTTTCAGAAAAACCTAGAAAGACTTAGGTCAACTGATGCAAAGTGAAATGGGAAGAACCAGAAAAATATTGTACACAATATTGTATAATGATCAACTGTGAATGACTTAGCTTCCCTGCCCCTTAATAGATCTAGGGGGGAGTTAGATCTTAGAATGATCTGAGACAGTTCCAAAGGACTAATGATGAAAAACGTTATCCATCTCTAGAGAAAGAATTGCTGGAGTCTCAATCATATCAAAGCATACTTTAAAAAACTTTATTTTTCTTGTCTTTTTATTTTCTTGTCTGCTTTCCTTCACAACATGACTCATATACAAATAAGTTTTGCATGACTGTGCATGTATAACCTATATCAAGTTGTTTGCCTTTGCAATGATGGGGAAAGGGAAAGAGAATGGAAGAGAAAGAATTTGAAACTCAAAATTTTAAAAACTGAATGTTAAAAATTGTTTTTGCATGTAATTGGGGGGGGGGGGAATAAAATATTTAATAAATAAAAAGGACCAAGTAGCTGTAGCATGCAGAGTGGCCACCCTGTTGTAAAGCATCTCAGCCTCAAACCCATCAGTGAATTGTGAATTGGGAGGATGTCTACTTCAGTAACGTGAAGACTTCCCCCAATGGAATTGGCTGATGAGAACAGTTTGTTCCAATGGCAACGGCATTCACTGAAGCAGGTGCTGTGGAGGGCTTAGAGCTTGGTCAGATATTGAAGATACCAAGGTCATTCAATGCATCCTGGGTCATCACCTGTGGTTCTAACTTTTGTCTTGCCAGTAGACTTGAATGACTCTGGAAGAGAAAGTAAGGTTGATGAGTTTGTGCAACTCTGCCTCACTTAAATCTAATTCACAAACAAGTCAAGGCATCACCCCATGAAGTCATTGATCCTCTTCAAAATGAAGGATAAACAACTGTCACAGGATTCATAAATGAAATATTTGCATTTTAAAATGCATTTGGAAGCATTGGTCTATCCCAAAGAGTAATTTGGCATTTGTAATTTTCTGTGGGGATATTCTCTACATTTTAAACTTTTCTAGACTAGAAAACCTCTATGACCGGCCAATTAACCTCTTAAAAGCTCCACCTGATGACTGCACATCATTTTTGTGTTTACTCTGATTTGTGGATGCAACCTCTAGATAACAGGTAAAATATAATTGTGTTGCTATTTAGACATTTGATCTTGACTTCTCTCATTCTTCTTGGTACAGAGGAAAGTGTGCACTCGTAGTTAGAACAAACTCTACCAATTATTACCTGTGTACTCTTGGATAATTATGTCCTTCATCTTCTCTGTGCCTCAGTTTCTTCATTTGGAAAATTATGGAGTTGGACTAGATGGTCTCTAAGGTTCTTTTCAGTTCCTATCCTATGATCCTTGTAGGTAGAGATCACAGGAAAAGGTCATAGCTCAAATCCTTCCTTAAAATTTTAACCCACTATGTTTCCCAGAATCCATCAGTTCATTGTCACATAGTTCTTTGATGACTAACAGAAAAGGAAGCTATGAGTTAGAGAAACAGTCAGAATCTATTCAGTGTGCATATTAAAAAAAATCAAACTGGATTCATGTTCCTTTCTATCTTTTTTCAAAGAGCATCCGCTGAGATTGTTTGAGTTTTTTGGAAACAATTTCAGCTTCTGTAAAAGGTGTTTTTTCTTTCTTTCACTGTTCTTAGGTACCAACCACTCCCTGGTCTGGCTTGTGCTACTCTAATCAACACTTTGGTATGAGAGTGACAGAAAACATGCTCTCCATTCTACAGAGCTAACATAAGCTTCTGACGTCAGCCAACTGGGGCAGACAGTCTGAGTCCTATGATAGACTAGCCTTATGGTAACTTAATAGAGGAGAACCCAAATCCACAAAAGATAGCCTTCATAGATGCTGTTATAGTTTCCAAATGGACGGCTCTGTCTTGGAATGGAGACGATTGGCACCAAGGTTGCCGAGAAACCATGCCAAAGCCCCACCAGGGCTAGCTAGAGGCAGTTCTAATAATTAGAACCCATTTGGTTGGTCAAGTGACATGTTGAAGCATACAAGGGCTGGGAGCTTTCCCACCTAATCAGGCTTGAGTATGGAAACAATCCAAGCTTTCTTAGGGTGTTTATATTATTTCAATAGAACTTCCTTTGATTTACCTAAGGGATGTTTTGCTTTAATTAAAGTTTATGACCAAAGAGGGGCTGAAAAAGTATTGAAGTGGATGTACATTGTTTATGGGTTTTGAATACAATTATATCAGCCATAAAAATAGACCAAACAATTTTGCTTGTCTGGTAGAAATCAATTCTTTATCACGGGATTTCAGGTTTTCATTTTGTTTTCATTTAAAAGTGATAAAAGGTGCTTGCTGATCATTAATTGGAGCAACCAGTGAAGTCAGTAAATCTGGAAACTCACATTTATTAAGTTTCAGTGGTGTATATAGAAAGATCTAAGGTGGCTAAGTTATGGACTTCTTCCAATTAGTTGGCTCTCCCTCCAAAGCAAATGGACTAAAAATAAAACTATTTCCTCTTTTATGTTAACTATAAAAATGCATATTTTTCTTGTCTTTTTTTTCTTTTAGATTTGGATAAGATTTGGCAGGATAGCTGCTCATGAGCCTTTATGACACCTGCCTTAGATATTATGCCAAATGTTAAAGGGCTATTACCTATTTCTTTCATTGTCTGTGCCTTTTTATTTCATTTGGAAGCAAAAGTGTGTATTCTGTAATCCATCTTTGTTGACAACTTTTATTTTAACTGAAAAGGAATGAAGGTGAAATACTAGATTTTTTAAATGCCATTCCAACATATATTTGTCTATGCCTTTCAAATAGTCACACACAAGATACAGTGCCTTGATACAAAGGCTTGAACCTCAGGACATAATTATCCCTGTTTTATATTATTCACATTTTATAAAGATGATAAAGCACCAAGGAGATAGGCATACTGATTAAAGTGTATCTGAGAGAAGAGGTGTCCAGCCTGGCATCAGAACCCAGGATGTTAGAATTCCTTCTCAGAGCCTCTACCCAATACTTGGCTCCAAATGCTTCTGACCTAAGCCTTTGACACAATTGATTACTCTCTTCTCCTAAGTATAGACAAACAACAACAAAAACAAGCAACAACTTTCCTCTCTAGATTTATAGTCACGGTCTTTATCATGACTGTTGGTGCTGTAAATATTGCATTGGTGCTACACCACTCCAGGTCAGTCTCATTTACTGAATCTTCATCCAGGTTAAGTCCATTAAAAATGAGTATCACCCAAATGTCTATCCTGGACCCTCTTTCTCTTCATCTTTGTACTATAGCAAGTCATGATCTCATCAACTTCCATGGATTCATAATTCTCAGCGCTGATGATTCTCAGATTTTTTTTTATCCAACTCTAACCTCTATCCTGATCTCTAGTCTCGCATTACCAACTATCTATTGTATGTCTTGTACTGGATATCCTGTAGACATCTTAAGCCACCCTATCCCACGCAGAACATATCATCTTTCTTCTTAAATGCTCCCCATTTCTGAACTTCCCAATGACTCTCCAGGGTACTACCATCCTCTTAGTCATTCAGGCTGGAAACCCAAGTTTCCACCTAAACTCTTCACTCACACTAACTCCACATATCTGTTTCTAAGTCCATGGTTGCTACCTTCAAAACATTTCTCGTATATGTCCCCTTCCTTCCACTTACATAGATGCCACTGTGGTTCAGGCCCTCACCACCTTACACTTGGATTATTGCAGTAGCATGCTGGCTCATCACCTTGCCTCCAGGCTCTTTTCATGCCTGTCTCTACTCCACTTAATTACCAAAGAGATCTTCCTAAAGCACAGATCTGATCATATTCCTTCTCTATTCAGTTAACTCCAGTGGGCTCTTGATTCACTCCAGGATCAACTATAAAATACAGTTTGACTTTTATAACATTCTACACCCTGCCCTCTTTCTAGCTTTCTAGTCTTTTTTTTAAAAATACTTTACTCTTCCTCTATGATCCAGTGACATTAGCCATATTACTGTTCATAAAACACAACCTGACTCTCTACCTTTCCACTGACTGTCCCCCATACTTGGAAAACTTTCCTTGCTTGACTCTGACAGGTGGTGTACCTAGCTTCCTTCAAGACTCAATTCAAATCCTACCTTCTGCAAGAAGCCTTTCCTGGTGTCTACACCATCCCCTACCTCCAAGAATTTTCCCTCTGAGATACCTCTCATTTATCCTGTGTGTAACTTGTAAGCATATCATTACTTACATGTTGCCTCCCCCATTAGAAAGTGAATTCTTTGAGGGCAGCAACCCTGTTTTATATTTTCCTTAGATCCCAAACACTTAACACAGTGTAGCAAAAAGTTAATAAATCCTTTTTGACTGACTAGGAGTATCCTGCACATAACAGGTACTTAAAAAATTCTTGCTGAACAGAATAATATTAACGATCAAAATTTATCCAGTATTTTAAATGTGTCTCCTTTGACACTCACAACAATTCTGTGAGGCAGGTACTATAGATATTATTTCCCATTTTATAGATGAGAAAATGAAAGCTTAATAAATCACCAAAGTCAAGTGTTAGAGAAAGACTTTGAACCTAGACCTTCCAGGCTCCTAGGTCAGCATACTTTGCTTTATTACAAGTATCCTCCTGAGCACAAACCCCTAATCTTATTACTTAGGTCTGAGACTGATTAGCTCAGTCACAAGGAGTCCTTTTTTGGCTATAAAAATAATATTTCCTTTTGAATGACAGTTTCTGTCTGAATAGCAAGCACATTCACGATAATTGTGAGGAGCCAGGCAAATAAAAAAGACTGCTGACTTAATTAATTTTATAATCTATGCAGGGCAATGTGGGCTCATTTGAAAACTGTATAGGATAGGGGCACTTCTGTGTGGTAGGTACAACAGATACTATGGGTTTATAGATTTAGAGCTGGAAGGGACATTTTATTTTATTGATAAGGAAACCAGCCTAAGATCATTGAGTGACTTTCCCAAGGTCACAGGAAGGGAGTGGGTGGCCGACTTGGGATTGAGATGGAGGTCCTCTAATTCTCAAACCAGCACATTTTTATTATGCCATGCCATTTCCCTTCTTATCTCCATTTACAGAAATAATAAAACTGAAGCTTACAGGGATTCAGTGGCTTACCCATGATCACATAGATAATTGGTGTCAGAAGCAGGATTTGAGTTTCCTGACTCTGGTTCCAGCCCTATCTCCACAATGCCATGAAGTCTCTCTATGCAACTATGTATAATTTTAAAATGCTTTATACCTAGATTTGGCATGTAGAGATGCCTGCATCCACAATATTAATAATAGCTCAGAATACAATTGTAGCTCACATTTATGTCACGCTTCAAAGTCTACAGAGTGCTTTCTCTTAATGACTTTGCAAGGTAGATTTTACAAGAATTATTATGTCCATTTTATAGATTAGGAAAATGAGGCTTAGAAAGATGAAGTATCTTGCCCAGGATCATGGAACTAGTATAAGTGCTCTGACTAGCACTTAGGTCCTTCTGATTCTTGGCTCTCCCTGAGAGGTATTGTGATTTGGTGGAAAGTGAGCTAACTGACATTAATGTCAAAAGACCTGCATTCAGATCCTGCTACCTGTCTGAACATGGCAAATCATTTAACATCTTTGAGCCTCAGTTTCTTCATCTGTAAAATGGAGTGAGACTAGATGGCTTCTCAGGTCCTTTGGAGCTCTAAACCTATAATCCTATAATTAAGAATAAATGCTCTTTTTATTATTCCAGAAAATTACAATGGGTCTATAATTCTGGGAAATTTGATATCTCACTGAGATGTCTAAACCTGACTATGATAACAGATTAAGGAAGATGATTTAGAAGAATTTGGGCTTATAGGTAGATAAGTGACCAAGGTCCTCTTAACTCCAAACTCAGCGCTCTTCCCACCTAAGCTCACAGTCTCACACTGAAGGCTATAATCATAGGATGCCAAAAATAAGCAACTAAAAACCAAGTTTCCCCTCTGAAGCTTTTGAAGAAATCTCATCGGAGTCATGGAGCTTGTTGTTGGAGTAATATCTACTACAATACCCTTTTGTTTCTTTGCCTTCTTGACATTTCACCCAGCCAATTATGAAATGAATTGCTAGGTGCTCTTAAAGTGGCATGTTTTCCTTTCTTTTGAAGAGGCTCATAAAAGTGTCAGAAGCCATTAAAAAAAGTGAAGAACTGGAAAGCAGCAATAGGAGAAAATTGGCTTTTATGTTTAATTGACACAAAACTTGTCTTTTAGTGCCTATCTAGGAGTGCTGAGAGGGCTGGGAAATTCCAGGTTAATTACTCATAGTCTTCAGAGACCTGAAGGGCAGCCAGTACAAGACACCAGCAGGGTTATCTCGCTGTCAGATTTGTATCACACTGCACAGTTTTCAAATGCATTCATGCACATTATCATATTTGAGCCCCCAAAATGCCCTGGAAGGAATTACTAATAAGCCCCTTCTACCAATAAGGAAACTAAAAATATGGAAAGTTAAATGAATTGCCCAAAGGTCACACATCTAATGGCAGTGTCAGGGCCAAAATCCAGGTTTCTTGACTCCAATGTTCTCTGTTCTACTTTCCATGAACAGTATGACCATGAATGGAGTATCTGGAAGTTAGAATTGTAGCCATGACTCTGGTCTAGCTCATTGGACCAATCTTTGAACCTGTTACTGTGGTTCAGTGTAATGAATGAGCATTGGATTAAGATTCAGGTAACCTAGATTTGAATCTTGACTCTCAGAATTACTGACTGTGTGACCCAGGAATATACTAGTAAATGTTTAACTGGCTCTTGGGGAGAAAAAAAAAACTATCTATATTTATAGCCATCTATATATAGCTATCTATAACATATAAAAGCTACATATAATATATAAAAGCTATATATATATATGTATATATATAAAAGCACTTTTTAGTTTAACCTGCATTATTAACACTTTATTAGGTCTAAATTATGAAGAAAATTAGCCCTGATTTGTAAAGTTTCTTAATTGCCTATGTGTAAATTCTCACACTGAAAATTTAATAACTGGGAGGTGGTTTGAGCTGGCTCCAGCTCACTCTTGTGACCTCCTTAGACTCTCTGCACCTCAGTTTCCTCAGCTATAAAATGAGAGTGATAAAACCTGCATTGTCTACTTTAACAAGGCTATTGGGAGGCTCAAAGGAAAGGATTCACATCATGTATTTTATAAACCCTAAATTGCTATAAATATTAGCTGTTATTATTCTTTTTCCATTCTAAGAATAGAGACAATTCCTTTAGGTCTTGCTTCACTTCATGCAAGTGAGGATGACCACAGTGATGATGGCTTTGGTTTTGTTTGGGAAGGGGTTAGGGCTATGGGGGAAAGGTCTGGATCTATGATTTCATCAATGGGGGCCATTCCCAAATGGAAACTTTACCAATGCAATTCAGAAACTCCTTTAGCCTCAATTTTAAGAGAATTGCCTGGGAGTAGGAAGAAGGTTAAATAACTTAACCTTGGTCACACTCCTGATAAGTATCAAAGAGACAGAATTTGAATCCAGGTATTCTGGACTCCAAGACTGGCTCTTTATTCACTAGTCAAGTATACTGGGATTTTTTACAAAGGTTCCCCAAATATCCAGATGAAAAAAACTGCTACATAAATGTAGACTCTCTTCCCCATTCCTATCAGCAGGGGCTAATGCTGGTGTTGTTCAGTCATATCCAACTCTTCTTAATGCTGTTTCTTGGCAAAGATATTAGAGTGGTTTGTCATTTCCTTCTCCAACTCATTTTATAGATGAGGAAACTGAGACAAACAGGGTTAAGTGACTTGTCTAGGGTCACACAGCTAGGAAGAGTCTGAGGTCAGATTTGAATTCAGGAAAATGAATCTTCCAGATGAGATCCAGCACTCTACCCCTCCCAAGGCACCCAGCTGCCAGTTTTTCCCAGCTGAAAGGAGCAACATTGAAGGATCATGGTAGGTGAGAGCCAATAAGGATGAGGAAGCCTGGAAAATTTTGAGCTGTGTAAAACTCTTCATTGGTCCTCCCACCCCCCAATAGGGGAACTCATATAGAAGAGTCTTTAAAAGAAATCTTCTGCCTAGCAACTTCTAAGTACTCAAAAATATCCATTCAACAGCTGCTAGGATAAAATGATAGATTTTTTTTTTCTTTGTTGAACAATATTTGATTTGTAGAAATCTCCTAGGAGTAAACTTTAGTACCCTTAAAGGTGAAAGGCCTTTGGCAGTGCTTTACACTAAGGCTTGAGAAAAAACATTTAACCTCTCTGGGCTTCAATTTTATTTTCTGTAAAGTAGAGCTAATTGTCACTGCCCAACTCCTTCATAGGGTTTTTGGGAGCCTCATGTTATAAAAGTGATTTGTAACTAAAGTTAAGCTATACATACATGTGGGTATTTTTAATAACTAAAGAAGACAGATTTTAGGGGGTGAGATTGCATAGCAGAAAGTACCTTGCTCTGAAGTCATAGAACTTGAGTTCAAATTTTACCTTTGACATTTACAATCTCAGATCTTGGGTAAGTGATTTAAACTAGACAGGCCTCAGTTTCTTCCTTGGTAAAATAGGAGGTTGGATTAGAAGACTTCTAAAGTCACTTCCAGGTCTTAGACCTGTGTTCTTCTTTAGAGGGGTGTGTGTGTGTGTGTGTGTGTGTGTGTGTGTGTGTGTGTGTGTGGTTTAGGGGCAGAGGGCCAGTTTTCTAAAACTATATGCCATAGAACTACTTCCCTTGAGAGATACTAAATTTTCCAACTTTGTGGGCTTTCGTAGACTTCTTTCAGAATTGTCTTAAGTTCCCAGTCCTTGCTTTAGAGAAGTTATTCTAAATGGGGAAGCCAACAAATGAACGAGAAGTTATTGTTCTTGCCTTCCAGGAGTTGACATTCCCATGGGGAGAACAACATTTAAATAACTAGGTACATTGCTATTGACTGACAAATCACTAGGAATTGCAAGTGGCAGCAAACAGGTTGTGATTATTTTAGGGATGGGATGGGGTTAGGAGATAAAAGTCTTATTGCCAAGTTTTGTCTACCTAGGTCAAAGCCAAGAGCAGGGATGATTGTCCAGTGAGTCGGGGCTATGTAAATTGACAAACTGGATTCAATCTTGGGTTTAAATGTGTCATTTTTGAGTCAGATGACTTGGCCTGTGTATGTCTCAGTTCCCACCACTCTAACCCCCCTACCAAATACCTGTGTTTGAAAAGTACAATGTGGTTATTGGGCCCAGTTCTTCCCTTTGGTATCTTATCTTCTCTACTAGGACGTCCGTGTACATAGAAAGGGATAGTATATAATGGCAGATATGTGTTTTTCTGGTTTGTGAAATTTTTTTAAACTTTAAATGATTGGTTTATTTCTTACCCTGACAGTATTGTACTTCACCTTAAAGAGATTCATATGTGGCTCAGAAGACTGTTATCCTGAGACAGGAAGGCTGAACTTATGAGGTCATTGACAACCCACCAGTTCACTTTATGGCGGCTGGATTTGACCACTCCCTCGATAGTGTCATGACAGCATACTGTACCTTCTGTACAGTCAATGTCAGCCTGGTGGCCTGAGAATCCAGCTGTTGGATGAAGTTTATATTGATGAAATGTTGGTATCCTCCCCAAGGGCTTTCAGAGTAAGTCAGTAAAAAGAAGTCCGGAAAAAATGAAGGTTAGATTTGTTCCTAGCAGGCAGGAAGGAAGTTGTCAGGCGGAAAGAGGATATGGGACTGTTTGCATGCGAGGGTCACTATTTGCTTGCTAGATATTTCCGCTGTGTCCACACGACAAGAAAATCCTCCATTTCCTGTGCTAGACAAATAGCAGGAAAGGGTGTGAGGGTTATTGAATGACATTATCATGTTATAGTCTCATGGGTGAGGAAAGTCTGCTTATCAAAGCTGATAGCAGAAAACTGCCTGTTTGGAGAAGAGACCCAAGGTGCTGGACTCACTTGGGGCGTTTTCCTTTTGGGTGCCTTGGTTCAGTTTGCTTTTGCTGCCCCTGTATTTTTCCACTTAGATAAAAGGGATTGTTGGTAACTGGAAAGTTACCATCAGATTCTCTATATGTCACCCCACCTCCTCCCAGACTGTACAATCCCTTTGGGAAGGGAGCAAGACATTTTCAGCCTGACTGGGAAAGTGAAAAATTTCCACAACTAAGATTTGCATCAGCCTCCTTTTGACTCACATTCAGCAATACTTGCACACACCTCACACTTAGCTGCACTCCCCTACATGTCAGGTAATGATAATTTGCAGAGCACAAAGCCCATTCTAGAGGCTCCTGGTGCTAGAGATTAAAGGATGGTTGATTATGGTTAGATGTACATTGGTTCAATGGACAATCTGCTGCACTCCATGAAAGATTCAAGATGTGAATGTAGTTCCTTGACACCTAACTATTCCACTTTAGTCAATAGAAAGATTACACACACAATTCTGCCTGCCAGCCCCATTTAGACAGCAACTGGTGACATCATGGGACACTTATTAATTTGTTTTTAGCAATTAATTAGTTTTACTGCCACAGCAATTACTGAAATCTAGACCCAAGTAATTTGGTAAGCCATAAGTAATTGTAGGGGCTTTCTCATTAGCAAACTGCTATTCCTAATAAACAGTTTAAAATGTGTATTCTGGAAACTTCTAAAAATTGAATAAATCTCAAAGGGGAGAAAATTGGTACTATAATTTAAAGAGGTGTAGATCCAAATTCAATGAAGGCTTCTTGAGGATAGTAGACATAATCCCTTTTACTTGAAAAATCACCTCTAACTCCCTAGTATCCAACCAGAATCATTTAAATCCGATGAAAAAGGAAGGGATTGGCCCCTATTCCCAAGTAGATGTCCTGTTTAAAAGATAAATAATAGGAACAATTAATCTTCTGAGAAATACATCAAAGTGAATAGAATTAAATCTTTAAAGCATGTAATAAAGTGGCTAAGAGAAAACATTACAGAATATTAAAACTTGAATAGAAAAAAAAGACTTTCAAAAATATTCTTCAGAAGAGACATATCAAGCTCTTTAATGACACCCTGGGGACAAGGGTTGTGGATTATCTCTAAGTCAGAAAATCATTTATTTTCCTATGATAATTTTAAGGCACCCTTACCTCATATAGCTCTGCAGAATAAAGCCTTCCACCTGGTCTTTCAGGGCTTCAAATAAATTCACATTTAAGTGTGTACATTTCCTTTGATTACAACATACTCAGATAAATCAGGAACATGAATGAGTATTTCATAATGTAAAATTATCCTTATCATGTCCCAACCTCCGTTATTGCAGGGTCTCCTGAAGACATAATGAAAACAGTGCTGCATTTAAAAAAAAAATGTCTTAATCAGACATGATCAAATAATCAGAGCTATAGGACTGACTTATTTGGCTCATTCAACTTAATCTATCATAGCCAAAGGAATGATAAGGGAGATAGTGTGCTTAGGGCTGGGCCTAAATATATTGCTCTTTCTTTTTAGAGAGGAGCCTTAGTCAAAGGAGTAGAGACAAGGCTCAGAGATGATTTCTTAATTGCAACTGTGACAATACTTAATTTTTTGCAAGACCAGTCGAGAAATATTCATTAAGTACTTTATATATGTTAGACATTGCACTAAGTACTAGGGATATACATACAAGCAGAAAATAAAAATAGTCCCTGTTCTCAAGGGGCTTATATTCTAATTGGGAGAGGGACCTCAGTGACCAGTTTCCTTCTCTTCTTGATGTGACTTTAAATACTCCACTCTAACATGTTGAATATATTATGCCAATATCTCTCTTCCTGTGGATCTACTCTTCTAATAATTTTCTGCTATAAGGCCCAGTGGAAATTCAGAGATGATGATGAGAATAAGATGGCTGAGAAAAGGGCCATGGGTCTCTCTAGATCACTTTTGCAAGTCTTCAGCTATTGGTTCCAGAAGATGTGTAGCCCTTTTAAGAGAAATCACTATCTAGTCTAATGTTCTCAATGCCTACTTTGGTGCTTCATCTTGGCACAGAGTTAAGGGCTGAGCCAGGGAGGCACAAACTCTAGCAGTTCCTGCCAAGCTGGAAAGGTTTTGAGTGCAGGCCTCATGACAGGCTGTGTGTCTATCATCTGAGGAGTGGACTTGCTAAATTTGAAGAAGCTCATTGCCAGGAGTTTGGCCACAGTGTGATAAAGATTTTTTGGCCACAGAAAATCAGGAAGACCTTCTACTAAGACATTAGTACCATATGTGTTACCAATAAAATCACACATCTTTTAAATCCCAGTCTTGTGTGTGTGGTTTTTTTTATTATATGCTTTCTCCAATCAAAGAATTAGTCACTCAAAAGCATTTATTAACCACTTATTATGTACCAGGCACAATACTAAGTGTTGGGGATGCAAAGAAAGAGGGAGGGGAAGCCCCTGTCTTCAAGGAGCCTACATTTTAATGGGGGAGACAATATATACATAAATCTATAAATGCAAGTTACAGATAGAGTATATGGAAAGTCACCTTAAAGGAGAAGGCACTAACATGTAGGTGACTGGGAAAGGTCTCCCAAAGGAGATGGCATCTGAATCTTCAATGAAACCAGAGATCTAAGATTCCCCCAAGTTTCTAGGTTCTCCCTACTTTAAACATGGTAGGCCAGTGAACTAGCATTTATTAAGCACCCACTTAGTATATGTCAGGCACTATGCTAAGTGATGGAGATGCAAAGAAAGACAAAAACCGGTTACTGTCCTCAAGGAGCTCACAGTCTAATATGAGAATCATCTTCTTTGACTCTGCCATCCGTCTCATAGTTCTCCAGTGGCTTACCTTCCCCTTCTATATCAGATGAACATTTTCTTTTTTTTTTTCTTTTTTTTTCTTTTTGAGGGCATTTGGGGTTAAGTGACTTGCCCAAGGTCACATGGCTAGGTTTTGTGTTAAGTGTCTGAGGCTGGATTTGAACTCAGGTCCTCCTGACTCCAGCTCTATCTACTGTACTACCTAGCTGCCCCTCAGATTAACACTTTCACATGTCTTTTTATAGATCCCTGGAAGGCCATACCTCTTCTCCAATTGGATCCTCAATGATCTTCTATGAAATCACAGTCATTTACTATATGAACTGTCTAAGATAGATTCTGAGGTTTGAAAGTCAAGTTAACAAGCATTTGTTAAGAATTACTATGTGCCAGGCACTGAGAATTCAAAGACAAAGTAAAAATAAAGACAGTCCTTGACTTCAATGAATTTATATTCTATTGGGGGAAGGGACCTCAGTGATCATCTAGTCTGAATAATACCATAACCAACAAGTGGTCGTGCAAACTCTCCTGAAAACCTTTAAGGAAAGAGGAAACCACTACCTCTATTTTAAAATTAAATTTTTAAAATTATCAAGCATTTATATTTTTCCCCACTTAAACTTGTAATAAATGAACATAAAGCAATAAAATAAATTGCCATATAAACCATGTTCAAAACTATTTCACATTCTGTATACTGATCAATCATTTTTCTGCCATGGGGGGTTAGCATGTTTCATCATTGGTCCTTTTGACCAGTTGGTCATTGTGTTGATCAGAGTTCTTAAGTCTTTCAGAATTATTACGTTATTGATGCGATGATATAAATTGTTTTCCATGTTCTGCTCATTTCATGCTGCATCAATTCATACATTTTTTCCATGTTTTTTTCTCGTCATCTCCTTCATTTCTTATACATTTATATACTGTAATTTATTGTCATTTTTCCAATTGATGGGCACGCCTTTCATTCCTAGTTGTTT
Source organism: Pseudochirops corinnae (assembly GCA_028646515.1). Classification (NCBI taxonomy): domain Eukaryota; kingdom Metazoa; phylum Chordata; class Mammalia; order Diprotodontia; family Pseudocheiridae; genus Pseudochirops; species Pseudochirops corinnae. The sequence continues at coordinate 35,980,518 of CM053589.1, forward strand.
GTCATTACAAAAAGAGCTGCTAAAATATTTTTGTTCACAAAAGATATTCTCTTCTTTCTTTGATCTCTTTGGGGCATAGACCTAGTAGTATGTTTCTGGGTTCAGAGTATGCTTAGTTTAGTAACTTTTTGGACATTATTTTCAAATTGCTTTTTAGAATGATTGTACCAATTCATAGCTCTACCAACAGTACGTTAATGTGTCTCTTTTTAGACAGCCCTCCCTACATGTCATTTTTCTTTTTTGTCAACTTTTAAAATCTGATGTGAACCCATAACAACCTTGAAGCATCAAATTTCATGTTGAGACAACTCTAATTGTTAGGAATTGTATTTTGAAATCTATCCTCATTTCAACTTCCACCCACTGTTCCTGATCCTTCCCTCTGGGACCCAAAGCAACAAGTTCACTTCCTTTTCCATATGATGTCCCTTTGAATATCTGAGGACAGCTATCATGCCCTTTCTGAGCCTTCTCTTCTTCAGGCTAAACATCTCTGGTCCCTTTAACTGTACCTTACGTGCCATAAACTCTTGGGCTTTCACTATCCCCAAAGCTGTTTTAGAGATCTTACTTTTTTCCAAAAGAAGAAAAGAAAATGATGGGGCGCCTAGGTGGTGCAGTGAATAGAACACCGGCCCTGGAGTCAGGAGGACCTGAGTTCAAATCCAGCCTCAGACACTTAACACACACACACACACAAAATAGCTGCGTGACCTTGGGCAAGTCACTTAACCCCAATTGCCCCGCCAAAAAAAAAAAAGAAGAAAGAGAAAGAAAATGATGCTCACAGTTCCATTGCCCTCTTCTTCACGCTCTCCAGATTATCATTGTCCTTAAACTATGGCTCTCAGAATGGAAAACAAAACTTCGAAAGATACCTGCAAGGGCAGAGTACAGTGAGATTCTTGCCTTCTGATTCTTGGAATGCTTCCTCCTTCATCAACACATCAGCATAGGTACTTCTTGCCTTTAGTCTCTCCCTAGGTTCAAATTCAGCTTCAGACACTTGCTAGCCACGTGACCCTGGCAAGTCACTTAACCAATTTGCCTCAGTTCCTCATCTGTAAAATGGGCTAGAGAAGGAAATGGCACAATATCTTTGCCAAGAAAACCCCAAAATGGGATCATGAAGAGTCAGACATGATTGAAATGACTCAACAACAAGGTAGTTTGATAAAGAGGAGCTAAAGGGTCAGTAGCACCATTCACAACCAATCTTTCTCTCATGTGTTCAAAGCCTTTGTTCACAAGAAATTGGAATATGCATAGTATACATATGTGTGTATACATACATATTTATATATAATATATCCAATAGACATTTTCTTAAGCAACTTTTCTCTTTTTTAGCTTTAACATTTTCCCATATCGTATTCATCTGCATAACAGTAAACACATGCCCTGACAGAGAGTTGCAGGCAGGGATATTTATTTATAACAGATGGCACAAAGCAGGAGCTTGATGAATTGGTGTGTGGCTCCTGAACTAGCAGGCCCATAAATAAAGTATCCTCAAAGCTACTTTGGGGATCTTGCTTTCTCAGAAGGAAGAAAGGAAAGATGATGATCACAATTCCATTGCCTCCTATGATATAATCCCAAACATGTGCTCTTTAGACACATGTAACTATACTTTTACAATTCAGAGTTTCTCCAAGTCAGGAAAAAAAAAATCCATTCCTAGGTTGCACTTCAGACCCACCATACTCTCAAAGCAATCACAGTTTTTCCTTTCTTAGTTCTTATGTGTATCGACCTAATGACTCAATGCATTTTTTAAAAAGCATATGATTGCAAACTGATAATGGCCTAACAAGACACAGACCTAGAGCATTTGCATGACCTCTTGCTTAAGACCCTGAATCTTGCTAGGTAGAATAATAGGATTATTTCCAAGAGGGAATAAAGTTAGTAAAGACATGAAGGTGACCCTCTGAACTGGAAATGACTCTGTTGGCTTTTTAACATCCGAGACCCACTAGGGAAAGCAAATTTTCATTCAGACTCTGGTGGATCTTACAAATGTGAATCATTTACTTAGAGGATTCAGACACTAAGCAGGGAAATTCTGCGGATCAAGCTTAGGGTTTAAATAAAACCTGTCACTCTTTTATGAGATGTCTTGAAGTTGAGACAAAACAGCCTTATCAATTCCAGTACACACACACACACACACACACACACACACACACACACACAGAGCAAGCCAAGCTTCCTCTCATGAGTTTTGACATAGCTATTGAGTGTTTTTTTCATTAAATGGGATATTGTTACTGCTTTGAAGATAAGAGAAAAATAAATCAAGCAAGAGTAGCCTTTGAAAATTGCCTCATCTTTCTGAGCCTCAGTTTCCCCATCAGTAAAGAAAGGGTTGCATTAGATCATTTTGTAAGTCTTTTCTGTTTCTAGATATAAAATTATATGATAATATTATTTTGTCATGAGTCAGTATTCTGCCTTTACTAATCAAATACACCATTCAATCTGTGTCTACACAAGGCTGTCGTCTCATATCATAACTGTGGGAATAATGTTAGATATGGAGTCAGATGACCTGGGTTCAAATTCTGTTTATATCACATGCTACCTGAGTGATCTTGTCAAGTCATGACCTCCAACAGGTGGAGATGAGGAGGAAGTGTATGCCTGGCATGGGGAACAGTCTGCATAATCTTACGGAGCTATGAGATTTAATTTGTGAGGAATGACAAAGAGGGAAGCTTGGCTGGCATGTAATGTAAGTAATATATAATAAGACTGAAAAAGTGAGGTAGGTTGTGAAGGGCTATAAATAATAATCAGAAGAGTTTTTTATTTGATCCTAGAGGTAATAGGGAGCCACTATAGTTTATCAAGTAGGGGAATGACATAGACTTTCAGTTTAGGAAAATCACTTTGACAACTGTGTGGAGGGTAGATTGGCATGGAGAGAAATTTGAGGCCAGGAGACCCCTTATGAGACTATTGTAATAGTACAGTTGAAAAGAATAAATAATGACTAAATAATTAGTGATCATTGTAAAGAATGAAAATGTCAATTTCATATGTCTGGACTCCCTAATTAGATTGTGAACTCCTTGAGGGCATGGAGCACACCTTGTACTATATTCAATGTAGCATTTAGCATATAGATAATAATTAATTCATTCTCACAGATTTCTTAATATTTGCCTACTTAGTGCTGAGCCATCTTGTGAAGCCCCTGGGATAGACTGGTTCCAAAGAGAATCAGATATTTGGGTACCTGGATTGGGGGTAATGGGAGGCATTAGTAGTTTGCCAGCTTTTGAATCTAGCTTAGTGTCCTAACTAACATCATGAAGATGAACCAACTCTTACAGCTACCACACTCAAAGCTTTTGAAAACTTTTAAAGAACACTCAACAATACTAAGTCTTTGACTGATATTCTGGGAATTGCCAAAGACAGAAATCTGAATTATGGTTAAACCTAATTTCAACTAATTGGGAGGATTGAGCTGAGTTAGTGAAAAACCAAAATTATAGTACTCTTTTTAAGAAGTATAATTTTATTCAAAAACTTAAACTAGGAGTAGGTAAAGTATTTATCTGGCACAGTTTTTTTTTTTGTTTTTTTTAGAAAAATTGCTTTTTTAGATGAATTAGAACTTGAGATGTAATGTGGCACAGTGGATGGAGTGTTCTCTTTGGAATCAGGAGGATATAGGTTTAAATCCTGCCACTGACTTACAAACTAGTTGTGTGACCATGGACTAAGCACTAAACATTTCACTTCTTTAAGAAAGTAAGTTAAGGATGAGTGGCTGACCTTTACCTGTGGACAGAGTTTCCACACTTCCAGTTCCCTGGTCTTTACTTATTTCCTTTGCCCCCTTCCTCCCAAATGTCTTTAGCATATTGTTAGTATGAAAACTAATGTTTCATTGAAGTGGAGAGTATAGGAAAATCATTTCTTCTTTTAAATTCTAGCAATTTTTAAGCATCCCCCTCTTTCCACATTTTGTGTATTTAATAAACCTTCTTTTCATAAAGTCTAAAGGTAAACAAGTCTAATACTTAATTATCATAAATTAGTAAAGTCCAATTAAATAATATTTAATTCTATATGGAATGTTTACTGATGATATGAAGATAAGCAGGCTATCTACCTACTAAATTCCCATTGACAGATTAAGCTCAATGGTTTGGGGAGAAGATGAATGAGAAAAACTAAAAAAAGGATGACTTGTGACTGGAGAAAGGAAGACTCATGAGGTGGGATTTAATAAGAGTGTTCAACTATGCAAAGACTTTGACATTGTGGATGGCAGAGAATCACTGGTCTTGCTTTCCTATAAGAACAGAGCAACAGGGAGTGATTTAAAGGTAGGAGAGAAGGACTTTGACCATAGGGATTGTGAGATGGAGCTGCCATATTCTTCAGCATCATGACTTTACTTCTGATTACTTTTGAACTTGTTATTTTCTTTTTCATAGTTTCTATGTTCTCATTCTGACTTTGCCACTTGCCACCTGTATGACCTTGGAAATATACTTATTTCTCTGTGTTTGAGTTTCCACATCTGTAAAAGGAAGTGGTTTGATGAAATCAGTGGTTCTGAAATGGAAAACCATGGCTGAGTTATGCTAGGTGGGCTATAGAATTTTGGATATTATGTCATTGCAGATAAAATCAATTTATCAATAATTTTACATAATACAAAATTTACCTAACCCAGAATGCATTGTATAATAAGTATAGTATTTACAAAACCCCTCAGACTTGCCTATTACATGTATATACAAACCTAAAGACAGCTCAGACATTCTCAAATTTGCAAAGAACTCAAAAACAACTGCTCTAATTAGAGGGAAATTGCATATGCGCAGCTTAGATGTTCTGTGTGCCATGATTCCTTAAAGCAGAGAATACTGCACATGAGCAAAGACAACTAGGTGAAACAATTTCCATGGTACCTGCCAGCCCTAAATCCAGTGATTCTATGTGCCTAATCTAGGCCTATATCCTCCCCAATTTGAAATCCTACAGCAGCCTCCTATAAGGTTTTCCTGCCTCTATTCTCTCTTTACACTAATTGATACTGCATATAACTATTAGAATAGTTTAAAATGTTTTAATTATTGTTTTCCCCTGCCAAATAACCTAGAGTTACTGCCTATTAACTACTTGGATACAAGTTAAAATACTGGGGCTGTCTTTAAAAATGCTTTGCCAACTAACCTATGCTTCCATTTTCCTCAAATACATTTCTTTTAATGCAGATGCTCTGCTCTATTCAAGCAATTTTACTTCCTCTCTCACCCATAAGAACTGTCTGTAATGGTAATGAGAATTTGAAGATCTTCCCTGCCCCCTGATAAAGCTAAGGGAATTTGAAGACCTTCCTTGCTTTGAAAATAAACTCTGCCCCCAATAGGCTGAATATAATCACATGGAGCCTGTGGTGGAAGGAGCTTGCTGAAGTATGGAACAGAACCCACAGGAAGCTGAGAGTCAAGAGTCAGCTAGACAGTTGAGAGGCAAGTATACTTCCAAGGGAGACAGGTTTGTGAGTAAATATTGGTTGGTGGGAAGGCTAAAGGATGCTATGGTTCTCTGTGCTGTTGTGGCTTATTAACTTCTTTGCTACTATTATGGAACTGGCTTACTGGTTTTAGCATTTGGTTTTCTGGTGTCTAAATAAATGTTTTGCTTCTGTCTTATATATGGAGAGTCTGTTATATTTTGCAGTTGAGCACTATGCAGGTATATTTATAGTGATCATGGGGCTGTGAATATTGCATTGGCACTACACTGTCCATTCCTAACTTCTGTACTTTTACTGGCTATTCTCCCTAACTAAAATGATCTCCCTCTCTTACTTTGGGGCCAGGTTGTGACTCATCACCAAGACCAATTTAAAACTTTTTTCCAACATGAAATCTTTCTGTAATGGTCAGTTGAAAACTGTCAGTCAACAAGTATTTAAGTGCTTACCATATGCTAAGTGCAGTGCTAAGTACTGGAATACAAATGCAGGTAGAAAAATAGTCCTTGCCCCCAAGGAAATTGTATCCTAAAGGGAGAAAACAACACAGAAAAGGAAGTGGGAAAGCAGGATGAGGGGAGTGTGAGAAGTGCTGGGGCATTGTAGAGGAAATCCAGAGTGCAACTGGGATAAAAATGAGACACATGGTCTGCCTGAGTTTCCTTCAGAAATGGAGGTTCTGCGCAGAGACATCTAAGGAAGGAGGGCTAGAGTGAGGCTTCAGAATGAAGAATGGGAGAATGGGAAAGCAAATCCGACATGCATCTCGGAGAGGAATCAGCATAATCATTCCTTTGTTCCTCTTCTTAAGAGGCAAAGTGACTCTGGTGTAGCAGAATAAATATTAGCTTAGAATTTAAAGACTTGGGTTTGAGTCCTTCTCAGTCCTTCTTTTTATTATCTATGTGACGTCGGGCAAGTTATTTCAACCCATCTCAATTTCAATGTCCTCATCTGTAAAATGGGGTCAATCATGGCTATTCTATTTTATGGAGTTGTTGTGAGGATGGATAATGGACATAAAAGCATTTTGTAAAAATATTGTTAGTAATATTGTATAACATTGGCATAGTAAGATGTATGATATCATATCAGTATGATAATATTATTTATGAACAATTATGGGAATCAATGAGATAATATTTGTAAAATCCTTTTACAAAGTTAAAACACTATATAAGTGCCAGCTGTAATTATTATTAGTAGTGTTGTTATCATTAGCTTTTTTGGGGGGTTTGCCAAGCACTTTACATACAGGATCTCATTTAATCCTAACAATGACCCAAGAAGGAGATAGTATTATTATCGCTTTCTTACAGAAGAAGAAACTGAGGCTTAGGTAGGTTAAGTGACCAGCCCAGGGTCACAGAATTGGGAAGTGTTTGGTAAGATTGGGCTCTAGGTCTAACTGACTCCAAATTCCACTACGTCATGTCAAACATACCACCTGCAGCTCACAGAACCAGATTAAAATACAGTTGGGAAATATTTAACAAAATAAATTAAAATCCTATCAAATATAGATAATTTTACATTTTAAAATTAAGTAAATATGGGACCTACAGTGGTCTTCATGTATAGTGGCCCCCATTTCTAGTTGTGTTTGACACTGCTGCATTGTACCATGTTGCCTCATACATCAAAGGCATCATCTTTTATTTATTAGGAGCTTTCTATGTTCCAGGCACTGTGCTAAGTGCTGAGGATACAAAGAAGACAAAAAACAATCTCTGCCTTCTAGGAGTGTACATTCTAATGGGGGAGACAATCGATAAATAACTAGAAACATATAAGTTATATACAAAATATATGGAAAGCAGTCTGAAAGGCAATGGCATCAGGGGCTTGTGCGAATGAGAAGGCCTCTGACAAAATGTGGGCTTTGTGCTGAGCCTTAAAGGAAGCCAGAGGCCGTGGTGATGGGGAGAACATTCCAGGCATGGGAGACAACCAGTGCAAAGCCATAGAGATGTGAGATGGAGAGTAAACATTTACGAAATGCCTATTACATGTCAGGCACTGAGTTAAGTGCTAGGGAAGCAAAAAAGAGGCAAAAGAGAGTCCTTGCCCTCCAGGAGCTTCCAATCTAATTGGGGGTGAGGATTGGGACAACATAGAAACAAATATATACGCAGAAAGACTCATCATGGAATATTGTCTGCAAAGTGATAAGGAGTTTGGCTATATGAACTTACAAAGCCTATCTCAGAGGTTTTGATTTGTGTAGAGGAGAGTGTATGCGCTGATGAAAACAAGTACCTGAAGTATAGAAATATTAAAGTAAAACCTCAATTAACTGAAACCCTCACTGATTCCCTCCACTCTGCAATCTACTTTTAAGATGAAGTGGCAATACGAAGCCAGGTATTCGATACTTTCATCCATGTCAGCATTCCGTCACTGCCCAGATTGCAACCACTCCTTTCTCTCTTATTCTCTGTAATTCTTTGTTATTTCTTTCTATCAGTCTTCCATAGAGGATAGATATATTCAACATACTGAAGACTTTCTCTGGATGTCTTAAAATAATTTGGTCATAAAATGAAAGAATTCCATTTTCAGAAGAAGCATCCTTTAGTCTAAGTTGTACCTGAGAAGAAATCCCCTCTATCATCTAACCTGTGTTTGAAGATCTCAGATGATAAACCATGCTTGATTTCCCAAGAGAACCATTCTACTCTGGATATTCTCGATAGATCTAATTGTTAACAAAACTTTTCTTCCTATGGTCATACTGAAACCTCCCACTCTTTACCTTTTACTGTCGCTTCTAATTCTGACCCATGGAGTCAAGAAAATAAAATGTAAACTTTCTTCCATGTGACAACACTTCAATCTTGGAAGGTACCATTGTAGGTACCTTGGGATATCCATTGGTCATCTCTTATTCCTACTATGGGACCATCTCATTTTATTTTCTAGTCATGCTTACTTAATAAGTTATGTCCTACATATTTTATCCAATCTAATATACCTTCTTTAGGTGTAGTCCTACATAAACTTGTTGGTGCTCAGAATCAATATTCAGATCATGAGTCAAAGATTCATTTATCTCTTCAGAGGCAATGAAGAGGTATAGTAGATAGACCAGTAGTCCTGGAGTCAGGAAGACCTAAGTTTGAATCCTGCCTCAAATATTTACTAGTTGTGTGATCCTAGACAAATCACTTAACCTTTGTCTACCCCAATTCCTTCAATAGTAAAATGGAGATAATAATAGTACCTACTTCACAGTTATTGTGGGGATTAAATGCGATAATATTTATAAAGTGTTTAGAAAAACAATGCTGTCCCATAGTACGTCTGTATAAATGCTTATTAAATTCTTCCTTCTCTACATATAGGAAGAAGCAGTGTGGGGTAGAGGATAGAGAAATGGTCTTAGTCGTAGAGGATTTGTTGATTGTTGTTGGCAGAAGAGGGAGGAGGTGTGCCCTCTACTAATGAAATTTTTGGTCTGGACCAAAAATATATTTTTAAAAAATCTCCCTACTTATAGAGGCAGAAAAGGTATGATTAAACTATAGAAACTTTTATTTTTGTCATTGTATCCCTAGTACCTAACATGTACTTTGTTCTAATAGGTACATAATAGATAGATATCTGTTGCCTTGAATGGTTTTCCACAGAAGGGGTTGAAACAAAAGGTTTTTTTTCTTTCATTAAACTGTATTAACCAGAGTATGCAATTAACCAGAACCTCTCCATTCTCTGGATTGACTATATAGTAAAGATTTTGTTATATATTTATTTGTTTCCATTTGCTCATCATAGGAGCATAGGATTATCAATTAGAGTTCTTAGGGACTTCAGATATCATCTAGTTCAATAACCTCACTTTACAGATGAAGAAATGGAAGTCTAGAGAGTGAAATGACTTTCCAAAGATCACGTTATTAAGTGGCAAATCCATGATTCGAACTTAGGTCCTCTGACTCTGTATCCAGAATTCATTCCATTGTACTATCTTTCTTTGTATGGTTAAATCATATCCTGTGTATGTGTATCTATCTCTAATTCAATGATAAATTTGAGTGAGGAATAGTGGCTTTATTCCTTCTGCTTCCTCTAAATGTCCCCTGGCACCTTGCACTCTGAGAAACAAGGACTCAATGTTTATCAAATTAGTTCCCAGACCTGAACATTCCAGTCTCAAAAATGAGCAAGATACTGAACACACACTTTTCTCTTTCTTTTCTTCACTCTCTCTCAAGGAAGCAGCTTAAAGTTGGCTCAAGTTGAAATAGTTGGTTGGGTTTGTGGTGTCCCAGAAAACACATTTATGATAAAAGCATCCCTGTGCCTTTACATTCAATCCTTGTTGTTTTCAATCCTCACTCTGTTCCCTCCCCAAAGACACAGAGTCAGCACTTCTAATCTATTAGCATAGGCTTGATCCTCCCCAGACAAGAAAACAAGGTAGGGAGTTGATTAGATATTCAGCTCTAACCAGCTGGCATAAGGAACAAGATTTATTACCCAAGGCTTAAGGGCCTCAGTTTCCTCATCTTTAAATGTCGGCATTGAACTACATGATCCCTCCCCATGCCCCTTCCTGCTCTAACGTTCTGTGGTTTATTGCATTGTCACATACTCTTGCTTTATCCCTTCAGCCTATATTTTTCTTCCATCAGGAATACACATAAAAGAATGCTATCTTGTGAAACAATGTCATTGCTACACTTTTTAGGATCATGGAATCGTGGATATAGAGCTAGGAGGGACCTCAGAGGTCATCTAATCCAACCCCTTTATTTATAGATTAGGAAACTGAGTCTCAGAGAGGTTGTCCTTTGTCCAAGGACACATAGGTAGTGGGAAGTAGAGCTAGGGTTCATGATCAGATTCTCTGACTCTGAATGCGGTGTATGCTTTTCATGGAGCCCCACTGGTACATGAGTAAGCATGTACGTCTCATATGGCCTCCTTCCATGCTGCTTTATTACTAAGGAATTAACTTCCATACATTTCATTAATATTTACTGATCTACAGTATGGTCACACAGTTTTACTTAGAGACCATTTCTATAGCTGATTTAGCAGTTAAAAACCAGGGGACTCTGGAAAGGTTCTTAGGTGGGTAGATTTGAACTTGAGACAAGAGGGTCAACAAGACAAAATGTGTCAGAGTTTAGAATTTCTTCTGGACTTTATATTTTCTAATGACAAAAGTTTTGGATAAGGAATGAGAGAGGAATCAGAGAGCCTGGGTTCTATTTCTAATTCCATGATTCACTAGCTACATCACCTTGGTTAAAGAATTATACCTTTCTCAACCTAAATTTTCTTGATGAGAAAATGGAGCTAATGACTTATCCTTTTCTATGTATTAAGAACATTAGGAGAAGGCTAAAGTTCTTTTGTGATGTCTCATCGTAACGTGGATGCCACTTTGGCTTCCCTAAGGGCACTGCCCATATGATAGACACCTTGGCAAGTTCTATCAAGCTGGAAAGGTTTCGACTTTGGGCCTGGTGATGGACGTCTATTGTCCATTAGAGATGTGGAAGGAGAGGAATTGTTGCCACACAGAGGCTCTGAAGAAGAAAAAGGATCATCACCTGAGACACGAAGGAGAAAAAGTATTGACTCAGCAGGGAGCTATGACATTGAGGAAAAATATAGACTTATTTCTTTCCCGGTATAGTGATATATTTGGTATGTGTAGGTCTGTGGGGAAAGTGAAACCCATCAGATTTGAGGATTAGTGATCCACCTGTTCATCTTGACTTCTTTCCACAATAGGAGAGAAGATACCTAGGGTAGTGTTATGTTTTAAGGACTATAGTTCTCTCTAGGAAGTCAGTGGCCCATCAGGAAGGAGCTGTCACTTGACTATCTCAAAACCCCAAGTTCTTCCTCTTGAAGAGAGTCACACACGAAAGCAGCAAGTAAATCTAGAGGGCTATGTAGGTCCTTGGGTAAGATGGAGTGCTATTGGAGAGTCAACGATAATTTTTCTAAGGTTTTTATGAACTCAGGAACCCTATGCTTTTTTTTTTGTTAGGTTAAATAAAGCCTGTCTAATATTCAATGTTTTATTAATCCAAAGATTTGCATAGCAGCTGAGAGCCCTTTTAGAAATGAGTCAAATTCAGATGCTCTCAAGTGAAACCCAGGGTTTGTACAAAAAGGCAAAAAGATTTGTCAGAAGCCTGGAAGACAAGCCACTACTTTGTGAGACCAGGGGTACATGTTGGAAGTAGGTTTCCTCACTTTAAAACATACTAACAGCCAAAAACTCTTTCATGGTCCTGGATATCGTTCTTCTAATCTGTAGTGGGTTAAGAACTGAGAATGTAGGGGCAGCTAGGTGGTACAATGAATACAGCACCAGCCCTGGAATCAGGAGGACCTGAGTTCAGATCCAGCCTCAGACACTTAACACAAAACTAGCTGTGTGACTTTGGGCAAGTCATTTAACCCCAATTGCCCTACCTTACCCTCTCCAAAAAGCAAAAAAAAAAAAAAAAAAGAAAAGAAATGAGAATCTCTCATTTAATTGGACTTGCTTAGTCATCTTTGCCCTTTTTGCCATGAGACTCTTTAGTTTGCCCAATATAATCGTGGCCTGTATGCTTTAACTTTACTCTGTTCCATCTGAGGTCTCTTAGGCATAATTAGTTAGATAATTCATCTGTCTTCTTTATAACCTGTCACATTGAAGCCTAGTAACTAACATGTTTGGAACAACTTGACAGACTTATTTTGAAAAATGGTTAGGTGGCAAGATACAGTGGAAAGAACTAAAAACTTTAGAGGCAGAGGTTGTTCAGTTGTTTCAGTAGTGTCTGACTCCTTGTAACCCCATTTTTTTTTTTGGAAAAGATAATGGATTGGTTTGTCATTTCCTTCTCCAGGTCATTTGTATATGAGGAAACTGAGGCAAACAGGCTTACGTGACTGCGAGGGTCACCCAGCTAGAAAGTATCGGCGGCTAGATTTGAATTCAGGATGATGAGTCTTCCTGACTCCAGGCCTGGCACTCTATGCTCTGTACCACTTAGCTGCTCCTATAATCAGAGGCCCTGGGTTCAAATTCCACCTTTGACATTATCTCTGTGTTCTTGGATAGTCATTTAGCTTTATAGTCTTCAGGTTTCTCCTCATTTGTAAAATGAGAGGGTTTGGCTAGATAGCCCCTGAGACCCTTCCCCTTCTACCTTTAAATCTATGATCTGGTCTGCCTATTTGAGAAATATGACTCTCTAAATTTGCAAGTACTTAGTTTCTTGTAGTTATTTTGAATAACTCTGGAATTTGGAAAGGACCCTGGTTTTGGAGTCTGAAAATCTGGGTTCAAGGCAGAACTTATTAGCTGTGTGACTTTGGACAAGTCACTCAAGCTCTTTGAGTCTCAGTTTCTTCATCTGTAGGAATGAGGATGTTGGACTAGATATCTTCTAAAAGATTCTTATCTAAATCTGAGATCTTAGGATTTTATAGATACCTGAGTAGTATTGGTACTACAGAATTCTCCCACATCCTAGTCACTAAATTATTTTTAAGTATTTTATGGTATATAAGTAATTTCTTATTCAGATCACTGTAATAATTAACTTTGGGGCAGCTAGGTCGTATAGTGGATAGAGTGCTGGACTTGAAGTCAGGAAGCCTCACCTTCCTGAGTTCTAATTCAGCCTTAGACATTTACTAGCTATGTGACCCTGGGCAAGTCACTTGACCCTGTTTGCCTCAGTTTCCTCATCTGTCAAATGAGCTGGAAAAGGAAATGGTAAAACCACTCCAATATCTTGATCCCAATAGGGTCATGAAGAGCCAGGCATGACTGAAATGAATGACTGAACAGCAAATTGACCCATCTTGGCCAGTGTGCTGCATCGGTACTATTGGTGTGTCATGTACAGGTAACTAACTGGACCTTCTTGGCATGGTAATTTGGTGGTGGGAACCTAATTTTGTCAGAATTATTTGAACATTTTATATTTTGAATTTGGTCAAAAATGTGTAATTTTTTCCTCTGGGCTTTCCAGGCAATTGTTTTTGTCCTCTCCTTCCCTTAGAACTCTTGTCTACTTGGTTCAAACACAGCCTCCTCCAAAAAAGCTTCCCTGGACTGATGCTAAGTGAGAAGAGCAGAACCAGGCAAAACCTGTACACAATCACAGACACATCGTACATATGATGACCAACCTTGATAAACTGGACTATCCTCAACAATGCACAGCTAAAGACAACTCTACAAGCCTCAAG
>CM053589.1:35994743-36059961 GCA_028646515.1 Pseudochirops corinnae
TATTGTACAATGTGAAAGTATTTGCAGATCCTATACACGACTGCACGCCACCATGGGGGTGGGGGAGGGAGGGGAGAAAATCTGAAACTCAAGTGATTGTGGAACTGAATCTTGTAAATTAAAAGTAAATGAGCAAATAAATAAATAAATAAATAAATTTAAAAAAAAAAAAAAGCTTCCCTGGGCTGTCTGGTTCGTAATAACCTGTTCTTAAGATCTCAGTGGATACTTGTGGTGTCATTAAGTAGTAATGATAGTAGCTGAGGGCCCTACTTAAGGCATGCATCATGGAGTATTTCGTGTTATAGAAATCTGTGTCGGCCCATCATCATCCTATTTATTAGACTATCAGCTGCCCAGGGACTGTATTGTACTTGCTTTTTTCTTTGTTATTTTTCTAAGGGCCTGCCCTAATACTGGGCTCTATACAGCATAGACATTTAATGAATACGTATTGATTGATTGACTGATTGGCTTGGAGACCATACGATCATAATATTTAGGGGCAGAGGGATCTTGGAGATCACTAAATTCAACTTCATCATTTCTACTGATGTGTAAACTGAAGCCCAAGATGTTAAGTGGAGTAGACGGTAGCAGAATCAGGATTTGGACTCAGGGGCTTTTGTCCTCTGTATCTGGTTCTTGAAGATCTATGTGATCTGCAGGTGACATTTCATGGGCCATGGATTCTCCCAGCCTACTTAAAGGTCTTTATGATTTTTAGGTAGAAAGAGAAGTAAAACACAGTGTGTACCAGTTTGACTTTAGATCAGCTAATGCTTGATACCCTTTTGCTTTCTTTGCTCACCTTTGATTTTTCATGTCTCTCATTTTTCTCCATAGAAATCTCTAAAAGGGGGGTACAGTCAAGATGGCGGCATAGAAGCAGGAGAACTCTGGGAGCTCCTCCAATAACCACCTCAAATACCTATAAAATATGACTCTAAATGAATTTTAGAGCATAAAAATCTCTAAATGAGTCAGCATCTTGTCACCATCTCTGATACCTGATCTACATATGGACAGACGTATTTGCAGATATCTTTTTCCTTATGAGAACTATCAAATGTGAGAACCATTGAGGCTATTAACTTAGAGTTTCCTCCTTTAGGTGAGGAAATGTCCCAGGGATGATACTTCTGAGAAGAGAAATACATTAAGCTATTAGCACCTTAGGATGAATGAGTATCTGATCCATTCCATTTTGACAGATCTGGGAGAATGTCACCCTGGAGAATGACAGACACTGTTTACATTTTGATTGGGGGCTTGTAGAGAAGTCTCTCCACAACATGGAACAAATTCCTGGGATTGGCATCTTTGAGTGGAATGCTCCAGTGGGTAGTTCTAGGTGGGAAGGACTAGGTACTTGGAGGGAAGTGCCACCCTCGTTGGAAGAGAGATCCTGAAGAAGGATGTTGGGAGGCAACTGTGGACAAATTCTGGCTACTTTCCGGTACTGTCTTGGACTGTTTAGAAGTGGCTAGAAAGTGGATGGAACGCTAGACCTGGACTCAAGAGGATCTGGATTTTAAATCCTGCCTTGGACACTTACTAGCTATGTGACCCTGGGCAAGTCATTTATTCTCTGCCTCAATTTCCTTAACTGTAAAATGATTATAATAATATCACCTACGTCCCAGAGTTGTGGTGCGGATCAAATGAAATAATATTTGTAAAGCACTTAGCACAGTGTCTGGTATAGAGTAGGTGCTTAATAAATGCTTATTTCTTCCCTTTCTTCCTATCCTTTGCCCCATCTTCAGGTTTAAAACTTGAACAGTCATTTTTGTATGTTTACTGTACTTTTTATAGTCTTTGGAAACAAATACAATAAGTGATTGGTTATGAGGCAAAAATACAGAGAATCCTTCCTGGCTAAATGTTTATTACTCAGGAAAAAATATACAGGGAAAAGAGAGAGGCAGAAGAAGAAATTAGATCCCTTGCCCAACTCCCTTTTGCCCTCTCCAACCCTGCATTCCCTTCCCTGGTAAAAGGAGAAAGTAGAGACAAGACAAGGAAAAAGAATGGTGGGAGATTTATGCATTCCCTTAACATGTTGGAGGGACTACTCCCTTTTAAGAAATATTTTCACCACACAATATTGTTTTTCTCCTTGTTCCATTTTCTTCAGTCTTCCTTTCTACACTGTTTTCTGTTCTTTGTTTTGTATCTGAGTCTTGCAGGGGCATTCTGCCTAAGCAGATACCAGGGGAATTGCCAACAATGTCAATCAATTGTCATAACCAGGGCCAGAGACAACAAAGAACAGTATAAGCAAAAGAGGAAGAAATAAAGGGAGGCAGAGACGGGGGGAGATGGTGGAGAGGAGGGGGTAGTAACTAGCTGGTATGGAAAAAAAACAACAACAACAACCCCACAACAAACACAAATTTTGCCTTCTCTTCCTGTTCCCTCTGAAGGATTTGGACATGTTGCATTTCAGTACCAAGGGAAATCAAGAGTGAAGGGCTCTGCTTATGAGTAACTCCTCTGAGAACAGATTCAGAAAGCTGAAGGGATGTCCTTTAGTGAAGAGCTTGGAAAGAGTATCGTGATCTTAATAGACTCCCCAGTCAGAAGAGTTGGGGTACAAAATGTTGTCCTATTTGCATGGAGGTAGCCCTGGCTTGTACCTGTTCTGGGTCAGTTAAT
The DNA here is from genome assembly GCA_028646515.1 of Pseudochirops corinnae. Taxonomy (NCBI): domain Eukaryota; kingdom Metazoa; phylum Chordata; class Mammalia; order Diprotodontia; family Pseudocheiridae; genus Pseudochirops; species Pseudochirops corinnae. The sequence continues at coordinate 35,997,405 of CM053589.1, forward strand.
CAGATAACCTAGCACACTTGGGAACCAAATATTGACCTTTTTTTTTTAAAAAAAAAAAGGCTAAACAAAGAAGTGCACAGATTTCTTTTGTGCTGAAAAAGATTTCCAAATTCAGACCTTGGCCTGTCTTTGAATTTTGCTGTGGGCGCATTCAGTGGACCTGCCTTTCTGCCAGACATAGTAAGGGTTTACCCATACCAATGCCTTTAAATAGAGGTCTAGCTAAGTGTTGTTGTGTCTACCCCATACCTTGTCTAATCCACAGTGGGTTTCGTCGTCATTCCGTTTCCAGACATAACATAGACCACCATGGCAACCGTGATTAACATTAGGAGAGGCCGAAATAACCGTTGGCTGGAGCTGTTTTGGCAGACCTATTTGAACCAAGCAGGATAAGAAATGTGTTCACAGCCCTAGCCCCAGGCCTAATGCCGTCTGTGTGACAGAACTATAAAGCCCAACAAAATAGGCTCTACCCAAGGCTTGTCAACCTGGATTATTTAGCATTCAAAAACATGGTGGCTCTTTGGACCTAACATTTGTGGGCTGCATCCAGTCACAGCTGCCTTAATCATTGAATCTCAAGGTTTCTATTAGGAGTTAACTTCAGTGCTTTAAGGTGGGGGAGGAAAAGAAGTGTTGTATATAAATTCCAGATGATGTTGTTAGCAACATTTAATATGACCCTTGAATTAAGAGATTTATTCAGTGTAGTCCAAGAAGAGCTTAGAAGTATGTACTAGCATTAATAGTAGAGGGCAAATTTTGAAACTGGGTACATTCATGTATATTCTATGGAGAAAACAATTAAGTCAATAGAAAATATATGTTATTTCCAATGTAGGCTCCCTTTAATGTTTAGGAACAATGGTTCTCATTTTTCTTTTGCTTATGGGGTAGCATTATTCTTTGACATGAGGAATAACGGCATACCACAGAAGAAGAGTCCAGATACTCACATGTGCTTGTAGTTACATTCAAAACATGGCACACGTAGCTGAAATTCAGCAATGTGTCACACCATACATCTTCTATGAACCAATGCTCAAGAGATTGCAGTTTCCAAGTCTTTCACGAGTGGTAATAAATGCATCCTCTCTTGTTAGATTTAACATTAAAAATCTTGACTTGGATAAAAGATAAATATTTTATTCATAAAACTCAGTCCCTGTCTCTACACTATTGTTGAAGAAGAGTCCGTCCAATAGAAATCAGCAATCATTTAGTCTTTTCAAAGAACTTCTCATAGGATTTTTTCTGGTCTCCCAACTTTCTCCAAACAAAATTCGTTTTTGAATATGTGGTTTTCTTTTAACAGGATGAATTCAAATTTAGAGGTGACGATTGGGAGTGTGACAGTACAACTAAAACCACAAAGGAAGGACAAAATGCTTCTCTTAACATGTAATTCACATTGAACAAAAGTTGTAGTCAATATATGCCTCCATTACAGGAAATTGTGTGCATGCAATAATATTTTTTACAGTGAGTAACATCTTGTCATTTGTCAACACATTTGTCTTTTATATCCCCTTGCAGCTAAATTTGGTTAGAAAAAGCATACATAAAAAGAGATCTAGCTATGTGCGGGTTTTTAGTACTCATCATTGAAAGACCTAAAGTGCTTTGACAAGTTTGCTATTTTAATGTGAAATGATACAAAGGGTTGAGGAGTAAGCACATGAGAAGAATATTCCTCCTTCCCTCAAACTCTGGGCTGATCTGAAACTGTAAGTTCATCCCTAGGATGGAGAAAATACCTGAAAAGCCTAACTTCAAAGTTCTGCCTAAATAGCTGTAAATAGCAGAAAATAAACAAAGTTTTGCCCCATGGTGCCACCATGGAGGTATTACGGAAGGAGATAAAGGCAGAGATATCTTGTCTCTCTAAGAGGATACATTCCTCCCTTCGTTGGCTGCCATATTTTTACCATGTTTCATGCTCTTACACAGGTTCATGAAGTGTGGGGTGCCAGTTCTGGCATCTTCTTTCTCTCTGGATACACCTTCTCCCCTAATTCTTGCAGTAACAAAAGCCAAATCACTCCATCTACTGCAGCACGATTAGACCCATGGACCTGTTCCAATGACCACTGCACCCAATTGTTTTTGTCAGTCAAAAACATTTCCAGTTTTGCCTCAGTCAAGATCTATCTCTCTGCTTCTATTTCTTATTGGGCTTCTCAAACTGAAGCTATTTTTTTGTCTAAGTGATAATCGCTGTCTTTGGATTCTTTGCAAGAAAATTATTTAAAGTCCACTAAGTTACCAAATATTATGTGTTTGTTGATAAAATATATTTGAGATGAGAAGACCTGGGGAGGAGGACAATGAAAAATATGACAGAATTTTATTTTCATTTTCTGGAAGTAAAGTCAATTTTTTAAAGCATCTATGTGCCAAGCATTGTGTGCTAAAGTACTGGAGATAAAAATACAAGCAAAAAGAAAGATAGGCCCTGCCCTCAAGTAGCTTACATTCTAACGAGGAAGACTGAAAAACAAAGGGTATGGGGTGCCCATGTTGAGATATGGTGAATCAAGGATAGCTGGTCTGGGTCCTTCTTCAAGAAGAGCTTCTGGAACAACTCACCAGTGAGAAAAGGGGTCCTAAGGGATACATGGAGAAGGCAGATAAAGCATGACGGTAAAAGCTTTCCCTTGAAATTTCAGAAAAAAAAAATTAAGTTGGGGAAGGGAAGTATTTTTTTCATTTGATTTTCCAGGTTGGTTGGTTTGTTTCCCCAGCCCTTCCCAATTTTAGCAAGGGCTATGCTCATTATTACGATTCAACTTAGCTGTATGCACATTTCTTAGTTGTTCTTTTAAAATAGCCATATATTTAAAAATGATAGGTCAAATGAATGAATCTAAATGTAATTTCAGTATCTGTGGGGGGAAAAAAAGATTTGGATGAACAAAGAAAAAAAAAAAATCACTGCTACTCCCTGCCACTCCACATTCCCTGTACACACTTCCTCCTTAGACAGCTGTGACGAATGCTAGTTTCATGTCCTGTCTCATAAAACATGACTTACAAAGCGATGTAAGCTTAGAATTGTGAAATGCTTTCCTCTTAGAATATTACCAAGAGAAAAATCTTGCCCCCAGAGAGGAGATTCTGGAAATGTAGATTGTCCACAGTTTGTCTGTGGAATCTGATAGAATCAACTTTAGGACCTCCGAACTAGGAGAACCTGACTAGGTGTTAAATTTCTCTGCTCATTTTTGTTGTGAACATTCAAATAGCATTTTCCTCAGAATTAAATTCCCTTAGTATGAACAGAAATTAGCAATAAAAAAAGATTTATCGCAATCTTAGGGATGAGCATTAGGCACTTTGAAGTGTTTCCAGGACATCCCAAGATACTTCTAACTATACAATTTCTGGGATTCTCCAGAAGGTAATGCTGCCAGAAGGGACCAAAGTGTCAACACTGGGGCATTTCCCAGTAACACAGTTGTTACTTCCAGCAAGCTCTGCCCTCTTGAGATGCCTTCTCTTGGAACAATATACATTTGAAAAGGCATCCTCGTGGTATGAGAGGGTCAATGTGCAGTCACACAGCTGACCTAGTGTGCCTTCTGTTGGCTGGGAAAACCCTCCGTGTTTAGAGGCACAGAACATTTCACAAGCCAGCTCTGCTTCCCCTAGCTTAGAACTTATCTTCATTTCTCATCAGTTGCCTCCCGGGCTTTGAAGTTTTGTCTTACAGTGTCCCTTGGTTAGACCCAAGTTCCCCCCTAAAAATAACAATGGATACTTGTCTGCCAACAAGGTATTCCGATTGCTGGAAATCCACTGAGGGTAGAGACATGCAAATGTCACTCCTGAAGGTGCTGTGGGGTAAATTCCCAGACTACAGTTTGATTGAGCATCAAGACTATAAACAAGTTGGCAATTAGACAAACCCTCTACCCTATAGCCCCCAAGATCATTATCCAGGTGTTCAAATGGGTTCTCTGAGTCACACATTTTCAAAGACTTGTTTATGAAGTTCATCTGTGTCAATAAAGAGTTTTACATAAAAATGTCAGTAACTGGCTGTTAGCTTTTCTATATCTCTGTCAAATATCACCCCTGCAGTTCTCATAGCATTGCTGATTTTTTTTGCATCATAGTTGGTAGATTCTTTTCAAGATGGAATGAATCTTAACAGTAATCTACACCAGAGGTGGGGAACCTGCAGATTTGAGGCCACATATGACCTTCTAGGTCCTTGGGCGTGGCCTTTCGACTGAGTCCAAATTTTATAGAACAAATCCTTTTATTAAGGGGATTTGTTCTGTGAAGTTTGGATTCAGTCAAAGGGCTGCCCTTGAGGACCTAGAGGGCCACATGTGGCTTTGAGGTTCCCCACCCCTGATTTAGACCAACTTCCTTATTTTATATATGAGGGTGGGAGATTGAACCTCAGAGAAGTAAAGTGACTTATTATTGTTCAGTCATTTCAGTCATTTCTGACTCTCCCTGACCCAATTTGGGATTTTCTTGGCAAAGATACTGGAGTGATTTAGCATTTCCTTCTCCACCTCATTTTAGAGATGAGGAAACTGAAGGCAAACAGTGACTTAGACAGGGTCACACAGCCAGGAAGTATCTGAGACCAATTTGAACTCAGAAAGATGAGTCTTCTTGGTTCCCAGCCAAGTGTATCTCCTAGATGCCCAGAGTGATTTATAAAATCACATAGTTAGGGCTTGTGATGGCTTTTAGAGGCCAGTGATGCTAAATCCCCTAATTTTATATAGGACAAAAATAAGAAGCTCTGATTTGCCCCTGGCCATGCAGCTAGTAGGTGTCTGAGGGCAGAATTTGAATTTAGGTCCTCCTCACTCCAAGCCCTTTGCTTTGTCCCCTGCATCACCTACCTGCTCCAATTTGTTCTGGGTTACATAGCTATTTATTTGGTGGTGGAACCAAAACTCAAAGGCCAGATTTCTGGATCCAGTTCAGAAGGGCTCAGAAAACAAAAGGCCAATGACAACAACCTCTCCAATGAAAGAGGAAGTTAAGACAGGAGAATTACATAAGTGACTTTCACTATACCCTAAAGCAGTGGTTCTCAACCTGTGGGTCGCGACCCCTTTGGGTGTCCAACGACCCTTTCACAGGTGTCACAGGGGTCACCTAAGACCATCAGAAAACACATATTTCCTATGGTCTTAGGAACCAAGTCATGGCTCCTCTATCCATCTCCAGATGGGTCCTTCCACATGCAGATATGTCCACATATGAGTATTAAAGGGTCATGGCATTAGAAGGTTGAGAACCACAGCCCTAATGCAAGTTGAGAGTTGAGGCAGAAGGACATAAAGTTATAAATATACAAATGCAAGGTCTTATAGAAAGCCAGATGTTAGAATAAAAAAGATTATCTTGGCACAAGCATGTAGATATATATATGGTGGTCTGTGAAAAGTCTGGCAAATGACCAGGGAGGTTTGGTTTTTTGGGGAATGTGGAGGATCTGGAATGATTTGACAGATTCAGACTAGTGTTATGTTAGGAAAAAGTAGATAGCTGTTTATATGGTATAACATGAGGGAAAGTGAAAGGTTATTTTGCTTCCAACATCTCTTCTCTCCAATCTATCCTTTACAAAATTGCCAAAATAATCTTCCTAAAGCACAGTTCTGATCAAATCACTCCCTTGCTCAAAAACCTTCCATAGCTCCCTAGTATTTTCACAACAAAACACAAATTACTTAACCTGCACCTGAGGCCTTCAGTATTCTAGATCTAGCATTGTTCTTTATCTTTTTTTCATATTCCTCCCCTTTATTTATTCTACATTTCAGAAAGACTCCTGGATTTCCAGCTATTCCTAGAATTATACCTGCTGTCTCTCACCTCTGTGCATTGGTTGTACTGGTTTCCCTGCATGGAATACATTTCTTTTTCATCTCTGATCAGTGAAGTCCTCTTTCTTTAAGACTTAGCTAAGGTGCCACTTCTTCATGGAAAGCTTCCTTCATCTTCCCAGCTGAAAATGTTTTTCTTCTTAATCCTATTTTTTTTTCTACTGTAATTCTCTGGATCTTTTATTTGTACCTATCTAATCAGAAAATCAACAAATTTTTTAAAAAATTCAAAACTAGAATAGAAATTCTAGAAATAAAAAAAATAAGAAACACATTTGAGACATAAAAATTCACACAGTTATATTAGATGTTACAGCAAAATCTGTTATGTTTAAACTGACCTCAAAAAGAGCAGAGTATAGAAATCAGAATTTTGGATAAGGTAACAGCAAAAATATATGACTAAAAGAGGTAAATAGGGAAACTATGTTATGATGAAAAGTATTGAATATCTTAGCATTTATACACTTAAAGGAAAGGTTAAATGAGTTATAGGGAGGAGAAATAGATAACAGAATTATATAATACTCAGAGACTTCAGTGTAACCTTTTTAAACCTAGACAAATCCAACAAAAGCAAATTAAGCAAAATATAAGTTCAAGACCTGAATAGAATTTTAGAAAAGTTAGATATGATAGATCTTTGTCAATTATTTAATGAAAATTTAAAAATCTATGCATATTTTTCAGTTCTTCATGGCACATTTACAAAAATTGGTCATATCAACCAATAAAGAAAAGCAAAAATATTAAACATGTTCTTTACTGACCGTAGTGCTATAAAATTATGTTCAGAAGAGGGCCATGGAAGAAATGATTAAAAGAAATTGGTAATTCAGTAGTTCAATACTATGAGATTGGAAAATCAAAGAATAAATCTTAAAAACAATAGATACTTTCATCATCGAAAATGAAAATAATAAAAACATAATAACATTTGAAGGAAAAAAGTCCTTAGGGGAAAATGTATATGTCTAAACATTTTTTTCAAAAAAAAAAGGTGAGAAAGAATAGATAGGTCATTTAGAAACATAACAAAAAAAAAATAAAACCTAGAAAATCCTTTGATACTATTACACTCTACCTTGCATTATGCATGTCATTTTCCTCCTTGAAAGAAGTGCTGGCATATTTTATCTTTGTATTCAGTGCCTAGCATAAAGCTTTTCATAGAGTAAATGCTCAATAAATGCCTGTTGAATTACTTGAATATGAATAGAATGACATAAAAGGAATAATGTTTTAATCCACTAGGATCTACTAAAATATTATTAGAGATTAGTTTCTCTGAGTCCCGAGAGAACAAGACCTGGCACAGACAAATTTTGTTAGTAGAGAAGAGAGGAAGGGAAGTCTGGAGGAAGAGATATCACTTAGGAAGGCCAACATGGAGATCCTGGAAAGTTGGGGTAGGCATAAAGATATTGCATTGTGGGGTGTGAAGAAGACAGTATGGTATAAAGAATTGAATGATGGACCTATGGTCAGAAAGACTCAGGTTCAAATCTTGCCTCAGGAGCTTATTATGTGACTGAGCAAATCACTTTATATTTCTAGACCTTATTTGTAAAATGAAGAACTTGGACTTAATAATCTTCAAAGTTTCTCCCATTTCTAAATCTATGATCTTATGGAGAGGGCAGAGGTTTTAGATTTGGAGGTCTTGAGTTCAAATACTGAGTCTGCCTCTTACTCTTTAGACTTTTGGTGGGGACCACACTTGTGATTCTGTTGATGTGAGGACTGTACTGAGGAAACTTTCTATCAAAATGGAGCTCTGTATCTGCTCTACGGTCTTAGAGAGCTGGCTGGGTCCCAGAGGAGTTAAATACTTTGCCCAGGTTTCACACAGCTAGAAAAATGAAGAAGCTGGAAAAGATAACCTGCAAGGTTCATTCTTTCTTGGAATCTTTGGAAACCCCATGACAATGGGAGAGGAATCACTAGAGACATACCTCTGAGTTCATAGTTTTCCTTCATACAGGTAAGCAGTGGTGGTGAGGAGATAGGTTTTCCATGAAACTTTCCTATGAGAAAGTATAATTGATTGTTCTCCAGAGTCTCAAGAACCAAAACTGCTAAAGGCCTCATTTCTTATACTTATACAACTAGGTCTAGGGCATTATTAGAAAGTCATTGCATCCTTAGAGATTTCTTTTTCATTTGTGTCTGCACCTTACCTCTGACTACTGACCTAGATGGAAGGGACTTTCTACTTTGCTGAACTGAACTGAATCGAATTCTTCAAAGCTAACATACTGGTATGCCTGTGAAATTAGCTTTAACTAATGCCAATTTCTTCTCACTTTCAGGGCTTATTTAAAAAAAACAACTGGTAAAATCAGATTTTCTTCGTGAATGCTTTATTTTCAATCATTACACTGTGTTATAATATAAGCATATGTTCGTATTATAGTTTTCAAAAAGCAAACAACTGTATTAAATCTTATAAATATTGCCACCTGGAAAACTGGGAATAAAAGATTTTTTAAAAATCTTTTTTAAAGTAAAAATTATATAATAAGCCAAGACACTAGGAAATGAGTGATGAACTCCAAGTTAGATACAAAAAAGAGGGATCATAGATTGAAAGCTACATGGAAACCAAGAAGCCATCTCATCTAAGTACCTTATTTTACATATGAAGAAACTGAGGCAGGCATAGGGAGGTTAAGTGAGTTGCCTAAGGACATAGAGATAGTAAGCACCATGAGCCTAGGTCGGTGGTTCTCAACCTGTGGATCCCAACCCCCTTGGAGGTCGAACGACCCTTTCACAGGGGTCATAGGGGTCGCCTAACACCATCAGAAAACACATATTTCCAACGGTCTTAGGAACCGAGACACGGCTTCTCTATCTGTCTCCAGGCGGGTCTGCCCATATGCAGATATGCCCACATAGGAGTATTAAAGGGTTGCGACATTAGGAAGGTTGAGAACCACTGGCCTAGGTCTTCTGTGACTCCAAAGCTACCACATTTTCTATGTCACCTTTTGAGCTTAAGCTTTGATTCATCTGTACTGGAAAATTAGTTTGATATGCCCAAGATTTAGTTAATTATTAACTTAACAAGCATTTTATTGAATGCCTACCTACATGCAAGTCATTTGAGAAATTCTAGAGCTATAATCCTTTCCCTCAAGGAGCTTACCATCTCCTGTAGGAACTTAATTGGGTTCAGCCAGAATCAATTAATTTGCCAAATTTCTAATCTGCTAAAGAGAGACCCTCTATCTATTGATCTTTTTATATTTTGGCAAAGTGCATGGGAAATGTTGTGAAATTGGTACATTAATCAATCAATGACACTTTCCTTCTCTCTGAGGACAAATTAGGTTGAGCTGAAAACTATGAAAGCTATGAGCACATTCCACTGGGTTTGCTATTACTCTTATTGGGCGGTAAGTTAGGAAAGAAAAACAGAAAATCTGACTCACCTGGTTACTTTGATGAGCTTATTCTATAGTTAAACATATTTTCAGAAGGCAAAACCAGCTTCTCATGGAAATATGAGGAGTAAATGTAGCAAGGTGATGAGCAAAGAAAAGCCAAAAAGGAATAGATAAAGAAAACGGGAATATTGCCAGTATTATATGCAGTAATTCCTAAACCATAACCTCAGTGGTTAAGGTCATCTCTCCTAGTTTGTCTGTGTGGAAGTTGGAGAACTATGAGAATTCCACCTCCTCCATGAAGTCTTTCCTGACTTTCTTTCTGACTATCTCTTCCTTCCTTCCTTTCTTCCTTCCTTTCTTCCTTTCTTTCTTCCTTCCTTCCTTCCTTCCTTCCTTCCTTCCTTCCTTCCTTCCTTCCTTCCTTCCTTTCTTTCTCTATCTCTCTTTTTTTCTCTCTCCCTCCCTTTCTCCCTTTCTTTCTCCCTCCCTCCCTCCCTCCTTCCTTCCTTCCTTCCATCTTTCTTTCTCTATCTATATAAATAATTGAAGTTTGGAATATATACGTGTGTATGGAAGAAGAACCATAAGGTACCTTAGAAGTCACCTAATTCAACCCTCTTATTTTACAGATGAGGAAAGTGAGATACAGAGAGATTAAATGACTGGCCCAAGGTCACATAATCCTTATGAATGTCTTGGGCAATGCCAGAGATAGGAGACAAGTTTCTCCAATTTGTCAACACTATGAAGCTGGCAGAGTAAAAATCTAGGTGATCATGTAAGAACCCCAAGAGAGCAAGCTCCTGTACCAAATCTATAAAGATGAAATTTGATAGAGACAAAAGAAAAGTCTTAGACTTGGGTTAAAAAACAAAAGAAAACAAAACTATAAGAACATCTGCTGGGGAAGGTATGACTAGATCACCATTCCTCTGAATGGTGGTTGTAGTGGACTGCAAATGTAATACGAGTCATTAGTGAATTCAGGTTTTCTGATTGAAATCCAGCACAAATTCCACTGCACCAAAATAGTTTGCATCATCCAAATCACACAGTTATTTGCTATCTTGTCTACTTGCCTTTGGATTCATGTCACTAACTCTTGTTTCTCTCACTAGATTATGAACTCATTCAGAGCATGGACCATATCTTATCTATTTTCCTCCCTGTAATACCTAGCACAATAATTAATTAAGGGGTTGTGGAACTACTTGTCATGATCGCTTTCTGCCTCAATTTCCTTGTTTGTAAAATTCAGGAGTTGAACTTGTTCATCTCTCCACTCTCTTCCACATTTAGAATTTGATGACTCTGTAATTCTAACTTTCCCCTCAGCAACTGGGGAGACCTTGCTAAGACTAGGCAAAGGGCTGGCCCCTGACTGCTTTACAGCCTGCAGGTGCTGCTGTGGTATAAGGATAGTCAAAAGAAATATATCAGACAATAGGATAAAAAGACTTCTTCCTTTGAAAAAAAATGGCTTCTGTTTATATCCCACGTGAGGTAGCAGGTTTCCATCTCTCTGTGAAAGGACTTGGGTTGGTTTCCCGAACATGGCCAGAACAGGAGGGTGTGTTTTCTAGCCAGCTGGACCTTCATATCTGAAAGGATGTCCTGTTTACATTTGGCACTAGAGCTTAGTAATTGCACTGCCTGACTGCCCCAGAAATGAGGTGAAACACAAGAGGGGCTGATGGCTCAAAATGGATTTTTCACACAAATTTGAAAAATGACGCTTATATGACCCCTATCATCATACCACCCGGGATTAGTTTTCTAAAGGTCTATATTTAAAAAGAATACAAACTTAGGAGGGTGAGGCTGTGGCATTCATGGAATGTATTTTGGGGTGGCTTGGAGGATTTTTTTTCCTTCTCTCTCTTTTTCTTTTCTTTCTTTCTCTTTTTTTTTCCCCCTGCCCGAACAAAGAGAATAGAGAGAGTCAGGAGCTTGGCTGACTGCCAAACTCATTTCACGAAATGACCTGTACAGGTAACTGAACACCATACAGTGGAATATTATCATAGCAAAGCATCCAGGAAGGAGAAAATTAATAGAGCGGAGGTATTTTAAGGGTAGAAAAGATTTTGTTTTTCTTTTAAGAGAGAAGTTAACTTTAAGGGCAGGTGGTGAGAGAAACAGAACAGGAATACAGGGATTGAAAAAGTAACTTGTGAATCAGAGTTTGGCACAGTAGTTCTTAAGCACCTGAATGAGAAGAATCCATTTTTTCCCAGTTTGTCTATTGTAGAAGTTCAGTTGTTGTGAACATCCTAGTTCATACATTTCTCCATCCATCCATCCATTCATCCATCCATGCAATTCAGTTTAACAAACATTTATTTATTTTTTTAATTCTTTTTTTTTTTTACAAGACCACATGTTCTTATTTTTCCCACTTCAGAAATGCAGGGGGTAACTCCTGGGCTCAGTATGATTGATCCACAGGGGAATTTGTTTTCTTTCCTGAGCAGGTTCTCTCCTCTTTAGGCAACTTGGTGGCCCAAGTTCTTAGGGGTTTACCATATGAATGCTGAACTTAGTGTAGATACCCAATCTGCTTTGCTCTTTGAAACTCTAAACTCCTGAGCTCAGGAGATCCACTAGCCTTAGTCTCGCTACTAGCAGGGTTTACAGGTATGTGTACCATGCCCAGCTCAGCAAACATTTATTGATCCTTCACCATGTGTAAAGCATTGTGCTAAGTCCTGGATATATGAACAAGACCAAAAAAAAGCAGTCTCTTCCCTTAAGGAGTTTATATTGTAATTGGGGGTGAGGTGGGTGGGTGGCACAGGGCTGAACTCAGTAGCGCATCAATCACTAAGCATTTCGTAAGACTTTACTATGTGCCAGGCATTGAGCCAGGTATATAAAGAACGAAACAATCTCTACACTTAAGGAGTTTGCATTCTAACTATATGCAAAAGAAGGAAATAAAAAATGCATATGAAGTGAAACTATGTAATATTGAGTGTGAGAGAGTGCTAATAGCTAATGTGTGCATGCGTGTATAGTGGGGAAGAGATGGTGGGGCAGCTAGGGAGGCCAGTGGATAGAGTATTAGACCTAGAATTAGGAAGATCTGAGTTCAAATTCTGTGTCAGACATTTATTAGCTCTGTGTCTCCTGAGCAAGTTGCGTGCCTCTATTTGCCTTAGTTTCCTCATTGGTGAAATGAGGGTAATAATAGCAATTGTGTCTCTGAGTTGTGGTGAGGATTAAATGAGATAATAAAAAAAGTCCTTAGCAAAGCACCTGGTATGTAGTAAGCACTACATAAATGTTATTATTATTAGTCAGAAAATGTTTCATATGGAAGGTGGGACCTCCTATGCCTTGAAGCAATTGAGAGATTCTACAAGGAGATGAGAAGTGAATATATTCTAGATACAGAGAACCATTTACATAAAGGCATGGAGATATGGGATGAAATGTTGTTTAGGGGCAAGAATTAGGAGACCAGTGAGACTCAAAGTGGGAGCCAGATTGTGAAAAGGTTTCATTAATTCATTTATTCATTCAGAATTGAACACTTCTTGAGGACTTCATTTGTAGACCACCTTTTCCACGAGAACTTTTCTCTTGACTCCAGCACATATTAATGTGTCTTTCAATTTCTATAACACTTACGAGTCTATAACAGAGGTATCATTCACTCTGCCCAGGGCATCCTGCAAAACTCTAAGTAGGACCTGAACCAAATTAAAATGTGATTGGGAAGTATTTAACAAAATAAATAAAAGTATGATAAAACATAGATAATGTTAATAAGTGATTTTCTATGCTCCTGAAGGGATCCTTACAGATGATTTATGGCCTCCTCCTTTCTATTTGAGTTTGACCACTAGTCAAGGTCAGTTTTTATTAAGACCAGGTATAAATCACAAATTTTAGCCCTTAACAATACATTGTGTTTCATTGTGGATGATTATTTTATGTGCCCATGTCTTATTTCCCAAATTAGAGTTTAAGCTTCTTTAGGGCCTAGTCCAAGCTGTTCATTATCCTCTCACTGAGTGAGCAAAGTGATTGATGAGTGAGGAGACAGTAGAATGGCTCACATGTCTCTCATAGGCAGTCTTTGGGAAAAGAACAGGCCAAACTTAGTTTACTCATTTTGCTTGTGTATTCATTACATATAACAAATGACAGGATACTGGCTATAAATTATGTGAATTTGATGATGCCAATGCCTGCTCCAGGAAGAAAATGGTCCCAGAATAAGAGATGGAACAGCCAAGTAAATAAATACCTGGGTACTCATACACCACCATTCATCCTAGATTAGGAAGACAACTACATTTGTTTCAATCTACAGGTAAGAGAACAATTGGGCCAGCAGTTAAGAATTCGGTACTATATTTGTCTTTAGGTCTTTTAAAATGTTGTGTGGATTTGGGGGAGTAAGGTAAAGGATTAAAGAACGTTATAGAGCTCTGAAAGCCCTTGTTTGTATATTTACATCTCTGAACAAGCTCATTCTGACTCCATAACTCCTTAATTAGAGGCACAGTCATTTTCTTTTCTGTAGGGCATTTTTTTTATCCTCACAATACAAGCATACATTTGGTAACTAATACCAGCAATTAGCCTCATCTGCTATGTAAATGAGTGTAATTGCAATTAAATACTTTAGTAGGCCCAAAGGGAAAACATGCAATCATTGCAAAGTAAGTAGGAGAACATGGTTAAGGGACATTTAGGAGTGTTAACTGAAGTGCCTTTTCCCCCCATGGTGTCTGTGGGGTCTATAATGCTTTCTGTGGTGAATTATTTCACTCAGAGCCATAGAGCCTAACTCATACTCCTTTTTTTCCTGCAGAGACCTAGGAAATGGTGAGAACAAGGTATTGCCCTTTTCAGAATTCTAGGGCTTAGCATTATTTCAGTTCAAAAAGTTGGATTGCTTCCACTGCGGGCCCAGGACACAAGAAGCCCAAGTTTGGGTTGCCATTGTATAGGGATAGGTATATATACACTGTATGTGTGTAGGAGTGGGGTTGGGGGTGGGAGTTGAAGAAGACTTAGATTGGCTTGTTCAAAAAGAAGAGATTCTTTTTGCATCAGTGGTCATTTTCCATTGATTAATAAATTCATTCAACAAGTGCCTCCAAGAAGCAAGGTTTGTGTGATGAAGTGGATGGGTCCCTGAGACTCAGAGTTAGGGAGATCTGGGTTCAAATCCCACCTCAGATGCTTGTTAGCTGCATGACCCTGAGCAAGTCACTTAACCTCTCTTTACCCCAGTTTTCTCATTTGCAAAATGAGGAGGCTGGGCTGGATGGACTCTGAGATCTCTCCTGGCTCTAAATCAATGATTCTATGACCCAGGTTCAGCAGAGGATCAAAAGATGAGTATGATGCAATGCCACATAATAGAGTTGTGCTAATTTATCATTGCCACAAAAGACTAAGGGGGAGAAGTTAGGCAAAAACTGTAACTACTAAATAAGTCAGAGCATGAAGGTTTTAAAAGAAGAACTGAAGAAAGGGGGAGCTTAGAATTAGGGAAAGTGCCATAATGGGGAAGACCAGGATCTGGAATCAGGGAAGGCCTAGGTTTCTATTACAGCACCAACAATTAGACTGGATGCTTCTCTCCAAGTCATCTAACCTCACTGTACCTCAGTTTCCCTCACTTCCTAGAGTTGTTGGGATGAGAGTGCCTTGAGAGTATTAAACACTTACATAACTTAGAGTGCTTTAAGAGTATAAGAAACACTTATGTAACTTAGAGGCAGCTGTATGGCTTAGCAAGCAAACTGCTGGGCCTGAAGTTAGGATGATCTGAGTTCAAACTCAGCATCAGACATTTCCTAACTGTGTGACCATGGGCCAATTGTTGATCTCTCTCAGTTTTTTCAACTGTAAAGTGGGGATGATAACAACACCTAACCTACACAGTTGTTGTGAGGATCAAAAGTATTTAGAACAATATCTAGTCCATAGAAGATGCTTAATAAAAGGCATGTTCCTTTCCCTAAATGTGAATTATTACTACCTGATTGGGGATAGCAAGAAAGACTTTATGGAGGAAGTAGCATTTTATGTGGACTTTGAAAAATGGGCAATGGGGAGTGGGGCAAGACGTCAGGGAGTAAAGATAGAGATATGGAAAAGTATGGAGGAGTAGCTGGGGAATTATGAGGGTAGTTTAGCTAGAACACCAGGGTATAGTGGCTTGGGTGTTGCTGTCCTTAACAAAAATAGCAAAATTCAGGGGAAGGAGGAGAACAGGGTGAATTTAGTCTTGGACAGATTGAAGTTAAGGTAGCGGCAGGACATTTCAGTGGAAATGATTAATAAATGGGAGCCTGGGCCTGGAGATACAGATTTGATAGTGTTCTATAAAGATTTGTGTAATCATTGAAGTTAAGGAGAAAGAAAAAAACTGAGCATTGAAGAATTATGTTTGTTGAAGTGAAGATCTCCTACATTTAGGGATCGGGAGGAAGAAGAGGCACCAGCAAAGAGACAGGGAAACAGTTGTTACAATGGTAGGAAGAAAACTAAGTTAGAGTTGTGTTATGGAAGCCAGGCAAGGACAGAGTTTCAAGAAGGAGGGAGAGGCAGCAATATCAGGTAATGCAGGGAAGTTATAGGTTGAAGAAGTAGAAAAGGCCATTGTATTTGTTAATTACAAGTTTATAGGAGGGCTTTGAGAAAAGATTCTAATAGAATCATGTTAGTGGAAACCAGTGTTCATGGAATGAATGAATGGGCAGGCAGGGTGAGGGAGGCAGTGTTTGCAGACTCCTGGTTCTCAAAATGTTGTTCCAGACACCTGGGGGTCCTCAAGAACCTTTTGGGGAATCCATGAAGTCAAAGCTATTTTTATAACAATACCAACATGTTTAAATTTCAAATATGGTAAATATTGATAGATCTAACCTATACAAACGAAAGCTCTTTGGAGGTATCCTCAATAATTTAGAGGGTTCTAAAAATTTTGAGCTATTAAATTTCTTAAGTTTGTGGTCTAATGAGAAAACAGTGTTCCAGGTCTAACATTCTGCAATTCTCTGAAAGCAACAATCAAAACGTACTGGGATTTCTTTGTTTCAGAAAGTGGCAGGATGATATATAATGATTTCATTTCCCCCAAATTTGTTCTCAACATTTTTTTTTTTCAAAGAGAGAAGCAAATGGAAAGCCCAAAGAATCAAGGGGAAAAAAAAAATAAACACCCAAAGTCTTTTCAGTCATTTCCAGGAAAGAGGAAAGTAGGAAGGCTTCTTCTTTCCTGCTCTTTGAAGTTCAAGTTGCCCTGCTGAAACTCTCAAGTTAAGGGGTATCGGAGTTTTCAAAGACTTGGTAGAGTTGAACTATCTTTGCAGAGAAAGGAAGGCAGTTAATTGGCCAGATGTTTAATATGTATAGTTTAGAGGACAACTTTTAATAACAAACAGAAGAGTACCTTGTTTCCCGTACCCTGTGCCATCTGAAAGTACATTTAGGAGCTTCCTTTACTCTGGAGGGAAAAAAAAGACACATGTGTGCAAATACACACATTCTGATCCCAACCAATTTAAACACAATACTGAGAGAGACCATTACAGATATTAGTGGAATAGGTAACTTTCCACTCTTGTGGAGTTTATGAAGTCTGCATTTTCTAAAGTTAAGCCTACCCTTAGAGAGCAATTAATCAAGCACAATAGGAATGTTTGGGATTAAAATGCCCCAGTAGAGTCAAGTCCTATTTTCACAGTTTAAATCTGGTGGGTTCCCCCAGGACCTCAAATCCAATACATTTTTTAAAAAAAGATCTGGTGACTTTTTAATGGGCTAAGGGAGGTGGGGGTAGGAAATGTGCTCCTAGAAGGAAGCAGGGACCTGGTACGTACCTTTTTTCACCCCATCATTAAAGTGCAATTTTTAAAAAGCCGTGTCATTTTCAGAATGAAATGAGAGGAGAGAATTTGAGTGGAAGGCTAACTCACTCCATTATCCATGACAAGCAACTAGTAAGGGAGATATATGCTAAGACAATGTATAAAAGGTGTCTACGCTACGTTTTTTTATTCTTTTAGCTGGTGAGAAGAGCACAAATCTAACTGATTTCATTCCAAACTCCTCTAATTTGCTTAAGGTAGAATTGGCTCATTTGTCATCCTCAGGGATTTGTCCCCTATCTCAAAGCTTACTCTTTCCATTTACATCTACAACAGAGTCCACATACTTAGCTCAATGGTTATGTGTCCATCTGTGCACCATAAAAACTACTGACTTCAAGGCAGCTGACTAATGTAGTGATGGATGAGTTTTAATGAAACTTTGGTTTTGGTGGCTACTGACTAATTCTAAATCCACTTAAAGATTTTGCTTTTTTTGTTTTTCAATTTAGAAATGCCCAGGAAAAACAACAACCAACAGCAACCTGCTCCTCACATAAAGCTAATATTACCATTTTGCTGGAGGAATGTTTTTCGTAGCCCTCTGGGGTTAGGGTGGTCAAATCCAACAACTGTTTTTAAATGTCTGTTAGTTTTCAAGGAAGCCAACATCAATGATTACTTTGCTGTTAACTGTGTATTCTGTCCTTCCAAAAGAACAAAAAAAAAAGAGAGAGTGGGGGTGGGGAGGGAGAGTTCAAAACATGAAACTTCAAGTGATTTGTGGGTTTTCTTCTACCCTTTGTTCTATTTGATTCTTTACCTCCTGAGACAGTGAAAGCAGCAAGCCAAGCCCTCAGTATAATTACAGGTTTGAAAACTGGACAGTCTTGCCAACGGTACTGCATTGATCAAGTCTAACTTCCCAGCCTCAGCTTGCGTCTCTAGGCACTCTAATTCACTCACTGCTGGGCCAAAAGATCCTGGCCTGGGAGTAACTCAAACCTACATGTGGAAGGTTGCTTCTACTGATTTTCTCAGCAGAGTCTAGATGCCCAACTTGACTGATAAATGTTGTTTGGAAAGGGAAATTGTCTAGAAGGTGATAAAAATAACTTTGTTTATATTCTTCAGCATGCAAAACAAAGCCACAAAGTTCTCAGACCATACTTCCAAGTTTTTTGGTCTAGACAGATGACCCAGCTTGGTTTTGACCTTCTCTACTCAGTTATATATTTGCTCTTGGTGTAGAAATTACAGGCAACCAATCATGGGGACACCATTCAGCTAATCCCCTTCTCCCTTTCCTGTCCTTTCTTTTTTCCTTTTTAGTGCCACAAAATATGTCCTTGGATCTTGCTCATTAATTTCTTCTAGTAAACAGTGGAGTATGCTCTCAAACTGCTTTTTCTTGTTTTCAGTGACTGAAAGGCAAAGACCTTTATTTTTTATTAAAAAACCCCAGATTACCTTGGCTTAACTCTCTTAAATCATGGGATAGTCACTAGATTGAAAACCATGCATATATTAGGATGAGATCCCACTTGTTTTAAAACCTGAAAGAAGGATTTAGTTCTATTGTATGTGTTTAATCTCATACATTCCTGCTATACTTGATTTATTGCTCTCAACTGATGACCTTACTCATCACCTTCATCCTTGTAGAAGAATCTCAGTTCAAAATTTTGAAGTCAGGTACATTTTTAAAGAAAACAAATGTTAGGGACAAAGGTTAGGAATTGGCTCTTCCCTTCACAAAGGGGAAAAACTCTGTGTGTGTGTGTGCGTGTGTGTGTGTGTGTATGTGTGTGTGATATAATTATGGTGTTTTTGTTGGTTTTTTTTTTGCCTGAATCTCAGACAACTTGAAAAGAAGCAACCTGATCACTAAGGAAATTTTTTTTTCAATTAATCAAACAATCAAGGGAGAACTTATTAACTATTACTATGTTCCAGGTACTTTATTAGGAGTTGGTGATTTAAATAAAAAAAAAAACCAAAACAAAAAACAGTCCCTGCCTTCAAGCTTTTATTCTACAGAGTTATGCAATATGTTTGCAGATCAATAAGATGCAAGGGGGTCTGATGGATCTCTGATTACACTTTACATCCCATGCCTCCTCCCCTACACTCTATAATCTAGAAAAAATTGGCTTACTTTTTAAGGAATATCTAGGAAGTAATTTTGGTGGCATGGAAGGAACTAGAAACTGAGAGAAATCAGAAAGGTCTCTGGAAGGAGATGGAACTTGAGATGAGACTTGAACGGAGCTAGAGGTCACAAGAGGTAAAAGGGAGAGAGGAAGAATATTCTAGTCATGATGGACAGAATGAAAAGGAATCAACGTGGGAGATGAAACTGTGCAGAAGGAACAGCTAATTTGTTTATATTGTAGAGTGTATGTTCAGGAGGCTGGGAGATGGGATGTAACATGTAACTGGCCTGCAAAGATAGGCTGCGGCTAGACTGTGAAAGATTATATTTTCAAAGGAGTTTATCTTTTATTCTAAAAGCATTAGAGATCCATCAGATCTCCTTGTTTAGTCTTATGACAAACAAAAGTCATGTAGAAGCTAGCCCTGCATTTTAATGCCACTTCAAACCTACTCTACGAAATGTTTCTTTTTAGTAAAGATGAGGATTTTGTGACTTGTGACTCTACATATATATCTATATATATATATATACATATATATACTACTATGTATCTACTACATACAAGGCACTGTGTTGTGTGTTGGTGATCCAAATGCAAAAAGTGAGACAGTCTCTGCTCTTCAACAGTTTGCATTCTACTATAAAAAGAAAAGTTTTCATAAACCCTGCTTTCATGACAATTTTTTAAAAAATTTGAGTGACCTTAACAACCAATTTTGACACATTTTAGATTGGAAGAAAGAAAACCAACATTTATTAAGCTCCTACTATGTGCTAGGCCCTTTATAAATATTATCTTATTTGATCTTCACAATAACCCTGGGAGATAGGTGCCATTATTAATACCTCCATTTTACAGATGAGGAAACTAAGACAGACAAATTAAGTGACTTCCTCAGGGTCACATAGCTAAGTGTGTGTGTATGTGGCATCCAGTTTGAACTCTGGTCCTCCTGACTCAGTCTGGCACTCTATCCACTGAACCATCTTCTTACTTCTTATATTAGATAAATTGTGTTATTACAATGACAAAAAAAAAAGTTAATTGGAGAATGGAGAAATCCAGGCAGACACAGTAAAAGAGATATCTGAAGAGATGACATTTGTAGATGACACAAGAGTTTGGAAGAATATCTAATACATAGGAACATAGAACCAGAATTGAATAAAATCTTATCAAGCTAGAGAACAATATGCTGAAATTGAACAGAAATAAATGTAAAGTCATATGATTGGGTTCAAACAATCAACTTCAAATTGGAAGAAATGTGTCTAGCTAACTGTTCATCTGAAAAATATGGGAGGTGGTTACACACACACACACACACACACACACACATACACACATACACATACATACAGTCCTACCCACCCAACCTCAGCAATAAAACAAAGCTTTAGTGGTTAAAGCAAAATGATAGGACTTAGAACCAGAAGGTACCATAGATGTCTAATTCAGCATTATCATTTTACAGATGAGTAAACTGAGGCACAATAATTTAAGTGATTTACCTTTGGTCACACAGCCAGGACTACCACAGCTGGAATTTTAACTGAGGTCTTTTGACTCTGAACTAATTTCATAGGGTACACATGGACCTCTTCTTTTTCACAGTGCAATTCCCATTACAATAACAACTCAAAGTTTATTTGCCAGTCATTTCTCTGATTACCTGGAGAGAGGTGTTGCATCTGAATTCTTAGAGATCCCTTCTGTTTCAAGCTGTGAGTACAGACTTCATAGACAATACTAGATAGATGGATAGATAGATAGATAGATAGATAGATAGATAGATAGATAGATAGATAGATAGATATCTCGGGACCTATGCTTCATTTCATCTGCAGGGGTAAATCAGAAAGATCCCTATCTTCAGGGAGAGATTGGTATTAGTATATAGCTCTTGATCTAACTACAAGGGTTGTCTGAGTATCAGTGTAGTGGGAAAAAGTACCAGATTTATAGTAAGGGGATCTAGGTTCAAATCCTGACTGATACTCATTGTGTGATATTGTACAAAAAGTCCCTTATCCTCTCCAGGCTTCAGTTTCCTCATTGTAAAATTAGAAGGTTGGACTAGATGTCCAATGTTCTTTTCAACTTCCTATCTGTTATCCTATGACTCTTCTTTAATTCAACTAGGGATGGCCAAGCATTTTCCAAAGCCGGAATCAAATACCAATATTTGTGGCATTTCCGATTCTGACTGGATTTCCCCCTAGGACAAATGTACTCATGTTGTTTCAGGATTTCCAGTTTGGTCCTGCCTAGAAACCAGAAGCTGGAGTTATCTAAAAAAGATAAGGTCAGAACCTTCAGAAAAGGTGGTTTGGAGTTTGGTTTCAAAGGTCAGTGATGGTTCAGAGGGAGAGGAAAGGATAGGGGCTGAATGGTGGGTTGGACTGAAGGGAGGGGGGATGTTGGCTATCATACATTTCTGTTTTTATCCTAAGGGAAGAGTATTGATGTAAAGAGAAAAACAATTTTCCACTGAAATAGGTAGCCAGTTAAATAGGTAAATTTTAGTTACTTATAAAGTCTAATCTCCGGTCCCAGAGATAAGCAAAACAAGAAATCAGTGTGATAGGAGGGTCAGAAATGACAAATTGTTTGAAAGGGATGTTGGAGTATGCTCAAAATTATTACATAATTGGCTAAATTTAAACCTAAAGAGTAGTCATCTCTGAAGGTGTGTGGGTGGAAAGGGTAAGGGTCAGAAGAAAAACAATAGCCTTTATTTTCACGATACACTTTAATTTTAGACCAGAGCCTAGGCAAGATGATTCAGTGATCATGAATTTTTTTTTTTAATAATCCTGATTTTTTTGAACTGAGATTCACCTTAGTCCCAGGGAGCACACATATTTTTTTTCCTCTAGCTACTATATCCAGTGTATTTTTCTGGACTCCTCATAAGTGGAATTGTCTCAGCCTTTTCCCTGCAGAACAAAAAACATAAACATGAGGTGCATGAAAATGGAAACAGGATCTTGCTTCTCACTGTTTCACAAGGGTACTTAGCAGTGACCTTTGACTTTCATTAAGATGCTGTGGAAAACTTAGGGATCTTGGGTGCACAGATCACTGTGGGAATTTCTTTTTTGTTTTGTTTTGGTTGTTATTGTTGTTGTCTCTCTCCTGTTGGATTTTGGATTTCCACCGGGCCACGATGTCAATTAAGCCACCTCGAAAACCTCTAAGAGACCTTATTTGGCAATGATGTTAGAGGCTGAGATTTGGCTAGGGCTACCGTCACAAGGAGGTCAGTTAAAAATCCTCTAAAATTTGTGTGGGAAAAGGAAAGAAGAGTGTTTTCCACACTTGGGTCTATTGATTGCACCTTTTTGTGTGCAAAAGTGTAGATTTTGTGAAGATATGTCAACATTCTACTCTTATCATGGTGTGAAGATAATCTGTCTTCTTGAAGGATCTGCCAGGAGATCCCTGGTTTAAACAGATTTTACTCAAGCTGGAGACGTTTCTGATATGAACTTAGGGACAAATTTTATCTTCTTTCCAAGGAGAATTCATCATCTAGTGGCCAAATAGCTGGAGATGAGATTCTTTATACTTAGCTAGGTAATGAATTCTCTGGCCAGGATGACCCATGAAACAGATTAAAATACAAAATGATCTCCATTTCTGGGCAGTCCACATATTTTAGTTATTAACTGTCAATCTAAACAGATTTCTAAAATTTATGATCCTATTTCAAGTTTTACTGGGTTTCATTAGGATCTTACATGCCCATCAAAGAAAAAAAAATCTCACTACCTATTCTGATGGAAAGATCTTAAAAATCTGCTCCTCAGGATGCCCCTGAATAGGGGAGTGGCTGAACAAGTTGTGGTATATGATTGTAATGGAATACTATTGTGCTATAAGGAATGGCAAGCAGGCTGATTTCAGAAAAATGTGGAAACACTTAGAAGAATTGTTACAAAGTGAAGTGAGCAGAACCAGGAGAACATTGTACACAGTAACAGCAATATTATATGGTGATCAATGGTGAGTGACTTAGCTATTCTTAGTAACACAATGATCCAAGATAATTTCAAAGGACTTTGATGAAAAATGCTCTCCATACCTAGATAAAGAACTGATCGAGTATGAACGCAAATCTGAAGTGTGCTATTTTTCACTTTACTTTTTTTGGGGGGTGGGTTTTTTCATTTTGGTCTGTAGAGTCTTTTACAAAATGACTCATATGGTAACATGTTTTACATGATGTAGAACCTATATAAATGTAGCTGCAGAACATGTAGAACCTATATAAAATTACTTGTTGTCTGAGAAAGGGGTGAAGGAAGGGAGGGAAGAAATTTGGACTCAAAAATTTTTTTAAAAAGTTAAAAATTGTCTTTACATGTAATTGGGAAGAAAATAAAATGTTTTAAAAAACTACCCTGCATCAGTGATATTGTATTTATTTTTATATAATTTTATATGACTTGTCTTTATTAACTATGCACACATTTTCCATCCTGCCCAGCTCCCCAACCCCCATTGAATTGTGACCCTCCTGAGGAGAGGGAAAGTTAATTGTATCCTGGGGCTTAGCACAGTGCCTAGTTAAACAAGTGTTTAATAAATAGCTGCTGACTAATTAATTACCCTCTCCCACCACTGACCCAAGTAGATTGTAAACTTCCTAAGGTTAGGGTTCTGGACCGTGCTGGAGGCAGTTCATTCAAAAGTTGGCAAGCCCATTGTTAAATTTTCAGTGTGATCATTTACTCCCTGGAAATTGAGAAACACTACAAATCATAGTTTAATTTATTGTCTTATTGTCCAGTCTATAGAACAAAAGGGAAAATGGTAATAATTTGATTGAACTGAAAAGTATTTCTTGGGTACACTTTTTTTGGGAGGTGAGTGCCAGTTGTTATACATTTACCAGCAGCCCTGGCAGGAACTGGTTTTATTTTTATCTTTGTAACCAAAGAACTTACCACAGTGCCTAGAATATGGTAGCCATTTAATAAATGCTTGCTGAACCTACATTTAAATCTTAAATAGGAGGACATGTAACATTTAGGTATTATTTTTATATACTTCTCTGTTTCATTTGCTTAGTCTGAGAGAATAGTCTCTAAATGGTGCAGTTCAAAAGGTGATTTTAAATATTCCGACAGTGCTTCCTAATTTGTTTCCTGTCCTACAAAATCATTTATCCATTTAGGACCAAGCCCACCTGATAATGTGAGGTATCATTGAATGTTCAGTGTACTTAGATAATATTGAACAAAAGCAGGAATGATGTAACACAGTAACAAATTAACATGATCCTAAAGTAACATGTAGCTTCTCAATATCCCAGTTGGCATGTCTTAGCTAAATGCTGGAACATTCTTTTCTATGCCATTTCCCTGACTGGGGTACCCCATCTTATCTTTTGGTTTTCTAATCTATGATAGACTGCCTAATAGCTCAGACACAGAGACTTCTCAATCTCTATGGAAAACTTTAAGGGAGAATGGAATGCCATGCCTACAAAGGAAGAACAGTCAGATTTTCTTTTTCTCTGTGGATGATTTAAAAAAAAATCATTTGTTTTTCGGGGGTCAATCATTAATTTACCTCATGTAACTTTTTCTTAAGAGTTTAGAATATTTTGAAACATTAACTACTGTAGGGAATGAAGAACAGATAGCATTATTCCTTATTTGGGAATGGAATAAATCATGTTCAGATGGGTTAAGCAATTTACTTATGACCATGTAGCAAATCACATTCTGGTTTTCAACACCCTTATTATACAGGTGAAATGAGGGTGTTCTAAGCTCAATTCTCTTTTATCCCAGGGCAATATTTTATTTATGTGTCTGTATGTACTTAAACAAATACATATACGTACACATATATATATATACATATATATGTACACACAGACATTTATATACACATATATATCCATATTAAAGCATCATGTCTTTATGTATGGAAAGATAGATACTAAAAGTCAACTTAGGGGTGGCTAGGTGTCGCAGTGAATAGAGCACCAGCCCTGGAGTCAGGAGGACCTGAGTTCAAATCCAGCCTCAGATACTTAACACTTAATGGCTATGTGACCTTGGACAAGTCACTTAACCCCATTTGCCCTCCGAAAAGCTAAATAAATAAATAGTCCTTAAAAAAAAAAAGTCAACTTAAAATATATTAGACCTATTACTTCATGAATATAGTGAACTGCCAGTAAAGAAACTTCTACCAATTCAGATTAGCCTCCCTGCTCTGCAACTTACAAATGGACTATAAATTAGAGAGATGCCCAGGATACTAAGAAGTTAAATGACTAAAGGTGGGATTTGAACTCCAGTCCTACTGACACTGAGGATGGCTCTGTAGCCATTATACAACAACTGTCTAAAAAGTTAACTCTTATCTGCCTATGAAATGATTGACCCTAGTGAATATGTGTGTGTGTACACATATACTTACATATACTATGATGTATATATGTATATATGTATGTATGTATGTGTGTGTGCATGTATATATTATGTATATATATATATATATATATATGCTTATTAATATAGTAGAAATAAAGTCTACCGGAAAATCTACCTTTTCTAGGATGTCTTTTTGCAGCCTGCTTTAGTACTTCAAGGACCAAGCCACGTAGATGCTTCTTTCATGAATGTAGATCACAAAATCACAATTTCCTCCATATATTAGTAGTTTGTTTCATCTATTTCAGGGGCTCCATGTCTCCCCCACTCCCCATCTCCTGAGGAGGACCTCAATTCAATGCAATAAACATGTATTAAGCATTTTTTCTGTGCCAGGCACTGTGCTAGGGCTAAAGTTACAAATAAGAAAAAAAAAACAGTCCTTACCCACAGGGAGTTTACAATCTAATGATAGAAGACAACACATAAAAGGAGGCTGGAAAGTGCTGGGGAGAGACAAGCAGAGCTGCAGATAGAAACTGGAGTAAGCTGAAAAACCCAAATACTGCCCTCTATAAAGGAAAGTTTTGGGAGGAGTTTACTGGTCCACCTCCCAGCTATCATATCAGAGGGGAGAGGAGGCTGAGGGTGGTAGGAAGGAGTTATATATCCCAAGCTGGGTTATGGTGATGAGATTTGGAGCCATCAGTTATCCTGGGAGGAGCATCTTGTTCCATTGATTTGAAATCAAGCAGAGCTATAGAGCATGCCATTTACTAGCCTAAGTGAGTGAGATGTTGGACCTATACTCAAAACCTTGATAATTGCTATGAACTGAAAAAATTGAGAGCCTAGAAGTCACCTTCAGGCTCCAATGAAGCATTGATGGAGGACATTAGTAAATGTCAAGAAGATTTAAGGTGGGATAATTTTTAAATTGCCCATATATCCCAATAATCAATATTTGTCTTTATTTTCTTTTAGAATGTAAGTTTCTAGAGGACAAGGGCAATCCTATACACACTGTTATTAAAGAGATTCTTGGTGAGGGGAATGGTTTTTCCTTACTTAAGAATGGCATAAATGATTCTCAAATTGGTTAAGTGACTAGTTCAAGACCAGGTAGCAAGTTATATTCTGGAAGAACCCAATTCTCTTTAAACCTAGGACAGGATTTTATCCACACATATCAAAGCACCATATCTTTCAGCAAAGGCAGGGAGAAGCAAAAGCACAATGTGATTTTAAAGAGGAAACAAGTAAAATATGGAAGGCATGGATCAAGTTCTGTATACCTCAAGCAGGTCATAGTCTTGATATCGTAGTTAGGGACATATCTTTATATAACTAATATTGAGTTATGATCTTAACAATGTAATCAATTTATTTTTGTCCTGAGGAAATCATTATGATTATTTTAACCTTCAGTTATCCATCTTCTGTTTCTAAGTGATCTTTTATGTTTGCTTTAATACATAAGACACTTCCAGAAAACACTATAAGAAACACCATTAAAAGTGTGTTCTCTTCCCACCCAAATACTGTAAGATTGTTAACAGAAAGTAAAGTAAGGTCCTTTAACTTTAACAGTATAGTATTAACATTGAAAATTGTATTTGACTAAAGTTTTTTTGTCTCTTAGTGATTCCTGTATTTACTTCATCAAAGAAAATTTCACATATAGCTATATCTATATCTATATATAAAATTATTTTGCCTCTATTCTTGTTACGGGAATCTGAAGATCTTCTCTGCCCCTAGGCCCTTTGCTAAAGGGCTACGTGACTCTGAGAACCTTCCCTGATTTGAAAGTGTACTCTGCCCCTTAATAGGCTGAATGTGGTCATGTGGAACCTGTGGCGGGAGGCTTGTTTTTCAGGAATGCCCGTGGTGCCTTGTAGCTTTGTGATTGGACAGTGAGTCAAGAGGGCTGTGACATTCTCCCAGCCAGGAGAAGGCTATATATAAGCCCTGATGTGAGGTTTTGCTTTGGGGCTCACTTTGAGGAGAGTTGTGCGATTTGGCCAAAGGAGACTCTGGGAAGCTGTTGAGACCCCCGGCTTTGAAAAACCCAGATGTTGGTGCTTTCCTCTCTGGTAACTGAATAGGTAACTGATTTAATTAATGGTCAGACAGTTTGGAAGCCGTCTGCTGATCTGTTTCTCTGTCTGCTTGTAACTTGTACTTATAATTTGTGTTTGTATTCTGTTTGCATTCTCTGAACTTTAGGGTGCTGACTTGCCCCTGAACTAGGTAAATGATATTCATTTGATTGATTAAAGTGAGATTGTTAACCCATTTTGAGTTGCTTTCCTTTAGAAAAGCAGATCTAAGAATCTGTGCTAGCAGCCACCCTAGGTATGCTAGGGTGCTTGCTGATACAATTGTCTTCACTCAGTATCATTTCATAGAAGTCTTCCCATTTAACTGAGTTCAAAGATTCATTCATTCACCTCTATGCTTATGCTTACAAACTTGTTAGCATGGTTCAAACTTTCCTTGAATTTGAGTGAGTTCCAAAACTAATTTTCTTCCCAGAACTTTCACCCTATAGGACCCAAAATGTGCATAGAATATCTCTACTTGTTTCTCCCACTAACCCCCCAAATTTCACAAAATACTACTAAAAGCATTATATAGCAGGTTGAAACTTGTAAATCACTTCATATACTTTATTTTATTTGATCCTCAGAACAACCCTGAGAAGTAGATGCTATTATTAACTCCAATATATAGGAAACTGAATCTGAGAGAGAGTAAATGACTTGTACAGGGTCACTCAGCTTGTATCTAAGGCAACATTTGAATTCCAGTCTTCCTGCTTCCAACTCTCATGCTCTACCCTTTTTGACACCTAGCTACATGGCCAAAACTGAGCTCATCATTTCCTTCCAAATTCTGTCAGTCTTTATCTACTATTCTTGTGCATTACTGCTCTTTATCTACAATTATTGCTCGTGGGTTGCCCACATTTGAAACCTAGCTATTTTCACCTTTTTTTTCACAGAATCACTGGCTCCCAGAACTAGGGATCTGGAAGGGACCTCAGTGGCAATCACACCCAGCCTACTCCTGAATAGGAATCACCACTACAACATATCCAAAAAAGAGTCATCTATCTTCTGCTTAAATGTACCATTTAGAAGGAATATGCTACATACTGAGGCAGCTCATGCCACTTATAGGTAACTCTCATTATTAGGAAGCATTTTCTAAATTTGCATCTTTGCAGTTTCCACACTTTGCTCCTAGTTCTGCCCTCTGGGGCCAAAACAGAACAAGTCTAATCACTCTTGGAAACCCTTCAGATATCTGAACACAGCTCTCTTATTTTCCTTCCTCCCATTCCCCTCCTCAGTCTTCCTGTCTTCAGGCTAAGTATCTCCTACTCTTTCACACATTATGTCAGAGACTCAAGAACTTTCCCTATCTTGGTTGCCCTCCTTTTCCTCAAATCTAGTTCATCCCTATGGAAAGACCTTAACTTAAAAAGGCCAAGGTCTTCCACTCCATCCAGGGCCATCTCCAGTTGTCCTGATCTATATCTTGCCACTGGACCCAGATAGCTCCAGAGGAGAAAGTGAGGCTGATGACTTTGCACAGCCCTACCTCACTTAAACCCAGTTCACTTGCATCATGTTCCTGAGGTGATGGTCCTCTTCAAGAGTGAAGGACAAACAATAAAAGTTCATCACTAAGTGAATGAGAACAAGAGCAACAACAACATAGGTTACATGAAAGATGATTTTTTTTTTTTTAATATTCTTGAGCTCTGTTAATTCCTTCTTAGAAATGTCTTTTAGTACATGAGTCTCTTGCCTTCCCAAGGCTCTGCTTTTGGCTCTTGTTCCTTCTCTTTTTATACGCCTTCTATTCTTGGCCCTCTCCCTTGGCAGTTGTATCTACTCCCACAGTTCCAGCTATCACCTCTATTCAGACAGCTCCCAAATCTATGTCTCCAGCACTGACCTTTCTCCTAAGCGTTAGACTCACATTTCCAAATAGCTAGTAGATTTGTGGTCCCACAAACCATCAAATTTAGCATGTCAAAAGCAGAGCTCATCATTTTTCTTCATAAACTTTTATTTCTGTTTTCCCTAAATTGGTCTTCCTAGTTTTTCATGCTCATAAACTCGGACATTGTTAACTCTTCCCTCTACCTCTTCTCACATGCCCAATAAGTCACCAATTCCTGTTGATGCTATCTCTGCAATATTTCTTACAACTGTCACAACCTTATTATTCCTACTGTCACCACCTATTTTAGCCCTCATTATCTCTTCCATGGTCTCTGGCAATATATCCATACCTGGTTTCCCCATATCTGCTCTTGTCTCCTACATTCTACATTTAATTTCCAGATTAATCTTAATAGACAAGTGTGATCCTCAATCCTAAAACTCCATTGCCCCCAATGTCCAAAGGCTTCCAGAGATTGAATAAAGTTAAAACTTTTTGCTTTTGTTTGTATACTGATCTTTATAAATAATTTTTTGCATGTTGTCTCTCCTAGTAAGTTGTGAGCTCCTCTAAGGCAGGTTCTCTCTTTTGCCTTTTTTTGTATCCCCAGTGCTTAGCACGGTGTCTGACACATAGTAATAGGTGCTTAATAAATGCTTATCAACTGACTGACTCCAGTCTACCATTCCAGTCTTTTTTCTATGCTACTTTCTATCATGCCTGTCAAACTGGTCAACTTAATATTCCTAGAACACATCCTATATTTTTCTGCCTCTCATCTTTGCTGACACTTTTCGCCATGCCTAGAATACTCTCATAGATTGTCTCTACCTATTGGCATCTTACCCATCTTCCAGTGCTTGGATTGTCTTCTGTTTCTACCATAAAACTTTTTCCACTCTTCCCTGGGTGAATAGACTTCTGCCTTCATAGAACTTTGTAGTTGTCCTAGGGACTTAAAATATTTCATATAATAATTGTGAACATTTCATCACTCTGACTAGATTAGGTTACTTTAGAACAGGAACCATGCCTCACATCTTTTTCTCCACTGCAGTACTTGGCATGGTTAATGTATACAGTAGGCACTTACATTTGTTTGTTGAATTATGAATGGCTTAGTTATACTGCTTTAGGTTCAGCTGTTTCATATGCATCTATCCTGTCCCCTCAGTTTCATAAGAGTAGAGAAAATGTTTTCATTTCTTTCATGTATCATCATGGTACTTAATATAGTACTCAACATACAGAGGACAGTCTATAAAAGCTGTTGCCTGAACATAATGCCACATCAACTGCAGACAATCAATTGGTTCTTTTTCCATCTTGAATACAGAAAAGAGACTCTTAGAAATATCTGAGCATCAGAGATTTAGAGTTGGAATCAACCTCAGATACAATTTACAGGAGTTTTTAAGTTGGGGTCCATGTATTACCAAGGGGTGTGAAGATAGATTTCAAGGGGGTCTGTGGACTTGGTTGAGAAAATTACATCTTTATTGCAAAATAATTGACTTCCTTTGTAACTGTATTTATTTTATTTTATGCTTTAAAAACATTATATGAGAAGAAACAGATAGGTGGAACAGTGGATAGAATACTGAACCTAGAGTCAGGAAGATGTGAGTTCAAATTTGACCTTAGATATTTACTAACTGTGTGACCCTGGGCAAGTCATTTGGCTCATTTTTTAATCTGTAAAATGAACTAGAGAAGGAAACCACTCCAGAATCTTTGCCAAGAAAACCCCAAAAAGTGGATTGCAAAGATTAGAACACAATGGCATATGACTGAACAGCAACAGCAACCACAACAACAAAAGTATGAGAAGGGATCCATAAGCTTCACCAAACTGCCAAAGAGGGCCATGACACAAAAAAGGTTAAGGGTCTTGGGTTTCTAACTTGTTATAGTTGAGGAATCTGAGCCTCCAAGAGGCAAAGTAATATGTCTTATGTCACATAGACAGTTAAGTGACAGAGCTGGAATTCTAAACCACATCCTCTGGCTCCAAATCCAGCATAATTTCCATTTAACTACATTTTTTTTTCTATATTTCTACTCCATTTTCCATCTGCAGCTCCGCTTGGTTTGATTCCATAGAAGACCATGGCTCCTTCCCCCACCATCCTCCCCACCGCCATAAATGGATCACCTGAAATATTATCACCCAGAAGATTGACTCAGGTTGGGATACTCCGTCTAAACCTTCTCAATCCCCACCCCAAGTTGCCTGTCTCCTCTAATTAGAGGGTTGAAGGGGGAAGCACTAAATTCTTTCCCAAAGACTTCTTTTATAGAGGGTTTACAACCTTCTTGTTAACTCTGTTTTCCATTGGCAGCTCTGCTTGGCATTGCCTCTGCCCACACAGGGTACCCCCACCCCACTCTCCCCTTCCTTTTGTGTGTAGTCTTCCCCCTTTTGATTGTACATTCCCTGAGGGAAGAGACTGTCTCTTACTGTTAGTTGTATCCCCAATGCTTAGCACAGGGCCTGGCACGTAGTAAGCACTTAACCCACATTTACTGAAGTGAATTTTCACCACAAGGATGTGGTGTATCTTGTGTGTACCTAGTCCAAGCAGTCCAAAACGAGATAGGAGAAGCCAGAGCAGGTTGTGGGAAACTGCCCACAACATAACCACCAAATATAAATGTCGTAGTGAAACTCACAGTTATGTGATTCTGGAACCACATTTGCAATCATCATTAGCTAAACGAGCCATATTATTGCTGTATGCCTCACAGAGGCAGGTGTAGTGATATTCTGATGCAGAAATTACAAGTCTTGAAGGGTGATATGCTGCAAATAAAAGAGCCATGTGTGGTTTGAGAGCTTTAGTTGAGTACCCCAGACTTACAGCACTTCTTCTGACTGCACTTTTGGGAGTTTGGGGGAAAAAAAAAAGTCTATCGTTTACTGACTTAAGGCAGTGGCAACTCAGCTATCTCTGAAGCTTCTGGGGGTGGTCGACTCCTTGATTGTGGGGAGCAAAGTAGGAAGTGAGAATATCCTTTTTCAATTCCACCCCCAGTTTGACATTTCCTGTGGCTGGGGTGTTGGATAGATTAGAAACTATAATTGAAAGACCTCTATAGTAGAGGCGTCAATGCTGGCAGGCCAGCCTGATCAGGGTACATTGGTCTGAAGCTGTAGCTGTAGTCATTTAGTAAGGGGACAGGAGTAAGGGGTGGGTTGGAGAAGAAGATATCACAAGACATCAAGCAAATAGCATCTCCAGGTGGGAGGCACATCTGGGATTCAGAAACACATCTTGACAGCATAGTAGTGCTAGGATCAAAGTGGGCAAACAGACACTGACATCTGGCAAGAGACCAGCAAACTGGGTGGCTATTTTGACATGTGGAGCTTTCAAACATGCCTCTAGGGGAATGGAGCAGAATCTTCTTATCTTGGGATTACAGATTTAGAAGTGGAAGGGATACAGGGGTCATCAGGACTCCAGACTTAGAGTCAGGAATATCCAAGTTCAAATCTTGCCTCAGACATTTAATAATTGTGTAAATGGGGCATGCCACTTAGCCTCCCTGAGTCTCAGTTTCCCCATCTATAAAATGAGAATGATAATAGCATCTATCTCACAGTGTTGTTAAGATCAAATAATATATGGAAAGGTCTTTGCTAATCTTTAAGCACTATATAAATTCAGCTATCATCTGATCTGATCCCCCTCATGAAAAAACTGAGGCTACATAACTTGCCAAAAGACCACACACTTGGTAAGTGATAGGATTTGAACCCAGGTCCTGATTCTTAGGTCACATACCTTTATAGAACCCAACCTAGGCTCATCCTAGGACTCATCCATCTTGGAAATAGACTTCCTACTCTTAAACACAATCATCAGAGAGAAGACCTGGGGTTGGGATACAGATAACAGGACAATTATCCACACACCTCCTCCTCCTTTGCCCCGGCTCTCTTTCTACATCAGTGTTCCAGGAACCATAGAAATGCACAATGTAAGGGAAAATCTCCAAGGATACCTACCTACTGTAGCTGAACTCCCTCATCCCCCAATACCCAAAACATTTATCTGGGTCAGTTCCTCTCTTAGTGTAGTTTGAATAAGATTTGGCATGCCAGGGTACAGCATGAGTAAAGACAAGGCAAAACACAGCAAAAGATAGAAGTTAGTAGAAAGAAGGCAAAGCAAGTCAATTTTATTGAGGAGAAATATTTACAGTCAGAGGGGCATTCAGGGAAGAAGAAAATAGGTCTGGTCTGTTGGGGCCTCAGTGGAAGAGAAGGCAGCACATATCAGTAACATCTGGTGAGTTTTATAGAAGCATCTGCCTCTAAGGGGATCTGCCTGGTATAGGGGGAAGGGAGAAGGAGTGGTGAGACTCAACCTGGAATAAAGGTCAAGGGGTGGGACAATGGTCCTGATTGATGCTGGGTGTGAACACCTGGAGAAATGGAGACTGGTTGATAGTCCAACACCCCACTATGGGAAAAGGGGTTTTGAGCTGTAACTATGACCTTTCTTTGGTGGGTGACTCATGGGATTTGAGCCTCTCTTGGGCTTCTTTGTTAGCAGTTGGGAAGGTTACTGAGGTCCTTCCCCTCTTCGGCTGATAATCTGATTCTTCTCTAAGGCAGTAGTCAACACCTTCACTTCTCTTTAAACACCATCCAACCTGGTTGGATAACCTTTGTACCGTTTAAATGACCTTTGTACAATTTGACTCAGTACAGTGAGTGTTCTACTGTCATTTTGACCTCTGGTATATGGCACTAAATCTGCTTCACTTGCTGCTATGAATGGGTTTCAGCTGTGATAACTCTTATCCGTAGTTAGTGTTTCTCACATGGGAAACAGCTGTGATTACATGGGTGAGGACACTCAGAAAGTTTTGCTGAGCAGCAACCTTCTTTAATAATCACTCACATTTATATAGGCAGCCAGGTAGTACAGTGGTTAGCATGCCATGCCTGGAATCCGGAAAAGACACTTAGTAGCTGTGTGACCCTGGGCAAGTCACTTAACCCTGTTTACCCCAGTTCCTCATCTGTAAAATGAGATGGAGAAGGAAATGACAAACTACTCCAGTATTTTTGCCAAGAAAATCTCAAACAAGGACACAACAGGGACAGGACCACACAGTACAACTATATAGCTAGGGCTTTAAGGTTTTTAAAGAACTTTTTCTCACAACAATTTTGAGGTTGTAGTGAAAGGATTATTATTCCCATTTTATGAATGAGGAACCTGAGGCTGAATGGGATTAGGCAATTTGTTCAGGGCAACATGGTTTATAAGTGATGGAGCTAGGATTTAGACCCAATTTCCTCCTGTGCTAGTTCCACTACACAAGGAAGTCTCACTATCTAAAGAGGGAGGACAGAACCTAGAAACTGAGAAATCATGATGGAAAAGTGGCCTGTTACTATCAATAAAAATATAGAGTAACAACATTTATGTAATTTGCTTTCTGAAACACAGAAAAGGGCAAGATGGTGGTCGTGTTGTTTGTCCCTCTTTCTAAAAGAGGATCAATGAAGTCACAAGGGTGATTTTTTGACTTGTACATGAATTGGATTTAAGGGAGGCAGACATGAGCAAAGTTGTTAGCCTCATTCTCTCCTCTAGTCATTAAAGTCCAATGGCAAGACAAAAGTCAAGATGACTGGCCTTGCATGGCCCAGGATGCAGGGGATAGCCTTGACCTTTCTAGATTAAAGTATTTCCTGGCCTCAGTTTGACTCAGTGACTAAGTGGAAAAAGCATGAAACTTGGAGTTAGAAGCTGTGAGTGCAAATTCTGACTTTGATTCAATTCAACAAAAATTTAGTAAAATCCTTCTATATTCAAGACACCATGCTATGTATTAGGAATACAAAGATGAAAAATAGCATTGACCTTCAGGATCTTAAAATCCTTATAAGAGGTATGAGTGGGTTGGAGACACAGTCGATGAGTCATACATTCAAATGATTGCATGGGAGTGGGGTGGGGAAGGCAACAAGGCTTTATTAAGTGCCTGCTCTGTGTAAGTGTCTAAAGTTGACTTGAACTTAGGTCTTCCTGACTCCAGGCCCAGTTGGCTTTTAGTAGAATTTGGAATGTGGGAGGAGAAGCAGCAGGACGAGCAGGAAGCAGAGCTGAAGGAGCAGAGAGAACAGAGCTGCGAGTCCCGACAGCAGAACGTGTTCCAAGCTCTCCGCCAGCCACCCGCTGTCCACAGGAGCAGCAGAGCCAGACCGCCAGCGCTATGGTGGGTTGGAACGCCTATATCGACAACCTCATGGTGGACGGGACCTGTCAGGACGCGGCCATAGTTGGCTATGAGGACTTGCCCTCAGTCTGGGCCGCCGTACCTGGCAAAACCTTCGCCAATATCACGCCAGCTGAAGTAGCTATATTGGTTGGCAAAGATCGTTCTACTTTCTTCGTAAATGGGCTGACACTTGGGGGCCAGAAATGTTCGGTGATCAGGGATTCGCTGCTGCTGGATGGAGAGTACACCATGGACCTTCTTACGAAGAGCACTGGGGGTGCTCCCACCTTCAACCTCCCTGTTACTATGACTGCCAAGACGCTAGTCCTGCTGATGGGGAAAGAAGGTATCCATGGGGGAATAATCAACAAGAAATGTGAAATGGCTTCCCACCTTCGACACGCTCAATACTGACCTTTCCTGTCCCCGCTTCTTCCCCAAGGCTTCCGCTCCATTTCCCTCACCATTTTTTGGGGGGCCATTCCCCCACCCACTTGTTGCTGCCAAAACTTCACCTGGGGGGTGTTGGACGCACAGGTACCCCCTCCCCCCTTTCCTTTTGAACCTCCTTCCTGTTTGTAGGTGGGAAGATTTTTTTTTGAAAAAAATTTTTGTTGTTTTTTTTTTTTTTCTGGAAACTTATATTGGAATATGAATAAAAGATTCTACTAATAATAAAAAAAAAAGAATTTGGAATGTGATTAAATACAAACTAGGGTTCAGAGAGCGTAAGAGATTTGAAAAGAGACAGCAGGCTCATTTCTAACGGGGAGAGGAGGATTGATAACATTTTCCTGGATGATGCCACCAGAGCTGAGTTGTAAAGGATAAGGCCTTGGGGGTTTGGATTTATTACAAGAAAGGGGAAGAATTACATTTGCAAATGCTCTGGAGTCAAGAAAGGGCAGGGCAAGACCGGGAGAATGATGATTACATTGAGTTTAGCTGAAGCACTGAGTATGTGAGGGGAGGAATTGTGAAATCAGACCGGGAAGATAGGTTGGAACTAGACCATGGAGGTCTTTGACTTCCAGCATTAGGCATCTTTTGTTGTTTAGTCATTTTTAGACATGTCCTACTCTCATGACCAAACTTGGGGTTTTCTTGGCAAAGATCAATTGGTTTGGTTAGCCATTTCCTTTACCAACTCATTTGATAGATGAGGAAATTGAGGCTTAAGTGACTTGCCCAGGGTCACACAGCTAGTTAGTGTTTGAGGTTAGATTTGGGAGATGAATCTTCCTGACTCCAGGCCCTACACTTCATCCACTGTGCCACTTAAGTGCCCCATAAGGCATTTACCTCCAACTTATTCGGTATACAATAGAAAACCATCAAAGATTTATGAGCAGGAAAGGGATGTGATCAGACCTAGACCTATGCATTAAGAATATTAGTTTAGAATGGAGAAGAGAGACTGTTTTGAGAGTCCAGCTGAGAGGTAACATAAGCCTAAGCTAGATGCGTTAGTAATGCAAAGGAATAAATGAGTAAGTATTTAAGTTTTTACTATGTGCTTTCCAACTATTAAGCTAAACTCTGGAGATACAGGAAAAAAGAAACAGTGCTCGCTTTCAACGAGCTCACACTATCATTAAGTGAGAACAAATATAAAAAAAGTTCAACATCAGGGTAGATGGAAAGCCCTTGGAAGTTGTAAGGTCCCCAGAGTATAAAGACAGGGTGGGACAGATGGTAAAGCTTTGGTTCTTCATGTTACTGGAAGGAATAGAATTGGTGACTCACATCTCATCCAAGGGTGTGACCAGTCAAATAGCCTAGACAGAGGTTTGGTTAGCCCAGGAAGGTGACAATGGTCCTTCTCCTGGGCAGGGCCAGGGCATGAAGAGAAGACAATACAGAGAAGACAAAAAGAAGACAAGGTAGAATTGCCCTGATTTGGAAAATGATTAAATGATGAAGATGAAAGATTGGGAAGAGTAAGAAATGACAGATTATTAGAGCAATGTCAGATAGTAGGAATTGTGCTGGGCTCGGCATTGAAAGACCTGGGTTTGATCTTCTGATGTTTATCAACTGGGTGCATATGGGGTGGCTATTCCTGGGACCCAAGGAGGTCCCAGGCATGGAGATGGGATGGGCCAACAGTAGAGAGGGCATGGTGTTGAAGTCCAGAGACATCAGGAACAGGGCCAGGAGGAGAATGGATGGACTGGGGAGGAGAAAGTTAGACAAGATGGCTTCTTAGGTCTCTATCAGCTCTAAATCTAGTGCTATAATTAAGTGCTATGATTAAGGAAGGTGCTCTAGCTACAGAAGGAGACCGAGCCTAGATTTAAGACAAAGAATAACATTAGATGCCAGTACTTGATGACTAATACTAATCAATGACGATGAGGTTGCTTAGGAAGATAGCATAATGATTCTGTTGTTAAGTCCTTCCTGTTTTTAGAAGTTGCTTAAGAACTTCAGATTTAAACTTCCAGCAGTGAAAAACTGTCAAACATAGGAGCTTCTATAGCTGAAATATTTTCATTGTACCCTACTGCATTTCTCCCCACTAACAAATGACATAGTCCCA
This sequence comes from Pseudochirops corinnae, assembly GCA_028646515.1. Lineage (NCBI taxonomy): Eukaryota > Metazoa > Chordata > Mammalia > Diprotodontia > Pseudocheiridae > Pseudochirops > Pseudochirops corinnae. Next base: position 36,035,801 of record CM053589.1, read on the forward strand.
GCCTTCCAGGTTTAATAGAGATCATTGCTATCCATAAATTTTATGTGCATTAAAGGTAGTTTTCCCCTCTTGTAATCATTATTAATATTTGATGGCCAAGATATTATTCTTTATCGATAATTTTATAGATCATAGTTAATTTAGGGAGAAAAAAATCCAAACTGCAATACAAAGTGATGCAGCTCCACTTTCAGAAGTGACCTTGTCAAAATGACGCATTTTTACTTCAATTAAATTCAAAGTCAGTCAGTCCCACAGGTAATGTTAGCAATTATAAGAATACTTTACAAAAGTAGTTAAAAATCACTCAGAGAACTTTTATGTGATGCTAGTTTTTTTTTTTTAAGAGGAGAGACTTTTCTCCCCAACTTCCATTCTTTATGAGATCATTTTGGAGTGTACTGTTACATAAAACATGAGGTCAGTAACGGAGGCTAATTAAATTTTAGTAGGAGCAAAAGTCACCAAAAGGTTTTTGCATTCATTCCACCAACTCTAAAATAGTGATACAATGCACCATTAATAGCCTTAGAATTGCTAATTATTTCAACATGAATAGCAGGGTATCAATGCTGTCAGTTTAATTTAATACACTCAGGAGAATTCTTGCAGAATGCATGATTTCTGTATTATTTTCTGGTTTGCAGAACCCCTAAAAGCTATAAATTCATATTTTTTTCCTTTAGAAGGAGCTTAGTAGTCTAGACCTCTTTCACCTTTTCAAGGAATGTTGCAGTCATTATGATTTTTTCAAAGAAGAAAAGGGAAGTAAAACTCAGACCCAAAATTGAGAAATGGGAGTCGTCTAAATTCAACTTTGTGGTGTGTGAAGAAGCAAAACGGTGTCAGGGAGAGTTAAAACTCCTGTTCCAGTTACTGACTTCACTGGAATGTCTGCCTAGGAAATGATTGCTGTAAGGGGGTCTATAATACTAAATGCCTTTTTTGAGTATAGTGAGAGGCAGGATTTTGTTATTCTTATTCAATCGTGTCCAACTCTTTATGACCCCATTTGGCATTTTCTTGGCAAAGATACTGGAGTGGTTTGCCATTTCTTTCTCCAGCTCATTTTCTAGATGAGGAACTGAGACAAACAGGGTTAAGTGACTCGTCCAGGGATGCACAGCTACTAAGTGTCTGAGGTCAGAGTTGAACTCAGAAAGATGAATATTTCTGATTCCCATCCCAGTGCTCCACCTACCAGCCTGTGAAAGGCAGGATGGAATATTGCCAAAAAAAAAAAAAAAGCCAGCCTTGGATGACTCCTTGACCATGCCATGTACTTGCCTCAGATTGCAAGGGAGTCCTAAACTCAGAATTTCTGATTCTTAGGCCAGTGAGCTTTTCACTGCATCCCACTGATACAAGGGAAAGGTTGAGAAGTTTGGGAAGGGAAGGGATTTTGTTAGATGAGAATCATTTAATAAATTGTTGTTGGTTGATGATGAGAACTCCTGTATCTCTACCTGTGCCTGGAGCTGTGTTTAGCCATGGAAAAGAACAATACTAGTATTGATGGTCCCTTAATCATTTTTCTCTTGTGAGCGAGGGGTGGGGGAGGAAGAAAAGGGAGATAGAGAGGTGGCAACAAGTAGGGATGGAATAAGTCAACATGGGTATGGTGATTTTAGTTCCTTGGTTATTTGTGCCAGGAGAATGCAGCCAGAAGAAATAACATCTGAGTTCCCTCTCCTTCTATTTTCCCTCTTCATGCCCTTCTCTTACCTCATCTGCTGCCCCACTGTCCAAGTGGAGTTAGCACCACTGGGGAGGATTCTGTGATGACCAGTAGGGTACAGTGGAAAGAGTACTGGATTTGAAGTCAGAGGATCTGAGTTCAAATACCAGCTCTGTGACCTGAGGATCCTTGGGAAACTTAAATTCTCTAGATGTCAGTTTTTTAATTTGTAAAATGTAGGCTTGGTTGGACGATGACCTCTAAGGCCCTTCTAGTTTTAAACTGATGATCTGGCTGCTATTGCTAACCAATTGAATTCTGGCAAAGATGGCTCTCACAGTTAGCCCAGTAGAGGCTAATATAATTAGCACTCAAGGTTAAATGAAGAAGTTGCGTGGAGTTGTTGAACATAAATAACACTGGATTTCCATGAAGCAAATATCTCCCAACTCTTTTCTGCTCTGTAAAACTATTATGATATCCAATTTGGTTGTCAAAGGAAGTGGGAGAATAAAAAGGTCTCCCTCCATGGCTGTCTGTCCTGTGTTGCAGGCCTATTTATCCCAAGGTTTATCCTCAGACTTAATTGTGAGGTTGGAAAGAGTTTGTCACCAGCAATTTCCCCTTTCCTCTTTTAGTAGCCTTATTCTCATTCCTTGTTCCATGTGCATCTAGACTTGGTTGGGCCATTCAAAATATTTCTAGTTTCAGGATTATGGGTAGGAATGGGACGGCTGGACAGGAAGGTGAGTGAGGAGGGAGGTAAGCGTTAAAAAAGGAAGGTCATACAAAAGCAGAAGAAATCAATGAAAATGGAATATTGTATGTCTGGGGACAGATTCCATGACCTCTATTGGTCATTTCATCACAATCACATTCTCAACATCACATAATTTCAAGGCTGAAAGGACTTCTTGATGATTTAGTAGACTCTAGTCATGTAATAGGTAAGGAAACCAAAGTTCAAAGCTTTTGTTACAGCAAGAATTTAAGCTACTTGAGGACAAGGGCTTGTAATTGTCTGTATATGTCAAACGTGTAGCCAAGTACCTTGATTAGTGTGGGTACTATCGAATGCTTGTTAAATGTTGAGTGAGTATTAGGACAGAGACTGGAACCCAATTTCCTGAGACCTCTTCTGGTGTTCTTGCTATTATACAAAAGTTGGGATTGATTTTCTTATATCCAATCTTGCTGTGACCTAAGATTATTTCTTCTCAGGGTGACCTTAGTCGGGCTGTAGACCAGTTTGATTGCATTTTATGGGTGTGAACATTAACAGCCCTCTCCACACATATTCCTTGGTTAAAGGCTGCCATCTTTGTTGTCTATTCAGATTCTTGAGTACTTTAATTGTAAAGTTGCTTGGAAGAAATAATAATAATAATAATGATAATAATAACAATAATAATAGAATTTATTTAGCACTTACTATGTGCCAGACATTATATTACACACCTTACAAATATTATCTCATTTAATCTTCACAATAATCCTGGGAGGTTTATTTTACTTTTGAAGAAACTGAGGCAAGTTGGGGTTAAGTGACTTGCCTAAGTTTTACACAGCTGGTAAGTATCTGAGGCCAGATTCTAATTAAGTTTCTCCTGATTCCAGATCTGGTGCTCTATCCGCTGAACCACCTAGCTGTCAAACAAAGGTCAGGTCTATTCTTTAGTTTGTTATGTCCAGGAAAAAAGACTTTATTCTGAGGCTGTTAGAGTATTGGGGTCAAGTTTCCCAAGTGAATGTGTGTTTCAACTCACACAACAAAATCTTAACTTTGTGGAAATGTGATGGTGTCTTCAGTGAATCACATTGTCCTTAGCCTGGAGAATAGTCAATTCTTCAATCTGAGCACACACTCTCTTGTTCCTAGTTAGGGGATGTTTTACCTCCCCTAAATCTTGCATAGCTAGGTGAAGAAGCTCCCCTCCCCACCTCGCTCCCATCTGCTTTGTTGCTAATCCCACTGAGATCCCATTCCCTTTTGATGACGTATTTCCCTACAAGGACACATTCTGCTCCTTCATTGCTTCTGCAATGTTTTTGGCCCTCTCTGTTGCCTTTCTTTGTAGACGTAACTATACGTGCAAGCAAGCCCACAGTCACCCATACACAGAAAGCTGATAAAAGAACAAAAGTTTTGTCTTTGGAGGAAAATTCTAACTCTGCTCAGGTACTGTAGGTGTCTCATTTTATATTCCTGTTGAAAATGTAAGCAGAGCCCTGAATAGCGATTTCCCATGATGCCTCAGAATAGGCCTTCTTAAAAGTATGATTCCTTCCCCAAAGGAAATGAAAGAGCTATTTAAAACAAGTAATCAATCCACTTAGAACTCCCCATGATCTGAAGAACATTTCTTACGGTGGTGACTAAGAGGAAGAGAGGCAAGGAAATTTTAAAAATGAATTTAAAAGGATATTTTGGACCCATCAGCATTCATGGGGTCCAAACATAGAAATTCAATACCATTTATCATTTGCCAGAAGAGATAAATCACCTTCAGAAATCTAGAAGTTAAGGTGTTACTTTCAAAGTTGGAAAATGAGACTCATTCTTAACTGCTACTACTCACTCAGCATTAAATTTTCTCATCTCATTTGCTTTCTCAGCGCAACAGGCAGCTTGAACTCCTCTCTATCCCTAGATGATAGCAATGACTGACACTTAGAACTTCAAAATTTGCATCACATCTTTACAAATAAGATAAGAAGTTATCTTATTTGAGCCTAACAAAAACCCTGTATATAGGTACATTAGTTACTATTCCTATTTCCATGCTCAGCTGACAGACAAGGAGAAGTTAAAATACATGTCCAAGGTCACACAATTGGTAAGAGTCAAAGGTGGACTTGGAACTGAAGTCTTCCTACCTCAAAGTCCACCTGACTCCCTACCCTAAATTAGCCTATAAACTTTGTTGTTGTTCAGTTGTTTCAATTATGTCTGGCTCTTTGTGACCCTGTTTGAGGTTTTCTTGGCAAAGATACTAAAGTGGTTTGCCATTTCCTTCTCTAGCTCACTTTACAGATGAGGAAACTTGAAGCAAACAGGATTAAGTGACTTTGCAAGGGTCACATAGCTATTGTCTGTGGTCAGATTTGAACTCAGGTCTTCCTACCTCTAGGCTTGGCACTCTATCCACTATGCCATAACTATAGATCACCAATTTTTCCCTGTAGCAGAGTACTTAGTTCTATTCCTAACTCTGGATTTGTAGGGCTGCAGTCTCTGTTCAGGATCTAACCACCCTAAACCTGGACCACTGTATTAGTTTTCTAGCTGACTTTTCTTGCTTACAGCTCCTTCCTCTTCCAGTCTCTCCCTTATATTCATCAATAAGGCTCATTTCCTTAAATGGCATTTTGAGCATGCCGTTTCCCAGCTTAGGTGCCTATAAGGGCTCTCTGTTGTTTCTTGTGTCATATTCAATTCATTCTTCATTAATAATTATTTACGTTGTATTTTGACTTTTCCATAGTATCATAATGTTTATGAAGTACTGTATATCCATTTTTATTCTTGTAACAACTCTGTGAGATAGGTTCTCCAGGGATTATAGTGTTTTCTCCATCTTAGAACTTAAACGAATCCTCAGAAAAATCAAGATATTTACCCCGCTGCCATAGCTACTAAGAACCTATGGTGGGATTTGAGCCCAGATCTTTTCTGTCTTCAATACTCTTTCCTCTGTACCATGTTGCTTTATAGACTTTGATCAAATGGCTTTCCGTTTACTTCCTTTTATTATTCCGCTGTTTGCATTCTTTGTAATGTCTAAACACATTTACTTAATGTTTCTTGCTCACTCTTGTTTCTAAGATTTCAAAATTTTATTCCTTTTAATACATATGCCTTGTCTCTCTTTTCTTTCCTTTTTTTTGCTTTTTGGAGGGCAATTGGGGTTAGTGACTTGCCCAAAGTCACACGGCTAGTAAGCGTGTCAAGTGTGAGGCTTGTCTCTCTTTTCTACTCTGCCTCTCCCTTCCTTAAGATACTTCTCTAAACTTACCTCCTCCATACAGACTATTCAGACTAATTTCACCAATATCTATTCACTTCAATCACTCCAGAAACTATTCATCTTTCATATATGTCAATGACCAAATCCCCCCCCCCAAAAAAAAACTGAAAGCTTCCGAGACTCGGACAATGAAGCTAAAATTGTGGGACAACAGGGTTCTGGGAGGCTTTTTTGTGATATCCCCTCATATGGTAGTATATAAGTTGCCTTCTTAATTTCCCTAATTGTAAAATTGGCCCTGAGTATGAGAGTAATTCAATTCCATTCAATTTTACAAACATTTTTAAAAGTCCAAAGTGTGGAGTGAAGAGAAACTCCTAGGAGATAAAGGCCTGAATTTAGATTAACGAAGACCTGTGTTCCAGACCTGCCTCTGACAACTAGTAGTTGGGGAAATCATTTAACCTCTCCATGCCCCAGGCTACTCTCTAAGACTTCAAATTACAGATCCATGGCCATCTGACTCTGTCGAAAAAGTTTCTACTCTAGTTGTTCCCCTATACCAATGAAATCAAAGCTATCCCTGTACCTCAGACTGCTCTTCCCACCAAAAAAAAAACAAAATCAACGTACTATGCTAGGATCTGCAATCTCATCAATTTAGAAGTATCCTTCAGGGATAAAGATCAACAACCTCATCCATGCCTGCTAATCCATGTGACTCTTGTCCGTGTTCTCCCATAAATTTACCACAGATATCCAAGATGTGCTAGAGTCCTTCCTCACTTTTTTTTTTTGCAGGGGGGAGGGCTGGGCAATTGGGGTTAAGTGACTGCCCAAAGTCACACAGATAGTAAATGTTAAGTGTCTGAGGCTGGATTTGAACTCAGGTCCTCCTGACTCCAGGGTCGGTGCTCTATTCACTGCATCACCTAGCCACCCCCCTTCTTCACTTTCTTATAACATTGTGAGCAAATCAGTGGACCTCTTTGGCTCTCCACCTGTTACCCTTTGCCTTTATTATATGACCAGCACATCTTGCCTTCCTATTGTATAGTCCTTCGATGAAATCCTTTATGCCTGTTCTTCTTAGAACTTCCTCTTTGGTAATTTTTTTATGGCCCACTGTCACCCATCATGTACTCCTTAATTTCACTATGTGTGATATTTAGTTTTAATTCTTAGGTGACTGATGCTAGACTAAAGATGCAAAATGAAAAACAGCAGAGTTGCTGCCCTCAGAGAGCTTAGAACCTATTAAAGTTTGAAAATATGGGTCATTTTAAATTGATGAGGACATGCAGCAAGAAATGATTTAAAGGAAAGTTCACAAGCAGTGTTCAACAGGCAAAAATGGTAAGCTCAATGAGGTTTATAATAGTTATCACAGGTTCTTAATAATATGACATGGTATAGCTTCTGAAGGGATGATACTTTCCTTGAAGAAATCATCAGGATGTTGCTGGTAGAAAGAAGATGCTAATCTAAGCAGTAATGGTTAGTAGCAGTTTCTAATTTAATGTCATACAGAACTTTTCCCCCAACAAGGATATAAAGCACTTTTCAGTGCCTCTTTGACAGATTGGGGAAATTCAAGCAAGGCATCTGGGGTCATAGGATCATAGATTTTAGAGATAGGAGGGACTATTGAGCTCACTTATTCCATTTTCTCCACTTTACAAATGGAGAAAACTGGGGTTCAGATAAGTTCAGTGACTTACTCAAGGTTTACTATTTTACTATGTCAGTGTCAAGATTTGAAAATAGCTCCTATGATTCCAAAATCAGAACTCTTTTCACTATTCATGCTGCCTCCAGAATATTACAGCATTTAATGAAGGGAAGTGTTTGAAATGGAAAAGTGATCAATGTGAGGTTCAAACCTACACCCCTAAAAGTAAGATTCTTGGGCTTTATAACTAAACTAACTGGGAAACTCCTGGAGTAGAGAAATGGAAGTCATTTGTCACTTTGTTTTTCTTGTCTAAATCTCAAAGGGAGAATTTTTGTTTGAGAAATGTGTTATGGATAATGCCAGGTCTTCAAGAGGAGAGGAAATGAACAATTGGGCAATAACTGAAAACTCTTCTGAAAATGCTTGTAAGAGAGAAACCCGATCACAGCATTGGGCTGACTATCAGTCCACCGATCAGTCTCCACTTTTCACTGAGGCACTTTTAAAATCAAGTAATGTAGTATCTTATATTTTCCTTAATAGGGCTGCTTCCTTCCAGACCATGCAGCACACCTGCAGGCAGGTTTCTTCTGGCATTTGCTTACAGGAAGGTCATTAAAAGGCAGTGCAAATTAGGGCAGTCCCCCTAGCAGCAGCAATTAACCTTCAGCAACCTGGCAGCAAGGCATTAACCTTCCCCATAGTTAAAGGAGCAAACAGTAGAAGAAATAACACACACACACTCTCTGTCTGTCTGTCTGTCTGTCTCCCTCTCTCTTTCCCTCTCCCCCTCTCCCTTTCTTCATCTCCCTCTCTCCTTTCCTCCTTGTGTCTCTGTCTCTTCCTCTCCCTCCCTATCCCTGTCTCCTTGTCTTTCTCTCTTTGTTTCTCTTCTCTTTCTCTCCTCTCTTCCTTTTACCATTCCTTTTCTTTGTCTCTGTCTCTGTCCTTTGTCTCCCTCCCTCTCTCTCTTCCTTTATTTCACCAACTTCTCTCTTTTCCTCTTTGTATCTCTCTCTCTGTCTCTCTTTCTTCCTCTCTCTCCCTCTCTTCCTCTCCCTCCTTTTCCCTATCTCTCTGTCTTTATATGTCTGTTTCTCTTCTCTGTCTTTCCTGTTTTCCTTCCCCCCTTCCTTCATCTCTGTCTTTCTCTTCCTCTCTGTCTCTCCTGTCCTTGTCTCTCTTGTCCTTCTCTGTGAGTCTCATTCCCCGCTCCTCCCTCTGTCCCTTTCTCCTGCCCCCCTCTCTGCCTCTGTCTTTATCTCTATGTATTTTCCTCATTCTTTGTCACATCTATTTGTGGGAGCTTAGGATCCCCACAAATCAAATAAGTAAATAAGATATGGAGATGATGGTAACTGTAACTTCTTGTCAGGGCTGAAGTGTCAAAGAGGACAACTGGACAAGACCACTGCAGACTGTCACCCAGGGTCTTTTTTTGCTTCAGGCCCACCCCAAGGTGGAGAGATCCTGGTGCCAGTGCTGTTGCCTCCTCACTAGTCTCCATGTTGTGACAGGTGCCACTGAGGCCCGTCACCCATACAATGCCCATCCATCTCTTTCACATCCTTCTTTCTGTTGTGAAGGAACAAAGTCTGCCCTCTCTGCAGGAGACAGTAAACAGTGAGTTAACTCATTCTTCATCCCTTGTGTCAAGTGCAAGCTGTTGATGAATGTTTAGGGATTGACATGACACTGGTCAGATCCTATATAATGTCACCTCATTCTTTTTTTTCCTTCTTAGTCTTAGATTTCTGTTGAAGAGGAAAACAAATTTTATACACCATTTAAAAACATTTCTCTTCAACTCTATGCCACCTCCCCTCTAACCCCCCTCCCAGATTTCATCTAGAAATGGTAAAGCTCAAAATCCAAAATAGCTACTATGAGAGAGATGAATAATTCTGCCCCAGATAATGCCTGCCAAGTTGTGACACATTTAATTCAGAGGGCAGCACTTTTGTGTCTCCTTAACCTATTCACACTGATACTTTTTTTCTGGAAAGAATAGGGAAGGTTTTTAATCTGATCTTAATAAATACCAAATAAAATGAGCATTTCCATATACAAAGTAGATAATAAATAACTTTACATAAAGTCATGAAAATCATATAAAGGTCATTTGCTTTTAAGTATAAAATAAATTTGATATGTTATTTTTAATGCTGTTGTGCTCATCTGTTTTTCCTTCTGAATGTTCTATTTACTTCTATGTATTTAGAAACTGCTTCAATGACTCTCTTCTTTCTTTTTTTGGATCATACCATTGTAGCCTTCCATTTTCCCCACTCCTATCTGCTCCTATATTATATATACCGTCTCCTCACTGTCAGAGAGTGTGGGGGTAGTAATCGTCATTAGCCCCCTATAATCCTAGATGGTCATTTAATTGTTCGAATTTCATGAGTCTTTCAAAGTTCTTGTTATTATTTTTACAATGTTGTTATTATCGTATAAATAGTTCTGCTAGTATCACCCTGTATCAGTTCATACAAATCTTCCTAGGTTTCTCTGAAAATCACCCCTTTCATAATTTCTTATGGCATAATAACATTTTATTACATCTATATATAATAAGTTTTAGTCATTTCCCAATGGATGGACATCCCCTTAGTTTCTGGTACTTTGTTACAACAAACAGGATTGCTATCTATCTATCTATCTATCTATCTATCTATCTATCTATCTATCTATCTATTTTTGGTGTATAGGATTATTATCCTTCTCTCTGACCTTTTTCATATATGACCCTAGTAGTAGTGTTGCTGGACCAAAAGGTTTGTCTAGTTTATTGACTTTTGGGATATAGCTTCAAAAGAATTACATGAAAGTTAAAAGGATAAAGTAAAGATACCAATGGTTTTTATATCACCCAGGCCAACTAGCTTCATGTATTTTGGAGGAAAAAAAGTTTAGAAGTTTTAAAGTTGTTCTGACTCTTCAGTATCAAGGAATCTGGGGACAAGGTGTTTTGTTTTGCTTTTTTAACTTCTGAAAAATCATTTTAGTATGGCCCTGAAATGACTATGCAAGGTTGTTGTAGAATTATCCTACAGAAAAGCAGGGGGGAAGGGGATAAGAAGGGGAATGATAGAAGAGAGGGCAGATTGGGGGAGAGGGTAGTTAGAAGCAAACACTTTTGAAAAGGGACAGGGTCAAAGTAGAAAATAGAATAAGTGGGGGGCGGGATAGGAAGAAAGAAAATATAGTTAGTATTTCACACTATAACTACTATGTAGTTACTTTGTGTAACTATACATGTACAACCTATGTTGAATTGCTTGTCTTCCCAGTAGGGGTGGGTGAGGAAGGAAAAAGGGAAAGACTGGACCTCAAAGTTTCAATGGATTTATTTGTATGAATCTTCTCCTTGATCCTGATAAGCTAGTCTGATTTAAAAACAAAACAAACCCAACAACGTGCTATCCTATTTAAATTGTTGTTCTCATTGTGAGGAAGTCTAACAAATTGTTGGGCTGAAAGGTGGAAAAGAAGCAACTTATGGTAGCTGTAAGGGAATACAGTTGTCTGTGATTTCAAAGATTTGTTAAAAAGAAGTAGTGACTAGCACTGGGGCTGGGGTTTGTTCATGTCAGGAGGTTGAGAGATCTAGAGCAGTGATGGAAAGTACTTTGGAGACCTTGTCCAGCTGTGGGTTGATTGAGAGTGAGAGGATACTAGTGCCCTTGGGGAGTCCAAGAGTCCAAGGGGAGAATGTATGAGGTGACTTGAGAGGCAGCTCTCTTTCTCCTTGCTGTCATTCCCCTTCATCCTTCTCCTCTACCCCCATGCAGCTTAAAATACCAGCAGGGTCAACTGGGAAAAAAGAATGTAAGATCAGGTTGTCATGTACATTACATCTGAATCCTTGGGTTTTGAGCTTCTTTCTGTTCTATTTTGAAGTCAGGTGGATGGCTAAGTGGGTAGAGCACTGAGCCTGGACTCAGGAATCCCCCAGTTCAAATCTGACCTCAAACACTTACTAGCGATATGACTCTGGACAAGTCACTTAACCTCTGTCTGCCTTACGCCATTAGAGAAGGAAATGGCGAACCACTACAGTATATTTGCCAAGAAAATTCCATAGAAATTATTGGCTTGTTATGGTCCGTGGGTTCATGAAGAGTGAGACACAACCGAACTATTCACCAATTGTTCTATTTTGGGAATAGATGGCTCAGTGTCAGGGTACAGGATGAATCAGGCCATGGGTCATATATGATATAGGGTGGGGGTCCTTGAATCCCTTGGTATAACCCCTGAACAAAGTTGCCATTTAAGAAATGTTTGTTGAATTGATTTGACTCATGTTTGAAATATGAATGAATGAAAAAAATATTAAGCTTTCTGTGCTTAATTAAGTATTTTGTGCAGAAATTAAGAATCAAATACTTTGATTTTGATTGAAAACCCTGTTCAAGTTCACTTTAGTGGCTCTTTCTGTTTTTGTTGAATTTAGCTATTTGGTTTGTATAGAATGTAAGCTTCTTGAGGGTAGGGACGTTTTTTCCCTAAATGTTATGATAATGGCGTGATGATGAATTCATTGATATGTCAATCCTTCCATGCTTATCTTCTTGTTTAACTAGATTCTTTTCTATGTTTTTCTGTAAAACTTACCTAGAGGATTTAACCAATAATCTGGGAGCCTTTTTTTGGTTATTTTAATCTTTTGGACACCACTGCAACACTCAGGCTATGCAAAATTTGTGCTTCACTTTCAATATATGAGTTGATAATCTCCATGTTTTATCATCCACATTCTTAATGATGACTTTTATCCCTGGTGGTGTAGTGTTATCATTGGTAATATGCTTTGTCACACTTACACTCACTATGTGTCTCTCTCTTTCCTCCTTGGGTCAATTGGAATTTCAGTTTTCCTGGGATCATGGTATTCCGTGATTTGCAATCATATAGAATCACTGGGAGAATATTGGCTAAGATTATGATCGTGAAATAGGTCATTGCCACAACCAAGTGATGATAATTTAAAATGTATATAAATCTGACACTGTGCTAGAAGCTGTAAGCAAAAAAATTAATGGTCTCAGTCCCCTATATCCTCTCCTCAATTAAAAGGCATGCAATCCTAAACTTTAGATGTTGACAATGGGAGATAAGAATAGAGAGATGCTTAGAGGGAGAAGGGCAGAAGAGTGAAGAGATCTCTGAACCTGGGACCCAAGAAAATCAGAGTTTAAAACCAGCCTCAGACATTTACTAGCTGTGTGATCCTACATAAGTCACTTAATCATTGTCTGCTGCTGTTTTCTCATCTGTAAAATTATGATAATAATAGCACCTAGCTCGGGGGTTGTTGTGAAGATAAAATGAGATAAAAGAATATCTTTGCAAGCCTTAAGTGCTATATAAATTCTATAATAATAATAACAACAATAAATGAGATACCCTAATACCTATATCATACTACCAAGATAGACTAACCTCATTTTAAACAGAGGCTGCCTGGAGGTAAACATCATTTTCTAAGTTCATGTTTTCTTGTTTGTTTTTGTTTTTAAAAGTATGGCTCATTCATTACTTGTGTGACCATGAGTAAATCAAGTACCTTTTCTGGTCCTCAGTTTCCTCACATATAAAATGACAGGGTTGGACAAGAGGATATCCAAGGTCCATTTGAGGTCTATCTAAATTCCGAGAACAAGTTAAATTCAATAGAAACACTAGTACCTTCTATCATATTCATCAACCAACAATTGACAGACTGCAAGGCCTTTTTGCCTGGAATTGTGCAGGGGACTTCTCAGTCTTACTCCTTAGAGTTTTCCCTGTAAACTAGCTGGATTCTTGTGTGTGTGTGTGTGTGTGTGTGTGTGTGTGTGTGAGTGCATACGCACGTGCACATGTTTGATTGATTGCTTTTCCCACCCACAGTTACAACCAGTCCCATGAAACATCTTTGCCTTGCTTTACTTTTTGAGGAATTTGAGGAATGGGTGTTGCTAATGATGGTGATTTATTCTTATTTCCTTGAAAGCAGGAGATATGTCACTTTCATCTTTGGTTCCCAGGCCTGACACATAGTAGGCATTTAATACATGCTTCTTGATTGTTTTTTAAAAAGGAATGCCAATGTGCTGATCAGAAAACCCAATACAGTGGATCATGGTTCCTGTCTGATTCCTGCCACTGCCCACTAACTGGCTAAAACACCCCCCAAAAGTATGAAATTTGTTCTGCCATGCTAGGATGGAGGCTCTGACATTGGTTGCTAAATACTCTCCACCTTCATGTTAAGAATGATGAGTCTGTTGCTTCTGGCAGTTGGGGCAAATGAGGGAAGGGGAGACTTGACAAGGTTACTTAGCTCTGACTGGGAAATCAAGCAAAAAAAAAAAAGGAAAGAAAGAGATGCATACAATTTAGGAAAATAAATAAACATCCCTGACCATGCACTGAAAGCCTCCAGCGCCACTCGGGCTGTTGAGTAAGTCCTATTTGTCCTCCCCGTTCTTCTTTGTTTACGAGGATTTCTTTAGTCCTTGCTGGCCAATGGCACAATTTGCTTAGCCAGACAAGCGGGTACTATATGGAATAAGTTATTCTAAATAAAAAGGGTGATTAATCAAGGAAAATCAAACTGTGAGCCCTAGTATCAACCCTTCCTGCCTGGTCCCAGGCTCCCAGTGTGTTTATTTAGTGTCACCCACAGTCTGTCATGGCTGACCTAAAACTATCAGGAACAGCCACAATGGCAGCCAAGCATAAACAAAGATCAGAATTGAAGGTGCAGAGGGACCTCCATTCCACAGATAAGATCTATTGTTGTAATAGCCCTTGATTATAAGGACCAAAAGACAGAGAAAGAAAAAAAAAACAAAGCAAATATTCAGACACGTTTCTGTTTATTTATACATGAAGTGGGGAGGGGGGAGGCAAATCATTTACAAAGAGGAAAGGAAAGAGGGAATAAGGTTTCATGACATGTCAGAGTTTCTCAACAGTTTATAAAACAAGGTTCTGTGATAGCATAGGTTTGCTTGGGCTCTCTTTGTTTGCTTACTGACATTTTGCAATGCATTACAATCCTAGGCTGGAGGTGGGGGTAGGAGGGAGGAATATAAGAAAGAAAAAGAAGACAGAAATTGGGAGAGATTATCTGGGGGAAAAATTGCTTCCCTACCCACTCCAAAGATGATGCATGCGTTGGCTTCAGATCAGAGGTTCTTAACCTTTTTTGTGCCAATCACCCCTTTGCAAAAAAATAGTTTTCAATGCATAAAATAAAATATGCAGAATTACAAAGAACATCAACTATATTGAAAGATGTTTATTTCAATAAGTAATTTCATATAAATAAATTTTCAATAAAGATGTTGTTTTTCATCCAAGTTTATGGATCTCAGGTTAAGAACCACTGTTTTAGATAATTGATGAATAGTTCAAATAAAATAATTTGGTTAAGATTCAAGGATATACTGGAGATAGCTTGAATTGGTTCAAGAAAACCAACTGTTAAATTTTCAGTGATGCCATTCATACCCCACAAATAGACAAATGCTACAAATCAATGCTTGGTTTATTCTTCTGTTGATTGTTTAGATTTAGGAAAGAGATGGAGAAAATGCTGATATAACATAGTTTAAACTTAAAAATGTGTCATGTACATTTTATTTTGGCAAGCCAGTCGTTAAATATTTATCAGCACTTCCTGGATGTGTTTCTCAAGTAAGCAAGCTCCCATAAGTATTACAGATGTGCAGTATGACCTACTAGGGCTCCATTTTATTTGCCTAAACCTTTTCTTATTTGTGGAGATTGATTAATGGCTGCTCCCTGCCTGTATGAGGAGTGGAGCTGTCAAGAGTTTAGGAGAGGAAAGATCCTAATTCTTCCTTTTTTCAGCTTTGAAAGAAGAGACAAAGAGTTCCAGATTCTCTTCGTGGAAAAGTCCCTGAAGAAAGAGAAAGACTCTGGAAAGATGCAGGAAGTGAGAGGAACTAGGATTTCTCTGTCTCCCAAGCTCTTGTCCCTCATGCAGACATGGACATCTAGTAATACCAAGATGAGAAGATCCTTATGCAAATGACCTTGAATCTTGGGTCATTTATTTGCAAGAAGTTGCCCTCTCTTTGTGGGGTCTTGAGCTCTCTCTCTTCCATAGAATTCTTTTCAGTACCTTTCTGAGATGAAGTTTAACTAAAAACTTATTCCAGATGCATTGAATGAACATCATGCTTTAAAAATAAATTTGTCCTCTACATCAAGATAAAGAATGAAAAATTTACTTACACCTTCTCAAAGCCCTGCAAGTTCTGATTTGTCCTGGGAATGTATCCTACCATTGTTTGATGGAACTTAGTCATTCCTGAACATGTCATAGAATCAAAGAGCTGGAGCTGGAGGTATTCCAGAAATCACTTCAGTACAAACTTTTTCCTTTATGCATGAGGAAACTAAGGGCCAGGTAGATAACATGATTTAACCCAGATCACTACAAGATAGGCAGTAAGCATCAGTAGCTTAATTTGAACTTAGGTCATCTGATTCTACAGCCTTTTCATGGTACCATAGCATGGGGTCAAATTTATCCATTTGGGGAAAGCAACAATGACATGTGTTTGTCCTGGTGGGCTTCCATTTTCAATTTTTAAAAAATTGATTTTTTTAGATTTACCTCAGGTTTATTTTCAATGTCCTTCCCTCCCACCTATCCCACCCAGAGAGACATTCTTTTTAACAATGAAAATAAGACAAAGAGGGAGAGGGCAGCTCAGGAACACTAACCAACCCATCAATCAGGTTTGACATTATTCATTGTCCTCCACCTCCATTGTTCCCTACCTCCGAAAAGATGCAAAGGAAATGTATTCTGATATCTCCTTTTTAGAGCTAAGGTAGCATTTCAATTTATAAAATGGATAAAAAGGAAGGACAGAGAACTTCTAACAAGATACCAGTATCGAGGAGAGCTGTTTTATTGTTCTCTGTTGGTCAATTATAGGGACAAATGAGAGCAAGAAGTTCTCTCCAATCTGTTTTGTGTAGCCCATACTGTATTACATTTCATTCTAAAGAGTAAAGTTCTAATGTTTTATAACACTCCGATGCTCAAAAGGGAGTTTGCTGGTAAGGTACTTAGCACTAAATGTATCCGTTTTGGTAGCCTGACATCACTGGAGACCACAGATAAATTCCAATAATCTCAGTTTTACACCAAGGAATTGGATTCTCATTCTCTGAGGGACTGGTGGAAATAGCAGGCTCTGCTCCAGGGAAGAGGAGAACGAGGTAAAGTGGTTAACAAGAAACTTTCCCCTAAAACTCAGAGGTCCCTTTCAACTAAGACTGTGAAAATTCCTGCTGCTGTTTTCACTTGCATCTCTGGATGAGGGGTGATTTTCATTAGCCTATTGAACATTTCCGGTTGGGTTGTGGTGCTGGTGGGGAAAGAGCCCTTGGGAGAAGGATGTATTCAAAGGAAAACAAAAGTGGGCGAAGCAGTTTCTGCCTAACTCTTCCTGATAAGGCCTTCCTTGAAGGTGAGTTCCCAGGGCAAAGCCAGATGGTCAGCATAAGACTAATGTTAACATATAAGATGCTTCAGGACATTTCCTCCAACTTTTTAAAAAATATGAATTTCTCCTTGAGAGAGTCTTCCAAGTGCTCAAGTTTCCAGAGACACCAAACTAGCTCTAATGGAGAGCACCACCTGTCCCTACTTTTGTTTGGAACTTAATACACCATTTCCTTTCCCT
The DNA here is from genome assembly GCA_028646515.1 of Pseudochirops corinnae. NCBI lineage: Eukaryota > Metazoa > Chordata > Mammalia > Diprotodontia > Pseudocheiridae > Pseudochirops > Pseudochirops corinnae. The sequence goes on from CM053589.1 coordinate 36,052,844, forward strand.
TGCTTCTTTCTTCTTTTCAAAGTATTGCTGTCATATTCTGTGCTGGAGCTGTAATTTTCATATTTTACTTATTTGTGAAGGGATTCTTAGGTTTACATATATTATCAATTGCACTAGAGACAGTTTAGGTTGAAAAATGATCCCTTTAGTCAATCTATCATTATCTATGCTGTTTTTACTTATGCTCTATCAAGTTGTCTCCTATGTTCAAAGAATATGAGTTCAGCTCAAATCAATTCAGTCCAATGAGCACTTATTAAAACATGTAATAAGGTCTGTTCAGTGCTAGATGCTGGGGATATGACAAAAAACAAAACAAAACAAAACAGTCCCTGCTCTTAAAAAGCTTACATTCTCCTGAAAGAGTTTACATGTTGAGAAGAAAAAAAAACCTCCCTTTTCATATCCATACTTATTCCAATCCATCAGAGTCAAAGGTTCTTAACCCTTTAGTGCATCATGGACCCCTCTCTGGCTGATTGGTGAAATCTATGGACTCTTTCTAAGAGTTACCTCTGTTCATGATTGAAGGAAATGCTGCATGTCAGTGAAAATAAGGATGTAATTTTTTTTTCCTATCTAAATTCACAGACCACCTGAAATTTATCCATAGACCCATGGACCCCAGGTTAAGAAGTCCTGATCTAAGTCTTTTATTATTATTTTTTTTAATCTTACCTCTTCCACAAATTGAATTGCATGATGTAGTAGATGGAGTCATAAACTTGGAATCAGGAAGAGTTTGGGTTTACAATTTCCTTTTCCAACTTACTAATTGTGTGGGTAAGTCACAACCTTCTTGAGCCCTATTTCCTCATTTGGAAACTAGGAATATTAATGCCTCTAGTACTTCCCTTACAGAGCTGTCAAGAAACTCAACAGGAATAATATAATGGGCACTGATAAAAGTCCCAAAAGTCTTAGTGCAATTGAAAACCCAAATAACTTAAAATCTTAAGGTCTTCAAAGCATTGTACATCAATTTCCTTGTTTGAGCCCTTTGAGGGTGGTACTTCAGGTTTTATTATCTCTGGATGTAAAAAGTACATTGAAAACTTAAAATTGTCAGTTATAATTTGAAGTCAGAAGATCTGGGTTTATATCTTGGCTCCACTATTGACTAACAGTGGAACCTGGGTGTGGGTCTCAGTGGTTGTTGTTTTTGGTTTTTCCCCCAACATTTGTGAAATGAAGGGAGTAATTAGGTGATCCCTAAGATTTCTTCCAACTCTGAAGCCAATGATCCCAAGTCTTTCCTGATTAAGGCTATATTGGCATGGGGGTAATCAAATAGAATTGAAATGGAAAGATCTCTTTTAACTTGTTCATCTACTTCTGCTTATATGGAGCTGTTTGGACCTAATTTAGAACTTGTGTTATGTCATGGTCAGATTTAGAGATAAAGAGACAGTTCAAACTAAAGTAAAAATTGTTAACCTTAGCCAAAATTATGATTAAGCTAAGAAATGAATAATTAGAATTCTATCAATTTTTTTGTTCTCATGCTATAAATATTTGGTAGCTAAAGTTAGGCACCATTCCTTGAATAGATATCAGACAAGTATTTTGTTTAATTTAGTAGTATTTTATTTTTTCCAATTGCATGTAAAGACAATTTTCAACATTCATTTTAAAAAAAATTTTGAGTTCCAAATTTTTCTCCTTCCCTCTCTTCCTTCCTCTCTCTCCAAGATGGCAAGCAATCTGATATAGGTTATACATATGCAATCATGTAAAGCATATTTCCACATTAGTCATATTGTGAAAGAAGAAACAGAATGAAAGGGGAAAGCATGAATCTCCCCCAAAAAGAGAAGATAGTGTACTTTGATCTGCATTCAGACTTCATCAGTTCTTTCTTTGGATGTAGATAGCATTTTCCATCATGAGTCTTTGGGAATTGTCTCGGGTCACTGTATTGCTGAGAAGAGCTAAGTCAATCATAGTAATATCAGGTAAGTATTACCCATCGTTACAATATATTTATCAATTCTTACACCTCTGCTAAGAAATGCGAAACTATGATATTTAATCATAAATGTGAAAAAGACATTTTCATTTATTCCTAGTCATTAATGACTTTAATAGATGTAAGAAACTTAAAGCAAACTAAAATTAGTTTTTAATAATAGGAGGACAAATAGAATATAAGTGAATACATTTGTTAAGTGTTCTCTCTTGTTATTTCTAGGAGCTAAGGTTAATGAGACAGAGCTTTAGATAGGTGCCATATCTGAAATGTCATCTTAGCATATCTCACAAGGCAGTTAGGTGTCTTAATGAACAGAATACTAGACCTGGAATGAGAAAGAACTGAATTCAAACCCTGTCTCAGTTTCGTACTAGCTGTGTTATCATGAGCAAGTCTCTTAAACCTTGTCTGCCTTAGTTTCTTTATCTGTAAAATGGGAATAATTAAAGCACTTACCTCACAGAGTTATTATGAGGATAAAATATGCCTTTTTTGGTGAACTTTAAAGTTAATATAATATAAACATTGCTTTTGAAGGGCTTGTGATCACAGATTCCTCTAACACCAGAAAGTTACTCTTCCAAGAATAACCACAATACACAAGACACCCAGAACACTAGAAAAAACAAACATATACACAACTGGCTTCCCAAGGATTCCCAAGAGGGAGACACACTGGATTATGTGCCCATCATGGTAGTCTCCCAAGAATTCTGAGAATGTAGACACAGCCCTCCTAGAACCCAAGGGTTCACCATGATCTTTGTTCTCTCTGAAAGCAACTGAAGTAACCACAATAGTGACTGCTCTGTGACCCCCACCAAACTCTCTTCTTTTCCTCACTATGTTCCCTACAAAATTGTGCCCCTATACAGCCAAAATGATCCTCCAGATGCTTCAGAAGGGAGTGGCTCAACACTGTCCCTTGCCAACCATAGTCCTGAATCAACTCAGCTTTTGGTTTATGCAGCCCTTGGCCTTGGTTCTTGGCCTCTGCCTGTGGAGGGTTAGTTTCAATTTTTTATCAGTGGCAGATAGACTTATTATTTACATAAGAATTTTGTGATTTGGTGAGATCACCTGCCATAACCCTGTTTAATCAATATTGGCAGCTGCTGACAGTGCAAGGATGGACCCGGAGTCTGAACTGTCTGGAGGGGCCTGTTAGAAAATGCAGGGCTAAGGACCAGTAAGCAGAGAAGTCTACAAGTACAAGAAAAGGCATGCAAGTGCTATAACTTCAGAGCTGGTACCACCTCATGGCAACACAGAAATGGGTCACTCAAAGTGATGGTGGGTAGAACAATAGGAGAGATAATTGGTATGCCCTTTCCTAGAGGCAATGGTAACTTTGAATTGATTACAATTCTTGAAATGAAAGATAGAGGTTGATGCTTGTGGGTAGAATGCATGAATCCAGGGTGTTCAGAGCTGAATGGCTTAGCTCCTCCCATAGGCATGGTCTTTGGAAGTCTAGTTTGGAGGGTGGAACAGCAGCAGAGAAGAAAATGGCCAGGGTGAAGGTGAAGCTACATGACTCCATAGAATTCAGAGTTTAGTGGCTTAAAATCTCCTGCAAATGGATTACAGATGGTAGAAGAATAGTACCAATAAGCCTGAAAAATAAGCAGGAAGCAGAGTTCCATACAAGTAAATCCATTTGTAACAGGGTTATTATTATAACTCAGTAACAGAGACTAGCTGCTTTCTGTCTTTCTCTCCGTCTCCCTTCCATGTGTGAGAAGACCAGAGTTAGCAGGGATAGGTTACGTGTGCTAGGAGGCAGACAGGCCTTGTATTATGACTCACCAGGTAAATGGAGCAGTTGATTATGATGGAAGGAGATTCTTTTGTTGGAGCAGAGAGTAACTTAGCAGACGATGAAGGTTCCTAAGGGAAAGAAATTCAGTTTTAGTTGAATGCTGCATGATACCTGGGAAAGTTTCATTCTTACTTGGAAGACAAATATCTGAGGATGTTTTGATTCCGTTACTCTCTTGCTCTCTAGTTTTTAGTCTATTAGGGGAAAATGTGATGTACTAAAAAATATGATACAAGCAAAGTATATAGGAACAAAGTAGGGAAATGGAGAGTAGATGGTAAGGGTCATTCATTGTTAAGGCTATTGATAGGGGCAGTTACATAGTACCGTGAATAGAGTGCAGATCACAGAGACAGGAAGATATCTTTCTGAGTTCAAATCTGGGCTCAGACAATTATTAGCTGTGTGACCCTGAGCAAGTCACTCAACTCTGTTTGCCTCAGTTTCCTCATCTGTAAAATGAGTTGAAGAAAGAAATGGCAAACGACTCTAGTATCTTTGCCAAGAAAACCCTAAATAGGGTCATGAAAAGTCAGACATGACCAAAACAAGTGAACGATAACAACAACAACAATATTTATGTCTGTTATGGGGTCTAGCATGAGGATTTACTTACCCATAGTTGATGCTCAGTAAATATGTGTTAATGGATTGGTGGAAGGGGTGGTATTGGGCATTAGGAGTGGAGTCAGTGTCAAAGCTTGGCACGAAGCTATTATGCAGCCCTTTGAATTTTAAAAGCTGTTTTGTAAAGACTAAGAAAGTGAACAGGAATTGTAGCCTGGTACAGTAGAGACTCATATTTTGGAGTAAGAGGTCCTGGTTTCAAAGTCCGATTCTGCCGTTTATTACCTGTGTGACTTTGGGCAAATCTTTGCACCTCTCTGGGCCTCCACTTCCTCACTTGTGAAAGTAGGATTGGTCTAGATCGCTTCTATGGTTCATTCTAGCGCCAAATTACTGGATAATAATGTGATCCCTAGGTTTTAATAAAAGTTATATGACTTATCTTAGTATAATGCATGTGATGTGCCATAATGTGGCTTATCCATCACAGGTTGTAGATAGATTTGATTCAGTGACTAACTCTGTGATCTCAGACCACTTCAACTTCTTGGGTCCTAATTTATTGTACCATAAGATTTATTCTTAGTAAGATGTAAGCTCCTTGAAGGTAGGAACTATTTCATTTTTGTCTTTATATCTCCAGTACCGACACAGTGGCTGGCTCAGATTAGATTTTTGCTGAATTTAATTGATTTGACTGTACAGCATTCCTCATCTGTGAGTGGGTTAGATTGGCTGATTTTTACAGTCCTCTCCTCTTGTGATCCTATGAATACATTGTCATTCTATTTCTTTTGAAATAAAAATGGGCACAATCATCTATGGAATCCTCAGATTTGGGTCCCTCTCTGCTGCATGTACAATTGAAATTCCCAAATTTATATCGACTCACCCAGATCCCTAGCTGCCCCTGCAATGTCTTTAAATTCACAACTAGACTTTATAAGCACTGCTGCTGTATATTTTTTCTTTAGACCAACAGTTTGGTGATGAGAATGGGATTGATGCCTCAATAGAAATAAAATAGGAGAGAAAAACAGACAGCCTCTGAGAGGGAAACAGTCATGAGTTTGGCTGTTGCTCTGTAGAATTTTTTTTTTAGCAAAAATAATTAAGAGTTTCTAAAAGTAAATAACATCAAGATAGGCAGGTTGGAAATAAGCACTATTTGAGTCAGTGGTCAGATCTGAGCCGTTTTTTTTCTGATGAAGACCTTGTGGCACCAGGAAAAACCAGGAGAGAAGGGGTTTAATGTTCTCTCTAATGTGTTGAAATTTTTATTCACCTAAGAAGAATGTCTCATGTAAAAGATAAACTGGAGTGTTTGAGACCACAAACACCATTCAGGTGAAGAGTTATGTGCAGGGCTAAAAGGCTGTGTTGTAATGTGTAAGTCTGATGTTCCTTCATAGATAGGACAATAGATCAGAGTGTGTATATGTGGGGTGGTGGTGGTGGTGGTGGTGGTGATGGTGGTAGTAGGAATCAGTAGCAAGAAAATACATAGCAATTTGAGGCCAAGAGGAAATTTTTTTTCTTAGGGAATGGTTCCAAATTTTGTGTATGAAAAAAGGCTAGCAGTTAATTGCTGTTTTTAAAAGGGCATTTCAGTGCCATTGCTGGGGCTTATCTGCCCCAGGGTCTCATAAGAAAGGGAAGCATTATTACTACTGGTGTACTCATTATTAATATTAACAACAATAATAAAACATTGTTATTCCTATTTCAGAGGGGAAGACACTGAAACAGAGAGACTTAATGCCACAGCAGCAGCAGAGTAATCAATCAACAGTGGTTTATTAAGCAGTGAGGTGAGGAAAGCTGGTGTGGGAGCTAACCACTTCACATTCCCTTTGCTAAAGCAACCATTTTTAGGCAGACTTGGAAAAATTTGAGTAAGGTTCTTAGGAAGTAGAAAAAAGTGGCCATGGTGGTGGGGATGTAAAACCAACCCCCCTCCCCGCAAAGGAACCAGACTTCTCTTGTGTTCCAGAGTTCACATCAAAAGATTCAAGGAGAGCACCCTGGGTATTGTCCACAAATCCACCAACAGGAAAAAAAAAAATCAGTTACATTCTTTGTTGTTTGGCATTTGAGTCCTTCAACAAAGAGCTGCAGGTTTAAGGAATTCCAGAGCCTGACCAACTCTGTATTCAGGGGCAGCACATTAAAATGCCCCTGAGCTCCAACCATAGCACATGGAAGCTTACTGTAGAGTCTTCCCTTCTCTGCCGCCCTCCCCTTCCCCTTCATTCCTTTCTCTAGAAATAAAGTTCACACAGCAGACTTAGCAATGTAGTGTCATGTTTATGATTTTTTAAATAAGAAACTAAAATAATTATTCTTTAGAATACTCACTTTCTAGGAGAATAAAATGAGTAATCTCTTTCCCTCTGTTTAGAGACTGCCTCTCCACCTATCTTTTAACTCTCTGTCACTCCTCTTCTTCCTTTCTTCCTTCTCCCTTTTTTTCTTCCTTCTTTCCTCCTTCACTTCTTTCCTTTCTTCCTTCTTTCCTCTCCTACTTCCCTGCTTCCCTTTATTCTTTCCTTCCTTCCTCACTCTTTTCCTTCCCTCTTTCCTTCTCTTCCTCAGTCTCTCCTTTCTTTCTTTCCTTCCTTCCTTCCTCCCTCCCTCCCTCTTTCATTCCCTTTCTGGAATTCCTTTCTCCTTTCCTTTCTCCTTTCCTTTCCTTTCCTTTCCTTTCCTTTCCTTTCCTTTCCTTTCCTTTCCTTTCCTTTCCTTTCCTTTCCTTTC
>CM053589.1:36060461-36076254 GCA_028646515.1 Pseudochirops corinnae
ATACATGAATTGTATTGAAGATGAGGAGAAGGCTTGGAGGGGAGATATACATTTTGAAGTTGTTTGGATAAAGTTTGGGGTTCTAATTCTGAGAAACCCATTTTCCTTTTATTTCTGTGAAGAAATGAAGGAGAGAAGCATGCTCCCCCTCTTCCCAAAAAAAATCCTAAATAAAATGAGAAGAGGGAGTTGTAATTACCATTGGACCCAAACTTCCCATGGAAATATTTAACTTTTGCACCTTTGTGCGACTTGTAACCCTTCCATTTAAAAAACTAAATTCCACTGGATCAACACGAAGCTATTTATAAGCTGCTACACAAATGGTCTTTCATGTCATCAAAATAGAGTTATAGTGCTCACCACTGGGCTGTCGGAGTACCAAATATTCACAAGGATTAGGTAACTGGTAAGGAAGGTCTAATTATAATGAGGTCATCCAAACCTTCCAGTTAGATAGTATCCATAGCCATAAAATGCCAATGGAGGCAAAAGCAAATATAGACCACAGTGGATCACATCGAAAGCAAACCTTCGAGAGGACTGTTTTGCAAGAGGGAAAAGCTCAGCTAGCCTATAGGCTAAAATTTCCCTTTAAGGAAAAGGTGTGCAAGTCACACAGTTATTAATCAGACAGAGAAACCTAATAGGGATTCCCATCACTCCGAAAAAATGGCCTCCTGATTAGATGTCATAGGGCACTGGTCACCTAGCCACCTTCTTTCTCTAGTTCTTGATCACCAAGAAAGTCTGTTAAGAAAAGTTGTCTGCAACAGAAGGTTACTTGCTGAAATATGGAAATGGAGAAAATGGATGCAGCTTTGGATCTAGTTCTTTTCTATATAAAAAAAATAAAAGAATCTTAAGTGAAAAATTACAACATCTCCACCCTGTAATGAAACGTGCAGAAGAGATGAAAAACGCATTATTCTACCCCATGTGTATATACTACATCATTACACCAGTGAGAATGTTTCACTAATGACACAGAACATATGGGGGTCTTACATAATGAACTACAATGAGGTACATTAAAAATATAGATGAGTTTAATTTTTATATATTTATTTAATTGATTTTTGCTTTTTAAGGGCCATTTCAGAAGATTCTCGCAGATGGTATCCATTTCAGGGAGAGTAATCTCAGCTATACATTCCTTAATTCTCTCTAAGTTTCCACCCATGGGAGCTGTGAGTGGTGTTAGTAGAGAAAAAAAAGTATAAATCTCATATCAAAACACTAGAATTTCAATCTTTACCCAGGTATAAGGAAAAGAATAGCTTGGTCTCCAAAATCATTCCATTTGTATCATCGCTTAAATATTAGGACAACTCTGGGACAGATTCTCCATTTCAGAGTACCTTTTTATATATAGACTACCACCAGTAGGGGCTCTTCCTAGGCTTTGCCTACTACTCCACCTCCCTCACTTCTAATGCCCAAATCATTCAGTTATTTCAAAAGTAGAAGTTTGGACCTGAAGAATAAGAAGTGTCAGGTTTGCAAAGGTGTGTGTGTGTGTGTGTGTGTGTGTATGTGTATTCTTCCTTTCTCTGAACAGTTCAAATTAGAGTGAGGCAAAAGTGTCAGCCACTCCCTCTCACCCCTTACTGTTTGTTTGTACAGACTTCTACTCATGTTCCTTTAAAATGTGAGATAATATTCCTTAACTTTCCTTTCTTTTCTCATCCCCCCCCCCCATAGTGTATTCCTCTTCCCCTCCATTTCCATTTTTCTTTTACGATCATCAAGATATAGCAGAACAATTCCAAGGCTTTTTGTATAATTAATTTCCAAACCCTGATGATTATAGTGTTCATAGGGGACACGTATAGTATCTCCCTATATTAAAATGTAAACAACATAGCCTTGTTTGATCCCTTATGATTTGTTAATTCTTGTTTATCTTCCTATAGTTCTTGTGTTTTATGCTTGCACTTCAAAGTTCCTATTCATCTCTGGTCTTTCCATCATGAATGCTTGGAAGTTCTCTTTCATTAAAGATCAATCCCCCCCCCAATAGAATTATTCTCAATTTTTATGGATAAGAATCTGCAGTTATGAGCCTATATATTTTAACTTCTGGAAATTGTATTCTAAGCTCTACGCTTTTTTATAATGGTAGCTGTTAAATCATATGTTATCCTGATTTTATCTTCTTTAAACTTGAATTCTTTCTTGCTTGCTCCTTGCAGTTTTGTTTTGTTTTGGTTTTTATTTTTATTTTTTTTTTGACCTGGAAATTCTGGATTTTGGCTATAATATTCCTGAGAATTTTCACCTTGGTATTTTTTTTCAGGTGGTGACTGATGGATTTTTCTATTTCCACCTTTTCCTCTTGTTCTAAGAGATCTGGACAATTTTCTTTTATGATTTCTTGAATTGTGATATCTACACATTTGGGGGAGAGTCCTGGCTTTATTTTTTTCCATATTTTGTTATATTTATTATTAATTTTCTGCTTTTTTAGCCTTTTGATTTAGTTTGATTTTTCTTATTTCATGGAGTCATTAGCTTCAATTTAGTCCACTTTAATTTTTAAGGAATTTGTTGCTTAGATGTTTGTACAACTTGTACCAAAATATTAACTCCCTTTCCAATGTTTTCTTCAATTGATTTGAATCTTTTTCATTTTTTCCTCTATAGTTCTTATATAATTAATATATTTTAAAAATCTTTTAACTTTTTAAAAACTTGTTTTTACTCTCGCTTCATTTCTTCTAGGAATTCTAGTAGCTATGTTCTTCTTTCACACTTTGCTTGTAGATATTTTGGAATCATTGTATTATTTTGAGTTTCTATCTTGAATTTTCTTGTTCCCATACTAACCTTTTATGGTGGAATTTTTTCATAATTTATTCATTCTTCCAGGTTACTTATTTGCTTTGTTGGACTCTATGCTAGGTCTAAACCAAGTACTTTTGTATGGGATGTCTGGGCTATACCTACTACTAATTTTTTTTTTTGTGGGGGAGGTACTGAGTGTGTGTTATTTTAGGATCTCAAAAGAAACTCATACTGGGGCCCCGAAGACTTCTAGTGCTCCCAAAATGGTTTGATTCAGAATGAAGTCTAACCTGAGTTCTACAAGTTCCTGACCTGGGTTTGAATCTAAGCAACAGGCCTGGGGGGCTTTCCTTGTTTGTAGGTTCAATAGACTACTGTTGGGCTCAGTAACTATCAAACTGTTGGAAAGCTCTAACGGTTCAGAGTGACAGAACTGTAGGCTTCCCTTTGCATTGTGATTCCTGCCCTGGTTATTCCACTATAGGCTTCAGACTGGGCTAGAAGTTGGAGCTAAGACCAATTCCCCTGCTCCTGAGTACATAGTCACACAGCTAATGTTTGCTTCTGAACTTGCTTCTTTCTTAGTACATAGTCTTGCTACTCTTCAGCCTGTATTGCCACGTCTAGGCACAGGTCCCCTTCTTATCTGCCAGGATCTACAAGTAATGAGTAGCAGAGTTGTCAGTTGGCACCTTTTCCTGCACTCTATGCAAGTTTAGGACCTTCTATGCTATAGCAGGGATATCTTTTTTTTGGTCCTTTTTTTTTTTTTTTTTTTTTTTGCTTTGGTGCATAGCCCATCCATGGGCTACTCTATAGAGTAGTACTCTTGGCCAAATCCCATTGACAATGTCCATTGACCTCTGTATCTTTTTATCTGTGCCAACCGGGTCTAGAGAAATGATTCACTGTGATTTTTTCATTGATTTTCCAATCAGAATTCAGTCTGGTGCATTTCCTAGATCTGTTTGGAAGAGTTTTGAGGGGAAATTGGCAAGGAAGAACAACTTTTTGTACTTCCTGTTACTCTGCCATTTTGACTCCAACCTTCCCATTTGAGTGAGTCTTGAAAGGAACTAAGCTGAGTCTAGGGGCTAAGTGGGAAACATATTCTATTTGGTTGGAGTGAAATAACAAACTGGAAATGGAGTGCCATATGAAAAGAAAAGTTAAAAAAGCCAAATTAATTAGACTATATAGTTTATGAAGAGGTAATATTTAATAAAATAGAAAAGGTAGGTTAGGGTCAAGTTGCTAAAGATTTTAAGTGCTAAATAAAAATTATATTTGATTCTAGAGGTAATAGGGAACTACTGGAATTTTTTGGAAATTAGAGGCTTGTAGGTAGTGCATTAGATAGAGTACTATCTAGAGTCAGTGAGATGTGAATTTTAATCCAGTTTCAGATACTTAGGAGCTATGTGACCCTGGACAAGTCACCTATCCCTTATTTGCTTTAATTTCTTCATCTATAAAGTGGAAATAATAATAACACCTCCCTCCTAGGGTTGTTATGAGAATAAAATAACATATGTAAAGTACTTTGCAACCCTCAAAACAGTATATAAACAGTAGTGGAAGTTGTTATTGTAGGATTATTGTTAATTTAAGGAAATGCTATGGTCAGACCTACATTTTAGGAAAATCAATTTGGCGGTTCTAATGAGGGTGTATTGGAACAGGGAGAAACTTAAAGCAGAGAGGCCAATTAGGGCATCATTACAAATGTCCAGGAAGGTGGGGGTAATGACTTCAACTTGGTTGTGGATAGAGAGAAAGAAGTCCTGGGACTGCAGATTTAGAGCTAGAAGGATCCATAAAGGCCATGGAATTAAAATTCTCATTTTACAGATGAGGAAACAGACCCAGAAAGGCCAGGGAAACATAGCTAGTAAGCATCTGAGACAGAATTTGAACTCAGATCCTCCTGATTCAAGGACCAGAACTTGAATTTTTTTTCACCACCTAGTTACTTGAGGGGACAGATTGGAGGGTTCGTGTGTCTGCAATTTGAAAACTCCAACCAGACTACCACACCATAGTAGTAATCTAAAGGCTAGTAATTATAGCCCAGAGAGAGCAGAGTTTTAGTGATTGGAATCTGATTTTACTACTTGACCGTAGGTCCCATTTAAGGTGGACAGAATATTTCACATAAATCTTTTTTATTTGTACTTCATAACAGCCCAGTTTTGTATGTGAAGATAAATGCCTTGTTTAAGGTCACATTAATAAGTAGCAGAAGTGGACCTCATACCCAGGCCTTTGAACTGGTCCATTTCTACTCAACAATTAAGGAAACAATTAGAGCCTATATCCTTCAGGAAATTAAAGTTTCTCTAAGTTCTTGTATCAAATGTTGATAGTGAATCTCACTGCTGTTTTGGGGGCCTGCATTAAAAGTGTTTTTGTTCGGCCCACAAATGCTAAAGATGGCTTGAATCTTCAATATGGTAGAACTACTACCTTCTGTGAAATTTTCTTTGGGAATCTGGGGGTGAGAGACTGAGGGAAAAGTAACACAAAAGACTATTTTGAGGGGTTATGAAAAATGCAGAACATGTCTAGCAATAAGAACTGAGTAATTCTAAGCCTCCATCTCAGCTTAAAGCTCCAACTGTAACCCAATTCCGTGTTAGGATAATTTTATATAACCCCTGTTACATCTCAATTTATGGAAATAATTAGAGCAAATTAGATCACAGGAAAGTTTAATTAGCCAGGCATAGTTTTGCATTAAAGTTCATTTTCTGTGGAAATTAGAAAAGCCTGAGTAATTTGGTACTTCATTATATAATGATTTAGCATCATACATCAATGGGGGCTAGGAGCTGGTAACTGTGGATAAGGAAAGTGGATGGCCACATGCTCAGTGACCCAAGACTCAAGGTAGAGCTATGAAATATTTTGGCTCTTACAGGGGAAAGAAAATCAAGGGACAGAACCAATGAAGGTCAAGAATCCTTTAAAGTCCATTAAAGGCAGTTATTTCAAGTGTATTGAAGTACCAGCTTAAGTCTCACTCTCTCACACTCTAACCAGTGAAGAGCACAATCCTTGAGAAATTTAATGAGATAAATGGAGAATCAGGGAGGTGGCATGATGTTGTTGAAAGAACACTGGATTTGGAGTCTCGCAACTTAAGTTTGAATACTATTCTTGTCACTTGTCAGCTCTGTAACCTTAGACAAGTTACTTAACCTCTCCACTTCAGTTTCCCCCCCCCCCTTTTTTTTTTTAATAAAAAAAGGGATGAATTTGGAACATCTACCTCACAGGACTATTGTGAGGAAAGTACTTCAGAAACCTTCAAGGGCTATAGACAGGTTAATTATTATCAATATCATTTTTTTCTCCGTGTGATCTTACCCCATGACGATTTATGTTGAAAAGAGACAAAACAATATTTGCTCGCTTTCAGTATTCACTGCTTTAGGCTTCCAGCTGTACATTTAGCACCTGCATATATAGACAAATATTCTGGTAGCATGCAAGTCACAATGCCTTAATTTTTCTAGCACTGACATCACCATTTTCTATATATGATTTGCTAGTCAAACAGCATACACACATTACATTTAATTCAGCTTATCTATCAAAAAATATCTGAGAATGCTATTATGATTTTAATTTTATTTAATTATGGAAAGTTACTTTGTATTAATATGGCATAATCTTTAAATTCAGTAGGAGTCAAACATTAATAAACATGACTTTTTGTAAAGCATTTTTGAATATTCAAATAATATGTTGTCATACAGGATTGTTTTTTTTTCATATTACTAAGCATTTATGTAGACTCTTACATTCCATGAATGTATTAAGTGCCTGTTGTGTCTCAAACACTGTGCTAGTCACTGCAGACATAAAATCCAAAACAAAACATTCCCTATTCTTAAGGACATTACATTCTATTGGTGACATAATCAATATGGAAGCTTTTGGACAACACTGGGGAATATGTCTTAAAAAGATAAAGAATTGATTTGAGTACAAACAGTAATTAGATCAGATGCCACCTATTTTCACTGACATCTCCATTGTTCTTTTAATTAAGAGCAAGAAAATCCCGCTCTTATTCAGAGAGAAGAAACCGTACTAGCCAGAAAACCATACTAATGAAATGGCTAGAGACAGGATGGAATAAGTAAGACCTGAGGTCAAATTCTGCCACAGACACAGGTTATGTGACCCTGGACAAGTAATTTTAGCATATCTGGGTCTTGGTTTTATATATAAAAAGGAAATAATAGTAGCACTTATTTCACAGGGTTGTCTTGAGAATCAAATGGCATAAGACATGTAAAGCAATTTATAAATGTTAATTATTATTATTAGCCATCAGAATATCTGGATTAATCTTGGAAAATGATTTTCACTTTCCAATACTTTCTTTTAGTCATATTGCATAAAGAGACTAGTACTATATACCACAAAAAATTTAGAAAATATGTATTATATAACATGATCAAACTCAGGGACATAAATCTGGAAGTGATCTTCTGCCTATTAAATATCATTGTTTTAGTAGGTTTGTCTGTTGTCCAACTAAATATTTTCTATTCCTTCCTGCAATTATAATGATCCAGAATTCATGTCATGCTCATTTAATACTACTATGCATCAATTACACACATTTTATACTATTTAGGAATAAATATTGAATGTTATGAAAGATTTTATATTCATGCTTTATAAAGACAAATCTGTAGACCAGACCGATTTCTTTATTTATTTGCTGGACTTAGGATTTTATTGGTATAGAGAGTTACCTCTATCAATGCACTTCTAGAAAAAAATAAATAAATTCCCTTGCTTAGCTATTAAAGTTCTATACAACTGACTCCCACCAACTTTTCTAGTCTCTTTAGATATTATTAGTAATAATAATAACTAGCATTTATATTGTACTTACATGTACCAGGCACTCTGCTAGGTGTCTTTATAAATATTATCTCATTTACTCACAATAACCCTGGGAGGGAGGTGATTTTTATTATACTCATTTTACAGTTGAGGAAACTGAGGAAAATGGAAGTTAAGTGACTTATCCAGGGTCATGTAGTTAGAAAAGCCTAAGGTCAGATTCAAACTCAGGTGTTCCTGACTCTAGGCCTCTGGTGCCTCTTATCTCTGTGCCTTTTCCTTGGCCAAACCACAACCTGTGAGTAGAACCAGCTGCCTGAATCACCTCACTTATCCTTACCTTACTCCACCCCAGCCTGCCCTGCCCTGCCTCACCTAGGTAAATTTTGATGGCAGAAAGGTACCTACTTAACTTGAGGTTTACTGGTTAGATTTCTTTCTCAAAGACAGAGACTTTAACCCAATTCACTCTAGATCTCATGGATTGGACAATAGGTTCCTACCCAATCACCAGTTCATGATTATTTTTTGGGCCCCCCTGGTTCAGAGTTAATGTAAATAGTAACTGTTTCTCTTTCAGCCAACAACCCTGAGGGTCTTCCCCTCCCAGGTTTTTTGTTTTTTGTTTTTTTACTTAAAGGAGCCATTCCTTGGCTCACTTCTTAAAGAGGTCTATTCACTGAATGGGTGTTGCCTCACTCAAAGTGAGAACTTGAGAAGACCTTAACTTAAAAGGGTCAAGTTCTATTACAGCCATGGAAATTTCTAAGTACAAGGTTAAAAAGAAACATTGGATGAGAGTAACATAGATTTTGAGCTGGAGGGGACCGACCTGCTCATTTTGAAGATGACGAAATTGAAACAGAAAGTCTAAGTGATTTTCCCAGTGTCACATAGGTAGTAAGTGAGAGTACCAGGATCTGAACCCAAGTCCTCCAGCATGAAATCTAACACTCTTTCCATTGCATCATGTCTTCTCTTATTAAGAACTCTGTACTTTAGTCACATCTTTACATAGATTTGGCATAGATGCATTCAAATACTATTTTGAACTTATTAAAAATATATTATCAACATTGATGAGCTGCAATGGGGGCAACTCATTTGTGATGATCATGAGTTGGCTGTATTGCATTTTATATTTCAAAGGCCATTTTTCTTTAACCCAAAGATATGTGGAGCATACTGCTGTCTCTATGCTCAGAACAATCATGCTAATTAATACTAGCCCCAGACAAGGGTTTTAAAAGAAATTAGGTTAGGCCAAAATAAATTACCCTGCAGGTAAGAACAGTTTTAATAAGCATGGAAAACATCACACACAGCCCCAGTAATGTACTCCCTGTGGCTGCTGACACTGACTAAGGTCAGATGCACCATATCTTTGATGCTAACAAAAATGTCTTTGGGCTAGTGGACATTTTTTGAAGAGAAACTTTTTGGACTATTTTAAAAATAAGTTTTTGTTGGTATTTTCCCATCCTTCTATTAATATAGTAATCCCAAATATCTTCCCCCCTCACCTCCCAGAGAGCTATCCCATATGACAAATAGTATTTTTTAGAAAGGAAAAAACAATCAGTAACTAATGAATATATTGAAAAAGTTCAAAAATTTACAATGTGTAACACCTATAGACCTCCCTCTTCTGTGAAGAAGTGATTTGGGGCTATCTTCTCATATCTCTTTAGTCAAATCCTGCTTGTTCTTTATAACTTTGTTACATTTACTTTTGATTTTTTGGGTGTGTAGTTGGTCTTTCCATTTGCATTGTTGTAGTTGCTGTATACATTATTCTCCCAGTTCTGCTGACTTCCCTCTCTATCAGTTCATATAGATTTTTCTGTGCTTCTCTGTATTCTTCCCATGATTTATTTCTTATAGTACAGTAGTATTCCATTTTATTCATGTACTGTAATTTGTTTAGCCATTCCCTCATCAAGGGGCATCTACTTTGTTTCTAGTTTTTTTAGCTATCACAAATTATTTTGGTGTATATGGGGACCTCCTTCTTATTGATGGCTTCCTTGCTGTATAAGGCCAGTAATGGAATGTCTGGTTCAAAGGGATAGACATTTCAGTCACATTATTTGCATAATTCCAGATTGCTTTCTAAAATGGTTGTACTCTTTCATAGCTTCACCAACAATGTATTAATGTACCTGGATGTTTTCAAAAAACCACGTAGGTCACTCATAATATTTACTTGGTACAAATACTCATGACAATATATTATCATGTGGTCTTCAGTGAAAGGACAAAACTTTATTGCTTTTTATTCTTTCAGTTCAAATATGGCCTAATTCTCCATTTAAGAAATATGGATTTGTTGTATTGGAAGAGACATTATGCACAATGTAAAAAAAAATTCTCTTCTGTCTTCTAGGTTAAGTATTTGTCACACTACTATATCAAAAGTTTAAGCCATTTGGATCTAATAGATAGGTAGGAACACAAATAAAACGATATTTGGAGATATAGGACTTCAAAAAAATTGGTCCCTATACAAGCAGACCACATTTGGACATGGTCTTAGGAAAATCTCATAGATTTTGAGCTGAAAGAGGCCTAACTTATTAAAATAAATTTAACTGGGGAGGGAGAGATTCCACATTACTCAAGATGACCAATGGGGAGGTTTTTCTTGGGTCTGCCCATGGAGAATCTCTTCTGGTCATAGGTGAGTAAAAGTAGGGTAGAGGAAGAATGTAATCAGGTAGCTTTCTATTTTAATGAATTATTTTTGTTAATTAGAGACTATAGTCAGAGAATTCTTCTCTCAATCAAGAGTAAATTTTGGCAGTGACAAAGCTCTTATTGTCACACCTTATTTACAGTTCTAAATAAGAAGATGTCTTTTCAGTTCAGTGTCACAGGATTAGAATTTTAGGGGAAAAAACAGGTCTTTGGAAATTTGAAATTTTTCTCTAATAATTTTGAAATCTGAAGAAAAGATTGGGTTAATAGTTTCAGACTCTACAATAGATGATGTAATTCAGACTCTACAATATATAGCAGAGAACAGACTCTATAACATAGTAGCCAAAGTATAGATACTATTGAAGGAACTCTAAGGATGATAACTTCTTTCTTTTTTTTACAGGGATAGGTAGTCTAAATATATGTCTTTTTTCTTTGTTTAGTCATTTTGGTGATAGGAACTAATGAAGTAAGCTATAATTGAGGTACTTAATAGGTTTTCTAAGGACCAAATGCCTATTAGTGGAGGATGTGAGTTAGGACCGTTTGGGACGTAATGGCAACATGGTAAGAAAAGCAGAGAGGAAAGATGGAGAGGTATTTCAATTCATTTTCTATCCCAAAATTGTTAAGATGAGGCCATCATAGATTGCTTCCAAACTCTTATATGGTATGATTGATTCAACAAACATTTTTTGAGTATCTACTCTGCTGGATGTTATGAATGGATGAGTACAAACTAGAATGTTGGATTTAGGAATGTGATGGCTTGCGAAGGACCTATAAAAAACTGCACCATTTCATGACTCACTTACTCTTAGGGGTTCACTGAGCCAGGATTTCCTTGTGATGTTTAGGCTGTAAATAAATCCTAGTTACATACTGAATTTGGAAAGTAACCTTTATCTTAATGACTTCCCAGAGATCTACATAGTGAAACAGTTTGCCACCTCTCTGCTACAGACTTGAACAGGCAGAAAGTCATGGAGTCTCTCTAAGAGAACTCTGGAAACCTTGGCAATGGGTTAGTAGTTCCTGATTCTTAGATTTTTAGACATTTCTCCCTCAACCCTGACCCTTTTCTCCCATTTCCCAGATAAACCAACTCACTACATGGTGTGGTAGCAATGTAAGATATTGGAGTGTTAGCTAAAAACTTTTCATTTCTAGTTAATATTCCACTATTTTGATGGGTCTGTAGTCTCGTTGATATCAGCATTCCCTCCAGTGATACAGATTGCAACTCATCTATGAACCTATTCATCCTGTGTAACTCTTGTCCATATCCTCATTAATTCATTGTAAGTGTCTGCATTAATTCTTTAAATAAATATTATAAGTATCTCTATTAATTCTTAAACATTTATATGTCAGGCACTTTGCTAGGCACTGGAGATGAAAGATTTCCTGTCCTTCAGGAGCTTACATTCAGTTGACAAGTTAATTTCAAGTTGTCCACCAAACACACCAGGGATCCTCTTCTATTTCTTATGATCTTAAAAAGGTATTTATCAATGGAGTACACCATCTATGCATTGCTTATGTCTTACTATTATGGTGAGAAAATCTTCTTTTTAAACAATATATTTCTTTATTCACTGCAACTCATACCCATCACCAAATCTGCATCACCCTTTGACTTATCTCCAGTCTAAGTTTCTGCAGAGAGACATTGCATGATTCAAAATTATGCAATATCACAAGAAGAACTCTGGTTTTTAAAAGATAGACTTTTAACTCAAGGAGAAGCTTTGGATCATCAAAAGAACTGTAGCCTTTTCTAAAGTCAAATCCAGACCCCTGTTTTCCTCCCCCTCAACTCTGGACACTTTGCTGTCTATGCACAGTATCTGTGCCAGAAATGAATGAGCTCTATAGGCTGTTCATCTTAACTGTGCATTGTCCCCTGGACAAAAGGCATTCCTTATCTATCTGAGTACCCTTGCTCTCCTTGGATGTTTTCTTGGCCTGCTTAGTTATCAGAAACGTGGAAGATTAAATATTCACAAATATATCCAAAACTTAAATAGGGTAATAATTTATACCATCTAATTTTTTTCTCGAGGTTGTCAGTAATTATAGAATTAGAGATTTAAAGCTAGAAGAGGCCTTTGAGGTGATTAAATCCAATTCCCTCATTTTACATGTGATGAACTTGAGGCTCAAAGAAGTTAGATGACTTTCCCAAGGTCACACAGCTAGAGAAGTTTGAGTCAGGAGTCAAACTCAGATCATGCTGATTCTAAGCCCATTGGTATACTGTGTGGTCATACTGATGCAGCTAGAATACCATGTCCTCATTCATTTATTCATTCCTTCATTCATTTTGACAAATATTTATTGAATGCCTATTATGTGCAGTTACCTCTCCTGATGGAAAACTTAATGTACAGTGAAATAGCCAACAGGTAGGCAAGACTATAAAATTAGTAAACTACAAAGGAGTATACTCCCCCACTCATGTATTCATTCATGGAAAAAGTTGTACAGAGACTTTGAAGGAACCAAATCTGGGGGTTAAAGAGGACAGACAAATTTAATACTTTGTTGTATAATAATACATAAATTATTGCTAAGAACTATTATAATTAACATAATATTAACATAAATAATACTGGGAGTAATATCAGAACTTCCCAGGTTTATTTTCATAGTAGAAAATGTGGAGTGGCTAGGTGGCACAGTGAATAGAGCACTGGCCCTGGAGTCAGGAGGACCTGAGTTCAAATCTGGCCCCAGACACTTAATACTTACTAGCTGCATGACCTTGGGCAAGTCACTTAACCCCAATTGCCCTGCATTCCTTCCTCCAAAAAAAAAAAAAGAATGATTTTGGGATGGGGGAGTGTGGAGTATGCAGGCTGCACCAGCATGGACCTCAGACCAGATCACAGTGGAACAAGAGCAAGCCATGGCTTTGCAGACCTCTCACCGTGGGATGAAGGATTGGTTGGAGCTGGGTAAGAGAAAGAACAGGGCCTGGGGCAGCAACAGTAGCTTCTCCTGGGACTAGCAGCCCACAGCCTGGATGTTTAAAAATTGCCTTACCTGAACTTCTGGGAGCCAACATGGTGGAGTAAACCCTAGCTGCTCTAATTCCCCCGCCCTGACCCTGAAAACCCAGAGATTATTGCTCCAGTATAAAATCATGACATAGTGGAAGCAGCAGGCTTGGGAGTCCTAGAGAAAGGGTGTGACTTAAGCTGTGCTTAGCCTGAAGTGAAGGGTGGGAGGCATCCCAACAAGCCCCATCTTAGCTGACTAGAGGGAAATCCTGAAACCCAGAGGGGTGGAACCAGCAAGCGCTAACACCAGAAGTCTGAGTGTGCCTTAACACAATCAAGGAAATTTGCAGACACCAGTGCTGCAGGCCACCAGTTGCTGAGCCTGGTCAAGCCCAGGGGCACAGAGGTGGAAATCTGAAACCTGAAGTGGCCAGACCACCCCTAGCCTATACTTTACTCTGTGAGCCTCAGGGTAACCCAGGGGAAACACTGAGAGTCTGGGCCTTGGCCTTAGTCTAGACACCCAGAGGCTACAGTACACAAAGTCAACAACCAGGCCCTAGCTCCCAGCTTGAGAAGCACGGGTCAGAGCCCTTTGTACCCCAGAAGCAGACATCCACTTTAAAAGCCAGGAAATAGGCAATTACAATGGGCCAGAAACAACTTGGAAAGGGAAGACCAAAGATGATTGAATCCTATTATTGTGAATGAGAAGAATCACTTTCAGGAGGGCCCATGGCCTCTAAGTCCACACCTGAGACCACAGGAGGAAATATGAATTAGTCTCAAGCCCAAAAAAGCATTCTTGGAAGAGTTCAAGAAAGATTTTAAAAGCCAAATTAGAGAGGTGGAAGATAAATTGACCAATTCTTTTAAAATTACATTGGCCACAATGGAAAAAAAAATCTCATTGAAGAAAAAAATCCTTAAAAAGTAAAATTTGTGAACTGGGACAGGAGGTTCAAAATCTAACTGGAGAAAATACCTCCCCAAAAATGAAATCTGAACATATGGAAAAGAAGCTTCAAAAACTAACTGAGGAAAATAATTAACTAAAAATTAGAATCAGTCAAGTCAAAGCTAATGACTCTATGATGCATCAAGAATCAGTCAAACAAAGAAAAAAGACTGAAAAAATTAGAAGAAAATGTGAAATATCTCATTGGAAAGACAACTGACCTGGAGAACAGATCCAGAAGAGAAAATCTAAGAATTATTGGTCTATTAGAAAGCAGCCTGGAAAAAAAAAAAACATGAAAAAAATAGCCTGGACAACATCCTCCCCAAAATTATCAAACTCTTCTGAGGTCCTAGAATCAGAGGGTCAAATAGTTATGAAAAGAATTCACCAGACTCCACATGAAAGAGATTCCAAATTGAAAACTCCAAGAAATATAGTAGCCACATTACAGAATTATAAGGTCAAGGAGAAAATATTGCAAGCAGCCAGAAAGAAACAATTCAAATGTTGTGGAACTATAGTCAGGATCACACAGGACCTAGCAGCTTCTACATTAAAAGATTGGAGGGTTTGGAATATGATATTTCATAAGGCAAAAGAGCTTGGACTGTAACCAAGGATCAACTACCCAGCAAAATTGAGCATAATCTTTCAGGGTAGGAGATGGTCATTCAGTGAAATAAGGGACTTACAGACTTTCCTGATGAAAAAGCCAGAGCTCAATGGAAAATCTGGCCTCCAAATATGAGACTCAAGAGAGACATAAAAAGATAAATAAGGAAAATACACACACACACACACACACGCATATACACTCACACATGCACACGACTTATAATTCAATAAGAGCAAACTGTTTACATCCCTATGTGAGAAGGTGATATCTGTCAGTATTGAGATTCATATAATTATTGCAACATTTAAAAGGGATATAAAAGAGGATGTGGCTGTAAGTGAACTAATTTGATGATAAAAAACCTTATTAAGTGGTGCAAAGGGATTATAATGGGAGAAAAGGAAAGGAGGCAGAAATGGGTAAATTATGCCACATGAAGAGGCATAAAAACATACTATAGTACAGGAAAAGAAGGGAGGGAAAAGAAGGGAGATGAACATTATATGAACTTTAACCTCATTGGTTTTGGTTCAAGGAGGGATTAACATAATCAGTTAAGTTTAGGATTCTAACGTGAAAAGACACAAAAACTCATTATAGTAGAGGGAAAGGAGGAAGGGAGAGGAGCATTACTCTCATCAGTTTGGGTTCAAGGAGGGAAACATTGAGAATGAAGCAATATCATTACTTAACATATATGCACCAAGTGGTATAGCATCCAGATTCCTAGAGGAGAAGTTAAGAGAATTAGAGGAAGAAATAGGTAGCAAAACTATACTAGTGGAGGACCTTAATCTTTCCCTTTCTGAACTTGATAAATCTAACCTCAAAATAAACAAGAAAGAAGTTAAGGAGGTG
>CM053589.1:36076754-36104472 GCA_028646515.1 Pseudochirops corinnae
GTACTCATATGGGTATGTGGAGACAATATACCTATTCTCCATGTTTCAAGTACAGTAACGGTATTTTAAATGTTTTCCACTGATATCACGATCTTGTTGCTGTTGTTTTTAAATATTACTGCTATAGGGAAAGAGCCTTAAATAATGGGAGCATGGAAGACTCCAAGGTTCATAATCTGGAGCTCCTGAAATGTATGGTGATGAACACGGAGCCAATCTACATGAGAGTGAATGGTGAAACAAAGAATGAATTGTACGGGGCTAGTCACTACCTAAATGAGACTGGCATCACTCTAGCCTCCTAACAGATTCACTAAAGATCTAGCATGCCTGAATAAGAGTGGTTACACTAAGAACTACATATTGATTTTAATTAGAATAGGCACTTCACCATTAATATGAGTTGTGATGCCACTAAGGCATTTGACAGAAGGGGATTAATTAATTAATTACAAATTAATTAATTGAGAGTGAATCAAATTCAAGTTCAAAAAGGGAATTCAGGACTGGGAAGAAAAATAAACCCACAAAACTGAATGAAAACCCAAAGAGCCTTCGATCATTAATTAAGACAGGAGAAAATTTTTAATACATATTAAAACAAAATACATGTTGTGATTGAAAAAGTAAAGTCATTATAGCAGAGGTAATAAACTGAGATTTAAAAACTTTATCTAAGCTTAAAGAGAAGGAGACAGGGAATATTCTGAAATGTTTATAATGTGTCTGCTAGGCTAGTAATAAAAATGTTATTTAAAGGGGGATGCTTGGACATACTCTCACTAATTCAGATTCTTAGTACTAAAGAAGAAATTCACTGAGATGTTTGAAAAAGAACTAATGCAATAAAATGAAGGGAGAAGGAAGTACATAAGCATTTATATCATACCTACTATGTGTTGGGCACTGT
Organism: Pseudochirops corinnae; assembly: GCA_028646515.1. Classification (NCBI taxonomy): domain Eukaryota; kingdom Metazoa; phylum Chordata; class Mammalia; order Diprotodontia; family Pseudocheiridae; genus Pseudochirops; species Pseudochirops corinnae. Next base: position 36,077,665 of record CM053589.1, read on the forward strand.
GCTAAGTACTTTTTACAAATATTCCCTCATTTTATCCTCACAATAATCTTGCAAGATACATGTTTCTATTTGCCCCATTTCGCAGTTAAAGCTAACAGAAATTAAATGACTTGACCAGAGTCACATAGCTAGAAAGTGTCTGAGGCTAAGTTTGAACTCAGGTCTTCCAGACTCCAGGCCCATCATTCTATCCAGTGTCCTATGTGGCTGTAGACACCTGTGTATTAGATAGCTGTCCTCTTAGTCAATAAGACCTGAGTTCAAGTCCCATCTTTGTTGTATTGGTTATAAGCTACCGGAGAAATGACTTAACCTCCCATTGTCCGCAGGCAACTTTTCAAAAATTGTAGTAGTTGTCAGTCTACATTGGTAAAAGGAATCACCTTCATTTGGGGTTCCTTATACCAATGAAATCACGGGTCTGAACAAAACAAAGAAAAATAAACAACCTAGGATTGTATACTTAGAAAGCTCTCATTTAAAAAATAAATGCATGGTACAGTAAGTCTCCAATTTTAATTGCAATAAGTTGAAGTTTTCACAGCAGTACAGATTTAGAGCTAGGAAGGACAGTAGAGATTATCTAGGCCAACACCCTCATTTTACAAATAAGGAAATCAAGGTACCTTTGAGATTAAGTCACATATCCAGGGTCACAGTCCATTCCCTTCCTTTTACAAATGAAGAGCTGAGACCCTAAGAGATTAAATGACAGGCCCATGGTTATACTGTGTAATGGTCTGTGGCAGCATCAGCCTTTGCACCCATGTCTTCTGATTACAAACCCAGTCTTCTTTTCTATTGCTCAAACTCCTGCAGCCACTAGGGGACAGGGAGTTTAGGATCTCTGATTCAGAATCCAGAACCTCCATTTGGAAGCAAAGTACTATAAAAATGAGTACTGGTGGCATAGTTATAGTAGCCTGAAAGCACATGCATTATTGCCTCTTTCTGTTAAAGCATTTGTATGATAAACTATTTCCACTGAGATGTAGAGTGATGTAAAAGAAAGAGTCCTTTATATGAGTCAAGGCTTAAGCTTAATGTATGCATTCTAGCTTTATGGGCTTGATCAAGTCACTTAATCTCAATGTCTTCAGTTTCCTCATCTATAACCTGGGGGATAATACCACTTGTACTGCCTGCCTCATAGGCTAGTTGTGAGGAAAATGCTTTACAAACCTTGATGCATACCATAAATGTGAAATGATATGGCAGAGTGAAGAGAATGCTAGATTTGGAGTCAGGAAGAACTTGGTTAAAATCCTATGTCGAACATTTAATAGCTGGACAACTTCCCCAAGCCTCAAGGAATGTTCTATCTGCATCCATGAGAAATCATACAAATCTTTGATACATAAATAAATACAAGCTATATCTATATAGTTATAACTGTTGAATGGATGAGCATAGGAAAGATGAAAAACATAGGGCAGTGACATACAATGTTCGTATTTGTGGGTTTATCATAATTTGATGAGTTGTCATATTGAGACAAATGTCACCACAGTCAGCATCAGTAGTCTTATAGCCTCCCTTGACCACTAAAGACAGGATATGTCTTTATTGGATTTGGAGGTGATAGACTCACTAGGTCAACACTGACTCATTTCCCATTGAATCACTGCTTAGAATGCTAACCCAGAGACCTTTATCTTGCCATTTAATGCCTCCAAAATAACCTGGGTAAGGTATTTGTGACAGTTTTCTAAATAATAGTGTGTATATTTGTGTGTGTGTATATATATATATATATATACATATGTGTGTATGTGTATACATATATGTGTGTGTTAGTTTCCCTAAATATTGCTGGGGCCAGGGACCATCCACAATAACAATATAGGGTAATATAATTCCTCAATGTAGAAGCATTTTCAGTTTGTATTGCTTGTGAGTTGCAGTTTGGATAAATGGATACAGTGCTAGGTTTGGAATCAAGAAGACAGCCTATGATAACCACTAGATGGATGATCATTGGCAAATCAATTAACTCCTTTGAGACTCAGGCAAGTCTCCAAGACTCAGATGCTAAGTCTGTCCCCACCATGAAATCATATTTAAGTAAATTCAGTTTCACTATTTATTCATGTATGATTATAAGATCATAGCTTTTGGAGTTGTAACAGACCTTAGAAACCAACTAATCCAACCCTCTTATTTTATAGAACTGTTAAGAGACTTGCCCATGCTAATAAGGGTAAAATTTAAATCCAAGCCCTTTGATTCCAAAACCAATGGAGTCTTTCCATTGTAGTGTTCAATTTCTTCTCAATACTTCTATCCCTCTCCTAGCATTTTTCATTTTGTATGTAGAATGTTATAGTTGGTTGTCTTTCTGTGACAACCAACACATTTATCTAACTACTTATAGCCACTAGAAAAACAATTTTATCAAATCTAATCTGTGAATAAGACTGATAGTTCATCCTCTAATAGGGAAGCATAGAATAGACTTGATCATAGTATTTAGAGCCAGAAAGGATTATAGGAATTATCTATTTCAATCCCTTAATTTGACAGGTAATGAAACTGAGGCTCAGAGAAAATAAAAGTTACAAGGTTACACGAGTAACAGCCCAGTGGGAACTTGAACTCAGATCTTTCCAAAACTAGATGAGACAATGTGGTACTTTGGGAAGATCAGGAGGCAATAGACCTGTGTTCAAATTTGGACTTTACTACTTTCTGTCTCTATGACTTTGCCTAAATCATTTCCCCTCTCTGACCATCAGTTTCCTCATTTGTAAAGTGAAGTGTTAGACTGGATGCCCTCTGAGTTCTCTTTCAATTACAAAGCTCTACTCCCATGGGTCTCGGAGGTCCATTCTTTTTTTTTTTTTTAAATTTTATAATTAATTTATTTATTTTCTTGTTTACATCATTCATTTTCATGAGATTTTGAGTTACAAATTTTCTCCCCATCTTTCCCCTACCCAACACCTCAAAACAGCCATCCCATCCTATAACCCTTCCCCCAATCTGGTCTCTCCTATGTCCTCCCTCTCGCCCCTCTGACTTTCTCAGAGCTCCATTCAAACTGAAAATTTACCATTCAGGGCTCTTTCCACTTCACACATTTTCATGATAACAAGCTTTAGAATAAAGCATAAGAAATGCATAGTACTCAAGTAATATGCAGACATTAAGGTCTAAGACAATTGGCCTCAATCCCAACTCAGCTGACTGCGAAGGAAAAGTCCCATTGACTGCTTTATTACTTTTCTTACTCTAATTGGTATGATGGTTCCAAGACCCTAATATGCATAGCAACCACACCCTGGTAAAACCATCTCAGCAGATGGGCTAAACCAGGTTAAGAGCAACCAAAAGGACTCAAACTGATCAATTAGTTAAGGGGATGACTACCCCAAGCATGTGAGGAATTTCCCTAGTAAAGTGGATAAATGAGAATAATTTGTTGCAATGGACATGAAAGCAGCTGAAGCAGGCTCTCTCTATGGAGTACTTAGAGCTTAGTCAGACATAAAAGATACCAAGGTCATCCCATGCTTCCCGGGCCACTGCCAGTCATCCTGATTTTTGTCTTGCCACTGAACTTGGATAAGTTTGGAGGAGAGAGTGAGGCTGACAACTTGACACAACTCTGCCTTGCTTAAATCCAATTCACACACAAATCAAGACATTACCCTGTGATGTCATTGGTCTTCTTTGAAAATGAAGGATGAACAATTTTGACTGGTGTCTATAGAATTAAGTTATCATAGTCATCCTAGAAGAAATCCAGAAAAATTCAAAGATGAGGAGACAAATTTGTTTCTAAATAATTTGAAACATTAGATATAGCATCTTAAATAACATGGTTGCTTTGCAACATGTTGCATTACCTCCTTTTCTTCTTCCATTTTATAGCTGCAAAAACTGAGGTACAAATATGACAGAAGAGAGTGAAATTTATGGATTTCTGCCAACAGATCAGAAATCATATTGTAGGTCAATTCAAGATCAGGACTTAAGGATAAGTCAGTGGGCTTCTGGATCTCTGGTCTGTCAAGTTGTTTTGAATAGAGAAAAAGAATGCATTCCTTTCTGAAGAAGGTGGGAATGGGAAATCATAGCCACTGCTATAAAAATGCTTGTTGTGCCAAGGTATAGCTTCCATCAGACAAAATGTTCCTTAAATTACAATTCTGGAATGTACTTTTTACATAATGTGAATGTTGTATGCTGTAGTTATCTGTTTTAGTATATTTCCCTCCTGTATGAATACACACTCCATAAAAGCAGGGCCCATGACTTATCTAAATTTTGGATGTTCCTCCAGTACCTAACACTATAACTCTGTCTCTGTATACAGCATGCATCAAATACACATTAAATGGATGAATGAGTGAATAAAATGAAAGCCACAATTTACTTAATTTCCACTGATCCTGACCTCTATAGTCTCTTCATTCTCATGAAGTTAACAGAAATTTTGCCTGCTTTTTATTTTTTTTAATTGATTTGTTTATTTACTTTTAGTTTACAAGATTCAGTTCCACAATTCCTTGAGTTTCAAATTTTCTCCCCTTCTTCTCCCTCCCCCCCACATGGCTTGCCTGCTTTTTATTAAAAAAAATTAATAAACTCCTACAAAGGAAAACTGACTTCCTTTAAATGAGGAATTAATTTGCATTTCAATTGTCAAAACACTCAGAGGATAAGACCAAAATTTAGGAATGGGTAAACATTTTGGAAAATCTGGGAAAACAGATACTAATGTTGAGAGAATTTCTTTCCCTAAGTCACATGTACAGGAAAACTTCAAGTCCTATATAGCAATTACTAGCATTTGTCTTGCAATGTATTTTGTTTCCTTTTTCTCATTTTTCCTCACTTCCTGGAAGTTCAAAACCATGACACCTCCACTCCAGGCATCATCCCTAACTCCTCCCTATTAGTATCCTCTTGCTCTACTCTTGGGCTCTGATAAGTGAATTTTTGCCATATCTTGCCCACAATCATGTCTCAACTTTCCTTGCAAAGGGTTATACTATCTATTCTGGCTCCCAACCAAACCACCAGTAACAAACCCTCCCACACCCTTCTGCTCTCCATTATATGTTGTCTTCCTGTAATGGCAATCAAAGTAGTGCTTTGCTGCTTGTTTCAGCTATTCAAGTGCCTTTGAGCTCTAGCTTTGATTGTGTCAAGTCTTTGTTAGAAACAATACACATTTGTGTTGCTCTTAATAGGCCTAAGGGAGTCTGAAGACCTTCCCTGCCCTTAATGGGCCTAACATCATCACATGGAGCCCATGGTGGGAGGAGCTTGCCAAAAGAGCCGAAGGGGAAGGAGCATTGCAGATAGAAGCTTGAGCACGAGCTGGGACCGAGCAGAACTGAAAGGGAGAATGCTTGTGATTTCAGCACTCTGTTAATCTGTGTTACTTTCTGAGAGCTAAGAGAGAGAATGTTGGCACTCTGTTGTTCTGTCTGCTTTAATGGCAAGCAGACAGAGAAGCACTCTGTCTGTTGATTGGCATTACTTTGTCAGACAGAAGTACCCTGTCTGTTGTTCTTAGACAGAAATCCTGAAAGAGGACTTTACTGCTCTTTATAGAAGTACTGAAAGAGGACTTTACTGCTGTTTACAGAAGTCCTGGGACTTTACTGTTGATTTGTGTCTAATATCTCAGACAGAAACTTTGTTGGTTTGTGTTACTTTGCCAGAAAGAAAGTGAATTGAGATGATAATGCTGGCAATGTGTGTAAATAGTGTTGCAGCTCTGGTAAGTTTTGTCTTCCTAGAAACAGAAAATGCAAAGGGCTTGGAGTGGAATAGTACCTGTGGGCTGAGAAAAAGAACCAGAACAGAGAGCTGTCTGGTGAATCCAGGCAAGAGCTGGGAGAGCTGCCTTCCTGCAAATTCAGGCAATAGTTGGGTGAATCCAGGCAAGAGCTGGAAGGTGGAAAAGGAGCCATGGGGTTTGGAAGTAAGCTTTGAATTAACATGAAAGAAGCCTTTATTTGGGTACTCAATGCCGACTGATGATACTGTAATTTACTGTGACCTAGGGGTGGATGGTGTTTGTATACTTTCTGCTACCCCTTAAGGATGATTGGCTTAAGGATGATTACTCCTTATGGATAACTGGTGTAAGGATGATTGAAAACCATCCTGGAGTCAAGAAGACTTGACTTGGGTACTCTATATTGATTGAAAAGATTGTGACTTACTGAATGATATGTTTTGTTTAAGTCTATGTGGCCATCTTAGTAAGAAGTTGTTGTGTTACATTATCGTGAATATTATGCTTTAGATTCTTGAATGTTTTGCTTTAGTTTATTGCTGAATAAATAGAGAGTTCACTATAGTATGTGATTAGATCCTTAAAGTCCTTGAAACAGAAGTCTTCAGGGGAGCTACTCGTGATTGGCTTTACACCTCCTCATTAGAAGTTAAGGATTTTGGGGGCAGCTAGGTGGTGCAGTGAATAGAGAACCAGTTCTGGAGTCAAGGGGACATGAGTTCAAATTCAGTCTCAGATACTTGACGCTTACCAGCTGTATGACCTTAGGCAAGTCACTTAACACCAATTGCCTTGCCTTCCCTCCTCTAAAAAAAAAAGTTACAGATTTTCTTGCTTGTGTGTCTTGGTATTCCTGGAGCTTAGGGAAATGCTTGGTAAATAGTAAGTGCTTAATAAGTGCTTGACTAACTAGGGGCTTGCTCCCTTTTAGGAGATACCACATTGCTGTCCTTTAAGAAAAGGTCTTGATGCTATTGAGGAAATGTCAGAAATAATGAAGAAGAATTCTAACATGCTACCTAACTGAAGAAGTACATCTTTGGGAAAGGAGGAAAAAAAAACACTCATAATGAAAATGAATTGACAGCTTACTTGATGATATTTACAGCTGGATGTGACGTCAATCGGAAGGGTAGTACAGATCAATTTTAATGGCAAGCAGCTTAGCATGCTTATTGATCCAGCAGCCAGCTATTCCACAAATGGCAACAACCATTAATATGCTAGCACCAGGGTCATGGGAGATACATAAAACAACAAGAGACTTGGAGCTTTTAAAGGAAAGAAGTTAAAACGTGCTGATTTGATCACCACAAGGGAGAGTTTGCTTCCACCATTTAACTCTGTGCTCACTTCCTTTCCTAGTAAATGTGATCATCAACCCAGGTGTTAGCAATTCATTTCAAAGGAATTTTTATGGAGTTCATATTTTTCCTTCCAGGTCTTTTATTTATTTGACTATATGATAATTTTCCTTGTTCTATGGAGAGGCCATTTGCAATTCAGCTAACCTAAAGTAGTCTTAAGCTAACATGTTACAATCATTACAGAGGGGTCAAAATAACCCTATAGGGTAAATATGAATCATGAGCATATCCAATAAGTAAGTGGGAGAGATTAGGTAAAGTTAGAATCATAGGAATGGGATGGATGAGCACTAGATTTGCACCAAGGACCTGAGTTTGAATCCTGCCTCTCTTATTACCTGTGTGACCTTAGGCAAATCCTTCTGTATTTTAGTTTTCTCACCTGTAAAACAAGGAGATTGAATGAGGTGATCTCTGAAGTCCCTTCCAGGTTTCAATCATATGATCTTCTTTTGTAAATTCCCCTATCTACTCACTATACAATAAGGTCGGTAACATACTTCCTGTACTTACCTCCCTGAAATGTGAACTTGCTGGATAGTGTCCACTTAATGCTGCTAAAAGGCATTATCTTCAGGAACCATAAAGAATCCTTTGGCAGAATCCCTGAGGAAGTCAAAATTATCAAAATACATCATTTGAGTGTGACCTAACTCTTGTCAGAACTAAAATTTTCACAGTCCGGGGGAGATATGAGCTGATAAACCACACAGCTGATAAAACAAGACAACTTTTCATTCAGACACCCAACATTGTATTTTAATATACCTAATGGAGTCTCGGCAAATGGATGTGAGGTGGGCTGTCTGTAATAATGAACTCCCTAACCTCAAGAGATGCATTTCATCTGTTCAGATCAAAATGTGTTGTTTATCAAGCTCCCACACTCCAGAGACATATGCACAATACCAATGTGAAAATAACAAGTTTAGAACTCTTCAAATGGTTCCTAGTCAGCCAAAGATAAAGCATTAACCCTGGAAGTTGGGAGTTTATCCATTGGGGAAGTTTTCCAATTCTAAGTGTCTGTCTGACATATCAGAGACTCTCACCTGGTGATGGCAGAAGGGGTGACTACGTGCCTAGAACTACAAATTAAACAGAACTGGAAATCTTTACTGTTTTTTTTTTAATGTAGAAAAATGTTTCATCAATCTGAGACTAAAGAAGCACTAGCTTGAGAGTTTAAAGACTTGCTAGGTCTCCTAAGCAACAAGAAGGACTATGATACAGTGGAAAGAATGTACTTGTCAAAAAGACTCAGAATTCATGGGTTCAGACCACCAACTTTGCCACTTATTTACCTGTGTGACACTGGATAATTCATTTAACTTTTCTGGGTCTCAGTTCTCTCATCTATAAAATGAGGGTGTTAGACCTAAATGACTTCTCAGGTTCTTTTTTCAGTTCTGAATCTATATATAATTCTGAGTACTTACTTCCTACCTCCTCTTGTAAACTGCATTCTTCTCCCTCCCCTTTAGTCCTTAGATTCAATCACTTGCAAGGTTTGTTGATTATACCTCCAGGATCTTCCTTCCACTCAACCTCTTCCCTTTATTTACATGGCCACCACCCTAGTTCAGACACTCACCTCCTCTCAACAGGATTATTGCTGTAATTTCTCTCCCTGTTCCAGTTTTTCTCCTTTCCAACCCATTTTCTACATAGATGCAAAATGATATTAGATAGGTATATGACAGATAGATAAACAGATGGATACATCCAAATGAGATATTTATAATGCATTTTGCAAACTTTAAAATGTTACATAAATGCTAGCTACCATTATTATTCCTAAAGCACATGTCTGATCATGTTACTCACTGACTAAAAAATCTCCAGGGGCTCCATATTGGCTCTAGGAAGGGATATAAACTCGTCAGCCTGGCATTTCTAGCCTTCTGTGACCTGGTTTATACCTACATTTCCAGACTTATATTACTGCCCTTCACACATTACATTCCAGCCAAACTGCCCTGGTAGATATTCTCCAGGCATGTCATTTTATCTCCCATGTACATGACATCATAAGGGCTAGTTGTCATGCTTGAAAAAAACTCCCTCTTCACCCCCATCTTTTAGAATACCTATCCTTCTTCAAGGCTCAACAAGTCAGGTGTCATATCCTGTGTGAGACTTTCTCATTGTCATAGTTATCAGTAATCTCTTCTGCCCTAAATTACTCAGTATTCAATTTTCTATGTACAAAATGCATCCTCTCATCAGTACAGGAGAACATGGGTTATCTTTTGCAGACCTTTCTAGCCATCCCCTCCCCCCATCTGCTAGTGGCTTCTCCTGTAAGGCTACCTTCTCTCTACTTGGTACGAATCTTGTATGTGCCAATTTAGGTACATACCATCTCCCTCATCAGAACATAAACTTTCTAATCTCTGTGTTTGTACCCCTAGGGACCTAGCTCAGTACTTTGCACTTAGAACTTAATAAAACTTTATCCAATTTATTGAAATTGAAATGAAGGATAATTTCTCATAAGCCCTAGAATGTGTATTAGGGGGATTTAGAATAAGAGGAAATTTTAGCAATCACCTAACCCTGCTGTGATGGTGGTATAGTAGATAGAACAGTGAACTTGGAATCAGGGAAATCTGAGGCCAAATCCTACTTCAATTACTAGCCCTGTGACCCTGGAGAAGTCACTTAACTTCCCCTTAGCCTCACTTTACTCATCTATATGAACGCAGATTGAAATGAAATGATATATTTAAAGTACTTTGCAAACCTTAAAGTTATATAAATGTCAGCCATTATTATTTGCAAGATTAAGACAATAACTAGGATGCAAAAAGGGGACTGGGCCCCAGAGGTATTAAGTTACCCAAAGTCACACAGGTAGTAGCCAGAAAAGACAGGAATGGAACCCAAGTCCTTTCACAAGAAATCAGTTCATCACATAGATAGATCTCTTTGATAAAGTCTGTTGATAAGTAATTTGACAGAAGCCACAAAATCATCCACAAATTATACTCCTAATCTCCGTAAGTAAAAAGTCAGGTTCAAAATAGTTGATTAGCAGAAAGCAATTAATTCAGTTTCTATCACCTCTCCATGTCTCCCACCTCATCTCCGGTCATCTTCTTTCCCCCATCTTTGTATCCACTCTCATTTGATCCTCTCCCAAATAACTCAATCTTGTTTTCCTTTCAGCCAATAAACATTTATTAAGCATTACTATGTGTCTGGCACTGTGCTAAGTGCTAAGGATGCATATATTAAAAAAAAAACACAACAGTCCCTGACCTCGAGGAGCTTACAGTCTAATAGAAGAAGGCAACACAAAATATTTACTGGGGTGGGGGATGGGGTGCAGTACCAGAGGGCATGGTGAAACCAAAAAATTTCAAACTGTAAAACAAAAGAAATGTACTACTTATTCTTCTCCTCTCAGAAGCACACAGGTAAGACCATACCTTCTCCTCCAATAAAAAGTAGGTTGGGGAATGAAGTTGGTGATTAGGGTGCCTGGAGTTATTGACACTCAACATTTATTTTAGGCATTCCTTAGCTATAAATGAACTTATAAAAGTGATTTTGCATTAATTGAATTAAATGTGAGTTTATAAAGTTCTCCGCCAATGAAACACAATGAGATAATAAAACAGGAGATAAATCTAAAAGTTTTCAGCATTTTCAGTACAGCCTGAGTTGAGAGACGGGGGGAAAGATGGGGTCACAATTTGAGATGTGGACCTTTTGCCCTATGTCTTGCATCATGTCCAAACTAAGGTTAAGATGGTCAAAGAAGTTGATCTTTCCAGTCCCTGGACAGAAAAGAGAAACCATCCTGCTTTTGATACTTAACTCTCTGTGAGACATTGGGTAAGTCGCTTAACTCTGAGTCTTCACTTCCTCATCTGTAAAATGAGGAGGCTGAACTATATAACCTCTGAGGTCTCTTTCAACTCTAGATCTAGGCTCCTATAGTGGGAGATGGAAAATAGAGACAATTTGAAGAAAGAAAAGGGACCACATTGACAAGTATCCAAAATCATTTGGCTTTTTTATTAACTAATATAATACAGGGAAAAGAACACTGGCTTTGCAGTCAAAGGGCCTATATTCAAATCCTACCCACAAAACCTTGTATGAGTCAAATACTATAAGCCTCAGTTTCCTCATCTGTAAAATGAGGGAGTTGAACTGGATAGTCTCTTAGTCCCTTCCAAATCAAGATGAAGGGTTCTTAAATTTTTGTGTGTCATGAACCCCCTGGCAGTCTGGCAAAGCCTTGGAAAGACCCCCTTCTAAGAATGCGGTCTCTAAATGAATAAAATAAAATACATAGGAAAGCAATTCTATTAAAATACAATTATCAAACCAAAAAAAACCACAAGCTTGCCAATTTCAGGTTAAGAAACCCTGTAGTAAGGAAGAAAAACTGGTTTCCTGCAAAAGTACTGCATCCTATCTTTAATTTTTTTTTTATTGTGGACTTAACAGTCATCAGGCTAGCTAGGTAAAACAATGGAAAGAGCATTGGGCCTAGGGTTAGGAAGACTCGTCTTCCTGAGTTCAAATCTGGCCTCGGACTTCTACTGGCTGCATGACCCTGAACAAGTCACTTAACCCTTTTCGCCTCAGTCTTCTCATTTGTAAGATAAGCTAGAGAAGGAAATGGCAAACCACTCCAGCATCTTTGCTGAAAAAATGCCAAAACGTTGTCACAAAGAATCAGACATGACTGAAACATGACAACAGTCATACACAAAAAACATTTGAAAGTAAATCAGAAAGAATAAGAAAAAAGCTTTGTATAAGAAACTGTGACCTGCTTGAATACTTGGTTTTTAAGAAGCAGATAGATGGATAGAGAGACAGATTATGCCTCATTCCCCGGAATGTGCTCTTTCATGCAGTGACATTGACCTGCTGGGGGTTCCATGAACAAGTCCCTCCATCTTTCCACTATGATCATTTTTTCTGGGTATCCCCCATGCCTGGAATGCTCCCCCTCCTCGGCTATGACTATTGACCTCCCTGACTTCATTTAAGTCTAAACTAAAATGCCAGGAAGCCTTCACCAACCCCTCTCTTAATTATTTCCTATTTATCTTGTACCAAGCTTACTTCACATATATTTGTTTGTATATTGTCTCCCCCATTAGATTATAAATTCCTTGAGGGCAGAGACTATTTTTTGGCATCTTTTTGTATCCCTAACACTTAGTAGGGTGCTTGGAATATAATAGGTGTTGGGGGCCAGTAGACAACACCTGGTCAATGTTTTACAATATCTTATCAGAACATTTTATGGCTGGTCAACTTCCTTGCATACCATTCTCTGGAATGCTTTATCTCCCTGAAGCATCCTGTGACTTATTTACCTACTTCCATATATACTCATGCCCTTGCATTCAATAAACGAGACTTGATCAGAAAGCCTGTCTTGTCTCCATTCTTCGTGCTTCTTGTCCCCCGTCCCTCTTTCTTTTCTAGGGTCCACGTTGTGCCCCGCAGGCCGGGGCAAATAGGTGCTTTACAAATGTTTATTGGTAAATTGAAAATATATGGATATATATATATGCAGATACATATGTGTATAGGGAGAGATATGTTAAAGAATATATGTATGTACAAATATACTTATATATATATGATTAACAAGGTAATAACAAGATTCATCTTATTGTTTATGTCTTCTGTATTTGTTTTCTTCTCTAGATTAAAAAAAATTGATTGATGCTTTTCCATTTTTTTCTGATTCTTTAATTTGTCACTACGAGGATGCAGAAACATCAACTGTTCCTTAAATAATTTTTTTTGAAGAGGTGTTGAGCAGGGCAGGCACTGCTGTGTGATTTCACTGATACAGGGAACTTCCAGAAAGTGAGACTCTTTCAACCAATGCAGATCAGTCCCAGTCATCCATTATTTATAGTGTTAGAGTAGTGATTTGGCCACTGAAATAAAGAGCTTTGTTCAGGATCACATAGTCAGTGTTTGTGAGAGTTGAGGGATTGGGGGGGGAAGGGAGGGGGCAGAGACACAGAGATAGAAAGACAGAGACAGAGAGAGACAGAGACAGAGAGACAGAGAAAAAGAGAGAGATAGGGATGGAGAAATAGAGTAATGTTACCACCTCAGATTTAGAATTAAAAGGTACTTTAGAAATTACTTATTTGTTCATTTATTTGGGGTTTTTTATTTTGAATTTAAGAACCAAAAACAAACATTCAACACACAAACCACAATTTTTCAAAAGTAGTACAAAATATTTATAACAGCACTTTTCCTGGTAGCCAAAAATTGAAAACTAAGGGGCTGTCCTCCTGCTGAGGAATGGCTAAACAAATTGTGGTGTATCGATGTAATGGAATATTATTGTGCCATAAGAAATGATGGAATGGGCAATTTCAGAGGAAACTAGGAAGACCTTTATGATGTGATGCAGAATGAAGTGAGTAGAACTAGAAGAAAAAGTTATACAATTTCAAGAACATTATAGAGAAAAACAACTTTGAAAGACTTTAGTATTCTGATAAACAGCAATGATAAACCATGAGTCCAAAACAATGAAGATGAAACACATCATTCATCTCCTCACACAGAGGCGATAAACTTAAGACATAGAAAGAGATATTCATTTTTGGAAATGGCTAATGGGGGAATTTGTCTTGCAAAACTGTGTATATGTGTGTTGAATGATTTTTTGAAATTACTAAATAGGTGAAAGGAATAGCTGTGTGGGGACAAATTAATTTTTAAAATAGTTATTACTTGAAAAAGAAAAATAACATATAGAATACAAAAAGAGCATAAAACCGTGAACTTCTAATATTTAAATTTTATTTTTATTTTTCATATTAATTTCAATATTACCTTGTTTGTTTCCAACTTTTTTCTCTACATTTTCTAGATGTTTTGGTATTATCATTTGTGGTAGTAATAATAACAATATGAATTTATGTAGCATCCTTCAAGGCTAATTCCCCACAACTCATGTTATGAAGCTGAATTCCCAGAGAGTGGTCATTCGTTTTTCCCCCTCAGAGTTTTAGGGGTAAAACTGAGGGGCTGGGGATTTCTAATACTGTTACTCACAAGCTTCTATCTGGTGTGCTCCCCATTGATTATCAATTAACCAGTCAGAGTTAGTTGGCTTTTTAAAATGGGTATTTACTATCAGTATAGCAAGATCAGTTGCTATAGAAACATCCCCCCAAAAGTCTGAGAATATTCTCCCTTTGCACACACAAGGTCCCTGAAGACAGTGGATTCAAACTCTAGTGTGGCCAATCGGTAAACTCACAACTCATGAAGTCATCTGATTACATCCTATGTAATAACTACAACCTCCTTAATTGATTAAGAACTTCTTCTCACTTAACTAATTTTTTTTTTGTTTTTGCTTTTTGGAGGGCAATTGGGGTTAAGTGACTTGCTCAAGGTCACATGGCTAGTTTTTACGTTAAGTGTCTGAGGCCAAATTTGAACAGATCCTCCTGACTCCAGGGGCGGTGCTCTATTTACTGCGCCACCTAGCCGCTCCTCTCACTTACAGCTTTAATTCATTTATTCATTTAATCAATCAATCATGAAATCTAAACCCTTTGTAATGGCATTAATTAGAGGCACGTATCATAGGATTATAGGATCATTGCACAACAATCACAGCTAAAAGGACCTCAGAAGCCATCTAGTCTGAATCCTCATTTTGCAGATGACTATCATGAGTCCCAGGGAGGTTTAGTGACTTCCCCATGGTGACAATGGTTGCTGTTTGTTTCTATCCTGCTTTTTACTCTGTATGACATCATCTAAACCTTTCCACATCTTTGTATTTTTCACTTGTCATTAATTATGACACAATAGCCTTAGCTCAAAAGTCCCTTCACTGTACAAATGACATAATAGTATTATGCTACATTGCTATACCACAAATTGTTCAGTTGTTCTTCAATCATTAGACAAACATATTATTTCTAGTTTTTTGCTACTCTGAATAATTCTGTAATTAATATTTTTGTACAAATAGTTCCATTGTTCTTATCTATGATATTCTATTGATATAGCCCAATAATGAGAACATATGGTTAAAGAGTATTGCCATTTTATTTTCCAAAATAATATATCACTTCACAGCTATGTCTTCAAAGATTATACATACTATATATATACATATATATGTGTGTGTGTACATATATATATGTACATATATATTCCCTATAACTCTGTCTCATTGATTTTTTTTTCACTTCAACTATCTCCATCTATTTAATGGGCATAAAACATCATCTCTGAGTGCTTTTAATGTATATCTCTCTAAAAGGATATTTATAAATATGGAAACAGGTTAAGTGACATAACTAAGTTCCCACAGGGAGTTAGGTAGTAGAGTTATTGTATAATTCAAGTTTTCTGACCCCCGATCCAGTGCTCTCACCAATATCCCACACTGCCACCTCTATCACATCAGTAATAGTATCTAATTCCAATTTACAACCTTAATCTTCCTCTTTCGCTCCACATCAGTATCCTTACACTGCTTACTAGACACTCAAAACCCCTCACTGTGACATCTTACCTTTCTCTAGTACCATCTTACATTCTAGAACTATCATTTTCCCCAAAGGGAAACTTTCCTCTGGAGATCATCTCCAAGCATGTATGTATGAGGATCTTACTTGCACATAGCTACCAGCATGTCATCTCCCTCAGTTAGAGTGTAAGTTCCTTAAAAGCAGCATCACCATTTTTGACATCCCCAGTAATTAGCACAATGCCTGGTATGCAGGAGGTCTTTAATAAATGCTTTTGTCTGCCTGCCTGAAAATAATCTTAGGGGACTGTTGCAAATTACACCATGGGCAGAGTCAAAGTTAGATTATATACTGAAAGGAAACAATTCTAATTTTAAGCTCTCAACTAGAAAATAGATTTCAAGTTAAATTTTCTTGAGGAGTACTTTCCAAAAGTATATCTCTCTGCAAAACATCATTTTCATGAACAAATGTTCATTAAGCACCAATTATATTCAAAGTACAGAAGAAATAAAAGACATTAACTGTGCCTTCAGAAAGAAGCTTACAGTCTAGCTGAGAAGATAGGGCACATACAAAAAAAATGGTAATATAATGTAGCATGTAAGTACCCAAAAAATAATATCAAAAATAAGTTTTATGGAATTTGAAGGAGGCATTGCTGTGTGTTAGGTTAGCTAGGAAAGAACTTGATGCAACAGAAGAAACACTGGATGCAGTCAGAGGACCTGGGTTCAAATTCTACTCCTGATATTTACCTGAGGGTCCTTGGGTAAGTTATTTTACTCTATGGGGCTCAATTTTCTCAACTGTAAGATGATGGAGTTGAACTAGCTGGCCTGTAAGATCCCTTCTGGGACTGGATCTAGTTAATAGTCTATGAAGATATGAAGAACTGGACCAGGTCTTTAAGAAATAGTCAGGAGAGAGCAGGTGGGAGGACACTTCAGGCAGAGGAAACATTAAGAGAGAAGGTTAAGAGGGGCAGAAATAAATGTGGTATATTAGGCTAAAGGGAAATAAGGAAGGTAACAGTTGGGGAGATACATATAATAGAAAGTAATCTGAGTACTAGGGAGAATGGAATTCAGTGTTGATTCAAATATATCTTTCTAACTGTCATGGCCATGACATAGAATGTCATAAATATCCGTGGAAATAATTCAATAAGGGGCGGCTAGGTGGTGCAGTGAGTAGAGCACTGGCCCTGGAATCAGGAGGACCTGAGTTCAAACCCGACCTCAGACACTTGACACACTTACTAGCCGTGTGACTTTGGGCAAGTCACTCAACCCCAATTGCCCTCCAAAAAAAAAAAGAAAGAAAAGAGAAAAAAAGAATTCAATAACCATCCAGAGTGATATGAGAAATCCTCTTTCTATAGAGAAAGTAAAACTCTCTTTCCTGGTAAAACAAGAAGCTAAAACTTTTTGAAAAATCTAGTTAAACTTTGAAATTCAAAGAGATGGAATGAAACCAAGTCTAAAGTTCATGTCTCTTCTTTTTGATTTATTTGATATTCCCTTCACAGAGACAGCAATTGAGACAAGTATTTTTTATGTCAACTCACCAAGGACTGACTGCAGCCATCTGAAAGAAGCAATAATTGATTTCAATAATTAATTCCTGCTTGCCAGAGTAATGTTGCTGTTTATGCACTCATCCTTAGGCCCCAGTTAAAAGGAACTTAGAGTTAGGAGTGCATAAACAGTTACATTACTTCGGGGAGCTAAAGTCCCCTAACATACTGTAGATTTGGGAAGAGTTTTTAGGCCTGAGGCTATCTAAAGTTAATTCCTCTGTAGTCCCCTGTTACCTCATGTTGACCACAATTCTCTAACCAACTCAGAGCACTAGAAAGTCATGTGAAGTCCTTGAAACTCATTTAGATAGATGGAGAATTTGACTCAATAAGAGAGCCTTCTTAACTCTAGAGCAGGGGTTCTTACCCTTTTTTGTGTCATGAACCCCTTTGGCAGTTTGGTGAAGCCTATGGGACCCTTCTCAAAATGATGTCTTAAAGACAGAAAATAAAATAAATAGGATTACAAGGTAAAACAATTATACTAAAATAGTTAATAAAGTTTTGTGAAATGTTCAGAGATCTTGAGTTAAAAGCCCCTGCTCTAGAGACAAAATATTTGAGCTTTAAAAAAAAGTTCATATGATTCAGAGGTAGAAGGATCTCCTGTTAGTCAGACCACAAGGGAAATTTCAGGGAGTTTGTTGTTGGTTGAGATACACAACAAAGGAAAAAACTTGACCCATGCAATCTTTTATGGTCTGTGTCTAGTGCTGATTCTAAGTCTGTGGTCCCAGGTAATTATTAGTCTTGGGGTTAGAAAGTTGCTTATTGCACTCATTATATCCTTAATTGTGAACATGTGTTTTTAAAACCTATTTTGAGGACTATTCTTGCCCTCCCTCCCAAAAAAGTCAAATCTGTGTGATGGATGGGTCAATGAAAATCTCACTACAAAGATCCTCTTTTATTGACATGCAAATAAAACTCAAAACAAAAATCAAAAGGTCAGTTGTAGCATCTAAGCCATATTCCTTCATTTATTATGTATATTGACTTTTGTTCTATATTCTGACCAAGGCAAACATTATTGTCCTCCTGTAATAGACTTACGGAATGTATTTCAGAGGTCATCTAATCCAGTCCTTACTGAGAACATGAATACTGTCCACAACACACCCAAAGAGTTGTTACATAACCCTAGCTTAACCTTCACTAGTGACAGAAAAATTACTTCTCCCAGAGGCAGCTCATTCATTTTTAGCCAGCTCTTAGTGTTAAGAAGTTTCTTCCCCTTTATGCCAAGCCAAAATTTCCCTTGTGATTTTTCCCCTTAGTGCTATTTTAGAGGGAAAAAAAAGCTGTTCAATTTCCCAATGTCAATTCATCCCATCCTCCCTCTCCTAGTCAATTCCAGTCTCAATTTGATGCCCTTTTACAGGATTTTGTAGGATACGTAATAATGGATGAGCACAATGGGTTGTCTATCCAATTGCATTTCCCAGTCTAGACAAAATACATTTTTCATCCACTTGGTTTTTCCTCTGTGAATCCTTAGGTCAAATTCTTTTGATTGATTTTGGATTTCATTTACAAGACTGAAATCTAGGATTTGATTCAGTGAGAAAAGTATCATTTGTAAATAGGAATATTTGAAGGATGCAATAATATATTTTTAAAAATCTCTTTTAGATTTGTACTTTGTGGTGGATATCCTCCATGACAATTTCTTTTATGGTACAATGTCCCATATCCTTACTATCCTGGTCACCTTCTTTGTACTAACTCCAATTTGTCAGAATCTTCCAACATGTGGGATTAAGAAATGAGCACATATTTCTGATACAGTCTGACTAAGGAAGGTTACAGCAGATTTTTAATCACCTTCAGAGAATAGAAGTAAAATTGTGGAAATCAGGGGCAGGAGTGAACAATGACTTGGAAAACCACAGAAGAATTTAAAGCTAGAAGCAAACTAATTTGAAAAGGCTGCTTGGGAAAGCAAAGGAGTTTTGATTCCATCTTTCTTGAATGGATTCTAAAATCCAAATTACTTTCAACCCTAGTCAAAGAAGTAACTCTCTGGCCCTTTCAGAAAGTTTAACTGGTCTGTGCTATCATGGAAGCCTAATATAAATGGAAACCAAAGTGGCTCCATATGACAACATTTCATTACTTACCCTATGATGTTTCCAGACTGGTAAAACATAGGAAAATCTCAGATATTCTATATTCCTTAACATGACCATATAAAGACAAAATGCAGCCCAGACATGAATGTTTTAAAGTTCATATTGTTTATTAGTTGGTTTTGGATACTTCAAGATCCTTAAAAAGCTATCATTTCCGAGCCACCTCAACATTTTAAAACCATTGCTGAGTTCATGCTCCCCAGTTTTATCAAACAACAGGCATTTTATTGATCTGGGAATTTATGGCTTTGAGTTGATTGTGATATCAATGCTTTATTGTTAATGTTATCCTTATAAAAGACCATAAAATATAAATAGAAAACAGACCCTTATTACGCACACAGGCTCAGCCTTGGTAGTGCACAGGTACAAGAATTGACCCCCATGTGACTACCTGGTCCCATGGCACTAAAGCTCCTGATGTAAAGAACAGATTAAAAGCAAAACTAGACCAGATGTTTTTCCTATTAGATGGATTATGTTAGACCAAACCTAAAATTAGGAAAACACACTGCTTCTGATTTACTATCTTTCCATGATCTGTAGCTGCACTGGGAGCAGTGGCTAGTGGCTACAGAGCCAGATTGCAATTTACTAATGGGAGTATGGGAGTTAGAAGGCCTCACCCCTGACTGCTCTAAAAATGCTGAACGAGGGCCCCAGCCTAGTGATGAAAGCTGCCCTCTGATGATGGAAGCACAGTAAAAACAACATTAAAATCTATTTCAAATACAGCTGATGGAAAAAGTTGAAGAGGAAAATGGGCCTCTCTACCCACCCCACCTCCCACAATCTTTTCAGGAAGAACTATACCAGATTAGCCTAGTCCAGGGGATTTTCCTTCAGAAACATAACCCTGCTTTGTCTTTGAGGGTTGGGGGTGAGAGGAGGCTGAATTATAGGGAACTTTCCAAACCAAATCCAAAGAATTTAATTCCTGCCTATTATTTTCTCATGAAACAGGGAGCCAAGAGTGCCCTGGAATATACCGATGCTTTACAAGATGTTTCCGATCAGTAGGTAAAAGGCGGAAATGTGACCCATGAGGATAATGTGCAGGATTGGGTTAATTCAAACTTGCTTCCTTTTGCTGCTCATACCTTCCTTGCTGTCTGTCTTTGACTAGACTGTTAGATGGCAGAATCATAAAATGTTCAGAATTGGAAGAGACCTTAGAGACTACCTAGTTCAACACATCCCTGAAAAGAAATTCCTTCTACAGAAAGTGGTCATTCAGCATTTGTCTGATTATTGATCGTCATAGTACATGGGGGGGCGGGAGGAAGGCTCATTTGGCAGGGGGTGGGATGTTGATTCATTATTTCTCAAGGCTGCCTATTACCCTTTTATGCTAAATGTGACTAAGTCCTTCAATTGATCCTTATTTGACATGAAGATTTTTCACTATCTGAGCCATTCTTCCTTGGCCTTACATGCATATGTAGCCAGACATGGTGTGGGTCCCCACTTTTATTCTCTGGGCTAACTTGCTCACCCAACTGCACTCCATTGACAGGTCTGACATTCTCAGATGAAAATATACCATGTAACTACATCAACACCTCTGGTATTCCTGGACGGTTGAGGGGTAATATATTCCTATTACTCACCATAGTAGCTCCTGAGCCATCATTGGTATGCTTCCCATTTAAACAAAATCATCTAACATGATACCACTTATTCTTTTTTTTTTAGGGGGGAAGGCAAGGCAATTGGGGTTAAGTGACTTGTCCAAGGTCACACAGCTAGTAAGTGTCTGAAGCCGGATTTGAACTCAGATCCTCCTGACTCCAGGTCTAATGCTCTATTCACGGTGCCACCTAACTGCCCCCAATATCATTTACTCTTAAGGCGGGTGGATAGTACGTGGATAGAGTACTAGACTTGGAGTTAGGGATACCTGAGTTCAAATCTGGCCTCAGACACTTGCTAGCTGTGTGACCCTGGACAAGTCACTTAACTTCTACCTGCCTCAGTTTCCTCAACTGTAAAGTGGGGTTTATAATAGAATTATCTATCTCAAGAGGTTATTATGAGAATCGGTTGAGGTACTATTTGCAAAGCACTTCACACAGTGCTGGGTGCAAAATAGGTGCTTAATACATCCTCCTTATCCCTCACCATTAAACATAAAACATTTAATAATAATGTAATAGCAAGAAAATCGCCATTTACTCAACAGTAGGTAAAAGCAGGAATAATAAAAATGTATCAGTCCACTAATTAATCCACTAGGTTATACTTTCCTCACACGTATATCCAGTGTCCTTGGGGGTAAGTAAGCATACACTTAGAGAAATCTAGTAGGGAGGCACATGAGTAAGGAAATTTATTTCTATGCCCAAGGCAACTCACACCTCTAGATAGCAGCACTTGGTGTTCTTGGCTTCCTTCAGATAACACCCTGGACATACATCCTGCTGGGCAAATCTGGTCCTCTGTTATCCCTTTTTGGTATTCATAGCTCTACTGCTGCTGGTCAAAGCTGCTTCTCTGCTACTCTTGGACCATCGAGGCGGAGACAAAACTCTTAGCATTCACTAACTCTCTGTGGGATGTTGGGAAAGTGTTATATTCTTTCAGTGATAAGAATTTCCAAGCTCCCCAGATGTTCTTCAAAGTTCAGCAAAGTTTTTGCCTCTCAAGATGTGGATAACAACACGGCCATGCAGGCTTTCCCTAGCCAGTTCTCTAAATAATAGGGGATTCTCTTTTGCCTAGACAGCTCTTCAGCAAAGCTAAACCTCTTCTCACAGAAAAGCAGCTACTAAACTTGTGTTTATTTTCACCAGAGAGAAGGTGGGTTGACTGTCATCTTTGAGAGGTTTTTCCTCTCTCCAGCTGTAGATGGCGCTAGGGAGCAATAAGCCCAGACAGCTCTCCCCTGAGCAGTCAGATTTAGTTTTCTTCCAATGAGCTTTCAGTAGTTTGAGAGGTTACCCAGTTTCACTGTCAGCTCTCTCAGCTGACCTAGCCCCTATCATCTTACTATATTCTGTATTCACTAAGTAGTTTTTTCTCACCAGTCTTGTAACAGTTGCCAAGGACTTCAGTGCTTAGCTTCCTCATTCTCTTCTTCCGCCATTGTGCAGTCAATCTGATGGTGAATCTCTTTAAACTTAGACTGCTCCACATACCAAGGAACAAGTCTGTTACTGAATGCATATTATGAATGGTAGTAACAACTGGGGAGAATCTAGGCTAGCACTATAGCCTTAGAGAACCCAAGCTTTCACCTCCACACTCTGAAGAGCTATTACAGGAGGACAAGCTTACTGAAGATTATTTAGCACATGAATGGACACTAGATGGGCTCTTTAGTTAAATACTGTATGTCTAAATTTTGAGTTATCTTTCCAAGGAAATTAAAAATCCCTTAAGGATAAAGACCTATGCTGTCTTAAAGAATCATAGATCTAGAGCTGAAAGCTAGAATTTATTAAATTGAAACCCCTCATTTTACAGATGAGGAGAGTGATACCAGGGAGGTTAAGCAACTTGTCCTGTAAAGTGATTAGAGTTTGTCAGTGTTGGAGGCAGGATTTGAACTCAGGTTACACTGTCTACAAGTATTATGTTCCATTCATTACACCACACTGTGTCTTTTTTGGTTTGAAAACTAAACCCACTTTACAAATATTTGTATAATGCTAAACTCACATTAAAAACACTATCAAGCAAAAGACAAATATTCACCAATCAGAATAACTGATGGATTTTTAGGCTTTGATCCTACTTTAGAAGCCACTGGAACATATAGTTACTGTAATACATTAGAAAAAATGGACTTCTCAAGTTTTCCGAATGATAGATATAGTTGAAAGAAGTGATAGCTGGGCATCCCAGAGATTTCTTAAATTCACCCTGCTATTTCAAAATTCTTAGTCAAAGCTTTTGTGTGTGTGTGTGGTGGCAAAAAATTGGAAATTGAGGGGATGCCCATCAGTTGGGAAATAGCTGAACAAGTTGGGGCATATGATTGTAACAAAATATTAATGTGTTATAAGAAATGATGAGCACGCAGATTTCAGAAAAAAAACTGGAAAGACATACGAACTGATGCAAAGTGAAGCAAGCAGAACCAGAAGTACATTGTACACAGTACCAATAATACGGTATGATGATCAACTGTGAAAAACTTCACTATTCTCAGCAATACAACAATCTAATATAATTTCAAAAGACTCATGATGAAAAATGCTATCCACCTCCAAAGAAAGAACTGATGGAATCTAAATACAGATCGAAGCATACTATTTTTCACTTTCTTCATTTTTTCATGTTTTTTTTTTTCCTTTGGGTCTGTGTCTTCTTTCACAACATGACTAATAATATGTTTTGTATAATAGAACATGTATAATCTATATCAAATTGCTTACTGTCTCAGGGAAGGGGAAAGTGAGGGAGGAAGAGAGAAAATTTGGAATTGAAAAAAATTTTTAAAAGAACATTAAAAATTCTCTTTACATGTGACTGGGGGGGAAATAAAATATTATTTAAGAAAAGAAAAATTTTTAGCCCAAAGTTTTTCTTTGTTTCTTCACTTATAAAGTGAGGAGACTAGACTAGATCATAGGATTATAGAGTTAGAACTGGAATGGGCCTTAGAGTTTATCTAATACAACTCTTTTATTTTATAAGTGAAGAAAGGAAGGTTTGGAGAGGTTGAGTGACTTGCCAGAGGTCACACAGGTAACAAAAAAAAAAAAAGAGTCAGGACTCTTTTTTTTTTTTTTAATGTCAGCTCTTCTGACATTCAAATCAATCTTCTTTCCACCCCACTCCACTGATCTATAAGCTCCCTTCCACCTTGGATATATAATAATTTTACCTTCTGATATTCCTCCAGGGTACTGTCTTCCTCTTCCTACTCTTTTAAAGTGTTTTCTCAAGTCACAGTCATTAACTTTTTGGCTCCTGAGTCAAAGATTAAAGCCCAATTTCTACTTTAAATGTCAGTCTGTGAAATTGACAGAATTGTGTGCCTTGTATCTATAAAGGGGATACCTAGAACTCAGGTGCCTGGGCCTCTTATTTCCTTTGTGGCTAAAGGCTCTTCCAGATTAGATGTTGCTCTTCTTGCTCACCTAACTGACTTGTAGGGGAACAGATGAAATCATTGGAACCCCTACTAGAGGAAAAAATGCCTGGATTGGTTGGTCTACTCAGCTTCAATAAATAATTGCACCACCTTATTCAGTAGTAAAGCAAAAGCTCTGTTTGACTAAATTAATATATCTAGGATAAGAAAGAAATCAGTTGATTGGGGGGAGGGAAAAACCTTTGTATAAAATATTTCTCATAAATATTTGGCATCCAAAATATATGGGCGACTGACAAGTGTATGTAAGCCTGTTCCCTAATAGATATGAGCAAAGTCAAAAGATATCAGCAATTATTACTCAAAAAACAAATGATTGTCAACTATTAACAACCACTAAAGGAATGCTCCAAATCACCACTAATAAGAGAAAAATAGAAATGAAAACAACTCTGAAGTTTCACCTCACATTTAGTAAATAGACAAAAATGGCAAAAGATGGGAATAACTAATACTGGAGAGATTATGGAAAGATAGCCACATTAGTGCACTGTTTGTGAAGCTGTGAATTAGTACAACCATTCCGGAAAGCAATTTAGAATAAGGTAAATAAAGTGGTTAAAATGTGTATGTACTCTTTGAGTGAGAGATTCTATTGGTAGGCATACTGTCCAATGACATTATTGACCAAAGAAAAGCTCCATATATACCAAAATATTTATAGGTACATGTTTTGTGGCAGCATAAAAACTGGAAACAATAGATGCCCATTGATTGGGGAATGGCTAAAGAAATTGTGGTAGAATATAATGGAAGTACTACTGTGCTTCAAGAAATGATGAATGTGATGAATACACAAAAAGATGGGAAGATTTACAGTAACTGCTGCAAAGTGAAGTAAGCAGAGCCAAGAAAGCAACATATACAACAAAACAAAACCTGCCATCAAGAAACTGTCATTCTACTGGGAGAAATCATGTGCATGTACTCAAAGTAATACAAATTATATGCATAATAAATACAAAGCAATTCCTCCCTTTACCTACTCTGCTATGAGTAAGGACCAGTCTCTGGGAGAACTACCTCCCCTTCTTGTGATGCAACTGCACATGCAATCAAACTATTCTTTGTGCTACTGAACTTCACCTCTTTCAATCCTGTTTTTGCTCCAGGCAAAGATGTTATTAGATATGGATCTGATTATAGAATATGGTTATACTATTTGACTTTTAGAGCAACCACATGGGTATGCCTATGGAAGAATGCCTTATTCAATCAATGGTTGATGTGTCAGATGCAAAACTTGAAACCAGGTCTTTCTGATTCCTATCCCTTCTGCCATACTGCCTCTTCAAGTCTTCATAATGGTGTAAAGATGGATATTTTGGATTCTCCCGTTTGCAATAATAAGCAGAATGAAAAGGAATGCTGCTTTACTTTAAAGGATAAAGTGGCCATGTCCTACACTCATTGAACATATATGCTCAAAAACTGTTCTACCTCAATTGGGGGTAGGGAGGACCAAAAATAACTGAACAAATTATGGTATATGAATGTACAGGAATACTATTGTATAGTAAGAAATAAAGAGTTTCAAAGAAACCTGAGAAAATTTATATGAACTGATGCAGAGTAAGATAAGCAGAATCAGGAGAACAATTTATGTCATAACATGAACACTGTAAAACTGAAGACTTTTGAAAGACTTAACTCTAATCAACTCAGTGATCAACTAAGATTAGAGAAGACTCTTAATGAATTATGCTATCCATCACCTAACAAAGAAATGATTCACTAATAATACATAGAATGAAACACACATTTTTCAACAGGGTCAATTTGTGGGGCATTGTTTTGTTTGACTATGCTTATTTGTTACAAGAATTTTTTTATTTTTTTAATTTTCTTTTTATACTGTGGAGAAGGAGCTGGGAAAAAAAAGAAAAAATAAAGTCATAATTGGACGAATAAAATGTAAATTTAAAAAATGAAATTAAAAAACCTTCTTTTACATGTACCTAAGATACCCTAAAATTGCATTAAAGCAAAATAGAAATATAAATGATACTTCAAATGTTAGCATATCAATTTGCCCTTCATTTCTCTTGTCAAAAGGTTATAAAAGTGAACCTGTTAACACCTCTTTGGAATGTGTGACCTTAGGAATATCTTACCTTTGACACTTATATCCTTTGTGACCTTGTGCAAGTTGCAACCCTCTCTGGGCTTCAGTTTTATCATCTATAAAATGAAGTAGTTAGGTGAGGTATCCTCTAAGTTCCTTTCCAGATCCTAATCTATGATCCTCTGAATATTTCTTTACTTGTGTTTCATATTGTAATAATGGCTGGAATATTATCTCTTCTAACAGGAGAACTGATATTCAAAGGAGCATCTGGTTGACAAATGATTCCGGTGTATTAGTCA